>JARYZH020000136.1:0-1211356 GCA_030021035.2 Notholithocarpus densiflorus | reverse complement strand
CATAAGCATTTGGAAGAGGTTATTCGCTTTTATATGTGGACAACGAGGAGGTAATTATGAGGTAATGACATTGATGTAAATATAATTTAAAATCATGTACTGTACCTATAGTTTTATCCAATAAGATAGTGACATAGTTCAAATCCTAACTTTTGCCATTTGATTCCTACGTGTGTACATTAAATTAAGAATTAATAACATATAACATTGTCAATAGGGGAAATTAGATTCATGTCCCATTACAGTCTTTCTGGTTCAGCACCATATAGGCCTTAGGATTGTCGTCATCGGGTGAAATACAAATCCTATGGTCTTGAATTTACAAAAATTAGTGTCTATGTTTATGAAACTGATCGATCAGTAGAAGTGGAAATTTTTTGCAATGAATTACAAAGTGCCACATGCTATTAAGTGGGTGGTCTCACTATTATTATTTAGAGACCAATAGAAATATTTGAAGTGTTTCTAAATAAAAATTACAAAGAATACTTAAAGGTCATGCCATGTGTCTCTTGGAAAACAAGACATAAAGTTTCTCTATTCAAATCATATCACGTGTTACGAATGAGAGTCAATTACGTGTCTTCAAATCTCTTATAAATAGAGACTCCTCTCAATCTTAAGGAGGAGTTCAAGCACATTCAAAAATCTCAAAGTTTTGCCGAAATCAAGCTCTGGAGCCACCAAGAATTTCAATAACTTCAACCTTTGAATATCAAGCACATTTAAATAATTCTTCTAGATCTCAAAGTTCATTAAACCAACCTCAAAAACCTCCAGAAACTCCAAGAGACTATAAAATAGTGAAACTCTACAAATTCAAGCCTCCAAAATCCCGAAAAACTTCCACTAAAAATTTTCAAAGATAGAACATTCAAAAAACATTCATCCAAATTATTCTTCCAAGTCTCAAATCTTTACTAGAATCAAGCTTTAAAATCTCTAGAAACTATAAAGACTTTGATCCATCAAAGTTCCATTGGATTTAAGCTCTAAAGCCCCAAAGAACTTCCATCACAAATCTTTGAAGATCAAGAACATTCGAAAAACACAAGAAGAACATGAAGAATCCAAAAAACGAAGAATTTCTAACAAGCACACACCACAATTCGTTTTCAAGGATCTTTCAATCCACTTTCCAATCAAAGTGAAGAACAACTTGTGTTCAAATCAAGACAATTCTTGAATTGAAGACTTTTCTAGGGAAATCGAATTAAATGACTATTCTATTGTATTAAAATTTAAATACAGAGAATTGTACCAACAAATTCATCAATACAAAAATACATAGCGAAAATACCATTCTGGTTCCTACATTTTGAGGTCACAGTCAATTTGGTTCTATATTTTGGTAACAATCAATTTGGTCTTTATTATTTTCTGTTGAGCTTTGTGGAGCGTAGTTTTGTTTGATTCGGTTTAACGACCCGACCCAACCCGAATAATGTTGCGTGGTTTTTAATGGGAGATTTACTGAGGGTTTGTATAAAACGCAATTGTGAGATTAGGGTTTGTAAGGTTGTTGCCGTGTTTTTTGAGAGAGAAGAAAAACTGTAGCCGCACTTTGTATTTTCCCTGACAATAGTGAAATCCCTGCAACTCTGTGGACGTAGGCAAATTGTCGAACCATGTAAATATTGTCTTGTGCGTGTGATTGTTTTCTTTGGCGTGTGCTTTCTCTATTTTTTTTGTTTCTCACAGGTTGGGATTTCGGTTTAATTCCCTACATTTTCAACTTGCAGTCAAATAACAATAACCAATGAGTTAATGGTAGGAACCAATTTGACTACAAGTTGAAAATAACAATAACCAAATTGACTGTTACCAAAATGTAGGGACCAAATTGATTGTGATCTCAAAAATATAGGGACCAAAATGTTATTCCCACCAAAATACATTTGTGAAACTATTTATTTTGTTTGATTTTCATACTTGAGATTTTGTGCTTCCTGTTTGGCTTATAAGACCTTATACGATATGTACCACAGTACCACCATGTGTTGAAGTATTTTCTCTTGATGGGGAATCTCACTGGCGTACTCTCTAATACAAGTCATGGGCATAAAATAACCGATCAGGGCTTACCTTGAAGCAGCTTCAAATGTCATTACTTCACCACTGTATCTCAGTATGGCTATCTTTGATATTTAAAATAGCGGTGTATACTTACACAATGTACATTATTCGTCATTATGTAACACTTTTATAAGCCCAGAATTTAAATTAAAAAAAAAAAGATTTTAATAATAGTACGTATAGTATGCGTACGTTCAAAAAAAAAAAAAAATTTACTCACGTCATACAAACAATTCCCAATTGTACGTAACTATTCGTGTAATATTCATCCTGAAAGTAATGATGCGTTCATTACGGAAGACATTAAACTTATCTCATTAAATACAGCTCCTTAATAAAGAGACCAAACTTGGTGATAACCCATGGCCAAAATGGGCATTTGTCCCTTTCGCCTAAAATGAGTAGCAAAATGCTCATGTTCTGAAACTATTTAATTATATGCTCCTGTTTTAAACTCGATTTTCTAAAAATCAAGTTACAGGCAAAAAACTTAAAAAATAAAAATAAAAAAATACATGGAACTCAAGTTCCATTCAAAGAACTTGAGTTCTATGTAACATTTTGCAAGTAACTCAATTTTCATTAAATCGAGTTTTTCATTGAAACTTAATTTTTTAAAAATCGAGTTTCAAATCATGGACATTTTGCTAAATAGTTTCAAAACATGGGCATTTTACTACTTGTTTTGGGCTAAATGGGCAAATGCCCATTTTGGCCGATAATCAATCCAAAAAAAAAAGGAAAAAGAACTTGGTGATAATAGAGCTCTTGGAGTCAGAGTTCAGACTTTTAAAAATAAAAATAAAGCAAAGGTGTGCAATCTTATCGCAAATAACACCTTATAATATCGCAAATAAATGAAAGATTCATATCTAATATATATATTTATTTAATTAAAATTGTACATCCAAATATAAAACCTTATTCAATATTTTTTTTATTGAAAGTGAATTTTGACAAATCCACAATTGAATTGCAACTTCTTCTTATATCGTTCATACTTGCAAAATTTCTAGAAAATTAAAGATCAATAGTTATGTCATTAATAAATTGTTTAAATTGTAAGTTTTTGTAGTTTAAAATTTTGCATAAAATATAAGATTATAGATCATATAGTAAATAATATCTGATTGACACAAAATTTGACATGTATATTAAGAGCATAAAGAACATATAATTATATGGTTAGATTTTCAAAATATATAGTAATGTTTATTTTATTGAGTAAGATTATAGTCTTAGACTACAATCAGATTTGTAACTAAACTTTGTCCTTCTTAGAAAGATATTAAAACAATTACGAATTTTACTATAAAAACTCACATATTAATGTGAAAATGATTGTGAACACACTTTAATTAATAAAATAATAAACTCTTAACTAGTGCAAGAGATATTACAAACTTTTTTACATTAACTTACAATCACATTAGTTTGTAAGTTTTTTCTTAAAAAAAAAAAAAATTGTTAATGGTACTACAAGTTTTACTACGTAATGCTTGAAAACTAATGTGGCAATAGATGCGATTTGTGAGCTTCAATCACCTCATTAATGATTGTTGAGTTGTCTCCTTGTGATTGGTGACATATCAGTTGATAAGTTAAATATAATAAAACTTGTAGTACCTGTAACACTACTCTTTGTAGTAAAACTTGTAGTATTTTAGCATTTTCCTTACATTTAATGACACATCAGTGTATATAAATATATATATATATAGTAAAATTTGTAATATACCTAATATCACTCTTAAAAAATTTTAGTTAGGATGTTTTAAAGTTTGATTATTTCGACATTAGCTCAAAAGCCTAAGACTCCACATATTTATTTGAAATTAAAAAAAAAAAAAAAAAAAAAAAAAAAAGAGAAAAAGGGAAAAGTGGTAAGCCAACAAATGAGACTTGAGTTCTATTAAAATATATGGACTAAGCCGAACACCATTTCAGAGCAACAGTTTTGGTGTGGGTCCATCCTAAACTTGGACCTTGAAGTATGTCACCAACTTATTAGAGTTTAGGGTGGAGAGAGGAGTTGTCATTTGGTCATAAGTTCAAAAACCAATATTGGCCCTTACATAGAGGTTCAACTTATCCATGTCTTACGTCTGGAGTTAGGGTATAGACAAGCTTGGAAGGGATTATGCAATTAAGTTTGCCTAATTGAATGCATCAAACACACCTATAGACATCCCATTTTGGGGGCGTTTGGTTCGTTTTATGTTACGTCAAAGTGTAATGTTACATTTTTGTAATATCTTTTTGACTGAAAAAGGTAGATTAAATTATATTATTATTATAATCTTAGATTCTTGTAATCACATTACCATAATGTCACATTAAGGTATTTGGTTTATTAAATTACATTCCAATCATAATTCAAGGATGTAACATTCATATAATTGATTCATAAACATTCTTAGAAATAATTATAATAACAAATTGATTGAAAATAGCATCAACAACAAAAAATGCCAAAATAACCCTTGAACCAAAAAAATACCGTTGGAAGACCCAAAATGACCAAATTAATGGTTTCGGGAGTATTTTGGTCATTCTAGTGATTTTCGGGGGTATTTTGGTTATTATAGTGGTTTCAAGATTATTTTCGTCATTTTAGAGGTTTTAGAGTTATTTTTTCCATTTCAGATGTTTTGAAGATATATTGGTCATTCTAGTGGTTTTGATGCATTTCTAGTCATTTTATAGATTTTGGAGTATTTTGGTTATTCTAGTGGTTTCGAGAGTATTTTTGGTAATTTTAGAGGCTTCGAGGTATTTATTTTTGTCATTTTAAAGGTTTTTGAGTATTTTTCATTGTTTCAAAGATTTCAAGGCTTAGAATTAGTGGAATATGGTAAGTAAGCCACTTGGCCCATGTGTGTCCATTATGTACATTGGGCTTAAATTCTCTACTCCTTATGACCAGAATTAATTGGGTCTCGGGTTTTACTTCTAGACCCAAAATGTGTGAAATTTTAGGGTCTCAGGCTTTACTTCTTGACCCAAAATGTGTGAAATTTTAGGTATCAACAATTGTCAAAGCCTGGCCAATCCAGCTTTCAGTACAAGCAACTTGGAGATAAACACGATTGAATTCCATTTTACATGCGGAACTTGATCCTCTAACAATTTTTGTATTGGGTATCAAAATAATCGAGTGCGAAGTTGTTGCCAAATTTGAATAGTGAGCTTGTTGAAAAATTTTGTCCGCAAATTTCCAATGTCATTTATTTTAAAAGAAATTTCTATGTCAATTACTTACTTTGATCAGATTCTCCAAAAAAAAAACAAAAACAAAAGTTGAATTTGCTCTGAAGATGGAGTTAATGGATGATAAGAGCATTCCCATTAGTTGTTCTATAAAAATGCCATTTTGACACACCAAAAAATCTACTTTATTATTTTAGCACATCATTTTACAATATCCCTTACATCACATGTTTTATTCTTCAATTCTATACATTAAAAATAATATTTATAACACATTAAAATAATATATTAATACCTCAATTCATAATACAAGTACACATCTAGTGGGTTGCGGCCACCAACAACCACTATTGCAACCATACCACCATCGGCACAAACTCATACCACCACCACAACCATACCACCACTGGCACAAACCTATTAAGAAATCGACAGCCACCACTGGCACAAACCCATCGCCACCAACCCACAACCACCACAGGAACAAACCCATAGCCACCAACGCCACAAACTCACAGCCACCACCGCCATCATCCTCCCACAATTTAAAAAAAAAAAAATAGAGAGTGGTCTGAAATCCCAACCCAACTGATCAATCAATGACCCAAAACCTCGACCCATAACCCACACAACCCCGCTAAACGCCAACCCAAAATGCCGAATCCACAACCCACGGTCCCACACAACCACTGCCGAATAAACCATCAAATCACAAAAAATAAAAAATAAAAAAATAAAAAATAAAAAATAAAAACCCACTGCAATAAAGATCGGCTTGTCTTGATGCTCTAGCTTGGGTTTCATCGGAGAGGGAGGCAAAGACGTCGAGTAGAGGGAGAGAGAGAGAAAGCAGAGAAATGGTTGGAGGCTCGGAGCAAGAATGAGAGACAGGGAAAAAAAGGAAATGAGAAAGACAGAAAAAATAAGAAGAAAAGAAAGCGGGCCCCACCTGAATAAAAAATAATATAAGTTTTACAGTTCGTGAATAGTGCGATCTCAAATTTGAGATTGCACTGTTCATCAATATCAAATATTATGGCATTTAAAACACTTGATGAGAGTGATTTTTTAGTGTTTAGTGTGTCAAATGCCAAATATTTGGCATTTGAAACATCTGATGGGAATGCTCTAAGATGTGTAAGTGTATTTGAAGAACTTTTTTTGCTATTTATTTGATTTTTACCAATAATATTGTTAAGTAGTCTCAAATTAAACTATTTTCCTTAGTAGCCTTATTTAGAACTCAAGTATTTGATAGTCGAATTCCAATTTAAAGAACTACACTTTGAAACTCAAGTTCTACTAAAAACTTGAAAAATAAAAAATCTCAACTTAAAGTTTTTCTCTACAGAATTTAGGCCTCTAAGACTCAAGTTACCTCTTGGAAAACAACTCAATCTCACACCAAGCTAAACCAAGAAAGTTAATAGGTGTTTTTCTAACTCATTTTAAGGTCTCTACCAAACATAGGAAAATGAGATCATTTTAAAGGAAATTATACTTTACCACCTTAAACTATACCCATGATTACACTTTGCACTCTAAACTCTTCGAATGCAGGTTTTGTATCATAAACTAACTCTTGTTACACTTTGTATCCTGACATCAAATTTGTTGTTAACTTAGATGGAAAAGTATGACACCACGTAAAAATACCAAATTGCCAATCTTCTTAATCTCAAAAATAAAGGAGAAATTATACTTTAGCACCCTAAAATATACTCCCGGTTACACTTTGAACGATAAACTTTGGATTTCTGTCCAAGTTAACAGCAAACTTAACGTTAATGTGCAATGTGTAATAATGGTTATAGTTTAAAATGCAAGTTTATAGTTTAAAATGCAAAACTTGCATTCGAAAAGTTTAAAGTGTAAAAGATAATCTGGGATATAAACTATAATGCTTTTTGAAAAATAATTCATATCTTTTCCAAAACCAGACAACCATTAAAAAACCAAATGTCGTTCTAGAATTATTCAAAGAGTAGTGTTTATTTCACACTTATTATTGCACTATACACACATTTTTTGCATTGAAATCGTAATTTGTAGTCATAATTTCAACTCAAAATCACAATTCAACAATTTTAGTGAAAAAAAAAAATGTATAATTTTATTTTTTATTTTTTTGAGGGAAAAGTTTGTGTATAATTGTGTGTAAAAAGATTTAGCAAAAAAAAAAAAAAAGTTGTGTAATAATATCATTATCTAAAGACAAAATTAAAAAAATATATATGTATTAAAAAAAAAAAAAAAAAAAAAAAAACCTGTATTACCAGTCTAGCAGAGGAGAAGAGCAGTGTAACTGAAATAAGTCTGTTTAGGTTACCGTTTTGGCCCAATCCCAAATGGGAGAAGCACGTCCGCAACAACCAATTCTCCGACATGGCTATCTTCCGTACGACATCGTACTGAACATCCTGGCAAGACTACCCGTGAAATCAGTCATAAGATTCAGGTACATATCTAAATCCTATAACTCCTCAATCACCACCCCCAATTTCATCTCCACCCACCTTAAAAACATCAAGGATTCCCATGATAATGATAATGGTTTTGTCATACACATGCCCTCTGTAACAGACAACATTGGTTTTCAAAGACCAGTTTGTACGGTCGCTTTAGACCGCACTTTTGACAGGATTTCCGAGCTTGGAATCCCCTTTGATTTTCATTATATCTATACCCAAATAGTTGGTTCCTGCAATGGCTTGTTGTGTTTCGCCAATTCCGCTAATGTTGTATATTTGTGGAACCCCAGCATTAGAATGTTCAAGAAGTTGCCTGATACTTGCTTAGGACAGTTAAAAGATGTTACGCTCGGATTCGCTTATCATCCCGAGAATAATGACTACAAGGTTGTGAGGATTTCGTGTTTGTCTTTGTTTACGCATGAGATTGAGGTGTACACATTAAGTTCGGATTCGTGGAGCAGTGTTGGAACCACCAGTTTGACAGCAACCAATGTTATGTTCTATGATAAAAACTATCCTTTGCCGATTCCATTGGTTAATGGAGCTTTGCACTGGGTGTCAAATGTCGTAGAAGGCGAAGAGAATCACAGGAGTAGGATGATTATGGCTTTTGATGTCAATAGCGAGCGATTCAGAGAGCTAGCACTGCCTGATGGGTCTGTTGATGAGAACACCTTCCAGACATTTCTTGCATTGTTCAAGGGGAAATTGGCTTTAATTGCGTGGGAACATAGTGAACAACCTGGCACCCAATACTCCATATGGGTGATGAAGGAGTACGGTGTGATTGAGTCTTGGAATAAACTCTTTGTTGTACCATTTGAAAGAGTAGCTCATTGCATTGCCTTTACCGAGTATGGTTCGCTTCTGGTTTGCTATATCAATGATCAAGTAGAGGCGCAGGGATTTAAGTTTGTATTAGTTGACACTGAAACTCTACATGAGAAGAAGGATCCTGATATCCAACATTATTCATCTGTAGCTACTTTCATGGAGAGTCTTGTTTTATTTGATGGAGCAAACGTGGTATCTTACTAAGCATATGGCAGAGTGCATATAAGAAGTGAAGTAATTATCGGTATGGACAAATTGAAACCTTTGTCATTCCTTATCCTTTTAGTAGTAGGCATGTTTGTCTTGCTAAAAGCTTGATTTTTACCCAGGTTTACATATCCTTTTGTGGCTACTATATATTAGTATTTGATACTTGTATGGATGGTTTTTGTGCACATATCAAAGTAGGATAGCATTAACAAAAAACAATATTTGGCCAACATAATCCTTTTTTGCTTGTGTGTCCCTCTGATAGTGTTACAAAGAGCTACATTAGAGCTCTCCTGACTTCAATTTAAAAGAAAAAATGACTAGAAAAATAGGAGAATATAAGAAGCTCTAAATCTGTGATTATTGAGAAGGAGAAGCTGAGTGCCTGTCAAGTGAGGCTGTTACCATTCCATGCTCTTGTTCTTGCTTCCTTGGTCCAATCTACATGGTCTTTGTTGGTTTCTATACTACATTTTAACCGTAATTTCAATGATCAGAAGCTAATTTATATAACAGAGAGTCGGTTCCAAGATATGTGATGTTGCTATGTCCTCCTGTCTCTGTCCTCTAACAGATATATCTAGATAAGGAATGCTATTATCTCATGCTTAGCTGGGTTCAATCACATGTTTATGTCAGCATATATGTGGATCAACATGTGCTTAAATGACGTGTTTCTGTTGGTACCATTTTGTTCTTTATCCTAAACAAAGATGCTATGATTTATACTACTAAGGAGGTTTAAACAAAAATGTTTTAAAAAGACTGTCGATCTGCTTCTGGTTGTTGATTCTATTGCTAGTTACTACTGATTGCATGACCATTTACATGTCCTCACCTTGGGTCATTGACTTAGAGACCTCTGAATGCATTAGTGGTGCTTAGTCACTGTATTCTGAATTTGATATCATCTATAATGCATATTCGGCTCTTGTTCTCATTCTTAGTTAAGCCTCTTTGTTTACCAGTTGGTCTCTGCTTGTACTTTTTCATCCTTCTTTCAGTAAACTTGCATTAATTACTACTTATTGGAAAACTTAGTAGATCTGCAAAATTGCTTGTATTCTGTGGTTTTCTTGATCTCAGGGTCATGCCTGTGAGCAATAAAGTGTTGCAAAAGTCTGTCAAACATGTACCAAATAGAGGATAATTGATAATTAATTTCTCCATTGCCTGTGGGCATAACTCAGCCTTTGTACTAAATCATCACTATCAGGAGCATTAAAATGATCCATTGCCTGTTGGTGTAAAAAAAAAAAAAAAAAAAACACAATAATAAATTTCTCCTCTCAAAGTATGAGATAGGTGAAAAGGATATTTTAACAGAATAGACAGAATAAAGGAGACTAGAACGGGTGCAAAAGAAAATTATCCCTTGAACCTAGGAGAAGAGAATGGTGGCCCACTTGAATGTAGGATAAAAGCTTGAGCAATGTAGCACTTGCTTGTCAACTGACAGAGATGAGTTACAACCCTGTAGGACACCATTTCATAATTAATTGTGCATTATATATATATATAAAGGAGAGTTTGCACTTTGCCACTATCCCATCGAAGCAGAGAATGAAGCAACCGTGTGAACAGTGCTTTTGTTGAGCACTTATTTTGGTGAGTGGTGAGAACCCAAAAGAACTGAAACCTAAAGAGCAAAATAAGAAGACAAAGCAGTGGCAACAACCTTGATTTTGGTTTTGGTTGATAGCTTCAGAGACATTCAGAGTGATCCCCCAGATACTTCCCCAAAAACCTTATCTTTGCTTCTCACCCCGAAATCTCTGCCCTTCTCACCAGACTTCACCTCTGGACCGCCTGCACTGTTAATTCCATAATACTATCTTTGATTTCATTTAATTCAATATATTTATTTTAATATTTGCTATATTTGTTGTGGCTGAGGGATACTGGTTGAAGCAGTCATCCATGTCTCCCTATACAGGTTTATTCCTTTTCTTTTATTTGGGTTATTTTGGTTATGTTTTTGTTATATATATATTGGATTTCTGTTTTGCTTTGTACATATATGTACCATGGTTCTCTGTTACTACTATCACTTCTTGGGCCACTCACAGAAAAAAGGTACCACATTAGCTTAGACCATAAATTCCAACCTTTAGCATAGCAAATTGAATTTATAATTAATTTATGGCATACACAATTTTGAACTATTTTATTGGATAGTGCAGAATTGAAGGGCAACTTAACCATATTTTGTGCAGGTAACATGCGTCATATTTTTTGCCTGTTTGCAGTGTGGTTCCTTTATTTATTTTCTGCTGTATATTTTGTGTTGCTTGTTTTAAATAGTAATTTATCCAATATTTAATGATAATTATCATGCATATAATGAAATGGTCACACTATATGTGTTAGATATATCATTAAATGGTCAAATTTTCATGTTTTTGGTGCTCTCTTTTGCTCATTTGCTAATGTCTTAAGTTCTCTCTTTGTAAAACCTCATTTGATTCTTGAACTTAATCATCCGCAATGTGTAAAATCAATTTTCTTTTTCTTTTGTTCTTTGTTTTTTTGTCTTCCCTTTTCCTAAGCAATTTTTGATCCATTCATTAACTCTCATTTGCACATTCAAAGTGATAGTTTTTGTTTAGGTGGACAAAGTTAAATCAGTGCAAACCACATGTGGGCTAATATGTAATTATCCCTTAATTTTATTATCATTTGGAAATGTAATTTAGGAGTTCTTTATTGTCAATCATCTACAACATTTTGAGTGGCTGACCAATTGCTACACCATCGTTGATAATAGTCATTGATTTGATGATTTACCTATACCTTCTTTTTGACATTGAATGAAGTTATTTAAGTGTATTTGTAGACCATGTAATTGTTTTCTTAGACTACAGAATTTCATTTGTAGGTTTCATAATTGTGTCCCTTTTTCTCTGTTAGGATCTCTTAGTTGCTAGAGTTAGTTGTTATCACTTATCCATAGATATTAACAGAGAAAGATTTTTAGAAAAAGGAAGTAAAATATGGCTCCTATTCCTATTTTCCAAATCTAGTCAATGAAAGAGATGTCTTGCCCACTCAGTAGACCAAAAATTTGCTTCATTAACTAAATCTTCTTTCATCCTGGAACCATAATCATTACATGAAACAATCTTGTTCTAGGCCCTACTTGGACATCATTTACCTATAAGTGATAAATTACACAATCTGTTGAGAGTTTAGGTATACATTCTGTGAATGGACAGTTAAATGCTGTAACAGGTGATGATGTCGTTGGAAAGTATTATTGGGAATTTCCAAGTGATTTCAAGGACCCAGCTTGGAGTTTTAGACAGAAAACTATTGCATCATTTAATAAAATGGTCTTCTCATAAATCATCATTTGTGAAACTTTGATTATTATTTTTCTATTACTAAAATATCGATGAAATGTAATAAAATGTAAGTGATATTGTGGAAATGTTCTTACTTTCAAGTCTTTGCTATTAAATTGATCTATTTTAACATTAAGTAATATTTGACAGATTAAGATTATAGTATGCTTATTAAAATGAAGTCGTCTAATAAAGCATGCATGTGTCATCGACACTAGTACTCTTTAAAAAGGTCATCAAACACAATAATATTAATACACTAGAAAGATGAACATGCTTCGGCCTTTCATTTGACTATAGTTGGAGAAGAGTTTATTAGAACTTATTCAAAAGAATGCTAACTTACATTAGGACGATTAAATTTTGCTATCATGAATATTGGTTGTTTGACTTGAAGTAATTTCATGCTAATGGCTGAACTAAGCTACTCTCTCTCTTACTAATATCGTAATGATGGAGGCAACACAAGGTTTTCAAAAATCTAGCCTTAAGGCCCAAATATATAATAGATAGTATGCATTTATTCGCCTACATTGAAAACTTTATGTCTTGCACTGCTTCATTTTTGAGGAAGGAGCTTGGACTTTGTAATATCACATATTGTCTACTTTGACGTTAAAGTTTCTGTTTCTAAGATATTTGTATGCATGGATGGATGCTGATAAATGCCCTTTACCAATTTACTGGATTCTTTTACTTACTGATTTTTTTTTAATTGGTATTACTTCTGAATTTTAGGAGCTTGCTCTTTTTAAATACATCCTCATGTTACTCTTGTTTTTACAATGTACTGGGGTTGCTTACCTTTCTTAGTGCTTTTTATTTCAATTATTATTACATACCAAAAAAGGTCCTTCATACTTGCCTTCATTTTGCATTTGAAGAAGCATGACCATATAAATTGGGAATTTTTATTTCTCGTGTTGGAAAAATTTATTGTTAGTAAAAATGGAGGAAATGGATTTTGACTTGCAATAGCAGAATTAGATTCTCTGCTCTTGTGTTTGGTAGTCATACTGGCGTCTTTAGTTGCTTAGTTGTTGTAAAGCAAGTTGATTCTTTTTTTATTTTTTTATTCCTTGGAAAGTAAATGCAGAACTCATGCACCCACATGAGATTGAACCTCTGAACTGTTGTTGTTGTTGTTGTGACATTTCTGTGAATGTTCTATTATGTTATTTGATTATTGCTTACACTATACAGTATAAATATTGAATATTATCACTATACTGTTTTATTGAATTTGTGTCATGATCTTGCTTTAGTGTTGGAACAATTTGGAATGATGTGCTGTTTATTTGAAAATTGGTGTTGTTTTAATCTTGTTTATTTGAAAATTGGTGTTGTTTTAATCTTGTGGGGACTAAATCCGCCGCAAGCTTTTTGTTCTCTTTGGGGAGCCAAACCCGCAAGGTTTTGTTCTCAGTACCGAGTGTGGAAGTTCAGGATTTTCACCTCAGGCCAAGGGCTTTGCCTTGTAGCCATGGGGTGCATCTCTTGCCGATGTGGGACAAAGGTGTCAAGCCAAAATGGCTACAAGGCAAAGCCCTTGGCCTGAGGTGAAAATCCTGAACTTCCACACTCGGTACTGAGAACAAAACCTTGCGGGCTTGGCTCTCCAAAGAGGACAAAAAGTTTGCGGTGGATTTAGTCGCCACAAATCTTATGGATTGAAATGTAAATGGAAATTGGCTCTACTCCATCAAATGAAGTTGATTCCTATGTTGTTTATTTTCTTTCGATTTTGCTATATTTACAAATTTAATCTATATGTTTATATTTTAATTAATTATTAAACTAAATATGATTTCACCACAGTTTGACCTCTGGTTGAATCCTAGACAGGGCTTGAAATCTTGAATCTATTTATTTTTTGGTTCTTGAGATGTATGGTTTGAAAACCTGATTCTTTATCTCTCTATGTTTTGATAGAAAAATTGGCAGAGAAGTGTGAAAAGAGAGAAGGGGGGCAGTAATGTTAAGTTGTTAACTATCTAGTTTCTGGGAGGCGATTGACAGTATGAGGGTTCGGTGGTTTCCCATTGCCTCAGTGGGAGACGTTGGTGGACATGGCTGCCATTCTGGGTTGAAAGGTGAATTTTGTTTTCAATGTCTTATTTTGTATTAAGAGGCAATATTACTCTTAGCAGTCTTTTGAACTTTCCAACCTTACCTGTTCATATGGCAAATATAAGCAAATGAAATGTCTTCCAATAATCTATTGTAACATGACGCAACACTAGCATAACAGACTTTAACTAATTCTAACAATCATAACACACACTATTGTAGATTTGGACCATGGATTTTTCATTGTTTGGAGTGCATTGGGTTATGCCAAAAGGTGTTGCAGAGCTTTTGGTGAGTTGGAAAGGCAAGGTCATTAGGTGATGTATTGCGATTTGGAGCATGGTGCCAAATCATGTTGCAAAAAATCGAGGAGAGGAATGCCAAATCATGGTGCCAAATCAGCGAGAGAGGAATGCACGGACTTTTCAGGTTGCAAAAAATTTATTCATGACATGAAGCTTTTATTTCTCGAAACTTTTTTTTGTCTGATTTCCTTGATCAATGTACTTTTAGCATTTAATGTTCATGTATCATCATACCCTTCTTGTGTACATGGGTGGCCTTTTAGCCATTTTTTAAATGAAATTTTATTTTTAGAAAATAGCAATTACATACACAAGAACACAAAATTTACGTGGAAAACCATTTCTACTTTAAGGGAAAAAAAACTTTCTTTCTTCCGCTAATGATAGTTGTTTAGCATTATCCCGTTGCTTGACAAAGAATGAACTGCAACATACGTTTATTGGCGTAACATGTAAATGTCCCAGCAGCAATTAGGTAAAGAGAAGTTGCTCCTTGACTTCTTTTGGGTGTGGGGTAGGTGACATGTTTAGGGAAAAGATCTTGTGTTTCTGTTATATGAAGTGGAATGGAGCACTCCAACAAGTGGGCTCCACTACCATATCTTCATGTGCCTTCTACATGGTTGAAGGGATGTCCAAACTTGTAGTCGGTTAAAGCAAAAGGATGTTATGTTTCAAGCGAATACACCCAGCTCCCTCTTAATATGTGGGTCTCACATGTACATGTGTGAGAGAGTTAGGTGTATAAACTTGAAATATGATATACCTTCTCATTAGGGGCTTGGATGGCTTCTCAAAAAAAAAAAAAAAAAAAAAAAAAAAATAAATATGTGGCTTGAATATTACAAAAAACTAGTCTATAATTCGGACTATGTGGAGTAGCTTCCTTTAATTTCTTTCAATTGTAAAAATTTGACTTTCAGACTAATTAATCTTTTTTAGTGCTACTTAAAATAATAGAAATTCTCTTATATATTATATTATATTATAATATATATATATATATACACACACACATATAGCCAAATTTGAGAGGAAATTCAATTAGATTTCAATTAGATTTTCAATTTTACACTACTTGTCATATCTAGTTTTTAAAATTTTTGTGCCAAAAGAGTTATTTGTTGCAGAAGTCAAGAAATCAGTTTTCTTAATTTTGTTGCAATTAATTACAACACCGAATAATAATTTTTTAAACTATATAAATATTAAATAATGATTAATATATTTAATTTTTATAATGTTAATAATTTTTCACAACTTATATAATAAATATCATTTAAATATTAAAGGTAATTTACTATATTTGTTCACAAATATGGTTAAAATGCTAAAAGAGGCACACATATAGCTACAGGACTTTCTAAGCTCCACCGAAAAGGGAAAAGAGATAAAGAATAAATAAATAAATAAAAAGATCCACCCCACTTCAGTTACTTCTCCCAGCCATTACTAACAATTAACAAAGTAATCCTATCCAAAAAAAAAAAAAAAAAAAAAACCCTAACAAAGTAACAATTTAACACCCACCCACTTTTTTTATGACATATCATTTGCTTCTCCCAAGTCCCAAGACTCCCAACCTTTCTACTTTCCTAATAGAAATCCATTAGAATCCAAATTGGCAATTTCCCATAACCTCTCAATCGTCTCTCTCTCTAATCTATCTCTCCCTCTCACCTTTCTCTGCCATGCCTGTCCATCTCTCTGCAACATATCAATTATTAATAGTTCAAACTTCATACCAAAATACCTTCCTCCACCCTTCTCATGTTGCTTCTCTTACCTCCTCTCCAAATTTTATTTTACTTGCAGATTTGAAAACTTCGTTCACCAAATCTCATTTACAACAGATCTCAGATTCCCAAAATGAGGAAGAGAAATCATTCACTCCCATCATCCACAGAGACAAAGTAACTGCTGCACCAATGAGAGAGGCCGAATGGGGAAGAAATCAAGAGAAACAAAGTCATTTTCTTTGTATTTTGCAAAACCGGTTCAACCATACCGGTTCCCGGTTTTATGGTTAAATTGGCTAGTTTTTTATTATTTCTAGTTTTAGATGATTTTTGGTTTTTAGCCATAATCGGTTCAGATTATGGCCTGTTCTCGGTTGAACCAGTTGGATTGGCCGATCCGATTTGGTTTATAAAACCATGCAAAATACCCCCTAAACCTAAAAAAGTTCGAAATACCCCCAAACCCTAAAATATGACCAAAATACCCCAAAAACCTAAAAAATTACCGAAATACCCCCAAAACCTAAAAGACGATAGAAATGCCCTCGTAACCTAAAAAAATGACCGAAATACCCTTAGAATCTAAACAATGACTAAAATAACCTCAAAACCTAAAAAATTACCGAAATTCCCTCAAAACCTAAAAAATGACCGAAATACTCTTAGAACATTTAATTTGTTGAAAATACCCTTGAAACATCCAAAATACCCAAAACCTCTATTTTGGTAATTTTAGATGTTTCAGGTGTATTTTGGTCATCTTATAGGTTTAAGGGTATTTTGGTCATTTTTTAGGTTTCAAGGGTATTTCGTTCATTTTTTTAGGTTTTGGGGGGAATTTTGGTCATTTTTTACGTTTTAGGGGGTATTTCGGTCATTTTTTAGGTTTAGGGGGTATTTTGGTCATTTTTTAGGTTTCAGAGGTATTTTAGTCATTTTTTAGGTTTCAGAGGTATTTGGGTCATTTTCTAGGTTTAGGGAGTATTTTATTAATTTTTAGGTTTTGGAGATATTTTGGTCATTTTATAGGTTTCAGAGGTATTTTGGTCATTTTTAAGGTTTCAGTGGTATTTCAGTCGTTTTTTAGGTTTTGTAGGTATTTCGGTCATTTGTTTGGTTTAGGGGGGTATTTTGGTAATTTTGTAGGTTTTAGGGGTATTTCGGTCATTTTTAGGTTTATGGGATATTTTGGTAATTTTTTTAGGTTTCAGGGGGTATTTTGGTCATCTTTTAGGTTTTGAGGATATTTCGGTCATTTTTAGGTTTTGGGGGTATTTCAAACATTATTTAGGTTTAGGGGGTATTTTGGCCATTTTTTAGGTTTTGGAGGTATTTTGGTAATTTTTTAGGTTTGGGGATATTTTGCTCATTTTAGAGATTTTGGGGCTCTTTTGGTCATTTTAGTGGTTTTTGAGCATATTTTGGTGATTTTAGAGATATCGTAGGTATTTTGGTCATTTTAGAGGTTTTATAAGTATGTTGCTCATTTTAGAGATTTTGGGGATATTTTGGTCATTTTAGTGGTTTTTGAACATATTTGGTGATTTTAGAGATATCGGGGGTGTTTTGGTCATTTTAAAGGTTTTATGGGTATTTTGCTCATTTTAGAGATTTTGGGGATAATTTTGGATGTTCAAGGATATATTGGTAATTTTGGAAGTGTAGGGGTATTTGGGTCATTTTAGATATTTTGGAGGTCAAGAGGGTATTCAAGTAGTTTTAGAGGTATGTGGGTCATATTGGGTTAAATTGGTGGGTTACTAATCAAATGGGTTGGGTTGGTAATGGGTAATTAATTTATATATAAACGGGTCATAAAAGAATAAATGGGTAATTACACACCCAACCCATTTATGACCCAACCCGCCCATTTGCCACCCCTAACAGAGAGATACCAATTCAGATACAAAGTTCTTGGCAATTTCATATACCATATTAGTTAGAAAAATGGAAAAAAATGGTACGAAAGAAAAATGTTAAAAGGATAGAAAATATTTGTATTTTTCACCAAGCGTGTTTTAGTGAAGATGATGAAAAAGTAGAAGGATAGAGACATAAAACACCTTCAACCAAACACACTATTAGAACCATGTTTTGTTGGGAGGATGGAAAATGTTGAAAGATAGAAAAATTGAAAGATAAAAAATATTTTAATTTCCCATAATGTGTGTTTGGTAAGAGGGATGGCAAGGTGGAAGGATAGAAATTAATTTATTGTTACGTCCTAATTATAGTTTGAAATGGTGGGGAAAAAGGATTAATAATGTCTTTTAAATCTCACATACATTTTCATTTTTATTTCCATTTTTCTTTTAATTTAGGAGGACAAAGAGTGAGGCCCATCGCTAAAAAATTGGTTTGACTCTTTTATTTGTACTTAGTTTTCATTTTTAGTGTTCAAAAAAGAGACTTTGAATACAAAAAAAATGAATACATCTTTTTACCGTTTTCATTTTCACTAAAAAGGAATTGAAAAAAACTCAAAGTTTGTGTTGAATTTTTAATTGAAAAGTGAAAAATGAAAAAAAAAAAAAAAAAAAAAAAGACAAGAAAATTTGTGCCAAACATAAAGAGAAATGATATGTCCACAACATTTTTACAACAAATCTTAAGTGACAGGTTGTTACTAGTTATTATTGTTGGGGTAAAAAAGTAATCTTAGTATTTGGTTCAAATTTAAATCAATAACAACTAACCATCTATGATTTGTTGTGAAAATATTGTAAAAATGTTGTGGACGTAGCACGTCTCAAACATAAATGAGTTGGAAATGAAAAATGAATACAAGATTTGAGAAAGAGAAAATGAGTAAAACACTAAGTTTTAGCGCGTCCATATGTAAAACACTCATACTCATCATTTTCTATCCACCCAAATTTCCACCTTGTTAGGACATATGTGGAACATGTTAAAAACATGTCATATAGAATTAGCTAATCTTTTGACAAAATGCACTTTACTTGTAATTGGATAGATCTAGGATGTGTTTAATACTTCAAGAAACAAGAGTTCAAGTCCAAGTATTGAAGCCATGCAAATCTGTTCAAGAATCAAGTAAAGAAGTGATATTCATTAAAGTTCGACAAATAGCTCGACAGCTGTATCTATCAAGAATTTTGAAATTTAGATTTCCAGATCTGTTTTTCACGCATATCCAAGCTATGTGTTTAAATTTTCTTTTCTCACAACCCTAGACATATATAAGGATTATTTTAAGGGTCGTCATGAGGTTGTTGCACTTGTTGTTACATGCATATTGTGACCGGAGACAATCTGCCATAGTTCATCTTTTTCTTGAAGAAGCTACTGCGTTTGTACGTCGTAGGGTTTTGTAACCAATGAGCTTCTTGATCTTCATCGTGTGGATGAACTGAAGAACTTTGCAGCCAACATCTTTCTCAAGTTGGTGTGTTAGTCACGTACTGGGATCCGTGCATCGATTGGTTAGTCATGTACTTGGAACCGTGCATTGAAAGGAGAGATTATCACTACATTACAAGTCCAATTGTGTATTGGGGTAAGGGTTCAACTGTAGGTTGGTATAAGGTATTGGGATTCCTTTACTTGTAACTGCTTATTTTGATAATAATGGATTCTCGGAAGTGGTGACCTTAAATTCACCCGGTGGAGTTTTGCCTCGGTAGTTTTCCCCATTCGTAAACAATCACCCGTGTCAAATTTAATTTCCGCTGCATTTAGTTATTTGGTGATTTGTTTGTGCTACCACGCGTATTGTATGTTAAATTGACTTAATTAATTCACTTGGCTAATTAATTGGTTAATTTACCTAAGTGGTCAATACATTCTTGGCCTATCACACCCAGCCAAACAATGGAAAACTCACACAGCCTTCTCATTTCATTTTCGTTCCATAGTTTTCCATCATCCATCTTTTCCACCTCGCCATACAGGCTTGCATCTGCTTGTTCTAGTTTTTTTTTTTTTTTAAATAGATTGTTTAGCACATTATTGGACTAAAAGTTTATGTTTTAGATAATAATGTGTAGCCCTGTGCATATGCACAAATATATTTAAAAACAATCACAATTATACGGTATAAATTATACACTTTTTTTAGAAGAGATTCAAATTATACATGGTATTAGCTTACACTTTTTTTAAACCATACATTTCTAAAATATGTAATGGTTTCTTATCATCTATATATATATATATATATATATAAAACCGAAACCTTTGACTTTTTATTGACCTCTCTAGAGCTTGCCATATCATTATTATTATTTGGCGAAAATACACTGTTGGTCCCTAAAGTTTACCGACTGAGTGCTTTTGATCCCTGAAGTTTTAAATGAGCATTATTGTTCCCTAAAGTTTAAAAAATAAGTGCTATAAGTCCTCCCGTTAACTTCTGTTAGTTTCTTTGCTTATGTGTTTAATGGAGCGGTGACAAGTCATTTTTTTATTCACATGACAACTATTTTATTAATAAAAAATTACACATCAGATTCGAAGCAACCCATTTGTATTACCCACCTAGTTCAATCAAGTCTAATGGATCTCTCGCTCAAGTTCCTTGGAAGTCTAATGAAAACCTCCAAACGTGGAATTTTTTTTCCATTTAGCGTTAATTTTCTAAGAATATCGTTAGTTGTCAGGTTGCAAAACAAACTAGAAAACTAGCATCTCGAGTTTTTAAAACTCGAGTTCAATTAGAAGTCGAGTTTTTAAAACTCGAGACCCAAGCGGAGACCCAAGCGGTGGCATCCGATGTGGGAAAAAAATTCCATGTAGAACTCGAGTTTTAGAAACTCGAGTTCCACCATTTTTTTTTCAGATCAGCCTTTGTCTTCTTCTTTCAGTGTATCTCAAACCCTCAAACGCAAACGAAGGCAACCCATGTCTCCAAGAACACAAGCAGTGACACCCACCAACTCTTCCATTAGAACATCGTTGAGACCCAAGCGGAGACCAACATCGCCGACGAAATCACCGACGTTTGAAAGCATATGAGCATCAGCCACGATCCGAGCCGCTCCTCGGTCCTGTCGTCGACGTTGCCGCCGCAAGCGACGCAGAGTGACTTCGTCTCTGTTCGTCGTCAGATCGTTCCTCTGTTCTTCATCGTCAGATCGTTCTTCCTGTTCTTCTTCAGGTTTGTTGTTCTTCAAGTACCAAAATCGACGAACCCAAATCTCCCTAACCCAGGAGCGATGGAGGCAGCAGCGGTGAAGCTCCAAGCGAAGGTTTTTCTTCTTTGGGTCTTTGGTTTGATGAATTTTTGTTGTTTGATGATGTTTTTCTTCTCTGGGTTTGTTGATGAATTCGTTGTTTGATGATGTTTTTCTTCTCTGGGTTTGTTGATGAATTCGTTGTTTGATGATGTTTTTTCTTCTCTGGGTTCTTTGACGATGTTTTTTCTCTGGGTTCCTTGTCTGGAATTTGCTTTAGAACCTCATCATCCGAAAGCTGTGTAAAAAAGGTTTTTGCCTAAGAAAATCGAGTCTTAGAGACTCGATTTTGATTTTGTACAACTCGAGTCCCTGAGACTCAAGATCTATGTGGCATTTCCTGACATTTCCTTTCCAAGTCATCAAGTACAAAGCGAGTTTGTGAGACTCGAGTTTTAAATAGAACTCGAGTTTTTAAAACTCGAGATGCTAGTTTGCTAAAACATTTCAAACGTATGTTAACTTACTATATTGCCCTCCTTTACAATGCTAGAAGCCAAATATCCCCTCCAAACGTGGTCTGGTCACCAGCCTTCTTTTTTGTCGTTGTGATCTCTCCAAGTTGCTTGTCAAGACTGCAACTCTAACTAATGCAAAAGCGTTGTCCCTAGGAATTTTACGACCACCTCTTTATTCTTGGTTTGTACTTCATCTTTGATGATATTTTGTAGTTAACTTTAACTTTACACCATCTTCTAGGTTGTAGAATAATCCCACCGAATCAAGATCTAAAGCCCTAACTAGAAAATAGAGTGGATAGATTCAAAATTAACCTCAATTACAAGATTACAATTACTGGGTAGATCCCCATTGTGCAAAGTTGATCTCTTGACAAATAATTATAATTAAATCACTCTTTTAGGCTGAGCCTTCTTGATCTTGCAACGCAAATCATTGGACTTTGGGGTTCCTTTCGCTTCGCAGTTTTCTTTTTTCTATTCTTTCTCTTCTGCTTGTTGATCATGAAGCTCAATAACGGGCGAAGGAGACTCGACAGAAACTGGTTTGAATTGGGTGGGTAATAGAAATAGGTTGCTCCAATGTGTAATTTTTTATAGATAAAAGGGATTTTTTTTTTAAATAACTATAAAACCCAAACTATATTATTAGTTAGCTAAGGTTTGAAACTATTTTGGTTTCTAACAATTCGAGTCCAGAAGACTCGATTTTGGGGTTATAAAATCGAGTATATTGAACATTATTAGTTAGCTAAGGTTTGAAACTATTTTGGTTTCTAACAATTTGAGTCCAGAGGACTCGATTTTGGGTTATAAAATCGAGTATATTGTACTCGGTTTGCTATTGTGCCAGCAGCTGAGACGTAGGCCCAGAAATCAAGTTCATTGGACTCGTTTTGGTTTAAAGGAAATCAAGTCCATTGGACTCGATTAAGTTAAATGGAAAACGAGTCTTTTGACCTCGATTTCCTTTTCGGCAAGTGTAGATCGCACTCAAAAACACCACTCACAGTATCAGAAGTTCAAAAACACCACTCACAGTATCACTCTCAGTCGCATTCCCTCTCACTCTCATTCCCTCTCGCTCCGTCGCCGTCGCTGCAAAAACTGAAGTTCAAAAACACCACTCACAGTATCACTCTCAGTCGCATTCCCTCTCACTCTAAAAAGGGAAATATTGAATGAATGGATCGTAAATTGTAAAATCTTACGATTTCTACCCCTTCTAAAGAAGATATTAATCGTAGATAAAATGGAATTTCCACAATGATTGCAAATCCTTCTAATGGAATTTTAGAATGCAAATTCTTGTTGTACCCAAAAAATGGATTTTGTTTAGAATCATTAGCAGAAATTATCAAATAATTTTGTTGATACATTGTAGTAATTAAGTGTTTTACAATCAGTAAACTAGATTTATTTTCATAACCTATATTTTCCAACAACATGTATCTATTTAAACCATGACCATGAGCAAGTGCATAACTATATTCCCGAAAGATAAGTGGGTATAGGAAGTCGTGTTGCCAAAATCTATCAAGTTCTAAATATCCTTGAAATTCCTTCATTTAAAACTAGATGGGGATAAGGGATTTCTTTTGGGTTATTAAATGACACATAGTATGATACAGTCAAAACAGGATATTATAGTAAGAAATAAATAGATTTATACCCCAGAATCAGATAAGACTTAGCCTCTCCTTTTCCATCTAATTTAATTGGTTTATGTTCATTCGAGGATAACAAGATGGTTAGAAATCCTTTATTTGTTCAACCCAATCGCTCTTTTGATTTTGGAAAAAAAGGATTTTTATCTTTATCAATAGACTGCTTTTTCTACACATTTACCCCCACACTCTAATGGAGAATAGCTACTAATAATTAGGATTTAAAAATAAATTGATGATCCACTTATGGGAAAAGCATTTCCCGCATCAAGGACTAATCTATTTTTAACGTTTAATTAGATCGGGTAATCGTTCAAATTAAGAACAGAAGCTCGTTTCTTTTTTTTTCTTTTTTTTTTTACCTATAATTGGAGCCATAGGGCTCTATCCATTTATTCACTTAACCCAAAATTTCATTTTATTTTTTTTCGTCAAGAATTTAAACAAAGTTTTGAACCGATCCGCTAAGAATAAAATATTCTCAGAATTCCACATTGATACGACATGCTGCTTTTTCCATTCATTCCTTTGAGGATCAGTCGCAGTCTTACAAGCTCTAGAGATAGTATCGACGAAGACGTTGCTTCATACAAATGTGTAAAAATTGCCAGTCGCACTTAAAAGCCGAGTGCTTTACCGTTGAGTTAGCAACCCCCCCCCCCAAAATGTGTAGATCCAATCGGAATAAAAAATTAGATTTAATTGCACACCGAAATCAAAATAGTAAAATAGCAAAAATATTGCTAATCGATTCTGAACATAAAAAAAATAATGAGCATATTAGATGCAAATACACTGACTTCTAAAATAAGAATCTAGATTAAGATAAGAATATGGATTAAGTCAAAATTGATGTACTACCACGGATTTAGTTCGTATCTTATCTTATCCATTATTATCTTATCCATTTTTTTTCTTCAATAAAATAAATAAATAAAGGCTTCTCGTATCCCAGCAAATCCGACGAATCCATCGTTTAAATAAAGTAAAATAAAAAAACCAAGTCCATAGATGGAACAGAGGGAAATAGATACATTTATTCATGATCGGATTATATTTGTTTGATACACTGTTGTCAATACGAATGTAAATCTTAAGAAAAGAACACAATGTGTAGAACCATAAATTAAAATAAAAAAAATTAAATATTGAATTAATATAATAAAATATAAATTATACAAATAAAGAAAAAACTAATGACTTGTATTGAATTGGCACTAACTATATATGGATAATAAACATGGATACAAAAGGATGTAAGCGTAAGAATCAATATTCATAGCAAAGTATCGCAATGCTTGGGTTTACTTAATCCATATAAGTAAAAAAAAAAAAAAAAAAATCTTAAATCCCATTTGTTTTTTTTTTAAATTTATTTGTTCATAACAAAGTGAAAGTTTCAACTAAAAACCAACTAGCATTGAATTAGCAATAACGTAAATATTTTGGATTTAGAAATCCAACTACTTTGGTTATTCATTTGATCTTTTTTCATCTGTCTTAAATTAAATGAATTTCTATCACTAAAATAAAAATAAATTTTTTTCATTATAGAAAACGACATTTTTTAGTAGTAGACATTTTTTGGTAGTAATAATGAATAGGTATGAATAGAACAAAAGAGGGGGCTTATATAACTTTGTATAACCTTTTATATACTACCGCCCCCCCTCTTTTGTTCTATTCATTAATTGAATTTAATCTGTTGATTAAGGCAAAGTTCCATAAAAACTCCCGCCTTCTTCGAAATATCATGAACAGTTCTCGTAGGTTGAGCGCCCCTTTCAAGGAAATATAGAATAGCAGGAACATTTAAATAGGTTTGATTCTTTAGCGGATCATAAAAGCCCACTTTCCAAAGAGCTCTTCCTCCTCTTCGGCATCGAGCATCCATTGCAACGATTTGATAAACCACCCATTGGGATAGATATAGATGAATAATACCCCCCTCCCTAGAAATGTATAAGAGGTTTTCTCCTCATACGGCTCAAGAAAATTCGAAATTATGTCTATGGATCGAATTTGAAATTTTTAATTAGTAATGTCAAATGGATCCATAAAATAATCAAATCAATTAAATATGAGTTAAGTACTTTTTATTATTCCTTATTCTTATCTGAAAAAGAACATAAAATCATTTGTATTCGCATCCTCAGAACTCAAGTTGGATAACTCACTAATAACCCAAGGAAACCCTTTACTTTAGGTATTTCGTTTATTGAGCGATCTCTAACCACACACCTTTTTTTGTCTTTAGAATCTATTTTTATTCTTAATTAGAATCTATTTATTGAAACAACTGAAAGTGGTATTTCCTTGTTCCATGATTCTTTATCGTTTCTTTGAATCATTGGGTTTAGACATTACTTCGATGATTTTTAATCATTTCAAAAAATGTCAGCAACATACCCTTTTTGTGATTTCTTTTTATCAAAAAATCATACAAATGGTCGATTTGATTCCTGCGCGATACACTATTAATCGAAAGAGTTTTACCAATTCCAAGAGGTTTTACTTATAAATTTGAAAATTGGATCCTTTCGATTTTTATATGGAAAATATACTTACGAAGCTGTTTCAACTTATTAATTAAAATAGAAGCAAAACAAAAAGAATCTGAACTAAGAACATAGAAATTTCTAGTGTAGGGGTAAGAATAACTCAATATATTTTCATAAATTCAAAAAAAAAAAAAAAAAAAAAAAAAAACAAACAAACAAAACATGTTAGCTAAAGTTGAAGTGAACATGAAGGTTGCATTCGAGTTCATAACAGATTGTCATCTTATATATTTTCTTAAGTAAATGTGGGTGGTTGTCATCTTTTATCTTTTCTTATGCACATGCTTGACAAATGAATTAGCTAAAATAACTTTTTAGATCAAATTTGACTAAAATCCCAACGAGGCTGATATGAATGTTCTAAGTCTATACCCAACTTTTTAATAGAATATTCATTTTCAAAATGGGAAAAAATATCCTACTCAAATTATGGACAAATGGATACTTCTTTCGTTTGAGGTTTATAGACCCGTAACATTTTCAAGCAATGGACAACATGAACTATAAACTCATACACATAGCGCAGGCGTCACATGTTCTTCTTCTTCTTCCTAAGGTTAGGGTTATGATTACAAAGAGAGAGAGCTGTTCATGAGATTTGATTTCTAAGATAGTGAGAGAGTTGTTCTTCAAAGATATGTTGTTCTAGATGGGGTTTTTATTATTATTTTGACTTATATACTAAGGGTGTGCTCCTAACGGTAAAGGGAGAGGTGGATTACCGTTGTCCAATGGAGGGCACCTCAAGTGGGTTAAGTGACTCTTTTTCAACCACGGGCAGGGTTAGTTAAAATTGGCCAAACCATAAGTGGGTTAACTACAATTACCCTTTTTGTTTAAACAGTTTAGAGTTTTAATTGGTTTAGGTTTATATTGATCTTTTATTTAAGGCCTTATAAAGAAATGAAAAAGAAATATGCTAAAACTATTATAAAATATGATGTGACAATGACTGTGAGATGAAGTTAAACTTAATTAATAAATGTTTGAATTGCTTTTATGTGATTGGTGGCATGTCAGTTTGTAAGACTATAGTAAAATTTTGTTGGCATCATTCTTACAATGTAGAATATCATTTTGGTCCTTACATTTTGAGGTCATTGTCAATTTGGTCAATGTTATTTTTAATTTACGGTCAACTTGCAGTCAAATTTTATTAGTAAGTTAATTGTATGGACCAAATTGATAATGACCCCAAAATATAAAGACCAAAATAGTATATTTGCCGGTCTTTAAAAAAATGCACAACCAATTAAATGAATGTAGTATTATAGAGTTTTGGGTCTTTTACAATGGGGATAGTGCCTATTTTACTATAGGTAGAAAGACCCAATAGGTAGAAAGACAATGAATGTAGTATTACTTATTTATCATTAAAATTAATAAAATAACATTCTATAGAAATTAAAAAATTATACATATTAATTTTTTTTCCTCTTTGATATTATATTTATTACTTTTTTAGTATAAAACAATGAAAAAAAGAAAAAAGAAAAAAAAAAAGCACACAGATAGATACTGAACAAGCAGAAAAAGAAAGAATAAAACAAGGGGGAAAAAGTAAACAACTTCAAAAAAAAAAAAAAAACAGTAAAGAAGAGAAAATAGGAAAAGAAAAAACGCCACTTTTTCACCTACACGTATTTCCAAAAAATATAAACAACGTTACTAGAACAATATTACCAAACGGGTCCTAAAAGAACGAAAAGAATGAAAAAATAAGAAGAAAGAAATCAAAAAGAGAGAGATGCCTATTAACCCTGTTCATCATTACAATAAAGGAAAAAAAACATAACTAACTCGACTGCAACAAAATTATCCGAGTTTTCTCTTTGAATTAGAGAAAACATTTTAGTTGGTTCAGGAAGAAAATACTTAGGCCCCACCAAAATCTCTCTAATTTTCCACCCAATCAAACTACTCTTTTCTCTCTCCTATTTTCTATTTTCTCTGGAGACTGTTTGGTTCGGGTGAAAAATAGGGGAGAAAAAAATGGGAAGATAAAGTTTTCTCTTGTTTTGTTGGGAGAAGAAAATTGAGGAAAAGATGAGTGATCCAGGGTATTTTCAAATGAAAGCGGTCCCCACCAAAACACAATTTCTCTAACTAGGAGAGAAAACTAGGAACGTACAAAGAATGGTGATCTCGTCCTTGCTTACTATTACAACACCTGTTTCTTATACTCTCTTTTTTTTTTCATCAATTCTGCTTCTTTTTCCGTTCCTTGCCGTTCTTTTTTCGTTCTCCACCTATTTTTTTCCCTCTTCTTTCTTTTCCTTTTGCTTTTCGTCGGTTTTGTTGCCTAAAAGAGGGCATCGATTTTCTCATTGGATCTAGATTTTGATCTTTCAATCACTCTTCTTTTTTTCTTCTTTTTCTTTTTTTTGTTGAGAAATGTCGGTCTATATTATTTATCTTCTTTTTAATATTCTTTGTTGAAACTTGAAATTGTGTTTTATTTTTATGTGTTATCATAGTCTATTGACATCATTTTAAAAAAAGACACATTACTAGCCCATATAAATTATGTGTTTCTATCCTAAAATTTCACAATAAATTGTGTATCTATTTTATGCATTGTTTAAAAAAAAATTAATGATATCTTAAAAAAAAAAAAAGTAGTAAGGGTATAAGTATAAATTCATATAAACTACATTTTTTTTCCTCAATAAAAAAAAAATGATTTTAATTTTTTGTTCTTCTGTTTTTCCATCCCAACCTGAAAATAAAGTTGGGGAATTGGTTTTGGCTTTAATGACCAAGGCCAGTGTATTTGCATTAATATTTATATAGCTATACATGTAAATCTGTTACACATGAAAAGAAATAGCAACAATTCAAATTACAAGAAGATTAAATTTTAGTTGTATACATTTCTATCTCAATATTATGCAGCAGCTCTGTTTTATAGGATATTTGGTCTTATCTTGATCTTGAGATGATGAGATTTAAACTCGGTGCTTATCTTTATCTTTTTCAAAACTAGTATTCCTATTAATTTATTATCTTAACACAACCAAACACGTATAAAAAAATGGACTTGATTTAAGTTTAATGCATTCAGTGCACTGAATCCGGTTAGATAATGACATTTGTCCAAAAGTGAAAACATATCATTATTTCAATTGGTCCAATACTACTGAATACTAGACCTAAATCTGGCTTCTTACAAATAAACTTTGTTCCATCCCCTTACCATTTTCAACCTTATCAATTTCCTATTCCTCCGACTAAATAAATAGGTCACATCCCTCTCTATGAAGAATGGACTAAAAACCATGCGGATGCGTGCATCTCAAGATACGTCGGCAGCAAAATCCAAAGCCTTGCACGTGTCATCCGCACGTGACTCTTGCATGATAAGCACGTCACCCTCTCTCCCTCTACGCCACGTGTCTTTTGTCATCTCAACAAGTTCTAGACGTTACAGTACTTGGTCCAAGTTGAACACAATGTCTCTCGAATACCCAAAAATACCCCTCATTAGTACCGGCTACATGGAATCCCGACAGACCCATTTTTGTAATTTCGCCTTATTTAATATACAAAAGAACATGTTCCAAAACTTTAACTCAAGTGCCACTCCATTCATATTTTTGGTCTTGTTCCCCGCTTTTTCTAGCTGTGATCATACATTCACACACAGAGACAAGATTCTAGTATTTCCTTCTTGTCAAGGTGAGAATTTTCATTTTCATTTTTATTTTCATATTTTAAGTTTCATCCATGCTTGTTTCATTATTGTCTTGGTGAGATTGTTTTTCCTAATTTTTTTTATTTTCTTTTTTGAAGTTCTGAGTTTGGGATTACTGGGTTTTTATTTGAGATTATGGAGATTTGATTTAATCTTATGTACCCAGTTGATAATTGAGATTATGAGCTTTGTTGTCAATTCTATATGAGTGAATATGTAGCAAATTGAGCATTTGATCACATTAAATCTTTTTTTTTTTTAACATCTGCCATCTGGGTTTTGGGTTTGATATAGTTTTTTTTTTTGTTTAGGTAGGAAATTTCATAGTTTGTGATGATTGATTAGTTATGAAGTGGAAACAACAGTGTCTGATCATAATAGTTCAAGTGCATCCAAGATTGACAATTTTTTTTTTTTTTGGAATTATATTAGAAAAGGAAAAGGGAAAGACACAAAGGATGTGTACTAGCCCAATTCAAAGAGCAAGATGAAAGAGTTTCAATAAAATATAAAAAAGAAAACATTAAGGGGGTGCTTCCTAGAGCATGAATCCAATCAAAAATTATCCTTGAAATACGTTTTTTGGTGATATAGGCAGGACATTTGATGCCATCAAACCCTGTCTGTTTCTTTCAAACCATATTTTCCCCATGATGCACGAGGGCAAGGTGTGCCACACCATGGCAACTCTATGGTGCTGAATATGAATAGCAAGCACTCCCAATTCATGTGGTCATAGGCCTTCTCAATGTCAAGCTTACATATTACAGTCGGAATACACGATCTCAACCTACTGTCTAGCCATTCATTTGCTAATAGCACAGAATCTGTGATTTGTCTCCCCCTAACAAAAGCATTATGTGTATCATAAATTACGTTCCCAATAAAATTTTCAACCGATTAGCCAACACTTTAGAGATCAACTTATACATGCTCCCAATTAAACTTATGGGTTGAAAACCCTTTATATTTGTAGCCCCTGGTTTCTTAGGAATCAGACTCCTGGAATACTTGCAACACAGTCTTCTCTTTCTACCTTTTGATTGCCAAACATTGGAGGTTGCTCATTATTTGTACCAGAACTGCCAAAGTTACCAAATTTTGTTTAAGTGATTTTTTATGAAATGTTCTGGATTTCATTGTTGCTGTTGGTCTACTTTGGATGTTATGCAGTCCATGTTACCTACATAACTAGACAATTCTTAGTTTTTAAAACACATGCCATAGTGCCATTAGGTATTTAGTACACAAATTACCCAGTTTGAACCTATTTTAGTCCTATTCAATACCTGTCATGGGATGAACTTTAGTGTTATTGGTCAGTTCATTGTAAGTCAAAAGTGGATTATGTTTCTAATCCTTGTCATCTATTTTAGGTTATCAGTTGATGTGTTGTGGGAAAGAATTTTTGTAAAATAAACATTGAAAATGGGGGACTCTGAGGGAAACTTGTTGAACTCACCACCAATGGAAAAATTGGGTGCTGGTGACTACTTGTCAGTTTGGAAAGACTATGGGGTATATGGAATTGTGGGTGCTGTTGTTGTTGGTATACTCATACCTATAGTACTTTCTTCTGTGTTCATGGGAAAGAAAAAGGAAAAGCAAAGAGGTGTGCCGGTGCAAGTTGGTGGTGAGGCAGGTTATGCAGTTCGTAATGCTCAGGCAAGTGAGTTGGTTGAAGTTCCTTGGGAAGGAGCCACAACCATGGCAGCTCTGTTTGAGCAATCTTGTAAAAAGTATTCACAATATAACTTTCTTGGTACAAGAAAGCTAATTAGCAAGGAATTCATCACAGCTAGTGATGGTAGGAAGTTTGAGAAGCTACACTTGGGCGATTATGAATGGAAAACTTATGGAGAGATATTTGATCGTGCTTGTAACTTTGCATCTGGGCTTGTCAGATTAGGTCATAATTTGGACAGCCGTGCTGCCATTTTTTCTGATACTCGGCCAGAGTGGTTCATTGCCCTTCAGGTAGTCTTTTCATCACAAGTAAATTTCATTGATCTCTTTCTGTTTTTTGGGGTTGGGGGTGGGTAATTTCTTTTGCTTTTCCTTTGATTTATATTTGTAGATGCAGGAGATGCTAAAAGAATTTCATTTTTTGATTCTAGGGATGCTTTCGACAAAATATCACTGTTGTTACTATTTATGCTTCCCTAGGCGAGGATGCCCTGATCCACTCACTTAATGAGGTTGGTAATCACTGCTCTTGTATACTTAGGAGATTATATTGTCTAGGATATGGATGATTAACTCTGTGCAAATCCATATAATATTAAATAGCTAAAAACACAGGTTATGTATAGTCCTAAGTCAGAACTGTAAAATTTTGACAGACCCAAGTATCAACACTTATATGTGAATCCAAGCAATTGAAGAAGTTGGCTGCGATAAGCTCGGGCCTTGAGAGTATCCAAAATATTATATATTTTGAAGATGATGGAACTGAAAATGATATTAGTGTTTCTGGAAGCATGAGCAACTGGACAGTCTCAGCTTTTTCTGATGTTGAGAAACTTGGGAAAACAAGTCCTGTTCATCCAAGCCTGCCTTCCAAAAATGGTAATGCTGTTGTCATGTATACAAGCGGCAGTACAGGTCTACCAAAGGTTTGTTCCTGCTTTTAATTCCTTATGTTGTTCAATTGTTCTTTGCTGCATATGCCAGCAAGAGGATAAATAAGAATCGTGCTTCATAACTCTTTCCCAATTGACAGCACTGGAAGTCAAAGAACTTGGAGGTTTTTTTTTTTTTTTTTGGGTTTCATTTTCTGGGTTGCAGATGCCCAGTTTGAATGTGGTCCAGAAACCCCAGTAATTTGTCTTTCTATAACTTATATTCCTTGACATTAAAGGTGTTAAAATTTATGTTTGCAAGTTCTTCTTGGGGCAAGTTCTACTCCATTTCCCTGAGATTTTCTAAGTGCTTGAATCCTGATAAACACTTTCCCAATTGTGTTTGTCTCTTTTTTTGTTTATGTTTGTTGAAAGCTTTGCATCCTTACTCAATTTTTATTTTTATTTTTAATATGGTATAGTCTGTATCAATGTAGGGAGTCATGATTACTCATGGAAACATTGTAGCAACTGCTGCAGCTGTTATGATGGTGGTCCCAAATATTCGTAGAAGTGATATATACTTAGCATACTTGCCCTTAGCTCATGTTTTTGAACTGGCAGCTGAGGTATCTTCTTGTTTGCATTCTTATTTTCAACATTAATTGTTGAGATTGTTTAACATGATTGTGGTTGTCCAGTCTGTGATGTTGGCTGCAGGTTGTTCAATGGGCTATGGTTCAACATTGACTTTAACTGACACTTCTAATAAAATTAAGAAAGGAACCAAGGGAGATGCTTCTGTGTTAAAGCCCACCATCATGACAGCCGTTCCGGCTATTCTCGATCGTGTTCGAGATGGAGTTCTAAAAAAGGTTTGAGTTAAATATATATTGTTGTACTGCATTTGTGATTAGTGCTTATTGGTGGTTGAGGCAAATAGTCAGCTCTCTTCTTTGCTATCTATTATGATGTGATCTAGGTTGAAGAGAAAGGGGGGTTAGCGAAGAATCTATTCAACATTGCATATAAGCGACGATTATCTGCTGTAGAAGGAAGTTGGCTTGGGGCTTGGGGCTTGGAAAGAATGTTGTGGGATGTCCTTGTCTTTAAAAGAATAAGCGCTTTACTTGGAGGAGGCATTCGATTCATGCTATGTGGTGGAGCTCCTTTATCTGCGGATTCACAGCGGTTTATCAACATCTGCATGGGGTAATTGGATTTTCAATCATATATTATTCGTATTTTTTTAGTTTAGAATCGAAAGTTTAAAATGGTCTAAACTACCTCAGAAGTTCAAGTTCAATTCCATGCTAGATGCTCCATGGCTTACAATGGGTTGGTGTGCGTAAATTGCTCATAAAAGTTTCTTTCTTGTGCTTTGTATTCAAGTTTAAGATGATTTTCTGAACACATTTCCCTTTTTCAGGGCTCCTATTGGTCAAGCATATGGTTTGACTGAAACATTTGCTGGAGCTACTTTTTCTGAGTTTGATGACACAACAGTGGGACGTGTTGGGCCACCTCTTCCTTGTTGCTACATTAAGGTATGCCTCTACCTCTTAATGAAATTTTTTTACAGAATCATGGAAATTGTACTGTGGAGGGCCCAAATCAGCTCATAGTGACTTAGCTTTGGTGAGTGCTTCCAACTGACAGTAACGATCACAAGTTTGTTTTTCTGTGGAAGTACAATTCTTTTCTATTTCGTTGAATAAGACATGACTTGTACATTCCATTAAAAATTCATGATAATAAGCATATTAGGTGTACTAGGTAGAATACTTTTCAATTGGGTTTTAAAAATATTGTTGATATCATGCTTATGTACTTAAAGCTCAAAGCTCAAAACCCCAGGGTCTATGTGCTTCTCTTGGTCAAGGTGAAGCTCATTTAATGAAGTATGTCTTGGGCACACTTTTCTGGTGCTTTTTGAAGAAACACAAAGGATGCCTAGGTGGGGGTGTGTGTGTGTGTGTGTTCTTTGTTAAAAAAATTATGAATCATTAAAATTAATTGCTCAATCTTGAAGGATATGACATGGACCTTTGATTTATTGTAAGAACACTATTCTTAAGGTGCTATATTACACACAAAAAAGAATTGTTTACATATAAAATGCCTTGAACCATGATAATATACTTTTCTTCTTTTTTGTTCTTTGGCTTTTGGATATATTTTCATTGAACCATATACTTCTTTTAATCATAGCTATCACAGTTATGATTTTTATAAGCACAAGAGGATTATATAAATATTATGTTTAAACTTTCCGTGACTAGATTATTATCATACTGTCCATTGATAATTGTTTTCAAAATTACTATATAAACATTTTAAGAAATTGGAAGAGCTTATGAAAAATTTGAACTTCTAAACTTTGTGTGATTGTACCATCTATTTTAGCTAATAGGAAAAATATTACAATTTTGATTTATTAAATTTTTAATTCAATGTCATGAATCTTCTATTAGAGGTTATTATACATTGTTTTTTTAAAAATGCACATTTTACTTCAATTAGATGCACTCTTGCACTTTGCACTTTGCACCTAGGCTCCAAAATCCCTGTGCGCTTAAGTCCGCTTCACACTTTTACTAGCACTGGTTTTAATAAGTTCCTATTATTTGTTACTGTAGCTTGTTTCTTGGGAAGAAGGTGGATATAAGTCAACGGACAAACCAATGCCTCGAGGGGAGATTGTAGTAGGGGGATTCAGTGTAACTGCTGGTTACTTTAAAAATCAAGAAAAAACTAATGAGGCGTACAAGGTAATTTCCAAGCTGTGTCTACGTGTCTTACTTCTATTTACTTTTCACATATGCTGCAACTTGATCTTGCAGTCTGTATATACTGCTACTCATGATCTGTTACATGCTACAGGTTGATGAAAAGGGCATGCGCTGGTTTTATACTGGTGACATTGGACAATTTCACCCTGATGGATGCCTTGAAATTATTGACAGGAAGAAGGATATTGTGAAACTTCAACATGGAGAATATGTCTCCCTTGGAAAGGTGCATTAAACATTTTGCCTTTTATTCTTGATAGACTAAGCCTTGGAGAAGAAGTTTTGCTTGGTGCTGATTGGATTAGTGGCTGCATTATTGCAGGTTGAGGCAGCTCTCTCGACAAGTAATTATGTGGATAATATCATGTTACATGCAGATCCCTTCCATAATTATTGTGTAGCACTAGTTGTTCCTTCACATCAAGTCCTAGAGAAGTGGGCACAACAAGCTGGCATCAACTACAGAGATTTTTCTGAGCTGTGTGACAATGCTGAAACTGTCAGTGAGGTCCAGCAATCCCTTTCTAAGGTTTGTGTGTTTTTGTTTATCTCCTGAAGACTTATCCAAAACTATGTTGACAAAGTCATATTTGTTATATCACTACTGCTGCCAGCGCTCAGAAGACAAATTTAGGAGATATATAGGTTTCATTGTTGAGAGATACAAATACACTTGCATTTGGTGGTGGGGGAGGGGAAGTCAATTCTGTGAGCGTTATGTAGTCTGGTTTGGAAGGTCTCTCTCTCAATTTTGTGCCATCACTGTGCATGTTGCCAATCTACTTCCAAATTCATGCACTTACACAGAAAAAAAATGCCATTATGCACTCAAAGCGAGTGAGAGACTAGCAAAGTCATACTAGTTCCTCGCATCATAATGCCATTTGCATTGTATATTTCACCGATTCTTTTGTTTCCTTTGAAACAAACCAATCCGCATATGTGAAAATAATACTATATTCCACCATCTTCATGAATTTTCTTGCATTCATCCCTATTATTAGTATTTCATAATATGCACAAAGGGGTGATGAACTTTTTCTTTGATTTTTTAAATGTCTGCAGGCTGCAAAAACAGCAAAATTGGATAAGTTTGAAACTCCTGCAAAGATTAAGTTGCTGCCTGAAGCATGGACCCCCGAGTCTGGATTAGTCACGGCTGCTTTCAAGATAAAGAGAGAACAACTTAAGGCCAAGTTTAAAGATGAGCTTCAAAAATTATATGGGTGAAATATGTATTTGGTGTATGTATTTTTCACTGTTGTGCATTTCTGCTATATTTTCAAGATACGCAATTAATGTTTTTCTCAATTTTCAAAATTTTCCAGTAAAGAATATATTCTGAGAGCATGGTACTAATGTTCATAATTAAAATTTCATTTCATGCTGCTTGCCATAATTACATTATTTGTGGCATTTGGGCAAAAGGCAGAGACCATATTGATATTTAAATTACGGGGAGAAAAAAGTGGACCATATTGCTCTGTCAAAATCAAACTATTGCCCGAAAAAATCTAGTGACATATTTGTTGGCTGGGGGTTTATAATATGATGTTTATGGATTATTAGAGATGTAGAAGCATAAAGTTTAGCCCAGAAAATTTGTGAGTTTTGCTAAAACAAAACTGAAACGTGTGTAAATTTTGTTCAATTGGAATTGTTGTAGCACGTAGTCCCAGGGCTTTAGGTAGAAATAAAATTTAGGGGTGACAAAATCAACCTAGTCCCATTTGCACACCTAAATCCACCCACATAAATAAGATCCAAACCCCTCATTAAAAAAAAAAATCCAAACTCACTTCATTATTAATTGGGTTAAATGGGTATTAATTCAATTAAAAACTCAACTCACTCAATTATTAATTGGGTTAAATGAGTATCAACCCAATTAAATCCAATTAACAATAATGTTTATTGGGTTTTAACTGGGTATCAAATTAGACCTAATTATGATTCAAATATCATTTCTATAGTTCATCCAACTCTAAAATACTCCAAAACCACAAAAAATTAACAAAATGTCCCCTAAACCTAAAAATGACCAAAATACCCCTAAAACCTTAAAAAAAAGATCAAAATACCCCTAAACCCAAAAATTTTCAAAATACCCCCAAAACCTCAAAAATTACCAAAATATCCCTAAAACCTAAAAAGTGACCAAAATACCCCTAAACCTATAAAATGACCAAAATACCCCCAAAACCAAAAAAATGACCAAAATACTCTTGAAACCTAAAAATTGCCAAAACACCCCCCTAAACCTAAAAAATGACCGAAATACCCCGAAATTTGAAAATTACCAAAATACCTCTTAAACCTAAAAAATGACTGAAATACCCTTGAAATCGAAAATACTACCAAAACCTAAAAAATGACCAAAATACCTCTGAAACCTAAAAATGACTAAAATAACCCCAAAACCTAAAAATTGACCAAAATACCCCCCAAACTTAGAAAATGACCAAAATACTCTCGAAATCTAGAAATTACCAAATTACTCCCTAAACCAAAAAAAAAAATGATCAAAATACCCTCTAAACCTAAAAACTGACCAAATTACCCTCTAACCTTAAAAATAAAAATTGACCAAAATATCCCCTAAACATAAAAAGATGATTGCAATACCCTCGACAAAAAATAATCGAAATATCCCAAAAACCTAAAAAATGACCGAAATACCTTCGAAACCTAAAAATGACCAAAATATCCCCGAAACCTAAAAGATGACCAAAATATCCCCAAAACCTAAAAAATGACCAAAATATCCCCGAATCCTAAAAAATGACCAAAATATCCTGAAACCTATAAAATGACAAAAATGCCCCTTAAACCTATAAGACGATTAAAAATACAACCTAAACCTAAAGAATGACCAAAATCCCCTATAAAACTATAAAATGACCAAAATACCTCCTGAACCTAAAAAAAAAAAAAGACTAAATATCCCTGAAACCTAAGAAATGATCGAAATATCCCCAAAACCTAAAAAATGACTAAAAGATCTCCAAAACCTAGAAAAATTACCGAAATAGCCCCAAAATCTAAAAATTAACGAAACACCCCTCAAACCTAAAAAATTAGTGACATTCCCTCGAAACCTACAAAATGATTGAATTACTCTTACAACCTTTAATTTGATGAAAATACCCTCCAAACATCTAGAATACCCTAAACCTTTATTTTGGTAATTTTAGAGGCTTCGGGTGTATTTTGTTTATCTTATAGGATTAGTGGTATTTTGGTCATTTTAGATATTTTGAGGGTTATTTTGGTCGTTTTAGAGGTTTAGAGCTATTTTGGTTGATTTAGAGGTTTTCATGGTATTTTTGGTAATTTTAGAGGTTTTGGGTGTATATGGGTCATTTGAAAAGTTTAAGGGTACTTTCATCATTTTATAGGTTTGAGGGTTTTAGTCATCTTATAGGTTTCAAGGGTGTTTTGGTCATTTTATAGGTTTAGAGGTATTTCGGTCATTTTTTAGGTTTAGATAGTATTTTGGTAATTTTTAGGTTTCGAGAATATTTTGGTCATTTTTTAGTTTCAGGGGTATTTTGGTCACTTTTTAGGTTTATGGGGTATTTTGGTCAATTTTTAAGTTTAAGGGGTATTTTGGTCAATTTTAGGTTTTAGGAGTATTTTAGTATTTTTTTTTTTAGTGGGTTTTTTTTAATCATATTTCATCTTCTTTTTTTTAGGTTTAGGGGGTATTTTAGTAATTTTAAAGGATTTTAAGAGTACTTTGGTCATTTTTCATGTTTTAGGGGCAATTTGGTAGTTTTGATTATTGGGTAATATGGTGGGTTGGGGTTTACCCATAATAATTGGGTTGGGTCGAGTTTGGGTTAGAAGTAATTAGTTAAATGGGTAATAACTAATAAATGGGTAATGTGTTTTATGTACCCAACTCAATTATGCCCACCCCAAACCCACCCATTTGACGCCCCTATGTAGAATAGGCATTGTGCTTTGTAATGTCCTTGGATTGAATTCCTAATTAATGTCTTAATTCACTATTGACTTTGTGGGAGATATTTGTATGTGGTTGTTGTTGTTGTTGTTTTGTGTGTGTGTGTTAATAGGAAAAAACTTAGAGAAAATTCAATTAGAATTTAAAATTAGAATCCAATTTTGCGTCATGTGTCTAAATTATATGGGAACCACACCATTATTATCCACTTAAGTTTGTGCCATGTGTCTACTTAAGTTTTTTAATCTTGTGCCAAGTGAGTTAATGAATGCAAAATACTAAGAATCTAATATTAATAAACTATAAAATATATAAAAACAAAACAAAACAAAAAAAATTGATCACATATACTCAATAAAAATCACTACACAACAAAGATCATCACATGTTCTATCTTATTAAAAACTAGAAAAAAATTTATCATAATTAGTATTAAATTTAGGTAAGCATTTTAATATGTGACTAATTATGTTTACTTAAAAAAAAATTGATTAATTGTTTATATTTTTATGATAAAAATTGTATTTAATTTAATTTAATTTTTTTTTTTTGAAACTGAAACAAGATTCATTTATTCATTAAAAAACTAGAATCCAAATACAAAGCCGTAAGGGCTGGTGGTGGTGACTCTTCCATCCATACAATATCATTATCTATTTGACTAGCATAACAAGCTAAAGAGCGGGCAACTGAGTTGGCACTACAACGAACACAACTAATAGCTACACTCCAAAGACCTACTGCAATGCAGCGAATGTCCTCATAAACTAGTCCCAGCCAAGATAGATTTAAAATTAAAATTGTGTTTAATTTTAAATATATCTATACGTATAAATGTTTTACATGCTATTTTTTTAATAAATAATTTGACTAATTATTTATAATTTTATAATAAAAATTGTGTTTAATTTTAAATGAATCCATGTGTCTGCATGGATTACATGTTAGTTTTGTTAAAGCATTCAGCAAAAACTTTTAACTTTAGGACGTCGAACTTATTTTGGATTTCACACCGATATAAAACACAATAAAATGACCACAATAAAATAGTCATGAGACTTACCTGGATCCATTGATGCAATTCTCTTGAAATCCAGTAAATAATAATAATAATTCCCTATAGGATTGGTTTTTCTCTCTTCACCCTGTATACACTCAGTTTAGTCAGATTCAGTCTATGATGAGAAAAAAACTGAATACCTTAATGGTAGAGAGAGTACCAATTTTCTAGTTTACTTCAATCTCCACTTCACCATCAAAGTTGGAGTTACGTTTAGGAAAACATTTCTCTAATTAACCAATCAGATAAGACACTAATCATATATATATATATATATATATATAAAAGAATAAGACGCTAACGAATATGCGTTTATATCCCCATTAAACCTCTAACTTATCACATGTGCCTTATCATGTGGACCACTAAATTAAATTAATAAATTAATTTAGTCTTACATAGTATATTAATAAAACATTAATAAATATAAAAATTCCAACTGTTGTTAGTTTTTCCATTCAATTTTTGAGAGGGGCATGAGATCAGTGTTTTTTTGGCCAGGAAGGAGCACTGCAATTGTTGAGTAATATTGGTGAGGTAGTATTAAGAACCATTCCAAATAGTTTGCTATGTTCAGAGCAGGTGATATGGCATACACATTTCAATAGAATTCAAATAGCTTTGGTCAGTATTAAATATACGGAATGGGTGCCACATGCTAGCAAAGGGATCCAGATTAGATCCAGTGCTTCCAGTGCACTAGACCTGGTCGGATGGTGACACATGTCTAAAAATGGATATGTGTCACAATTCCAACAAGTCTAGTGCCACTGGACATTGGACCCAAACCTCCCCCCTAGCCAAGTGGTAAGTAATTTTAATAATCAAGATGATGACCCATTGGGCTAGCCTGGTGATGGAAATATCTTGGACCTAAATGTGTTTCAACCTGACCTTTCTTGAGGCCAATGCCCCCATCAACGGGCTCGAGTAAAACTATAAAACTAAGGGTGGGCTATGCATTAGCCCTAAATGTTTTGCAAGCCCAAGTCTTTTTTTTTTTTTTTTTTTTTTAGCTCTAAGATATAATTTTACTCTAATATAATTTAAGTGTATATGTGTATAAAGAAGCTCTTTTATAGAAACTTGAACCCTGACCCTTGCCCCCACACCTTGCAAGCTTGAGCCATTTTGAAAGTGAGGGAAACTGGGAGAGTTCTAAGGCTATCCCAACTCAGACCCCTTTGCTCTGGGCAAGTGGTCCAACAGTTTTCAAGTAGTTTTAATTTCATGATTCTCGATGGGTATTGGGTGTTTGACTTGGTTTCAGAGAGAGAGGGGCAACCATCGATGATGACAATTGTGTGGTTGACCTTCCTATGCTAGCTAATCCATTATTCCCCTTTCGTTAACCTTACTCTCATCAAGATATGGGAGTTGTGTCTTGGTAATGGTGGAGGTATTTTTGTCCCATTAGTGTTGATTTTGGAGAGAGAGAGAGAGCAAATCAACCAAAACATTGAACATCAAATGACCTCCAATTATTAGTACATTAAAATACTCTATTCATGCATTTCATATGTTAAGGCTATAACCAAACTCATTCTTCTTGTGGAGGAGCAACATACATTATAGTTTATACTTTCACTTTGGTCCATGGTTGTCAAAAGCACAATCTAAGATAGCAGGATTGTAAAATCCTACAATCCTATTGTATAGAATTTGATTTGGATTGTATTGGGATCATTTGTAAAGAAAAATCAGAATGGGATCGCGAGTCGAATCATAGGATCATACAAAATCACGGTCCCACAATGATTTTACACAATTTTACCACATCTACTTTAATTATGCTTATTCTTGTTATTAGTCCTTTAATATAAGCCCAAAATAAAAGGAATTTTTTGTCTCGTACAAAAGCAAGCATTGTTCATAAAAATTAAAAAAATTAAAAAAAAGAAAAAAAAAAAAGAAGCAAGCACCAATTAGCCTAAAGCCCATAAAATGAATTTAAATGCTTTAAAAGAAAAAACCCCATTTCTGTCAATTCTCAATCTATATTTGCTAAGTTGGAGCACTAAAAAATTTTCATTTAAGGCATGTGTCGTGTCGAAAACCATATCTATTATGGTGTAGATACCATGCTATTATGTAAGTTTTTTTTTTTTTTTTGAGAAGGAAGACATTAAACTTTATTAAGAAAACCCAGCTGATATGACAAGAGAAACAAAGGGTGGTGGAACAGTCTCCAACCATACCGAAAAATAAAAAATACAAATCGAATGTCTTGCTAAATTATGCGCTACCTTTTTACCCTCTCTCTTTATATGAGAGTAAAGTAATTGATTAAACAAACTAGCATTGAATCCGATGTCCTCCATTAATAAACCATCAGAAGACATTTGCCAACACCTGGGAGTCAGTTTCCAGAATTGCTCGACTAAAACCCAGCTCGGATGCGAACTCAAGTGCTGTTGAGGCTACCAATGCTTCAATCTCCATTGGCGTGTACAGCTGTGGCAGAAGTTTGGACATTAAAGCCATGACTAAGCCGTTGTCGTCTCGGATCACTATGCCAATATCCGATTTTTTCTGCTCCTTGAAAGTAGCTCCATCACAGTTTATCTTCACCACTCCTTGAGTTGGAGGACGCCACCTAGCCCGAGTTGAAGTGAGGTCAGGCCGAGGAATGGATGGCACGGATTGAGTCAGTGCAAACTCAGTCACTCACTCCTTTGCCGATGACGCAATCTGATGAACACTTATGTTGGGTTTGCTCAAATGCACCTGATTCCTTTGAGTCCAGATTAGCCACACCGAAGTTGAGAACAGCTCCAAGTTATGGTCATTTGTAATGAGCCATGAGAGCAGCTCCTTAAAATCCACAAAGGTGTTTCTTCTTCTGCTTTGTCCAAGTGTTTCATCTTCCCAAATCCCGTCCAACTCGCTGCAAGTCCAGAATTGTCAGCATCTGGAGAGTGGTATTGATTTGATCAAGTCTGCTTCCTCCAGGGTGAACATTCAATCTATCAAGCCGTAGTCCCACTGCCTTGTGTCTTCCTTGATCAATATCTTAACTTTTGCACCAGCCAATGTTTCCACCGAGGGTAATAAAACTTGTGTTGGATATTTTTATAAAAAAATATTATATTAATTTTAATACTCATTTATGTATATCAATTATTCCTTAATGTCAGATACGTTAATTGCTAAATTTTTGAAATTCAAATATAATTCAAAATTTGAATAGCTTTTGTCAATGATTTTAATCAGGAAACTTATGAACATTAACGTGATATTAATACCATAATTGTCAGCATATTTGGTTTTATTACAGATATATACTTTCCATTCTAAACTTTTTGTATTCAAACGTTCTTATTTAAATATGACATAATAACGTCATATATGGAAGATTTTTTAGCACTTAAATGTACAACTATTGTTGAATTATTTTATATTATAATAAGTTACCATATATACACAAATGGTTACTATTTGGTTTAATGGAAAGCAGTCAAACAGCTAGCAAATTTTTGTAACATATATTCAGAAACTTTTGAAAAGGTATTGTAATAATGGGCCATTAAATGCATGGCATTATGATCCTTTACTTTTGTTCTCAACGTACGAAGTTTGCCTAAGACAACTTTTGATATCCGGCTATATTATATTACATATATATATATATATATATATATATATATAAAGAAAGCTATTGATTATATATATTAATTTCAATAACTTTCAATACCTTTATGACCATTTAATTGATATCAAATCCTTTTGATTTTTTGGCTAAGGACAAGTTAAAGGTCCGGCTGTATATATATATGGAAAGAAATAAAAGTGGTAGATACATATTATTTTTGAATTACAAAGCTGAAAACCTTTCAAAAACAATTTTTTATTGTCCTAAACACTTACCATCTATTTCTTTTTACTACTCACAAAAATATTCTATCTTTTACAAAATTTTCTGGGAAAAGAAAGTACTATAGAGAGCTTATATCCTACGAGCAGTGTAGGCTCGCAAGGATAATCAGCAAAGGTGGCTGGGCTGTTGTATCTTGGGGGCAACGTGCAGAAACTATTTATCTAACTACATCGGATATACCGTAGACGACACGATTTGTCTCAAGACAGTGACTTGATCCACGCCTCATCTCTGACACCTCTTTTTTGGTAATATCAAATTGTGTAATTTCCAAGGAATATTCAGGTATTATCTCTCATTTATTTCCAACAACTTGTGGCATGTTTTTCCTTGGCAGCCAGTGGTCTTGCCATATACTTACTGCCTTCCCATTCCCAATCCTCCATTTGCAGCCCCTAAGTAATACATCCCTTCCAAGCAATATGCTATTCCAAGCATGAGAGCCACCACTTGAGTGTTTAGCCTCCATAAAAGTGCAATTTGGAAAGAAGCGCGCCTTAAAAACTTTGTGCAATAATGAGTCCGGGTGTTTCAAGAGTCGCCATGCTTGTTTAGCCAACAAGGAGTCATTGAACATAGTTATGTCCCTAAACCCCATGCCTCCCTCCAATTTTGGTTTTGTTAGTTCCTCCCACTTCAACCAATGGATCTTCCTTTTTTCTCCTCTTTGGCCACCAAAATTTCTTGATCATGGTTTCAATTTCATGGCAAAGACCCAAAGGTATTTTAAAGCATCCCATAGCATAAGTTGGGATAGCTTGTATTACCGCTTTAATGAGCACCTCGCGACCAGCTTGAGACAAGAGTTTCCCTTCCCACCCTTGTAATTTTCTCCACACCTTTTCTTTGATAAAATTGAAGCCTTCTTTCTTTCTTCTACCCACCAATGATGGCAATCCAAGGTATTGCTCAAAATGCACAATTTCTTGTAAACCTAAGGCAGCCATGATTTCTTGCTTGGTTGCTTCTGCGGTAGATTTACTAAAGAAAATTGCTGTTTTGATTTTGTTCACCTTTTGGCCTAACTCCCTTTCATATTTCTCAAGGATATCAATGATTTTCTTGCATTCATCACTAGTTGCCCTACAAAAGAGGAGGCTATCATCTGCAAACAATAAATGGGTTAGTGCTGGGCCTCTCCGGCAAAAAGGGAAACCCTTGATTTCTCTCATATTTGCTGCATGTTGGATGAGGCCATGGAGGCCTTTTGTGCATAGAAGGAAGAGGAATGGTGATAGTTGGTCACCTTGGCGGATACCTTTAGTGGGTTTGATAAATCCTTAAGGTTCGCCATTGATCAAAATGGAATAAGAGACTATTTTTACACATGCCATGATCAATTCGATCCACCTCTCATTAAATCCCATTTTTCTCATAACATTTTCTAGGTACACCCATTCCACCCGATCATATGCCTTACTCATATCAAGTTTAATAGCCATGTACCCTGTTTTTCCTGCACTCATGTTTTTCATGCTATGTAAAGATTCAAATGTCACAAAAATATTATCAGAAATCAACCTATTCTTGGCAAAAGCTAATTGGTGTTCAGTGATGATGGTGGGTAAAATATGTTTAATTCTATTTGCTAGAACTTTAGAGAAAATTTTGTAGAGAACATTGCACAAACTAATGGGACGATATTGAGTGACAAATTCAGGGTTTTTTTATTTTAGGGATAAGTGTAATGAAGGTGTGATTTATTGGATGAGGGATTGTACTTGAATGGAGCCAAGATAGGACTGAATTTGTTACATCATTATCAACCACCCCCCTCCCCCCCCCCCCCCCCCAAAAAAGTGTTGATAAAATAATGGTGGCATGCCATCGGGTCTTAGGGCTTTGAGGGGGGCCATTTGCTTGAGAGCTTCCTTAACTTCATCTTCTCTAAAGGGTGCAATTAGGGCTACATTCATGTGGTCGGTGATTACATTAGGAATATGTTCCAAGGCTACCCCTTGTGAATTCGGCTTTGAAGAGGTGAAGAAATCCTGATAGTACTTGATCAAAAGGTCTGCAATCTCATTCAGATCCACTCTCCAATTATTTGCTTCGTCCATGATCCCACAGATTAAATTTTTCCTGAATCTTTGAGTGGCTCGACAACGAAAAAATCTCGTATTTTTATCTCCATTCCTTAGCCATAATGTGCGTGATCTTTGGCTCTACATGCGTGCTTCCCTATCAAAGAGAATGTTTATTTCTTCTTTAAGTGCCCTAACCCGTGTGTCTTGCCCAATTTCTTGTGCTTCTTTTTCGGCTTGTATCAAAAGCTCCTTCTTCTTTGCCAAATCTTTCCTCACATTGCCAAATATGTTGTGATTCCACCATGCAAGATCTCGACCACACTTTTCAACCCTTTTCATGATGTCACTATCACTGAACCCTTGTTGGTAGGAGGATCACGAAGCCTCCACCACTTCACCACATCTCTTCGAATCTAAATAATTTATTTCGTGATGGAATCTCCAAACCTGACAGATTAATGTATAAAGGCATATGGTCTAATGAAGTACAATGGAGGTGATGCACAATTGTACCTGGGAACTGAATAAACCAATTTGCATTGACCATGCCTCGATCAAGTCTCTCGCAAATAGAATGTCCATTTTCAAAGTGCTTACTCCATGTGAATCTGTTTCTCACAAAGCCAAGATCTAGGAACCCACACTCATCCAACACATCCCTAAATAGCTGCATCTGACCCTAGTGTCTTGTTGCACCCCCAAGTTTCTCTTCCTGTCAGACTATCTCATTGAAGTCACCTGCACATAACCATGGTACATCGAGGTGGTGATTTAAAATTCTCAGACTATCCCATGCCCCACCTTGCCTTGAAGTGTCTGGTTCTCCATAAAACCCTGTGAATCTCCATTCGTTAGGGGAGCCTTTGTCAATCCATGTATCAATATAATATTTGGATGAATCTATCACCACCAAGTTGACTGAGGACTTCCAGAAAAGAACTAAACCACCACCGTGCCCCACCCTCGGAACCACCCACTTGTGTTCAAAGCCTATATTTTGTTGGCTCATGTCTAGCCTTGCTTTGTTTGCCAGTGTCTCGGCAATGAACACGACAGAGGGGTCTTTAGCCCGAATTATTTCTCCAAGCTCTTTCTCTGTACGCAGGTTCCCAAGCCTGTGACAGTTCCAAACTAAGCAATTCATGGCGACTGGCGGGGCTGGGTGTCAACCTCCACCAATTCAATACCGGCATCCTCCTCACTCCTTGAAACCTAGTAGTGTTTATTGGGTAACTTGGAATGATCATCACTGAGTGCAACTGTTCTCTTCCCATTGCTCGGCTTGTCATGTGATACAACCACTGTTGGTTCTTTGTTGACATGTACAACCCTAGTCCAACGTGGCTTGGGTGCTTGCATAGAAACCCTAGGGATTTTTTGAGTGTCACGTGCAGGGTTGTTGGCCTCATTAGGACTTAATTCCGGAATAAATAAATGCTGAGGTAATGTTTTCTTTCGGTTTTGAGTTTGTATGGTTTTCTTGAATGGATTAATGTGGACGTGATTCTGTACAAGGGTGGGCTAAGGAGTTTCCTATTTGGGTGGGATTCTCTAAGGAGTCAAACTCCTTTAATGCCGCACCAATCTCATTAAGGTGAAAATCAGGGCATCGCGTGTTCGGGGGAGGGAAATTATTGCACTTTAATACTTGGGCGCTGTTGGACGTGTCTGTCATTGAGGAATTAACGTGTGTAACAGACTGCCTTAACTCATGATTGTCCACGTCAACTGCACCAAATCGGCTCTGTTGCTCACCGGTTTCACCGTTACTCGACGGTGGTGCATGTTGTTCCTCAGCCTGAACCTCCATCTGCTCCTTCCTTTCCACGTATTTTTTATTCCCCACCGTAGCCTTCTCTGCCGAGCCCTGAGTTTTAGATGGTCTGGACTTGTAGAACCCAGGCACTGAGATGACTTGTTTACGAGAGTAAGAGAACGGAGCTACCCTGAGACTTAGCTCGAATTGCTTCTGCTCCTGAGTAAGTGAGCCTTCGTTATTCAGCCAAACCTCGCAACCCTTATCGTCATGATCAAAGCAGCTGCACCAGTAGCATATATTTGGTAATCTCTCATATTTGAAGCTAATCCAGACCTGCTTCTCTTGTCCAATTGAAACCAATTGTCCATGGCACAAAGGACCGGTCACATCCATTGAAACTCTAACACGAATGAAGTTCCCTCCCTCTGTTTCACTTGGGTTAGTAGTAGGTATGACTCTTCCCAGAACCTCGCAAATCTTCTTCGTTGCCCTCATGTTCATAAACTTGATAGGGAGGCCGTGTACTTGCACCCAAAACGAAGTCCTATCCAGTTTGAGGTTGTCAATAGAGGAGTTAGTATCGAACCCTTCCATAACTATCAAGTGTTTATCAAAGGTTATTAAGAAAGAGCTTTCTGGAAGTTTAGAGAGAATCTTTGAGAGAGAAGATATTTCTCATTTTTATCAAAATCAGAAAATGTAAAAAGTGATTAATTAAATGAGTCCCTGTTTCTATATATACAGCAACAGAGGAGCTAAGACTGAAAACAGAAAAATTAACTAACTCCCTAATCTAACGGAAATACAACTGAACCATTAGATGCTTGACAAGTGGACTACTAATACAATTAACTGGAATTAAATCACCTCACATGCTAAGCACGTGATCTTATTAATCAACACGCAGTCGTTTTGTTCTTCAGCTTGCTTTGATCTTTTAACCTCACGCGTGTCGTTTTGCCTTGCACTTGATGTTTGGCTTTGCCCTGTTTATGTGATTCAGTTTCAGCTTCAACACTCCCCTTTAAGTCCTGAACCTCAAGTTCTGAGACTTGACCTTCTTGAACTGAAACTTGATCTGTGATTTGAGCCTTTACAATCCTGGGAACAAAAATGTCCTTCAAACCCAACTTTCCAGAAAGTCTTGTAAAAGCTGAGAAACCAAGTGCTTTGGTAAAAATATCTGCCACTTGTGAATTAGTAGCAACATGAAATGTTTTAATCATACCCTCCATGATCTTATCCCTTACCAAATGACAGTCCACCTCGATATGCTTTGTCCTTTCATGGAAGACTGGATTTGCAGCTATGTGCAAGGCTGCTTGATTATCACAGAACAACATAGCTGGTCTTGTATGATTCACCCTTAAATCCTTAAGTATTTGCAGCACCCAAGTCACCTCACACGCCACACTTGCCATTGCTCTGTACTCAGCCTCAGCTGAGGACCTTGAAACAACACCTTGCTTTTTAGACCTCCATGAAATTAATGATTCCCCTAAGAAAACAGCATAACCCATTAAGGACCTCCTAGTGTCAGGGCATCTAGCCCAATCCGCATCACAAAAGCTCTTAATATGTAGATCAGATTGGCTTGGGAAGAAAATGCCTTTTCCTGGTGAGCCTTTTATATATTGAAGTACTCTATTGGCAGCTAGCAAATGGGGTTCTCTTGGCTGTGATACATACTGACTCAGCCTGTGCACAGCATATGTGATGTCTGGCCTTGTCAAAGTAAGGTATAAGAGTCTCCCAATGAGCCTTCTAAACTGAGCAGGATCTGTCAATGGCTTTCCCTCATATTTGGACAACTTTAAGTTCTGCTCCATGGGAAACTTGACTGGTTTGGAACCCAAAAAACCTGTATCTTCCAAAATTTCCAAGGCATACTTTCTCTGGTTCAAGCTTATACCTGCATCAGTTCTAGCCACTTCAAGCCCTAAGAAATACCTTAAGGACCCCAGATCCTTCAAACCAAATCTGTCATCAAGAACCTTCTTCAAATGTTGAACACAAGTGGGATTATTACCAGTCAACAATATATCATCTACATAAACCAAGAGCACTGTGAATGAAGCTCCTTGTGTGTGTGTAAACAAAGAATAATCTGATTTTGATTGAATGAAGCCCATTTGCAAAATGGTGGATGAAAACTTCTCAAACCATTTTCTAGAGGCTTGTTTCAATCCATAAAGGCTCTTATTCAATTTACATACCAAAGGCGCCCCCTTGCTGTGAAAACCAGGTGGTAAACACATGTAAACATCCTCAACCAACTCACCATGGAGAAAAGCATTATTGACATCCATTTGGTGAAGAAACCACCCATTCACAGCAGCCAAAGATAAGACAATCCTGACTGAAACGGACTTAGCAACAGGACTAAAAGTTTCGGAATAATCCAAACCAAGCTTTTGGGTAAAACCTTTGGCAACCAAATGAGCTTTGTACCGCTCTATAGAACCATCGGAGTGATACTTAACCCTATATACCCATTTACAGCCAATGGGAGACTTACCTGCAGGTAAAGGGGTTAGTGTCCAAGTATTATTGAGCTCCAAAGCTGCAATTTCCTTGTCCATGGCAGCTTTCCACTCAGGAAACTGAACTGCCTGAGAGAATGAAACAGGTTCTGATGGGCCAGAACTAACAGCCATGACAAAGGATGCAAACTGAGGTCCAAGATGTGAGTAACTGAGAACATTTGAAATGTCATAAGGCAAACCAGAAGCAAGCTTGGTACTAACTGCTTTACAAGAATAATCAGCAAGGTAAGAAGGTGGGTGATGAGTTCTTGTTGATCTCCTTAAGGCAGGTAAGGAAGAGGAGGAGGAAATAAGCAAAGATTGATCAAGGGAAGGTGGTGAGGGAGGAACAACAGGGTCCAAAGCATAAGGGAAAGACACATCAGGTTGAGAATCACAATGGGAAGTATTAGAAGCAGAAGGAGTAGGATCAAAGGTTGAATCAGGTTGAGAAGTGGCCAAGATTGAATCAACCAAAGGAAGGTTAGGAGGATCAGAAACATAAGGTGCATTAGAACCACAATGGGGAAACACAAAAGAATCAAGATAAGAAGTGGAAGGATGAGCAGATGAGACAAAAGGAAAAATATGTTCATAGAAGATGATGTCCCTGGAAAAATGAATAGAATTGGATTCAATGTCAAGAACCTTGTATCCTTTAATGCCATGAGGATAGCCTAAGAAGACACATTTTCTGGCCCTAGGTGCAAATTTGTGCCTATTATGTGGTAAAGTAGATATGTAACACAAACAACCAAAACACTTTAAATGTTTATAAGATGGAGAAGACTTAAAAAGCAATTCATATGGACTTTTGTTATTTAGAAGTTTGGAAGGCAATCTATTAATAAGATAGACAGCAGTGAGAATGCAGTCACCCCATAAGCACAAAGGCATATTGGATTGAAATTTTAGTGCTCGTGCAACATTGAGAATGTGTTGATGCTTCCTTTCAACAATTGCATTTTGTTGAGGAGTATCAACACATGACAATTGATGCAAGATGCCTTTGGAATGAAAAAATTCGCTCAAGAAAAATTCGGTACCATTGTCACTCCTAATAGTCTTAACAGAAGCATGAAATTGAGTATGAACCATGTTAACAAAATTAGGAATGAAAAACTGAGTATCAGATTTATTCTTGAGAAGATAAACCCAAGTACAATGAGAAAAATCATCAACAATTGTTAAGAAATACCTAAAACCTTCAACAGTACAAGTGGAAAAAGGACCCCACAAGTCACAATGAACAAGCTCAAAAGGCTGAACAGATACATGACTGCTAGAAGGAAAAGGTAACCTCTTTTGCTTAGAAAGGTGACAAACTTCACAACAATCTGGATTATTGAAAGCTTCAGAACTTACAATCTTATTTAACAAAGAAAGCTTTGAAAAAGAAGGGTGTCCCAATCTGCTGTGCCATAAAGTGGAAGAGGAATGGCCAGCAGAAGCAACCAAGGAGCAATCTGAGAAGCAGGAGCTTGCAGCAAATACAGCCCTTGACACTCTTTACCCAGACTAATCATGCTCCATTGAGCAAGGTCCTGGATAAAACACCAATGTCCAAGAAAAATAAGGCAACAAGAAGAGTGTTGTGTAAGTTTGCTAATGGAAATAAGATTGAAACTGAAAGTAGGAACACATAAAACATTTGTGAGTGTCAAAGTAGGTGAAATCTGCACAATGCCTATATGTGTTACTAAGGCCTGATCCCCATTTGGCAAGAAAACATAGGAATGGACAATGGAAGTGATGGTAGTAAGTTGTGACACTGAGTGGACCATATGGTCAGTAGCACCAGTGTCCAAAATCCAAGCTTTAGACTTAAAATTAGGTCTATCAACAATATGGCAGAGAAAACAGAATGTGTGAAATTGGGAGGAATCCAAAAGGGATTACCTGAAAAATTTGAAGCATTAGTAGTAAAGGTTGAAGCTGAGTTAGGTGGTAAGGCAGGTTGAATGATGGGAGCAGATGCCATGACAGTAGCAACTTGATGAGCAGTAGAAGTACCAATACCTGAACCAGAAGCTGTGACTGCTTTCAAATAGTTAAGGAGTTGCTCACATTGAACCTGAGAGATGGGACATTGAGGCTGAAAACTTTGGACAGAAGACTGTGGAGAAGCAAACATAGCACCAAAGGAAGGCTGTGGAAGAAAACCAGCTTCAGATTGAAAGCTGTGATTAGAAAAACCAGCATTATTTTGGGTCAAATTTGGATTGGCTGAGGCAAAACCATCCATATTGCCAAAATGTCCAGAAGGCAAAATTGCTGAAACTTGATTTGCCATAGCTTGATTGCTTCCCTTGTGCTTGTAGCCTGGAGGATACCCATGTAACTTATAACACTTGTCTGCAAAATGACCACTAAGCCCATAGTAAGTACAAATGGGTTTATCCTTCTTGAAATGACCTTTGTTACCACGATTGCCTTGAATCTGTCCTTGATTGCCATTAAAACCCTTAGCATGATTAGCAAACATAGCAGTAGCCTCAGTGGGATAAACTATATTGACTCCATGCCCAAAACTCCTTCTCTTTTCTTCTTGCAAGATCAAAGAGCAGACCTTGCTAATAGATGGAAAAGGCTCAAGCAATAAAATCTGACCTATTATGTTCCCATAACCGTCATTTAATCCCATCAAGAAATGGAAAACATGCTCCTTATGTTGTGCTTCCAATTGAGAAGCCTTAGAACCACATGTGCAAGTACAATTGCATATAGTGAAAGGTTGAAAATTGATAAACTCATCCCATAGAGTCTTAAACCTAGTGAAGTATGAACTTACTGTGAGTGTACCTTGAGAAAGACGAGCAATTTCCTTTTGCAGCTCAAATTGCCTTGGAGTATTGCCCTGTGAAAGTCTATCTCTGAGGTCAATCCATAAATCCCTTGCATTGTTGATGTACATCACACTTGCCTTGAGATCCATGCTGAGAGAGTTAGTCAGCCATGAGAGCACAGTGGTATTACATCTACTCCAAGAATTGTACAATGGAGAGGTAAGATCTGGTTGTGGAATCGAATCATTCACAAAACCAACCTTGTTTCGTGAACTTAGAGCCAAGAACACCGATCTCGCCCAACTCAAATAGTTCTCTAGACCGGTTAAAGGCTGCAAAGTAAGAACTATTCCTGGACTCTCAATGGCTGGAAGAAAATAAGGATTGTTAGCAGATTCATCTGCCATTGTTGTGCTCGAAGAAGGCACAAATTGAGTGGAAGATTGTGCTTGATTGGCTGTTGAATCAGAAGCCATGAAAACTAGAATTTCAAGTGAATCAAGAAGAAAAGAAAGAAACTTTGAAAACTAAAACTGTTTCGCAACTAGAATTTCAAGCGAATCAAGAAGAAAAAGAAAGAACTTTGAGGACTAAAAACTGTTTGGCAACAACGAAAATGAAAGAAAATCAAAAAAAAATTTGCTCTGATACCATATTAAGAAAGAGCTTTCTGGAAGTTTAGAGAGAATCTTTGAGAGAGAAGATATTTCTCATTTTTATCAAAATCAGAAAATGTAAAAAGTGATTAATTAAATGAGTCCCTGTTTCTATATATACAGCAACAGAGGAGCTAAGACTGAAAACAAGAGTTTCTCTAACCTAGGTCTTCTGGCGGCGCTAGAAACCCAGGTTTGTAGAATTTTGTTTCCTACTTTATAGGAATCTTGTTCCCTCCCGTAACTTGTTGCGTTGAGGGCTAGTGGTTTTTTCAAGCTTCTATAAGAAGTACTTAGTTACGATGGAGAACCTTGCAGAGGCGTGGACTCGTTTTTCTTTATCTGAGACTGAGGGAGATGTCTTCAACTTCGACAATCAGGTATGTAGGAAAGAATACACGTTGGTGGCTAAATTCTTTACAAAACGTGCTTTGAACATTGAGGCCGTCGCTCGAACCTTAAAGCCTTTGTGGCGTACTAAGCAGGACTTTGAAATTAAGGACATGGGCAACCATATTCTGCTATTCGTTTTTGCGAATGAAGTTGATGCTAACCGAGTGTTGTTAGGGGAACCATAGAGCTTTGATAAGTATTTGGTTGTCCTGCGTCGATATGAGGATGATAGTTCTCTGAAGAGGCTCAAATTTGATACGGCGAAATTTTGGGTCCAAGTCCATGAGCTACCTGTTCGACGTATGGTCACAGAGACTGCAGAAAATCTGTGCAATGTGGTGGGGCGGGTGATCCATTCCTATGATAGGACTGAGACAGAATGTGGTGATTTTATGCGAGTAAGGGTGGAGATAGATGTTCACAAACCATTATGTAGAGGTAGGAAGGTTCGCTTCAGTCCGGAAAGGGAGGGATGGGTGTCGTTTCGCTATGAACGATTACCTATGTTTTGCCATTGGTGTGGGGTCTTGAATCACGATTCTAAGGAGTGTGATTTGTGGCTTCAAAGTAGAGGAGAGTTGAGCGCAAAGAGGCAAGAATATGGCTCATGGTTGAGGGCAGACCCCCCAAGTTTGTTGCGGAAAAAAGTGGTAAGAGTGTGTGGAATGGGGGCTCCTACTGCATCTTCAAATCGTGGGCCAGCCTTGTCTAGTGATACACCAGCCATGAACACAGAAGTAGAGTTGCCTAGCCGTGCTAATGGGCAACTAGGAAAACAGAGGCAATCTGAGACAAGTTTGGAAGGTGAGCTTGGGATGGGGACTAGTATTCCATTAGATGGTGCTACTTCAGACATATTGAGGGATGAGGATGCTTTCCAAGATCATTTAAAGGAAATTGATATGGAGCTAGAGGGGTATATGCACCCCACTAAGGGAATATATGAATCTGTTTCTCTGGAATTGGGCAAAGCCGATGGTCAAGGGGTAGGAGTAATTTTGAGGAAGGAGTCAACCTCGGTAGAGACAAATTCTAATGTGGTGGTTGCTTCAGTCCAAGCTGAGGTGGATTTGCCCAGGATAGATACACATGCGAATGAGGAGGAAGGGAGTCAATTTAGTCAAAAAGGTTGGGAAGAACAGGACCAGCCAAGGCAAGAATCACCTTTTGTGGGCTTGGGCCAGCCAAGTAGTGGGTTGGATATTGTCACTGGTACAGGTCTGAATATTAGAACATGGAAAAGACTTCAGCATCAGCCTATGCATGTGGGTACAGTAGTTCCTAAAGATGTAGAGGTGGGTACTAAACGTAAACATAAGCCAGATTTTTGTATATCTGAAACCATAGAGAACCCAGAGGTGAAGAAAAGGAGGGAAGATGGTGAAGTTCTTGAAGTGAGTGCTCTTTTGAAAAATGAATTTGGATCGGCGGTGGCTGCTAGGCAGCACCGCCGGAAGCAATGAGTACGCTTAGTTGGAACTATCGGGGGCTTGGGAACCTCCGCACAGTTCAGGCTCTTCGGAGCATAGTTGATAAAGAAGCTCCCAACTTAGTTTTCCTCATGGAGACTAAGATTACGAGAAAGAGACAACACAAGATGAAGGAAATTCAGAATTCCACTGGTTTTACTCAGGGATTAATTGTGCCAAGTGAGGGTAGAAGTAGGGGTCTAGCACTTCTCTGGAAACCTGAGACTTATGTTAGCATCAAAGGTTATTCGAAATGGTACATTGATGCTGAGGTTGTGTGTAGGAATGTGCAAGGGTGCTGGCACTTTACAGGCTTTTATGGCCAACCAGATACTAATAAAAGGGAAGAAACTTGGCAAATTTTAGAAGCTCTTAGCCGTCATAATACGTTACCATGGCTGTGTATTGGTGACTATAATGAAATTCTTTGTAATTCTGAAAAATTGGGTGGGCAGCTTAGATCGGAACGCCAAATGGATAGATTTCGTGAGGTGGTGGATGTATGTCAGTTTAGGGACTTGGGATTCTCGGGTGCTAGGTACACTTGGTCAAGACACTTTGAGAATGGAGATAGTGTATGGGCTCGGTTGGATCGCGCACTGGCAAATGAAGAGTGGATGCAAAAGTTTGCTAATGCTAAGGTGGTCCATATCTCTTCAATAGAGTCTGATCATTGCATGCTTTGTCTTCAATGGGGCCGTGATACTAGACTTCGCATGAGACAAGGGAAGTTGTTTCGTTTTGAAGCTATGTGGCTTCGTGATCCTCGCTGCCACCTTCTCTGGTGATTAGGCAGCATGAAAAGTATCTGGGATTACCTTCTCTGGTGGGGCGGTCTAAATGTAACACCTTTAATGATCTCAAAGTTAAATTGGGGAATAAATTATCTGGCTGGAAGGAGAAGCTCCTATCAAATGCCGGTAAGGAAATCTTGATTAAGTCAGTGGCCCAAGCTATTCCATCCTATACTATGAGTTGTTTTAAGCTTCCTGATGCCTTGTGTGATGATCTTGCTAGTTTGGTGAGGCGATTTTGGTGGGGACAGCAGGAAAACCATTCAAAATTGGCTTGGCTAAGCTGGGACAAGATGTGTGCTCCAAAGGAGGAAGGAGGTATGGGATTTAGGGATTTGAAGGCATTTAATATTGCTTTGTTGGCTAAGCAAGGTTGGCGGCTTCAGACTTGCTCAAATTCATTATTCCACTGGGTTTATAAAGCTAAATATTTTCCTCATGGCGATTTTCTAAGTGCTTCATTGGGAAGGAATCCGTCATACTCATGGCGTAGTATAATGGCGGCACAAAAGATTGTTAAAATAGGGTGTCGATGGCAGATTGGCAATGGTGACTCTGTGGGAATGTGGAGTGATAAATGGTTGCCTATTCCGTCTTCTTACAAACCTGCAACTTTTCCTCATTTTCTCCCTGTTGATGCCAAGGTTTCTGCTCTCATTTATCAAGAAACAGCCACCTGGAAGTCTGATATTATCCATGAAGTTTTCCTCCCTTTTGATGCTGAAGCTATCCTCTCCATTCCCCTTAGCCCGTCTCTGCCTGGAGATAGGCTGATCTGGTCTTCTACTCCAACAGGTCAGTTTTCTGTTAGTAGCGCTTATCGGGTTACATGCACAGCCATGGCTATTACTCAACAGGGAGAGAGTTCAACTCCCCACCATTTGGCTTCTTTCTGGAGGTGTATTTGGAAGCTCCCTATGCCTAATAAGATTAAGGCTTTTGCTTGGCGAGCATGCAAAAACATTTTGCCAACTAAAGCCAACCTGCATTCTAGGAAGGTGACTCCAGATAGTATTTGTGAAGAATGTGGAATAGCAGTGGAGTCCTCGGGTCATGTCTTTGGCACTGTGCTAGAGCTAAGGAGGTGTGGTTAGCTGCTAAGGTGAGTTACAAAGAAACACTTACAAGCATATATTCTTCCTTAAGGCCTATGAAGTATGAACTATGAGATTTTCTCTTAAGAAACTAGATTACAATAATCTCAAGTTTTTTGGATTGTTTGTAATATTTATCTCGGAACATAATGTTTATCTCGCAATTTGTCTTCATCCCAAGTGATACTTTTAGTTTTAAAAACTATTACAAGAATTGCCACATAAACTTCATTATTACAACGGTACGCTTCCTATTGCGCCACTTGTCACACTTTTAATAAACCATGAACTTTTTAAATCAATCAATCAATATATATAAATATGTATATATATATATATATATATATATATATATATATATAAAAGAAGAGACCTTATGTGAAAGTGCATGAGGTCCTGCCACATGGCACTCTAATGTTGCATTTAGTCTTTTTTTTACCTCTTTTCATTAAATTTTTTTTACTATTACCCAATAGATCATAGTAACTTATTTTTACTATTACATAAATTTAGCATTTTTTACTTCTTTTTATTAAGTATTTTTTACTGTTACCCAATAGATCATAGTAACTTCTTTTTACTATTATATCAAATATGAGCTGTTCTTGACAATTAGACCAATTAGACCAAAAGTTAGTCACTACAAAATGGACTACCTTTTAAAAGTATACCAAACCTTATGAAAAACTCAAGCCCAATTATTACCTTACATATTATGACCAAAGTTTGACCCTTCCCACGTATAAATCAAAGCAAAAACTCTTACCCTCTTACAAACTCTCTTCTTCCTCCCCCACGTATAGATGATACTTCTAGAAAATCTCATTCTCATGAAATCATGTCTCCATTTTTCCCCAATTTCAATTCAATATGCTTTTGTCTATTAATAATGTTCTATGAAATTTATGCAAACAAATTCTCTATCATCGACCAATGCAACAAAAATATATATAAATCTTGAGATCCTCGAGGTTGTTGGAATAATTGACAAGTCCATATTTCTAAAATTTATAATAACAAAAAGTCTAATAAATAACATATATTATCTCGCAAAATGCCATTAACTTAATATTTTCTTAAAAAATTCAATGATAGGAATGGTAAAAAATATGATCCTATACAAAAAATACCAAAAATACATGCAAAACAATTTTCATAGGAGGATTTATCTTTAAATAATATGAAGACAATAGTAAAGATAAAATGTATTGAATGAGATCCTACAAGACAGATTTGTTAATCATTTCAAATTATACTCATCATTTATGTAAAAATAATAATAATACATCATATTATTTACATTAAAAAAATAATACATATTAATTTCAAAGTTCATTGCAAGATGTAACTGCTAGGGTATTGCAACAATAAGTAACATTGATACAACAATGGGTTGGTATTACATTTTGTGCGTACTTTGTGAAAGGAATGTCAAACCACAAGCAGGATTATTTTGATGTGCAAAATGTGAAACAAAAACAAATCTTTTTATCCCAAAGTTAGAGGCACTCACATTAGATACATACTCTCCAAATATTTATGATATATTTATCTCACTATAACTACTATATATATATATATATATATATATATATATACACACACACACACACAATTGCAAACTACTTCAAATATTAATAATATATTAATTCTTTTTGCTGCACAAAATTAACAAAAATAAAAAATAAAAACATTTACAAAAAACTGTCACATCATTGAAATCAATATAAATATATATATAAGTAGAGACCTCATGCGAGAGTGCATGAAGTCCTGCCAAGTGGAGTTCTAATTTTGCATCTAACCTTTTTTTTTTACCTCTTTCATTAAGTTTTTTTCACTGTTATCCAAAAGTCCACATCAGCTTATTTTATTGTTATCTCATTAATGTCTCATTAATTGATTAAACTTTTTTTTGAGAATCAATTAATTGATTAAACTTACATCACACATTTTTCTATTCTTCATGTCTTTTAGCATACCCACTGTTTTAGTATTTTTTAAAAAAAACAAAATAATAATAATAATTAAGGACTAATAGTAATAACTAACCAGATAAAGCCCTAAAAAGAGATAGAAAAACACAAAAATGTTATGAATTGTTAAATAAAATGCATTGTTTCACTATATATTACCAAAATAAAAGACCTGAGACTGAAAAAATATTTGAAAGAGAGAGAAAGAGGAATTTAAGAGGTCACTACCTCTGTTATACCGGCCGCCCACTACCATCAAGACGCTGAATCCCCTACGATTATATTTTTTTTTTTCCTTTTAAAATTAGGGACTTAAATATGATTTAGGTTTGGGTAATTTGGTTGGATGGTTTTTACTTTGGGTATATAAGGAGAGAAAATATTTGGTGTGCAATGTAAAGCCATATACTACCATAATTTAATTTTAAATCATCTATAAAATACATGCATATACACTTGCCCACATCATGTCTTAATGTTACACTATCGATGAGTAGAAGACGGTAAGAGAGTTGGGCATACTTTCATTTTATGGTATGAAATATGTGAACACAACACAAATCAGTTGATTTTCATGATCCCGTTACTTTTTTCCATTTATCTTTGATTTCATGAATTTTTTTTTAAATTAACCTTACCTTGAGAAGACTACAAATATCCAGTGAAACTACTAAATTAATTTTTAATATCTCAAAATGTATATATTTATTTACTCTAATTTAGTTTACTTTTTTTTATAATATAAGTACAACATTATCCAAAACCATCTTCCATAAAATATCTAAATGCATATATTAATTATCTATAGTTGTGTATTAATTATATATATTAAATGAATTTATATGATTATTTTTTATAAACTTTATAAAATAGATAATTATTAGTTGGAATAATAATAATAAATTTAGAATATGACATTCTTAACAAAAGCAAGATTAAATTTAACAGTAACTACAAAATTTAATTCTCTGCTTAACATTGTATTATTTTTTGTGTGTGTGGGGTGGGGGGCTGTTCAGATTAGTAATTGATTTGGCATTTACAATTTGCAGAGAACATTACAGAATATGAGCTTTGGAAGTAGCAACGGAATAAAGGTTGTCCATGTTGGAACTGAAGAACACAAGATGGCTAAGCTGCTAAAGGATTTATTTGTGGAATTTTTTAATCATCAAAAGCGACTGCGCGAGAAGCTAGATTTGGATGTTGAAAATATCTTGCGGCTACATCAAGCATTGTAACTGCTGAGCTAAAATTCAGTTTTTTGTTCATATGCTTAGGATTAGGCTGGCATCAATGTAAATGAGTCACTTAGTTTGTCATGCACCATCTCTTATGCACATGTAGTTGCCTTCGGACTCCAATGTACTTGTTCACAAATGGGGTTTTTGGCGTACAAATTTTTGAAACTAAATGTACTCAGCAATTTTCTATCCAAAGATGTGCATTGATATATTTGTTTTTAGTTGTCTATTGCTAATATCTGGATGCTTTTGGCTGAACTTATAATGGAGTACGAATATATCTATGATCACTTGGTGTTCCCTTTTGCAGAATAAATGTTTGCAATTGACTAAACTGTACGTGGTGGAAAGAGAAAAGGTTTTCCAGGTTTTACGTACTAATCTGAGCTGTGTTCCCCAACCTCAGGTGGCATATTTTTGTAGAGAATAGGAAGGGAAAGAAATCTGGAGTTTTCATGTGAAACAAATCTGTCATAGCAGTAGTTAGTACAGCTTGTATGCCTGAGATAAGAATCAAGGATGCTTTGTAAACAGTTTGTCTGTTTAGATCACTGCCCTTCTGTTGTGGCAACTGCCTGCATGGGAGTTTAAAAGCATTCTCCTCACAAACACCTAATTTTAAGGCATTGGTCTCATGTATTTGATCTTTGTTTGCACTCCTGTGACAAACATAGCTGTCTTTATCTCGGGATTATTCTGTCGAATATATTATGCTGGTCTCTATTCGCTTAGAAGTGCATTTGGTTCTGTTACCATTAACTTTGCTTTCTCGGGTTGGCATCTGCTGGAGAAAAAGCAATAGTTAGTCCTCTCTATAGGAGTGTTGTTTCTGAGTGTAAATGCTCTGCACTAGTTCATAATTGAGCTATGAAGTCACTATGCTTCAACTTCATAATTTTGTGTACATGCAGATATGGAAAAACTCCATCTTCAAATTGGGTTGGTGGAATACTCTCTAACTCATTACATGACTATTATAAGACCATCTACGTGTAATAAATCATAAAATTCATTTAATTATTTATGAGTAATGCTACATGTACTACAGGATTTACTACATCATTAAACTGATAAATTATTTGATGTGTCAACCACCATACAGAGGCAATTTAAATATTCAGTTATAAGATAGTTAAGGCCCACTAATCATATCTATTGTCATATCAGTTTATAAGTTTTATGTAGTAAAATTTAGGGTAAAATGTAAAATTGACCCTCTAAATTTCTTCAGATTTCATTTCAGTTTTCTAACTTTGCATTTGTTCATTTCAGTCCTCTAACTTTCAAGTTTATTCAATTAAGGCTTTTCCATCAATTTTTGTTATATGTTGTGGTTAATTTTTCACTTTTATAAATTTTTCTTCAAATTTTTTAAATTAAAAAAATTCAATTAATGATTGAAAAATATTTTCCAGATTTTTTTTTTCAAAAAATTTTAACAAAAGTTAACGGAAAGACCTTAATTGAATAAATTTAAAACTTAGAGGACTGAAATGAACGAACGCAAAATTAGAGGACTGAAATGAAATCTGAAAAAAGTTAGAGGGTCAGTTTTGCATTTTAGCCTAAAATTTATAATACCTTTAGCATTTTCCATTATTTAAATAAGTGACATAACCTAAAATATAAGTGGATAGTTTTTCAAATTGTCACGTATGGATTGGAGGAATTTTCATCCAAATTGATTTAAAAGAAAATTTTATGCAGTTAGGGTTTATAAATCACTTTTAAAATTTTTTATCATTCATCATAAAGACCAAATATAATTTATATAAAGCAATACAACTCTACAACTTTACATTTTTGTTACAAACTTATTAATCATATGTAAATTAGAGCACACCTAGCTATATGGAAATTTTCAAGCAGCTTGGAGCTAAAATTTTAGAATTTGTCATGTTTAAGAGATATTAAAAAAAAGTTAAAATTTTTTCTCCAAACCAAATTAGTGGAAAGTTACTCCTGTACTATGTGACAACTCAAAAGATTATAAATGTATACTTTAGTCATATGACGTACTTAATAGTCATGTAACTTTGGTTAAATGATTTAGTGAATTACAACATTAATAAACATGGATGATTTTATATACTATCACATCAAATTTTATATTATCCCTATCATTGCTCTAAAAACAAAACACAAAGATAAACGACGCAATTATCCCCTCCATTGTGCACCCTCCATATCCAAATGGTCAAATATCCTAAGTTGGTCATCAAATAATGGATAAATTAAAGGCTATGTGAGCACAAGTTAAGGTAAAATTTTATATCATAGAGTCGAATCAATTTTAGCGTAAAGCAGTAAAGTTAATATTTTTGTGGGTGGACAAAGTTTGGCCCAAACTGAACTCGGGCCAAGGCCCATCAACATTTAGCCCAATACACATGTACAAGGTCTGAACTGGACCATCACGTTAGTTACCAAGTGACTATTCTCATCATTACCAATCTACTAATGAAATAGTATGAGAGGGGAGAAGCTCATTAGAGAAGGGGTTGGAAATTTTTCTGGGTAGAGAAACATGAGTGAACGAGAGGGTATTACATTATATTTGGGAAGAAGTAGTCCAGCTCGAGATACTTCAAGGACATCTCGGCCACCTGAGAACCTCCTCAGGCGGCAATTGACAATACACAACTATTCTTAACCACCAATTATAAGCCGAATTCTTCTTGGGACCTCCAATTGTGAGCTATTCCTAAAGTGTTAGTGTATTACACATATTAATTGGGAGACCAAGCACAACGATTACCACACAGTCGTGGACTGTACCGCTACAATTTTTATTAACTTTTGCTATTTTTTAATATAGATGAGATTCTTTTCAAGCTTCCTTAACAAGTGTATAAGGGCACTCCTTAAAAAAAAAAAAAAAAATCTAAAAGACAACTAATTAGACATTCTTAAAAAAAAAAAAAAAAAAAAAACTAATTAGACGTAACGATCTCAACATGGGATATTTCCATTGGTCAAGGCTGTTTCCTCACCCAATCATAAAATGCCACGCCGGATTTAAACAAAGCCAAGGAAAACGACATCGTACGGTTTGACCACATAGTTTTCTCAGAACTCGTCATCGTCACTCAATCTCATACAAAAGAAACACATTCTAACATAACATTCGTGTCTGTCTCTCTATCTGTAATAAAATCAGTAAGCAGAGCATAGAAACTAAATATTTAGTAGAAATGGAATGGTGGGCTCTGAGGTATGCAGTGGTGATCATAGTGGTGCTGTGTTTATTCACAACAAAAGGAACCGAAGGCATAAGGTTTGTGATAGACGGAGAAGATTGCTTGTCACATAATGTACAGTATGATGGGGACACAGTTCATGTTTCTTTCGTTGTCATTAAGGTCAATTCATTTTGGCATTACGATCACAGCAGTGTTGATCATGTGTTATGTATTTGTTTATACATGATCTTATTAAGGTTAAATGATTAAATTCACAGTTTTCTAATAGCTTATACTTTTGTGTACTAATGATAATTTACCATATGTCCTTGTTTTCAAAGATTCTTGTGCTTTTAGATTGTTTTCTGCCATGTTTAGTGAGTTACTGGTGCTGGATTTTTTTTTTAATGAATGCTGACATATACTTCTTTTTTATTTCTGTTTTTATGGTTATGTAGTACTAGTTGACAATTGAAAATATTCACTTTGACATATTGAGTAAAATGATATTAGTTGTTAAGTTAAATGAACAAAAAGGATACAATCCTAATGCAATATTAGTTGTTTGGAGTTGAGTGTCTTGAACGTAATATTTCATGCTTATTGTGGGAATGCCAGAACGCGCAAGAGAGATGTGAAATTGTGGGATGAGTGGAAAAGGATACAATCCTAATACTTTTGATTTTATCCTGCTGAATAAGAAAGGAGTGCTAGAATAATTATTATTACAAAACAGAATTGGAAGAAAAATGAAATGAATTCATTGATTCAAGTATAGTTACAACTTCTATATATATATACAACGAGAGAAGGGAAAGTAATAACTAACTAACTTTCCCAGAAACAGAATTAGCTAACTCATAACTGATAAATATAGCTATACGACTTGTAGTTCTCATACAGTACAATGCTATATGACATGTAGCGTAAGTCTCATTTGATTCTTCAATTCTATCTTCATTCAATTTCTTCTTCTTCTTAGACTTGCTCCTAACAGACTCTGCAACTAATCTTGATTCTGCAACTGATCTTGATTTTCTATCTTTACACTCCCCCTCAAGATGAAGTGGGGAATGCACATTCAACATATTCATCTTGGATAGTAGATTGTGAAACTGATGTGCACTAAGTGCCTTTGTCAGCAAATCAGCAAGCTGTGATTGAGTCCTAATGTGCAACAACCTTATTACTCCTTGAACCATTTTGTCTCTCACAACATGGCAGTCAATCTCTATGTGTTTTGTGCGCTCATGGAACACTGGATTGGCTGCAATGTGGAGAGCAGACTGACTATCACTGAATAGTAATGCAGCCTTAGAGTGATCAACTTGTATATCTCTTAGTAAACTAAGAATCCACACAATCTCACACACTGCTATTGCCATAGAACGATACTCAGCTTCTGCAAATGACCTACTCACTGTGTTTTGTTTCTTAGACTTCCAAGAAACTAATGAATCTCCCAAGAACATGCAGTAACCAGTTACTGACCTCCTTGTATCAGGGCAAGTAGCCCAATCTGAATCAGCAAAGCCTTTAAGATGTAATTCAGATGCACTTGAGAATAATAACCCTTGTCTTGGACTACCTTTGAGGTATTGCAACACCCTATTTGCTGCAGCCTGATGTGGTTTCCGAGGCTTTGACATAAATTGACTCAATTTATGAACAGCAAAGGTTATATCAGGTCTTGTGATTGTAAGATACAAGAGCCTGCCCACCAATCTTCTATAAGAGCTTGGATTTGTCAACAATTTACCTTGGTACTTACTTAACTTCAAATTGTGTTCCATGGTGGTTTCGGCTGGTTTACAACCTAGCTGACCTGCATCATTTATCAATTCCAGAGTGTATTTTCTTTGACACAAATGGATGCCTTTCTGTGATCTAGCTATCTCAAGCCCAAGGAAAAACTTCAAATCTCCAAGGTCTTTTAGTTTAAACTGTTGATCTAGAAGAATCTTCAGTTCTGCCACAGACTTAGGATTATCACTTGTAATCAAAATATCATCTACATACACCAATAAAGCAATGAAAGACCCTAGTGTTTTCTTGGTGAACAAAGAATAATCTGCCTTAGATTGCCTGAATCCCAACCTTAATAAAGCAACAGAAAACTTTGCATACCATTGTCGTGAGGCTTGCTTAAGACCATAGAGAGACTTTTGTAATTTGCAAACTACCTCCCCCTTGCTGTGGAAGCCAAGTGGTAAAATCATAAACACTTCCTCATGCAAGTTACCATGCAGGAAAGCATTATTGACATCAAGTTGGGAAAGAGACCATTAACCATTGCAAAACGCCATGAGCAAAAAAGAAATCAGGCATATTAAATTCAGGGGCATTGTCTGATCTTATGATCTTGATACAAGCATTAAACTGAGTCTTAACCATTGCATGAAAAGAAAAAAGGATTGGTCTAACATCAGATTTAGATTTCAAAAGAAACACCCAAGTAGAACGAGTGGCATCATCAACAATGGTTAAAAAATATCTATAACCATCATGAGTAACAACAGAATAGGGACCCCATACATCAATATGAAAAAGATCAAAAGAAAACTTGGAAATTTCATTATGAGTAGGAAATGGTAATCTTTTCTGTTTAGCCAAAGGGCAAACAGTACAGATATCATCACAAGATTGTGAAAAGGAAGGTAAAGCATCTTTAATGGGTAACAATTTATTATAAGAGGGATGGCCTAACCTAGAATGCCACAACTTTGACATTTCAACAACAGAATTGACAATAAGAGTAGACTTGATGTGAGACAAACACTGAGACAATGAAGGGTGCTTGGATGAAGAAGAACTTAGCTTTCTCTACAACAAGTACAGACCATGATGCATCTCACCCACTCCAATCGTCCTCCAGCAGGTAAGGTCCTGAATGAAACAGAATTGAGATAGAAAAACAAGACAAAAAGGAAGTTGTTTTGTGAGTTTGCTAACTGACAAAAGGTTAAAAGTAAAACTAGGAACACAAAGAACATTGTGAAGAGTAAATTGAGCAGAAAGTTGTATTGTACCAACATGTGTGACAGTAGCAGACTCACCATTTGGCAATTTAACAACACAATGAGGGATAGAAGTGATTGAGGTCAACATGGAAACTGAACAAACTATAAGGTCTGAAGCCCCAGTGTCAATGATCCAAACATGACTCTTAAAAGCTGTCCTATTTATGACCTTAGCAGAAAAAATTGAATGCTTGGAATTAAGCACATCATGAGGCAAAATGTCAATACTTGATAGAGGTGTGGTGGTTTGAGAAGCAAAAGAAACATTGTTAGCGATAGCAATTGAATTATGAGATTCTTGAGGTGAAGCTTCAATCATAGCAAGAATCTTCTGATATTGATCTGAAGTGAAAGGAAACTGAGTCTATGGTTGTGCATGAAGAAATGAATCTTGAGAATCAAGGTGAGTAGACACTTGATTAGCCAAAAAAGCTTTGCCTTTGGCTTTGTAACCAGGAGGATATCCGTGGAGTTTGTAACACTTCTCCACAGTATGACCTTGTAAACCACAGTGACTACAGATGGGCCTTTCCTTGCCTTTACCCTTGTAGTTCTTGGAACCAATGCTAGTACCCTTAGCTGCAAGAGCAGTAAACTCCACAAAAGGACCATTGTTGCTACCTTGCCCAACTGATCTTTGCTTCTCATCTTGAATCAGCAAAGAAAACACTTTCTCAACAAATGGAATAGGATCCATCAACAAAATTTGCCCTTGGATGTGAGAGAAAGAATCATTGAGACCCATCAAAAATTGCATAACAGCTTCTCTGTGATGAATATTGGAGATCTTCTCATTCACATTTCACACACACTTCTCACAAGAACAGGTAGGAAGTGGTTCATAATTCTGTAACTCATCCCACAGAATTGAAAGATTGGTGAAATACTCAGTCACAGACAGCTCACCTTGAGAAAAAGTTGCTAGATCCTTCTGCAATTGATAAACCCTAGGTCCATTACCTTGGGAAAACATGCTCTGAAGCTTATTCCAAACTTCCTTAACAGTTTTACGATACACCATGCTTGTGGCAATCCTGGGAGAAACACAATTGATGATCCAAGAAACCACAATATCATTGCATCGTGCCCAGCTTTGAACCAAGAGAGGAACTTTCTCCATGGCTGAAGTCAGAAAAACTGATCCATCAATCAACCAGAACTTGCTCTTGATCCTGAGAGCTCTCTCCATAGATCGTGCCCACATAGGATAGTTCTCACCTCTAATTAATGGTTGTGAAACTAATATCGCACCAGGACTCTCAGCGTGATGGAGAAAGAAAGGATGTGATTCATCAATGGTGATGCTTGTAGAAGCTTGACTAGAGGAAGCCATTGATAAAGCTTCGAGACTCTGAAGAAGAAAACCCTAACTTTTAGGGAAAAAAAATTGGGAATTTTAAGAAACTTAAGCGGAAGCCAAAAATCGCTCTGATACCATATTACAAAACAGAATTGGAAGAAAAATGAAATGAATTCATTGATTCAAGTATAGTTACAACTTATATATATTTATATCAAAGGTTCGGGTGGCGCCAACGACGGTAAGAAGGGTACACAACAACGGAGTACCAAAGGTTCGGGTAGACACGGACAAGAAACGAAGACACAACAACACTATCACCGGCCAGAAAAGAGTGGCTCTGATACCATAAAGGGGGAAGGGGACGCACAGCTGAAGGGAAGAGACGGAAGCACAGTAATAATATAGTGAAAGTAGATGTTAGAACAATAATAAGGCGGTAGAACCAGCCAAGCAGTATATATCAAAATAGATGAAAATAATAGTTCAAAGTAAATGAAAGCAATTTAGAACCATCCGTTATGGCGGTAATCCGTCCAAGGTGGTGGTAGCAACAAGTAGAATAATGAACATAAAACTGAAAATACTTGTTATTGAAAGTAGAACAAACACTTACAGTAGTAGTAGTGAATACAAGATCTCAACAGTTACAGGTTAACAGTTACAAAGCTTGTTCTAGTCCTAGATACAAGGATTGTAGAGAGATAGTGGTAGTAGGAACAAGGAAATAGGAGCAAGGAACTCTTTCTAGAGAAGTAGGAAGCTCTCAAGGAAGAATTCTGAAAAAACAACTTAAACAACTTGTTTTTGAACATAAGGGACATCCCCCCTTAAATAGGCAAAATACTTGAGTGAATAGTACAACAAATAGTAAAAGTGAACAGTGTGGTGAACAGTAAAAGCTTGTCAAAGCGAGTGCGTCACATGAAGCATCTCCTTTTCAGCAGGAAACATGGAGAATCTTCTTTTCAGCAGAAAACATGGGGAATCTTCTTTTCAGCAGGAAACATGGGGGATTAATCATCATTAGAGGTGGAAAACAATAGTGGAGTTTGACCAGAAAGTAAATATTGCAATAATCAACAATTTTGGCCATTATGCAGGCCAGACAAATAGGGGAACCAAACTCCCAATCAATCTTTTGCTAAGTCATCAGCGTCTTCATCATCATGACCAAACCACTCCTGATTATAGGGGTAGTAAGGGTCCTTTGAAACAGAGGCTTGGGAGGACCGTTCATCATCTGAATCAGCAGCTTCATGGTCCTTAATCATCTTGGTGAGCAGGGCAAATAAAGCATCAGGGTCCTTGCGGATTGTATCTAAAGGAGAACCCTTCTTTTTGGACTTTACAGGTGGTTTAACATTTTTAGTAGAAGAGGAAGCAGGTGCATCAGCCACAGCTTTTTGTACTGCAGTAGTGATTCTGATTGGGGAAGCACTTGGGGAAGGGAATTCTCTGGCAACATTATTAATGATGGAATGGATGTGAGAAAACTTATCCCACCATTTAACATACCAACAGCGGACGAGAACGTCACCTTCCTTAGCATACTGCCATTTTAGAATCCAAGGAATCTTATATTTCTTAAAGAAATGAAGCAGAGGGGTAAACTTGGCTCCATGAGCATCAACTCGGAACCTTAATGTAAAATTTTGGAAAGAATCCTTCAATGGTGCAGGGAGTATTTCAATAGTTGAACCAAACTGGGACCACCAGCAGATGAACCAGAGAGGGAACTCAGATTCGAAATCTTTGTCAAAATTAACAAACCATGAATGGGACATATTTTCATTTTGGTGGAGCATGAACCTGAACCAGGCAGTAATATAATCATGATATGAATAGGGAATAGGAGATGTTGGCATCCTTCTTGTGGCCGCAGGGTTGGGGCCCCACATTTCTTCAGAAATAATGTGGTTTAAGTAAACACTGTGGTAAATAGTCTTATCACTATTAGCCTTATCTTTTATGGCTTTGATGGTAATTGATTTCTCATGACGCTGAATGTCAGAATAGTATTGAACAGTCTTTGGCCGTGCTCAGGAATCCAGTGAAATTGTGGAGGAAAATAACTAGTGGCAAGCCTAAAAGGGTTTGTAATGGAGGCCCTATTTGGCTCAACAGAAAACAGGTTTTGGATAGATTGTTTTTTAACATATTGGGAAGCATTGGAAGCATTAGGGTAAACAGTTTTAACAGGTTGGTTAACAGTGACTAAAGCATAAGGATCATATGGTGAGGCTAAAACAGAGGAATAGTTAGGCTTGGGAATAGTACCTAATGGAGTGAAACGGTTAACAATGTCCAATGAGGAAACAGGTTCCTTTTTAACAATTGGATTAGAAGTGGCAGGTGTCATGTCTTTCGACCTTCTACTTGCCATTGTGACACTACAGAAATTCACGGGTAAGGAAATCAGGGATAGCATTTTGAGATCCTTTAATATATTCAATGTCAAAGTCAAAAACACTCAAAATAGCTTGCCATCTAGCAAAAATATGTTTTGAAGCAATATTTTCAACATCTTTTTCAATAACATATTTAGCACTTTTGCAATCAATACGTAACAAAAACTTTTGGTTTAATAAATCACTTTGAAATTTTGAAATACATAGCACTATAGATAAAATCTCTTTTTTAATAGTACTATAATTTAACTGTGCATTGTTCCAAATACCAGAATGGAAACGAACAATTTGTTCTGGTGACTCAGGAGAAACTCTTTGTTTCAGAATACCCTCATAACCAATGTCAGAGGCATCAGTTTCAACAATTTTAAAAGTACCAACAATGGGAATACCAAGACAAGGCAATGTCTTAACATGAGATTTGATTTGTTTAACTAGGGAAGTATGAACATCAGACCAAGGAGGAGGATTACTTTTTAATCGGTCAAACAAGGGTTTACATTGTTTTCTCATATCCTTGTAGAAATCTGCAACATAGTTTAATGACCCAAGGAATCTTTGGAGTTGTGTTTTATCAATGATAACATCAGGAAACTTATCAGCAAATTGGATGGCTCTATCTATAGGACGAATCTGTCCTTCAAAGATATCATAGCCAAGGAAACGAACTTTGGTTTGAAACAATTTGATTTTCTTAGCAGAGACAACAAGACCATTTCTTTTAATAGTATCTAGAAACGAATACAAATGTTTCCAGTATTCATCAATAGAGCTAGAGTAAACAAGAACATCATCAATATAAACAATGGTGAAATGACTGAAGGAATTAAAAATGTCATTCATGATGTTTTGAAACTCACTCGGGGCATTCTTAAGACCAAAAGGCATAACATTCCACTCATAATGTCCAAAAGGAGTGGTAAAAGCAGTTTTGTACCTATCATTCTCACTAATCTGGATTTGCCAAAACCCAGATTTCATATCAAACTTGGAGAACACTACAACTTCACTTAATCTATGGACCAGGTCATTCTTGTTGGGGATAGGATACCTAATCCACTCCAAAACCTTATTCAAGGGTTTGTAGTTAATTACTAATCTAGGGGTTCCTCTTTCAATCTCAGCATTTTTCTGGACATAAAAGGCGAAACAAGACCAAGGGGACTTGCTATTCCTAATTAATTTTTTCTGCAGCAAATCATGGATTTCTTTTCTGCAAAATTCAACAGTTTTAGCATTCATTTGAATAGGACGAGCTTTAGTTGGAATATTTTTCTCATCAAAATCTTTAACATATGGCAAGTCAACAATATGTTTTTTCCTATGCCAGAAAGCATTAGGAACATCAGAGCAAACATCATCAATCAGCATTTTTTGAAAATTATCAATTTTGGATTGCAACAATTTATCAGAAATTTGTTTAACAATTTTCTTGTATCTAACTTCTTGCTGAAGGAAGTTAAGATGTTTAATCTTAGCATGAATCATGTTTGAAGCAGAATCAGCATCAATTTCAAATTTTGAAGCAAATTTGAATTTTACTTTTTGTCCAAACGGATCAGTAGTAATTCCATCATGTTCAACAAGAAAGGGATACAAAGCATTTATAAAAGGCAAACCAATGATCACTTTATCAGTCATGTTTTTAACAAGAACAGAAGGAATCTTGAAACAAACATTATCATGGCATACATGAGCATTATTCAATTCATATTTAATTTTCATCTGAGAACCATTAGCAGAAACCAATCTTTCAGTAGATTTTTCAAAATATTTTGAAGGAATCATTCCTTCTTGGATACAGTTCATATCCGCACCAGAATCAATCATGGCAATAACAGTGAAATGATAATAAGGAGAAACAACAATTTTAACTTTTGTAAACCATTTTGGAGGAAGTATTTTATTAACAAGAGTAAGTTGAGAATTAGTAAAAACATCAGCAATACCTGTATTAGAAAGAAGGGCCTGTTGACAGGATTCATCTCCATCTTTGTGCTCATCTTGTTTACTGTTATTGTTATCACTATTTATTATTTTTTTTAAATCAAGTTTTAATTCGCTTATTTCTTGTTTAACAATATTAATTTCATGTTGTAAATCGTTAACAGTTAAATCTTTGGATTTCTTTTTATTAAATTTTTCCAAAGTTTCTTCAAAACTTATAGTTGATTTTAGTTTTTTATCTTCTTTACTCTTAATGAGGGTTTTAACAGATTTAACAACATTGCAACAGGAATTTCTACAACCAATTTTAATATCAGAAGAATTAGTAGTAGATTGATAGTAGGAATTAGGAGAAGAAAGCTCATCTTCCAAGGAAGTAGACGAATTGTTTGATTCAAGGATTTTGAATAATTCTTCTTGCTTTTTATCATCAATGTTTAACATGTTGAACTTATTTTTTAACTTACCAGGTTGTTGTTTACAATCTTTACTAAAATGTCCAGGTTTTCCACAGTTAAAGCATTTACCTTTACCTGATCTTTGTTTAACATTTTTCTTTTTAGCATAAAAATCATCAGGTTTAACAAAGTTGGTTCTGTATCTTTTATGCTTTTTATCGCTGTAATTTTTGTGACCTTTATCATGTTTTTTTCCTTTTTGCTTGGAAGGAGCAATAGGGGGTAAACCATATTGTTCACAGAAATTACCCATTTCGTATTTAGCTTTTGCTTTGTTCTTTAATTGGTGTTTTAACAATTTTTCATCATTGCACATATTAATACCAAGTTTTTTAATAGTGCTTAAAATATCACCATAAGTCAAATTATCATAATCAATAGAATCATTTTTTCCAATTAACTCTTGTTTTACCTTATGAGCAAAGATAGGAGGCAGACCGTCAATAAACTTTTCTTTCCAATAAGGCTTGAAACAGTCCTTCCGATGCATTACTCTGGAAAGGAAAACATCTTGGTACCATCTGTAATCAGTCATAGTAGGACATCTCAAATTATTAAGCAAGTCAGAAATTCGAGATGAAATATTAGATGGGGTACCAACAAAATGTTTGATAATAGTATAAATCAAGGCATTAACACCATCAGGAATTCCTAGACCAATACTTTCATCAAAAATAGGAAGACCTTCATCATTCTTTTTAACAGCGTGTTTAATAGATTCTCTGGAATCTTTTGTGAGATATGAATCCCACCATCCGCAAAGAGTACCAGAAAAACCAGAAGTAAGAAGGTCAACAATTTCAGGGTGATCAAGATTATGGTTGTTAACATAAGCAATTCCAACCATAGACATATGACCCATTTTATTAATGATTTCTTGTTCAGACAAACCATCAATATTCCATTCATAAATCTTATCAGCAGAAACAGAAAACTGAGTTTGAAAAGGTCTTTCTTCAAACTGCATATCAGGGGGAGTAGGTTTTGAATACCAATTTTTTGTAAGAAACATAGGTTTGGAATTTCCAACAAATCTTTTAATTTCTGGTAAATTATCATCAAAAATATTTTTGGCAAAAACAGAAGATACTATATCAGAATCTGTACTTTCATCAGAAACAATTTCTTTTCCATTTCTTGAAATAGTGCAGGCTGTACTTCGGGAAGTACTTTCAGTTTTAACTTTTAAATCAGAAAGCATTTGTTCAACAATTTCAAGAGTTTTAGATTGGGAAGTTCTGAACTTGAAATTTTTATCATGAATGGGTAAATTAATCAAAGGTTCTTCAACAACCTTGACAGAATCATGTTTTTCAAAAACAGATTTTTCAACAGAAGTTTTGTCAACAACAATTTTGAAAGGAGTGGCCTTCACATCCTCTTTTGACACTTCATCCTTCTTAGTAGTTATCAAAATTGGCTCAAGAGGAGGATGACTAGACCTAATAATTGTTTTATCAGTTTTAACAAAATTTGATTTTTTTATCACATTTAAATGTTGTTTTGAAACCTCATCTTTTGAGACATAATGGTTTTCAAGAAAATCAAAAAACAAAATATGTTTTTTCCATTGATTCATCTTTTCTAACCATTTTCTCTTAACACGGTCTTTTTCAGACTGAGCAAATTTATTTTGGAAATATTTTCTTTTAGGTCTGTTCTTTGGAAGCATGAACTCATTGTACAAAGAATCCCAATCAATTTCAAAATCATCATTTAAAACAGTCAAAACTCTTAACTGATTTTGGTAAACAGAATTATCAATATTAGGAAAATTAGAAGGACAAACAGATGGACAAGCATTATTCAACAAACAACATTTTTCATGAGTTCTTGAAATAGAAGATATTTGTTCAACAGTTCTAACTTTGTAAGCAGAATGAAAAGCATTTCTAACAAAACTAGTGTTATGAACAGTTTTATTCCATTTCCGGAAATCAAGGATCTCATGTTCTTCAACAGTGTGATCTTCTTCATTTACCATATCAGGAGGACAACTAGTCCTGGAGCTGACAGAGGAGTTGGATCTCCACAACTTATCCATACTATCCTAGATTCAACACTCAATTATCATGTTTTTCTCACAACCGTTGCATTTCGTAACACATACCCTAACCAACCCTATACCTCTCATGCCCTACACGCCCTCTCTTGGCTCAAACGGGCCTTACAGTTCGGTTCTGGGAATTCACTTTACGACTAGGGTGGCGCCAACGACGGTAAGAAGGGAACACAATAACGGAGTACCAAAGGTTCGGGTAGACACGGACAAGAAACGAAGACACAACAACACTATCACCGGCCAGAAAAGAGTGGCTCTGATACCATAAAGGGGGAAGGGGACACACAGCTGAAGGGAAGAGACGGAAGCACAGTAATAATATAGTGAAAGTAGATGTTAGAATAATAATAAGGCGGTAGAACCAACCAAGCAATATATATATATATATATATATAAATATATATATATTTATACACAACAAGAGAAGGGAAAGTAATAACTAACTAACTTTCCCAGAAACAGAATTAGCTAACTCATAACTGATAAATATAGCTATACGACTTGTAGTTCTCATACAATACAATGCTATACGACATGTAGCTTAAGTCTCATTTGATTCTTCAATTCTATCTTCACTCAATTTCTTCTTCTTTTAGACTTGCTCCTAACAGACTCTGCAACTGATCTTGATTCTGCAACTGATCTTGATTTTCTATCTTTACAATTATTAAATGACAAAATTCATCATTTTCTATTAACTTAAGCTTTTGGGACAATCGGTAATTTATGATGGTATCAGAGCAATTCAAATTCACCGATCCTAATAGTGGAGACTTTGTGCTCTCTAAATAAGGGCCAAAATGGGAAATTAACCCTGTTTGCCAAACAATATAATTAGTAGGCAATGTTTTCAAGCTATATTTTTTACTAGCATCTCGAGTCTAAGAGACTTGATTTAGGGCCTATAAATCGAGTCTAAAAGACTCGATTTTCATGGTTTGATCACGTCTGATGTGGCATTTTTTCCACGTGGTGACCACCTGGAAATTGAGTCTCTAAGACTCAATTTATAAGCCAAAAAAAAAATTTAAGTCTAAGTCATGTACAAGCCGTCCAGAATACCAAAAAAATAAAATTAAGAAAACCCAAATCATCAGAGAGAGTTGAAGCGATCTCAAACCCAGATTTCAATGGAGTCTATGATCTCAAACCCGGATTTCAACATAGAAGAAGAAGAGTTGAAGCGAACGAAGCGTAGAAAAACCAAGACGCGAGATCCAGAATCGGATCCAAAACCTGAGACGATCAGATGGAGATCCGAATTGGAGCAAAGCTCGTCGAAGCTCTCCGCCAAGTCCGCCGCAATTCCTCCTCCTCGCTGTCGTCAGCCAAGCTCTCCTCCTCCTCCTCCATAGGATGACACCGCGAAATCTGAGACGCGGCGAACCGAGTTCTCACTGTATCGGCCCCACGGCCCATGCCGAGTTGAAGCCACCCACGCCGACTTGAAACCCACCCACCCATGGTCCCACGCCGATCTGAAACCACCCACTCCGATCTCACTGCAACTTATGTTTCTGTTTCTGGGTTTTTTTTTTTTTTTTTTTTTTTTGAACACATATTTTCAGAGTAACTGAGGTTGCTGAAGAACTCGAAGAAGTCGATGGAATCATTGTTGTTGTCGTTGTCGTCGTCGTTGTTGTTGTTGTTGTTGTTGTTGTTGTTGTTGTTGTCGAAAATAATATTTTCTTTGTTGTTAAGGTGAGAAGGTGTAAAGGCCAAAATCTTTTCTTTTTATTGTAAATGTTATATAGATATAAATCGAGTCTCTAAGACTCGATTTCCACATGGAAAAAGTGCCAACTCAGACCCAATCAGAACATGAAAACCGACCCTCAAAGACTCGATTTATAGCCCAAAATCGAGCCTCTTAGACTCGAGATGCTAGTAAAAAATATAGTTTGAAAACAGTGGCTACTAATTATATTGTTTGGCAAACAGGGTTAATTTCCCATTTTGGCCCTAAATAAGCTTGCTTACTCTTTCTTGATTGATGCGCTTTTATGAATTTAGAGCGAAAGGCAAAAGTCAGGCCAAAATGGGAAATTAACCCTGATTTTCAAACATTATAATTAGTAGGTCACGTTTTCAAACTATATTTTTTACTAGCATCTCGAGTCTAAGAGGCTCGATTTTAGACTATAAATCGAGTTTTTGAGGGTCGGTTTTCATGTTTTGATCGGGTTTGAGTTGGCACTTTTTTCACATGGCGTTTGCCTGGAAATCGAGTCTCTAAGACTCGATTTACATTTGCCATCTTTCCTAAAAAACAAACAGCGGCAGAAAGTAACAAAATTAAGACACATCTAACACTGTAGCCATAGCCATCTTCCCACAACAGCCACAGCAGAACATAACGACTTTAAATACAATTTTCATAGCATTATTTTTCCTTCTTTCTCTCTCTTCTTTTCCTCTCTGTCTCTTTCACCTGAGTTTACCAAGCTAACAAACAAAGAAGAAGAAGCCACAGCCGTCACACCATCAGTTCGAGCCTCCCTTCAGATCTGCTAGTTTTTCTCCATCCTTTCGCGAAATCGACATTGCAAATCTCTTCTTTGGCCTCCGATTTGCAAAACCCAAGAGTTCGATCTCCATTTTGGAGACACGCGCCGCATCGCGTGGTGGCCGTCGACCCACGAGCCATCACAGATTTCCCGTTGACTGGTGGTTCATGAAACCAACGCCACGGATCTCTTCTTCGGCCTCTGATGTGTAAAGCCCAAGAAGCAGGCATCCATCTTCAGCTTGACGCGCCTCCACGTGCGGCCTGAAGTTTTGCCGTCGACCCACACGCCATCGAAGATCGCCGTTGGCTGTGTTGCTCCGATTCTGAGGAACCCATGCCTTCTTCCTACACTTTTATCTCAAAAAAGGTTTGCTTTTGCTTCTATTTTGAAAACACAAATTGCTAATTTCCTAACCGGCGAGGTGAGGTAAGCTCTCTCTCCATCTGATCTGGATTTTTTTTGGGTATTTCTGGGAATGGTACATGAGAGACTTAAACTTAAATTTTGCTTGGCTTATAAATTGAGTCTTAAAGACTCGATTTACAGGTGGACGCCACGTGGAAAATATATCGCATCAGACGTGATCAGACCATAAAAACCGAGTCTCTGAGACTCGATTTATAGGCCCTAAATCGAGTTAAAAGACTCGAGATGCTAGTAAAAAATATAGTTTGAAAATAGTGATTACTAATTATATTGTTTGAAAACTAATGTTAATTCCCAATTTTGGCCCAAAAGTCACTGAAGGTTCTTTTATGCCCATTTCAAAATTGGTGGAATACGATAACAAAATCTTGTGTGAGTCCATGTATGGACTTTTAGCGTGTAATTAGATTAATAGAATATATATATAATAGGAACAGGTTCGATATACATGAAGGTTAGAAGGTTTCACATATAGAGAACATATGTCCTATACGTAGATATATCAAATCGTCTTGAGTTTGATGGATAAAGGATTTATGCATGTGCTGTCTTGGTCCTACTCATTATATATTTGCAGACATTTGGAGAGTCATTGAGGGGATTGTTGATTTCTAAATCTACCAGTAAATAGTCATGAGAGCTTGGATTACATATGCATATGATACTTCTAGTTCCTATGCAGGTGAAGCCCAACAAAAGATTTATTTGCGACTCAAAAACTCAATTCATTGACTGGCACACTTTGGATGGACAAAGATGTATATTGTTTAATCACGTAGAAAATTCAATATTAATGAACTTGAGATTGTTTTTTCACATAGTTGCCCTGAATTTCACTGGATTTTTTTCCTTGTAATCCTTCGCCAAAGAGTCATTATTAATTTCTTTATTATGTTGAGATTATCAGATAAAAGGACCTACTGGCGAGCTGATTCAAGATTTTCATGATAGGACAAGTGAGAAATTCGAGTTTAAAGTTCAAAGGAAAGGGCTTTATCAATTCTGTTTCTCTAACAAGTCTCCCTACCATGGAACTATTGACTTTGATGCACATGTTGATCACTTCACGTACTTTGACCAGCACGCAAAAGATGGTGAGAGGCTTCGCTTCTTTTTACTCCTTAATAATCCATCTTCCTTTTTACTTTTTACCAAGATCTTTTGAGGAATGATCTCTGGATTTGTTGTTGATCTCTGCAGAGCATTTGGCCCCCTTGCTGGAACAGATAGCAAAGTTGGAGGAAGCCCTTTACAACATCCAATTTGAACAACATTGGTTAGAGGCTCAGACTGATCGCAAGGCAATAGGTACTGTCTGAGGAACTAGTTTCTTTTCTGTGTTAAAATTTGAATGTATGATGTGTCTGCTCAATAATGAATCCAAGCTCATGGGTGAGCGCGAGCACACACACACATGCAAAGGTCATTCTGGATTAGACTTTTTAATTTGTACTTGGTGTAATAGCTACAAACTTGTGGTTCTTTTTCTATATAATGTTCCAGTTAATGATGCAATGAGCCGGAGAGCAGTACATAAGGCAGTGTTTGAATCAGCAGCACTCATTGGGACTAGCATCCTCCAAGTCTACCTTCTGCGCCGCTTATTTGAACGAAACTTGGGACATCCAGGGTTTAGATTTGTTCATGGCCAATATATTGGATGTGCAATTACAAGGTCGAGATATCATGTAACCATTGCTTCTTCATTTTATTTATAGTTTTGTAACTTATCTCGCCAGTTAAGTTGCCTACACCCTTAATGATATGACAACCATGGTTTGTTAAAAGAAAATATCCCTTAATTTATTAGTTTTTTTTTTTTTTTTTGAACAAAGGTTTCTGTTTCAGCATTGTAAAGTTGTGATTTCCAACTAGGTTTTGTTGGCTTTAATTCTGTGCAAAATTTGATTGTAATTCAGTCAATCATTTTCTTGTATTTATGTGGGTTTAATTATAAGGGATGAGTGTGAAAGATTGGTGAAGAATCAAGCGTGCAATGAAGATTAGTGCAGTTTCGCAACTAGCTTGCGAGAAGCTCGCGAGTAAAGGAACTCGCAAAAGGCCACGTGTGAAGCACATGACTAGAAGCTGAAGAGTCATACCAGCCTATCATTTCGCGAGCACTTTGCAAGAAAGGCCATCTCGTGAGGTACCCGCAAAACTCTCTATTTGGAAAAAATGAAAAGTGCTTTTCTATATTCTTTACACACACATATACCCTTATTACCCACGAAATTGAAAGGAGTCATTTTCAGAAAGAAAACCCTTGCAAAACACTTGAGAGTTAGAGATTGTCATACCCACAATCATCTACACAAATTCTCTTGGGTTTCCTTTACTCCTACCTCTCCATCTATACATCCTTGAGAGGTTCTTAGCCCAAACACTTACCTCACTCATTCTGAGTGTTGAGAGAAGTTTTGGTACTTTTGGGAAGTATTGGAAGAAGTCATTGAGTGGTGGATGGAATTGGGCAGAATTGCGGGATCCGGAAAGTTAGTGAAGACAAGACTCTGAGAAGTCCCTTGGTAGCAGAAGCTTGGAGGGCTCAAGTACATTGGGTAGATTAGGTTTGGAGGGTTTTTTTAATATTCGTGTACTCCAACTTATTTACTAGTGGATCGATTTCGACTTGGAGGGTCGCGGAGAGGTTTTTCACTGAGTATTTTGGTTTCCTCTTTGATAACACGTCTCGGTGTTATCTTGTGTTTGCATCTCTCTTCCCTACTCTTTAAGCTTTACATTTATTGCTCATTGTGGTTGCTTATGGCTTAGAGTAGTGTTACTGGTTTATAACGCGTGCTTTCCTCTTGTTCTGCACTTAGTTAAGTTAGAGTAAAAGCAAGTATGACGTAATTTAAAATTGGGGGTCTAAACAACCATTAGTGTTTTCACACTAATTGAGCTTTCAATTGGTATCAGAGCAGGTACACTTGTTTTGGTTTAATTACCTAAGTGTGATCCTTGACCCTTTGTGTTTATTACCATGGATAGTGCTTTGTGTGCTTCTTTGCATATTTTGGATGTTGTTGATTGTAACATGCCATATGTTTGTGAAAATGCCTCTATGAGGGTTTGTCCTCATGCTTGTGATGACATGTTACATGAATCTTTGGGTGGTGTTGAAATTCCAAACATCAATCTCTTGAAGTAAAAGGCTAAGAAGTTTCATGAGAATTTGAGCAAGTTCATTTGTGAAAATGATGATTTGATTGCTAAGCTCAATGAATCCAACAAATTGGTTGAAAAGTATAAAAAACTTGCTGAACATTCTCTTGAAAAACTAAAGGAGTTTAAATGTTTGAATGTGGACTTAATTGAATGCTAAACTTGTTTTGTCTAACAAACTTGTTGATGATCTTAAATGTGAAAATGAATCTCTTAAGATGCATTTCAAGTGTTTGATTGCTAAACCTATTGCTAAAAATGAAGATTTTATTTGTTGCAATCATGTTGTGAGACCTGATTTTGTGCCTATTGTGAGTTCTACCTCTAAAGATAAATCGGTGTACATTCCTCCATACAAAAGAAATTAAAAGGTGGAGAGAAAAGTTCTTAAGCCAAAGCCTTCCTTTAGGTCTCATCCTAAGGATTTGAATGGATCTAAGTTTGTTCCCACTTGCCACCATTACTGTGTGATCGGTCACATAAAACCACAATGTTCCATTTGGAAGAGAGAACAAAACCATGTTGCTAGATCCCTTCCTAAAAAGCCTAGTGAACCTAAACACATTGTTTGTCACCATTGTGGTGCTTTTGGTTATCTAAGACCTCATTGTTCTAAGTTTCAAGCTCTTAAAAGAATCAAAAGAAAAGAGAAACTTGAGCTTCTTGGAAGTTGTGCTATGAAAGCAAAACTAGATTTGGGAGAACATTGTATGTTATTGAAACAAGTTGTTAATGCTCTTACCTCCTTGTCTATGTGCATCTCCGGTTCTCATTTTTCCAACCCTTGTCTCACTTCTCATGAGACACTCATTCCAAACAATCGTTCCGTTTGGATGAGGAAGGGTTCCTATGGTTGAGCTTGAAAGCTCAAATTAGTGTGAAAACACTAGAGCTTCTTCAATTACAGCTAGATTGTTTTTACTCTAATTTAACAAAGCGCGGAACAAGAGTAAATATACGCAACGAACCAATAACACTACTCTAAGCCATATCTAACCACAATGAATAATAAAATGAAAGCTTAAAGAGTAGGGAAGAGAGATGCAAACACAAGATAACACCAAGACGTGTTATCAAAGAAGAAACCAAAGAACTCGGCGAAAAACCTCTTCGTGACCCTCCAAGTTGAAATCGATCCACTAGAGAATAAAGTTGGAGTATATGAATAAAAAAAGACTCTCAAAGCCTAGTCTACCTCATGTACTTGAGCCCTCCAAGCTCTTGCTACTAACGGATTTCTTGGAGCCTTATTTTCTCTAACTTTCCAGATCCCGCAATTCAGCTCGATTGCATCTGCCACTAAATGGCTCCTTTCAATGCTTCCCAATAGCACCAAAATCTCACTTAACACTCAGATTGGGTGTGGTAAGTGTTTGGGTTAAGAACCTCTCAAAAATGTAGAGATGGAGAGGTAAGAGTAGAGGAAAATCAAGAGGAAATGTGTAGATGATTGTGGGTATAACAATCTCTAACTCTCAAGTGTATTTACTAGGGTTTTCTCTCTAAAAAGCACTCCCTACAATTTGTGGGTAATGAGTGTATTTATAGTGTGGATAAAGAATTTGGTAAAGTAACTTATCTTTTTGCCAAACAGAATGTTTCACGGATACCTCGCGAGATAGCCCTTCTCGCGAAGTACTCACAAAATGATAGGCTGACATGACTCTTTAGCTTCTAGTCATGTGCTTCACATGTGGCATTTTTGCGGGTTACTTTCTCGCGGGCTAGTTGCGAACTTGCACTGATTCATCTTTAACGCTTGATTCTTCACCAATCTCTTATACTCATTCCTTACAAATAAACCAATATAAATACAGGAAAATGATTGAAGAAATTACAATAAAATTTGGCACGGAATTAAAGCCAACAAAGGCTAGTTGGAAATCACAACTTTACAGAGCTTTTGCTCTTTTGGTTCTTGATCTAATTCTTTTGATCTTTGTAGGACTCTTCATGCATTAGATGTTTCATTATAATGCATTTGTGCATCATGCATCTCTTTATATGCATTGTTTTTGTTTTGTTTTGTTGATCTTACTTTATTGCTTTGCTTTTGAGTGAATAAAAATCCAAAAATGCATAAAAAGTGAAAAATCCAAAAAGTTTGATCATGTGAGTTTGGCCTAGTGCCTCTGTACTAATGGCGTAGTGGAATTATGAGCTTAGCTTGTTATGTATGCACATTTTTAAGTGCGAGCAAAATCTAGAAATCTATGTTTGACTATTGTAAATAAATTTTCAAGCTTGTCATGAATGTTTAGTCAGCAGTCTTGTTTGATCTTGATATATGTGTAGACTTGATCTAATATATCTCTTCACATTTATTTTTTATTTTTGTCAAAAAGCTCTTCAAACGTCAGTCTCTAAAAGGAGAAAAAGCTGAAAAAGTCTTGCTTCGAAAACTAGTTTGACTAGGAAAAGGTGGAGCAAAATGTATTTAAATTGTATGATGCCAAAGCCAAAGGCTTATTCTTCAAAGAAATATAAAAAATTTCAGGCATCGTTGCTCAAAAATTGAGTTGTATTGATCAAAAAGTATGAAAAATGGAAGTCAAATGAAAAGTTTTCAATCAATGTAAACACTTTGGTGAGGGGTCATATATGTTCATTTCTACTAGTGAGATATGTCACTTGACTTCGAGCTATTTGTATATGACTTGATCGAATTGATCATTGAAGTTTCATACTAGACTATGGACTAGTTCATACTGGATTCACACCCACAACACACAAGTCTAATATTCAATAAATGTCTATTTCATTTGTGTGATTGTACGTGTTCAAATGTGATTTGTATATGCTCAATTGCTAGATGATCAAACCTAAAAGATTTTTGAGTATTTTATTTGTTTTTGGAAGTGTTTTTGTTTGTCACTTGTGTTTTGAAAGTTTTTCCAAAAAGCCAAATCTGTTTTGTTGAAAAACTTCTTTGTCAGCATTTTCGTGAGTGCTTCACGAGTAAGGTTTCCCATACCCAAGTCATGAAAATGTGGAAGTGAATTTCCAATTCTTTCACAATTTTACATAGAGAGTCTTGTGACTCCTTCACAAGTCCTTCGCGAGATATGCCTACCTGCGAATCTTGCCCTGTGTAAATGAGGCTTTTCGCGAGTAACTATCTAGCGAAATGAGTGGATTTTTAGTTTTTAAAGGGGCTCACAGTTGAAATCTCGGATTTGTGCTAAAACACAAGAGCTTGTTCAGACCCCCAAATAAAAATTACGGCTAGATTGCTTTTACTCTAACTTAGACTAAGTGCGGAACAAGAGTAAATAAGCGCAATGAACTGATAACTCTACCCTAAGCCATATTCATCCATCATCAACAATAAATTAAAGCTTAAGGAGTAAGGAAGAGAGATGCGAATACAATATAATACCGAGATGTGTTATCGAAAAGGAAATCGAAGAACTCGGCGAAAAACCTCTCTGCGACCCTCCAAGTCGAAATCGATCCATTAGAGAATAAAGTTGGAGTACACGAATAACAAAAGACCCTCCAAGCTTAGTCTACCCCATGTACTTGAGCCCTCCAAGCTCCTGCTACCAACGGACTTCTCGGAGTCTTGTCTTCTCTAGCTTTCCGGGTCTCGCAATTCAACCCGATTGCATCCGCCAATGAATGGCTCCTTCCAATGCTTCCTAGTAGCACCAAAATCTCACTTTACACTTAGAATGGGTGTGGTAAGTGTTTGGGCTAGCAACCTCTCAAAGATCTAGAGATGGAGAGGTAAGAGTTGAGGAAAACTACAAGAAAATGTGTAGATGATTGTGGGTATAATAATCTCTAACTCTTAAGTGTATTTTCTAGGGTTTTCTCTTTGAAAAGCACTCCCTACACTTTGTGGGTAATGAGGGTATATATAGTGTGGGTAAAGACTTGGTAAAGCAAAACACAACTTTTTGTCAAACAGAAACTTTTGTGGGTTAGCCCTTCTTGCGAGACAGTCGCGAAATTGACACCCTGGCATGACTCTTCATCTTCTAGTCATATGCTCTACATGTGGCCTTTTTGCGGGTTTCTTCTCACAAGCTACTCGTGAGCTAGTCGCAAAATCCACTTGTTCAACTTTTGAAGCTTGATTCTTCACCTATTTTTCATACTCATCCCTTACAAATAAACCCACAAACATATAGGGAAAAATGATTGAAGAAATTACAATCAAATTTGGTACGGAATTAAAGCCAACACAATATATTTCGAAATCACAACTTTACAACAGTGATAGTTTTTCAAAAATTGTGTTTTGCCTCCCTTGTGTCTCTCTCAATCCAAAACATCTTTTTCTCTTAAAACTCAACCAAATCTTCTTGGATTTCATCTCTAAGACTTCTTTAAGGTATGTTTTAACACTCTTTACCTTTTAAATCCTTAGATTATGTGCTAGATTTCTAAAATTTCTAGGGTTGGGGTTATTTTGAATAGGGTTGGGAAAACTTATTTTATGTCAAATCCTTTCTTTTTTTCTTGTTTGGGCTGTGTCCCATTTGTCTTGTTGATGATAATGTTGGCCCCTTGTAGCATTTTAACATGTATTAAGGCAAGTTTTTCACATGTTCATGCCTTGTTCATCATACATGTGTAGTGTGTGCACTCTAAGTGTTTGATAAAATATCTCTATCGTATTTTTTCACTCTTTTGGACTCCGATGAGTACAAATTTTTGGGGATTACCATAATTATTCATGTTTATCATGTTTTGATCATTGATTGTGTGTTTTACACACTTTGCCCCGTGAGTGCTTGCTCATGCATTGATCATGCATCTCACATGCACACTTGATGCACCCTTGATGCACACACTCTTTCACTTGACATGTTTTGCATTCATTCATGCTAGTTAAGTCTTTTTAGACCTTTTAGCACATATAACATGTTCTTGTGTCTATGTTATGCTCGTTTGTTTCTAATTTAGGGCATTTTCTTCTAGTTGTTCTTGTTTTTGGACTAACTTGTATCTAATCAAGTTTGTTACCATGTCTGTGTATGGTTTGTGTGTTTGCTCATTATTGTAGATGTCTCCTCGTAAGACAATTGCCAAGAAATCATCAAAGCGTCCTCGCCATTCCTCTGATTCATTCAGAAATGAAGATGCTAGTACCGTCTACATCGAATACTACAAGAATGCTGTGATCATTATGGAAAGGGGTGTGGACGTTGAATCCTTGGAGAACACATTCATTCCAAAGGTGTTCAGGGAGAGGACATGGACCAAATTGTTGAATCCATCTGGGGATGTGTATGACTATATCATTAAGGAGTTCTATGCAAATGCCTTTGTGGAAGATGACCATCTCAACAACTGGGTCCGGGGGAAAGAGTTCACCGTATCCAGGGAGTCAATCTAAGAGCTTCTAGAGCTACGTCCAATGACTTCGGATTCCTCTTTGCACTATGATGAGAAAAAGGATAAAATTGAGCCTCTTGTGCCAATCCTTGAAGGCTAGTTCAAGAAGAAGTCCTTGCACATAATAGACTTCTCTCCTCAATTAAGAGCATTGGCATACATCATGATCTTCAACCTCTATGTTGTGAAGAATTTGACAACATCGTCACAGCCAAGGACCATTTTTCTTCATGATCTCTTCACTCATAAGGAGATTGATATATGTGGTTACATCTACCACTTTGTCAAGTATGTTCGGAGGAGAAAGACAAAGATGACTCTACCATTCCCAAGCCTCATCATGTTATTAATCTCAAAGGCAAGGGTGAAACTTCCTAGTGGACTTCCTGTGTTATCAAGGGAAGATCTAATTAGTGCTCACACTATGAACATAAGTAAAGCTAACATTCCTAGTCAAGAGAGAGAAGCCGGTGAAGCGCAAGCTTAAAGGGAAGAAGTTGAAGCTAAAGGTGGCAACATCGAAGATGAGATTGATCGGCTCACACATGGAGCGGAGGACATTCCATAGTCATTTTCTCAGGCACCAGCTAGAGTTCCCGACCACCTTGATTATCTACTAGATAGGGTAGAACAAATGCATAGTCTATTGAGTGAGCACATCGCCTACTCTAGGAGCTAGTTTGCATACCTCCAAGGGCAAATCACCTCCCTATCTTCTCAGATCCAAGATTTGGAGAAATCAGACTCAGAATCCGATATATTCTAGGGTATTTGGCCATTCTGGTAAAAAAGGGGGAGTAGATTAGCTTGAGGAGGTGTACAGCTTAAGGGGAGTAGAAAACCATTGGTTCATTGGTTTATTTTTGGTGGTTCATGTTTTATTTATAGTGCTTTATTTTAAAGCTTTCAGTACTTTAGTTTAAAACTTAGTTTTTCTTTAGTACTTTGTGTACCTTGGTTTTTATAGCTGTTTCTTGATGCTTTTAGTTATTTATTGCTTTTTTCTTTAGTTTCTTTAATGCATCATGTGCTTGTTGGACATGCAATTAATTTTTGTACTGCTCTTAATTGCTCGCGTGTCCAGATGGTCATTTACTTGATAAATGTTCATTGTGGTCATTTCTTAATGACTATTCCTATATGATCAAGTTATGCTACATGTTCTCATATCTCTTGTTTATCTTGATCGCTTTTTACTTGTTCTTTATACATGCCTTGTATTCTACTTGTCTCGTGCTTAATGAAGTTATTTGTTATGTGCAAGTGTTTTAAGATACAAGTGTATATGGTTTAAGTGCTTCACAGGTTTTTGCTTTGCTATATGATCATTGTAGTCATTTCCATATGACTGTCATGTGTTTGATTAAGTTGCTCATATGTTTCACATCTTGTTTACTTAATTGCTCTTTACTTGTTACATTATACTTGTTCTTTTATTACTTGCTTTACCTTAAGGGTCTAATGTGTTTTGTGCAAGTGTTTCAGGTTATAAATATATATGTTCCAAGTTCATCACATGTTTTAGATTTAGGTGTGAGTGAGTTTTGCCAATGTTCCCAAACTCACGTTTAAGTCTAGAGTCTGTTATAGGGTGTTTTGTCACGGAATAGCCAAAGAGGGAGATTGTAAAGTTGTGATTTACAACTATGTTTTATGTTGGCTTTATTCCATGACAAAAAGTGTTGTATTTGCTTTAATTTTGTACCTTGTATCTTGTGGGATTTTATTGTATTGGGTTTAGTATTAAGTTGGTGAAGAATTAAGCATGTATTGGATGAACAAGTGGATTTCGCGAGTGTCTCGCGAGAAGCCTACCCACGAAAGAGCCACGTGAGAAGCACATGTTGGAAGCTGAAGAGTCGTGCCTGGCTGTCAGTTTCGCGAGTGTCTTGTGAGAAGGGCCAACCCGCGAGATACCCGCGAAAATCTCTGCCTAGAGGATTTTAAGTGTGACTTTCTCACCCTTCACCCATACTATATATACTCTCATTACCCACAAAAGTATAAGAGGCTATTCAGAGAAAAAAAAAAACCCTAGATAGGTTTTCAATAACACACACACCCATCTTTTAGAGAGAGAGCTACTTATCTTTAGTGAGAAATCATTGTAGCCTCTTCTCCTTCCCTCTCTCATTGCCATATCTTGAGAGGAGATTTGTACCCAAACACAACCCACACCTATTCAAAGTGTAGAGAGTATTTTGGAGTTTGGGAAGTTTTGGGGATTTGCTAAAAAAAGCCGGTAAGGCTTAACAGATGCAATCGGGCGTATTGCGGGATCCGAAAACCTAGAGAAGACATGACTCCAAGAAGTCCGTTGGTAGCAGGAGCTTGGAGGGCTCAAGTACATGGGGTAGACTAGGCTTGGAGGGTTTTTTGTTATTCGTGTACTCCAACTTTTTTCTTTAGTGGATCGATTACTGCTTGGAGGGCGGCGGAGAGGTTTTTTGCCGAGTTCTTCGGTTTCCTTTTAGATAACACGTCTCGGTGTTATCTTGTGTTTGCATCTCTCTTCCCTTACTCTTATGCTTTACTTTTATTGTTTGTTTTTCATGTTTATGCACTAGAGTAGTATCGGTTCATTGCGCACATTTACTCTTGTTTCGCACTTTGATTAAGTAAGAGTAAAAGCAATCTAGCCGCAATTTTTAATTGGGGGTCTGAACAAGCTCTTGTGTTTTAACACAAATTCGAGCTTTAAAATCCCAAACTCATATTTAAGTCTAGAGTATGTTTAGGGGTTTTGTCACAGAATAGCCAAAGGGGGAAATTTTAAAGTTGTGATTTCCAACTAGCCTTTGTTGGCTTTAATTCCATGCAAAATTTGGTTGTAATTCAGTCAATCATTTCCCTATATTTATGTGGGTTTATTTGTAAGGGATAAGTGTGAGAGATTGGTGAAGAATCAAGTGTGCAATGAAGATCAGTGCAGTTTTGCGACTAGTTCGCGAGTAAAGGAACCTGCTAAAAGGCCACATGTGAAGCACATGACTAGAAACTGAAGAGTCATGTCAGCCTGTCATTTCGCGAGTACCTCGTGAGAAAGGCCATCTTGCGAGGTATCCACGAAACTTTCTGTTTGGCAAAAATGAAATGTGCTTTTCTATATTCTTTACACACACTATATATACCCTCATTATCTACGAAATTGAAAGAATTTCTTTTTAGAGAGAAAACCCTAGCAAAACACTTGAGAGTTAGAGATTGTCATACCCACAATCATCTACACAAATTCTCTTTGTTTTCCTCTACTCCTACCTCTCCATCTATACATCCTTGAGAGGTTTTTATTCCAAACACTTACCTTACCCATTCCAAGTGTTGAGTGAAGTTTTGGTGCCTTTGGGAAGCATTGTAAGAAGCCATTGAGTGGCGGATGCAATCAAGCGGAATTGTGGGATCCGGAAAGCTAGTGAAGACAGGACTCCGAGAAGTCTGTTGGTAGCAGGAGCTTGGAGGGCTCAAGTACATTAGGTAGATTAGGCTTGGAGGGTCTTTTTGATATTCCTATACTCCAACTTATTCACTAGTGGATAGATTTCGACTTAAAGGGTTGCGGAGAGGTTTTTTGCCGAGTACTTCGGTTTCCTCTTCGATAACACGTCTCGGTGTTATCTTGTGTTTGCATCTCTCTTCCCTACTCTTTAAGCTTTACATTTATTGCTTATTGTGGTTGCTTATGGCTTAGAGTAGTGTTACCGGTTTATAACGCGTGCTTTACTCTTGTTCCACACTTAGTTAAGTTAGAGTAAAAGCAAGTAAGACATAATTTAAAATTGGAGGTTTAAGCTACCATAAGTGTTTTCACACTAATTGAGCTTTCAAGCATTAATAGCACTATATATATTAGAAAGTCTCACTGCAAAAACACTTTTTTAACAAACCTTACGTAGAATTTTCCATGTTCCATCACACATCAACTGCACATTTCCATCATTTTGGGATCATTGATCTCGGATTGACTAGGAAAAATGGAAAAGAAGTTAACCTTTTAGCCTACACACAAGAATTCATGCCAATTTGGACCAAAAACTAACTAATTTAGTCAAAGCTTCCTCACACTGATTGTCAATAACATGGGCATATTTAGTAGATTCAACATTTTTCTTACTTTATCCGATATGGCAATTACTTGCCCCTAAAGCCCTCACTGTCAACAGCTGATAACCTCCCAAGTGAACCAGATGCTGACATACAATCAGCATTATGCTCAACAAAGTTCTGCTTAAAATTTTTTCTTCTAAAGAAATATATGCTTATCATCAGTTTGTTGTAAAGCCAATCTAGTTCTTTGCCCAGCTACTTAACTATCAAACATAGAAGACCCAGCGGATCAAGTAAGGCATTGACGCAACTCACATTAATTCAGTGACAAACCATCATATCTTATTAGAGAGATAGGAAGGCCTCATTAGGTATAAGTATGCAATTACCAGAAGAAAATCAAATCCACCCAAAACAATGTAGAAACAAATTGTCACAAATAGTAGTTTCAAATTATAGAATTCCAATAAAGGAGAGAAGCAGCACCCAATATTTACCCCAGAATGCTGAACATTATATAACATTGTTCTTTTAAAATTTCTAAGCGAACATCATCATTTCATCACCATTTTATTTATTTATTTATTTATTTATGAATACTGACAATTTCAATTTCTACGAGAGTTGTTGGGCAAACCAAATGAGGTAGATGAAACCTTAATAATATGAAGGGTGACTGAATTATTCATTGATCAAACTAATGCAGCTACAAAATGTTCCCTACAGCAGGATCTAACTGAGATAGAAATTCAGAAGTCTATGCTCTCTCTTGGAAGTGAAAAAGCCCCTAGTCCAGATGATTTTTCTACATATTTATTTTAAGAAGGCTTGGAATATAGTGGGGTGTGATGTTGTTAATTAAGGCTATCCAATCCTTTTTCCAATCAGGAATATTGCTTGGAGAAGTGAACTCTATAATCATTACCTTGGTACCAAAAATAGCAAATCCATCAAGAGTCAGTGACTTTAGGCCCATTGCTTGTTGCAAAGTCATTTATAAGTGTACAACAAAAATCCTGGCTTCTAGACTAAAATAATATCTTGGGGATATGGTTAGCTCTAATCAAACTGTATTTGTGAAAGGTAGAAACATGTCTGAAAATATCCTCCTTGCTCATGAGCTAGTAAAGGGATATCATAGAAATAAGGGTTTTGGTAGATGTGCTATAAATGTAAATTTGAGGAAGGCTTATGATTCTGATAGTTTTTAGACCCCTTAAAACACAATTGGATTAACCTAGTTAATTAGCCAAGTTATTACTTAGTCCAAATTTCAGATCTAGGTTATCACAATCAAACAATCATATCATGCATAGCATCGGAAATATAAAAAAGACAATGATATGATGATCCAGGAAACCAAACCGGTAAAAACCTGGGGAGGATTTAACCTAGCTATCCTCAAGGTAAACCTGAATCTACTATGAAAGAATCGAAGTTGTTCAATAGGACTTAGACCACTAATATCCTATTGCTACCCACCAGTAGAAACTTACTTACACGACCACGTGCAAGCTCTGAGACCACGAACTCCTTCTTTCTTGGATTCTCCAGCAAGTACAAGCACACCCGCTTGTGTATCTTTAAGTTCTTATGGCAGCAATTGAATGATCTTCAAGCTCTTGAAGAAATCTCCTTCTTGATAATCCTAAACTTGTGTAAAGGAAAGCTCCTCACAGATCTCACAAGAGATTTACACAAACAGCAATATGAGCAACTAAGTCCTTAGAGAGCTTTTAGGTACAAAACCCTAAATATATAAGAGGCACACTCTTCTCTCTCTAAAAACCCTCTAAAAACGTGTTTAGGGTTTCCTTTATATACTAGGAGTAAAAACATAAAACCCTAAACGTTTTAATGAACAAGGGCTGAGTTGAAATTCTGCAGAAAAACGCATTCTGCCCGAGTTTCGATTGATCGAGCCTAAGCTTCGATCAATCGAACTAGGCCAAAATGCACTATCAATTCTGCATCAGCGTGAATCCAACTTTACATAAAAGACACAACTTTGAGCAAGTCTAAACAAGACTAAACAACTTGTTTTGATCATGATTTGCCAACAATACACATTAGAGTTCTAAATACATTAGTTCCTAAATCTTTAGAACCTAACAGATTCCATTAATTGGAATTTCATATTAATGTGTCTTTTGGCAGTGGGCTGTCCTCCTAAGTTTGTAAATTGGGTTAGGATCTATAACCTCTCTGAAAGCTCAAATTAGTGTGAAAACACTAAAACTCGTTCAAACCCCAATTTTAAAATTACGGCTAGATTGCTTTTATTCTAACTTATCTAAGTGCGGAATGAGAGTAAATGAAGCGCAATCACTGGAACTACTCTCTAAGCCATAAGCAAGCAAGCAACAATAAATATAATGCTTAAAGAGTAAGGAAAGAGAAATGCAAACACAAGATAATACCAAGACGTGTTATCGAAGAGGAAACCGAAGAACTCGACGAAAAACCTCTCTGCGACCCTCCAAGTCGAAATCGATCCACTAGTGAATAAGTTGGAATACATGAATAACAAAAGACCCTCTAAGCCTAGTTTACCCAATGTACTTGTGCCCTCCAAGCTCCTGCTACCAACGAACTTCTCAGAGTCTTGACTTCACTAGCTTTCCGGATCCCGTAGTACCGCCCGATTGCATCCGCCAAGCCTCATCGGCTTCTTTTGGCAAATCCCCAAAGCTTCCCAAGCTCCAAAACACTCTTTACACCCTGAATAGATATGGGTTGTGTTTAGGTACAAATCTCCTCTTAAGGTATAACAATGGGAGAGGAAGGGAGAAGAGATTACAATGATTTCTCACTAAAGGATGAGTAGCTCTCTCTCTAAAATGGTGGGTGTGTTATGTTGTAGAAACCTATTTAGGGTTTTCTCTCTGAATAGCCTTTTTTTACTTTTGTGGGTAATGAAGGTATATATAGTATGAGTGAAGGGTAAGAAAGTCACACTTAAAATCCTTCAAGCAGAGAGTTTTGCGGGTACCTCGCGAGTTGGCCTGTCTCGCGAAGTACTCGCGAAATGCAGCCTTGCACTTAACTCTTCAGCTTCCAACATGTGCTTCTCATGTGGCCTTTTCGTGGGAACCTTTACTTGCGAACTTCTTGCGAGCTAGTTGCAAAATTGCACTGATCTTCATTGCATGCTTGATTCTTCACCAACTTAATACTAAACCCAATACAATAAAATCCCACAAAATATAAGGAAATAATTTATTGCAATTACAACACTTTTTGTCATGGAATAAAGCCAACATAAAACATAGTTGTAAATCACAACTTTACACTCTCCAAGATACTCTATTGCCTTCAATGGAAGCTTGGTTTGGTATTTCAAAGGTGGTAAAGGGATTAGACCCATATCTCTTTATCTTGGCTGATAGGCCAAGAATGTATTGACCCCTTGTGATGAATTAACCAATTAATTAGCCAAGTTAATTAATTAATTCAATTTGTATGTAATAAGCGTGGTAGCACAAACAAATCATCAAATAACTAAATGCAGCGGAAAAATAAATTGACACGGTGATTTATTTACAAATGGGGAAAATTTACACTGCAAAAATCCCACCGGGTGATTTTAAGGTCACCATTCCCGAGAATTCACTATTATCACAACAAGCGGTTATAAGTAAAGGAATCCCAGTACCTTATACCAACCTATAGTTGAACCCTTACCCCAATACCCAATTAGACTTGTTCTGTAGTGATAATCTCTTCTTGTAATGCACGGCTCCCAGTACGTGACTAACCAATTCGATGCACGGATCTCAGTTCGCGGCTTACTCACCAACTTGAGAAAGATGTTGGCTGCAAAGTCTTTCAGTTCATCACACGATGAAGATCACGAAGCTCCTTGATTACAAAACCTTATAGTGTACAAACACAGCAACTTTTGCAAGAGAAAGATGAACTAAGGCAAATTCTATCTCCGGTCACAATTTGCATGAACACAACTTTGCTTCACACTTGTGCAACCTTTTACGGCCCTTAAAACAATCCTTATATATGTTTAGGGTTGTGAGAAAAGAAAGCTCAAACATGTATTCATAGATTGGATTGAAATCAGCTCTGAAAAACTGAATTTTATAAACCTTGATAGATAGCTTATCTGTCGAGCTAGTTGTAGAGCATCGGGCTTCAGCAGCTTTTTAAACCTTGATAGATACTAGCTGTCGAGTTTTAAAATCCAACACTTCTTCACTTGTTTCTTAGACAGACTTGCATGGCTTTAACACTTAATCTTGAAACCTTGTTCCTTGAAGCATTAAACACATCCTAGACCTACCCAATTACAAGTAAAGTGCGTTTTGTCAAAGGATTAGCCAATTCTATATTGACATATGTTCCTAACATTAAATCACATATGTCCTAACATTGGCAATGGAAGGATTTAATTACATAGTTAAGAGAAAATAAGTGCTAAAAGAAAGTATAAATTTCATCCATGATGTGAAAGTCTCCAAATCACTCATGATTTGCAGCAGACCTATTGCTCTTTGTTTTTTTTTTTTTTAATTTAATTTAATTTTATACATAAATGCATGAAAATTGTAGGTCCATCATAATTCATAAGCATAAAGATATGAAAGCTCAATATTACTAAATAGCTAGATCTTGTTTAGAACCAATTTTAATTGCGGCTTGATTAATTTTAAGCTTAACACACTTGATGTGGAATATACGTGATTAACAAATTAATTAATCAAAGCATTCAACAAGTACATGGATGAACAAATAAATGCAATGCTAAAATGGAAAGGGCAGTGGGTAAAAGAATAGCAAACCCAAGATAACACGGCGATGTGTTATCGAAGAGGAAATCTCAGAAGTCAGTGAAAAATCTCTCCTCGACCCTCCAAGTCGAAATGATCCACTAGTAAATAAGTTGGAGTACAAGGATACCAAAAAGACCCTCCAAGCCTAATCTACCCAAAGTACTTGAGCCCTCCAAGCTCCAGCTACCAACAGACTTTTTAGAATCTTGTTTTCACTAGCTTCCCGGATCCCGCAATACCGCCCAATTGCACCACTAAGCCTCACTGGCTTCTTTTGGCAAATACCTAATGCTTCCCAAGCTTCAAAACACTCTGAATAGGTGTGGGTTGTGTTTGGGTACAAATCTCCTATCAAGGTATAACAATGGGAGAGGGGAAGGAGAAGAAACTATAAAGGAATTCTCACTTAAGGATGTGTAGCTCTCTCTAACAAGGTGGGTGTGTTGTAGAAACCTTTCTAGGGTTTTCTTCTGAATAGACTCCTTACAATTTTGTGGGTAATAAGGGTATATATAGTATGGGTGAAGGGCATAAGAGTTACAGTTAAAATCATCTAGGCAGAGAATGTCGCGGGTCACTCGCGGGTTAGCCAAGTCGCGAGTTACTTGCGAAATCCATCTTGGCACTTGACTCTTCAGCTTCCTGCATGTGCTCCTCACGTGGCCTTTTGCGGGTTGTCCACTTGCAAGCTAGTCGCGAGCAAGTTGCGAAATTCACTGTCTTGAGCAATTTTTACCAACTTAATACTAAACCCATTACAAATAAATCCCACAAAATACAAGGAAATAAATTAATGTAATTACAACACTTTTTGTAATGGAATAAAGCCAACATAAATGTTATGTGAAAAACCATAACTTAACAAAGATGATATTAAGTTCATATATTGACAAACAATTGAGATATTCATAGACTTTGACAGCATTTGTCCATTTCAAAATCTAAACAATTTATAGGATTCTAGCCATAAATATTCAGCATATAATCTATGATGCAAAAATAAGTTTTGTATCTTATATGGTAGAAACTAAAGAGGACTAAATAAAATTTTAGTTAGATGCACACCAATTATTTTTTTAAGCCTTCCTGTGGTGTTTACAAGGTTTGGCTTAAAACATAATTTCATTGGCAAAATCAGTGATATGTTCATTTAATCAAATCAACGAGAAACATGGGTATGCCATTTGTGATCTTTTTACTGTAATTGTTATTTCATTCAATTATTTTATTATATATGTACTACTTTTTGTCATTGTTAGTTGTTGATTTATATTGCTTTCTTTTTTAAAATTGCGGCTAATAATATGTGTTTATTTTACTTATTAAAGCAAATCTATGTTTATTTTGATATTCATTTCTATGAGTCATCATCAAGCTTTTCTTGCTTACTCAATTTCTATTGATGTAAATAGTGAAGATCAAAATCCTATAAAAACCAAGTTTATTGTTTTAGCTTGAGACCAACATAATTTAATTATACTTTTAGGCAAAGCTTGAGACCAACATACTTTTAGGCAAAGCTTTCCCATGCATCGCAGAGGTTTCCAAGTAGTTATGTTTAAAAGTGTTTTCTTATAGATTAAGCAGTTTCTTTAGTTAGTTTGTAATAGGATTGCTAGTTGGTATTTTTGTTATTCTCAGGTTTCTACAGGTTCTAAAGTATACTAGAGGAGTTGGCTATTTTTAGCAGAGTGTGTAGAATTGCTGTCTTTTTGTTATATGAAATTACTGAATTATAAAAAAAAAATGAAATTAGTTTACAAATTAAATGAAGTTGGAACAATTTTTTGTTAGTACAAACAAAGTTGTGTAAAAGCACAATCATGTCTAAACAAAAACCATAGCTCCCTGGCCTTAGTGTAGTTTTGTCACTATGGCTACCTAAAGCACATAAAATGTCCAAAAAAAATAATAATAATACTCCTTCCGTTCTAGTTTGTTTGTCATCTATTCCATTTTGGGATGTCCCAAAATATTATCCTATTTCTAAAATTAGAAGTTATTAATTTACTAATGTTCTTATTATGCCCCTACTTTATTTCCAAAACCATTTGAAAAGAAAACCAACAAATATTTAAAAAATCATTATTGATTAAAAAGATAAACTAGAATTTTTATTTGAAGTAATCCAGAATTGCTTGGAGCCAATACCCAATAGTTTTTGTATTGTGGTAGTTGTAGATTTTTCAAATTTGATTAAGAGGATAAGTTACAATTTGTGCTGTGTAATTTCAAAAATGCTAATACTGGTAAGGAGCAAATTTTTGTGCCTGTAATTTCAAATTTAATATTACTATTTTTTGATAAATTTATTTAAGGGTAGTTTTGGAAACTTGTATATTTTTTTAAGGCAGACAAGACAATAAATGATGTTCCTTTAAAAAGTTTGATTTTTGAAACAAGACAAACAAATTGGGACGGAGGGAGTAATAATAACACTTTAAAATAAAAACAAGTTTGATTCAATTCCAATTGTTATTTTTGCTAAGTTGGGGCCCTAAAATTCCTCATTTGAGGTGTTTGTTTTTGCCAATTTCAATAGGGCTATTTGGGGGAAGGCCAATTTCAATAGGGGCGCCTGTGGTAAGGCCAATGTCATGAGGGATACGACGGTGAGGGATATATAAACAAGTTTGACAGCAACAAGGATCACGAAAGCAACAAATTTCCCCTTGTGTGCTTCCAATAAAAGTTAAGAATACCATCAATACGATCACAAAAACCTTCACCACAAATTGCTTGTAGCCTTCCATTAACACTTGCTCCTGAAGTTCTTCAAATGACAAGTGTTAGTCGTCTTGAGTTGTAGAATGATAGAGATTGTGTTCATAAACAGGTGATGAAAGCTCGAAAATGTGTTAAAACACAAGAGCTGTTTAGACCCCTAAATTAACAATTACGGCTCGATAGATATTACTCTAACTTATACTAAGTGCGGAATAGAGAAAATGCGAGCGGATAAACAATATAACTACTCTAAGCAATATTCAATAAAACACAGCAGTAATATGAAAGTTAAAAGAGTAAGGAAGAAGAATGCAAACACAAGATAACACGCCGATGTGTTATCGAAGAGGAAACCGAAGTACTTGGCGTAAAACCTCTCCGCCGCCCTCCAAGTGGTAAATCGATCCACTAGACAATCAGTTGGGATACACGAGTAATAAGAGACCCTCCAAGCCTAATCTACCCAATGCACCTAAGCCCTCTAAGCTCCTACTCCAACAAGACTTCTCGGAACAGTGTCTTGTCTAGCTCTCCGGATCCCGCAATATGCCCAATTGCATCTATCAAAGCTTGGCTTCTTCCAATACTTCCCAGCAGCACCAAAACCTCACTTGACACTCTGAAAGGGTGTGGTAAGTGTTTGGGCTATCAACCTCTCAAGGATATGAAAATGGAGAGGTAGGAGTTGAGGAAAAACCACAATGGATTGTGTAGAGAAATGTGGGTATAATAATCTCTAACTCTCAAGGATAGTGGCTAGGGTTTTCTCTCAGAAGCACTTCTCAACATCTGTGGGTAATGTGGGTATATATAGTGTGGGTACAGATAGTGTGTATCAGATATGACAGTTCAGCAAAACAGAATGTTTTGTGGGTATCTTGCGGGAAGGCCTTACTCGCGAGACACTCACGAAAACCAGCTGTCTACATCCTGTCCTGACTCTTCGCATTCCAGTCATGTGCTAGGCACATGCTTAACTTCACTGGAAGCCTACCCGCGAAAACTGCTTTAGTCTTCAATTGCCTTGAGTCTTCACACTCTCTCTCTCTCTCACACAACCCTTACAAATAAAACCCACATAAAATATAGGGTACATAAGATTGAACAAAATTACAATCAAATTTGGCACGGAATTAAAGCCAACAAAAACTAGTTGTAAATTACAACTTTATAGGTGAAAAAAAAAATTTTTGACATGGAAACTCTTGGGAAAACACTAAAGAGCTCATTTATTAAATTGTCGTTTCCTTCCCCCCCCCCCCCCTCCTTATTGAATGTTTTCTCTCTCTCTTTCTCTCTCTCCACTTAATTGTCGTTTCCAAATCCCTTAACGCTAGCCAATATCTTATTTAACGATTATATTTTTATTTTTCTAGGTAGCAGATGCCCAGTTTAAATGTGATTAAGAAACCCAAGTATTAATTTTCTTCTTATGCAACTTATGTGCCTTGATTATTGGGAAAAAAAAATACAAAACAGAACGTATGTGCTTTGACAATAAAGGTATTAAAATTTTGTTTGCAAGAATTGAGGGGAATGGTTGATTACTAAATCTACAAGTAAATGGTAATCTCATGAGAACTTTGATTACATAACTTTTGTAGATGAGGCCCAACAGATGACTTACTTATGCTCAAAAGATTCAATTGGTTGACTGGGACTTCTTTGCGACTCACTTTGGATGGACAAAAAATTATATTGCTTATTTATGTGAGAAATTCAATAATTAATGAAATTTAGATACTTTGCACATCTTTGCCATGTTATTTTTTGGATTTATTTTCCGTGTAATCCTTCACTTAACCCAATCAACCAAATGAATTATGCACAATGAAACATTATAAAGAAAAATTTCATCTTCTTATTGGCGATTGGAGTTGAAGTCTCCAAACATACAATGTGTACTCTTTTTATTTGAAAAAAAGCTGATGGGGTCATTCTGGTTAAGACCTTTTAATTTGTACTTAGTGATGTAATAGCTACAAAATCGTGGTTCTTCTTCTATATAATGTTGTGGTTAATGACGCAATGAGCCGGATAGCAATACATAAGGCAGTGTTTGAATCAGCAGCATTCATTGGGGCTAGCATCCTCCAAGTCTACCTTCTGCGCTTGTTTGAACGGAAGCTTGGGACATCCAGGGTTTTTAGATTTGTTTGTGGCTTATTTATTGGATGTGTAATTACAATCATGTAACCATTGTTTGTTCACTTTTTTCTTTTTTAGTTTTGGATAATGTAGCAACCATGGTTTGTTAGAAGAATATTTCCCTTGATATATGAGTTGTTTTTCTCTTTTTTTTTAAAAAGGTGTCTGTTTCAGCATTAACAGCACATTATTAAAAAGTCTCACTGCAATAACAAAAATCCTGGCTTCTAGACTAAGAGATCATCTTGGGGACATGGTTAACTCTAATCAAAATGCATTTGTAAAAGGCAGAAACATGTCTGAAAATATCCTCCTTGCTCATAAGCTAGTAAAGGGATATCATAGAAATAAGGGTTTTGGTAGATGTGCTATAAAGGTGGATTTGAGGAAGGCTTATGATTTCACTAATTGGAATTTCATATTAATGTGTCTTTTGGCAGTGGGCTGTCCTCCTAAGTTTGTAAATTGGGTTAGGATCTGTATCACCTCTCCAAGATACTCTATTGCCTTCAATGGAAGCTTGGTAGGGTATTTCAAAAGTGGTAAGGGATTAGACAAGGGGATCCCCTATCCCCATATCTCTTTGTCTTGGCAATGGAAGGATTTAATTAGATAGTTAAGGAGAAAATAAGTGCTAAACGAAAGTTTAAATTTCATCCAGGATGCGAAAGTCTCCAAATCACTCACTTATGCTTTGCAGATGACCTATTGCTCTTTGCAGCTGTAGACATTCCATCCTTTTCAGGAAGCTCTAGAAGAATTTAAAATGTTGTCAGGCCTTTCAGTAAATTGCAGCAAAAGTGAAATATCTTGCTTGGCTGTTAAACCTGTATTGCAGCAGCAAATATCCTCATTGCATTTCAATGCTGGTTCTCTTCCAGTTAAGTATTTGGGAATGCCTCGGATCACTGGTAAATTTCTATGGCAGATTGTATGCCTCTTATTGAAAAAATCACAGCAAGGATCAATTCTTGGACTGCCAGAAAGCTTTCATTTGCAGGTAGACTACTCCTTATTCAATCTGTACTCTATAGTATTCAAAGATCTTGGTCTAGCATTTTTATCCTTCCTAAGAAAGCAATTAAAGCTATAGACATAAATTTAACCACTTTCTGTGGAGGGATTTGGAAGAGGGGAGGGGAAATTACAAGGTATCTTGGGCTCAGGTATGTGCCCTGGAAAAAGAGGATGGCTTAGGACTCAAAAAGGATTGACGATGGGAACATTTCTGCTGTCATGAAGCATATTTGGGCTTTGTTCACACAGGCAGGTTCATTATGGGTTGCTTAGGTTCATGAGAATCTACCAAGGGGCTTGAGTTTTTGGTCTGTGAAACTCCCACAGAATAGTACATGGGGTTGGAGAACTCTTCTGAAGCAAAGAGTTAAAGCAAGAGAATTTCTAAAACATGAGATTGGGGATGGCAGCCAGGTCTTCTTATGCAAGACAATTGGCATCCTGATGGTATTCTAATTTAGACTTATGGGTAGAGACCAATATATGATGCAGCAAGTTCCACTGAGGCTAAGGTGAATAGTGTCTTGAAACAAGGAGAATGGTGTTGGCCTCCTGCTAGATCAGAAGATTTGGTGAGCATTCAAAGTATGCTCAACCTCATTTCTATTGGTAACCAAGACAAACCTATTTGGACTGCTTCTCCAAATGGCAAGTTCACTTGTGCTGCTACTTGGAACCAGATAAAGAATTAAGAGATGGAAGTGGTATGGTGGAAATTAGTATGGTTTCCTCTAGCAATACAAAAACATGCTTATATGGGGTGACTTTGAAAAATAGGTTGACTACAAAAAATAGACTGATGCAGTGGGGTTTTTCTAGGGATGGTCATTGTGCATTATGTATAAATAATATAGAGAGTAGGGAACATTTGTATTTTGTGTGCTCCTTTACCAAGAGGATATTGGAAGCATGTGATGGGGCTTTTCCTAGTAATTGATGTTCCTATCATTTGGAATGAAATTGTCCAATGAGGAGTGACTAATCTAAAGGGAAAAGGTTTTAGAGCTACATTCTGCAAAATGGTCTTGTGAGCCACAATCTATCACATATAGTTGCAAAGGAACAGTAGATGTCATGGAGGAGTTGTTTTGGCCGAGGAACAAATTATATAGGGAATTAAATGGGACATTAGAGCTAAAATGGGGCATGTTGTTATGACTAGAAATACCATGCTTCACAAAGTTCTAAGCTCAAGATGGGGCTGCTTGCACCTTGTTACCTGAGCATATTTCTTTTATGCTAGTAGCTCTTATGGCTAACTAGTTGAAAACCTGTGCTATGCACTGGAAAATTTTGCCAAAAAGTATGTTGGTCTCAAGTTTTGCATAAAAGTATATTTACATTATGTTGGTTTTAAACTGAAACAATAAACTTGGTTTCTATAGGATTCTGATCTTCACTATTTACATAAATAGGAATTGAGTAAGCAAGAAAAGCTTGAAGAGGATTCATAGAAATGAACATCAAAATAAACATTGATTTGCTATAATAAGTAAAATAAGTACATATTGTTAGCCGCAATATTTTTTTTAATTTTTTAAAAACAATATAAATCAGGAACTAACAATAAAAAAAGTATTACATATATAATTAAATAATTAAAGGAAGTAACATTACAATAAAAAGATCATATATGGCATACCCTTGCTGCCCATGGATTTGATTGAATGAATATATCATTGATTTTGCCAATGAAATTCTGCTTTATGCCAAACCATGTATATATTACGGGAAGCTTCTCAAAAAAAGAAAAAGAAAATGTAAATACTACGGGAAGACTTCAAAAAAATGTTATACATCTAACTAAAAGTTTATGTAGTCCTCTCTAGTTTCTACCATATGGTATACCAAAATTTTCTTTGCATCATAGATTATATGCCATATATTTTTTGCTAGAATCCTATAAATTGGTTAGATTTTCAAAAGGGAAAAATGCTATCAGAATTTATGACCGCAGTATCTCAATTGTTTGTCAATATCTAAACTTATGATCATCTATATGCTTATGATAGACTTACCACTTTCATGCATTTGCTTTAAAAAAAACTTACAATTTGAAGGCATCACAAACAATTTGGTCCAACTTGATGTGAATTTCTTAATCGGCTGTAGGAGCATATCAAAAGTCATATCAACAAATTGGTCTTCATACCTAGTACCTCATTGACAACTCAAAATTTAATATGAATATAGTTGAATGCAATATGACTATTAGCGACCATGTCATATCATATACCATTTGGCATTTTCTGTAACATAGCAAGAGAAGTACTCGTAATCTTAGAAGACAATCCTTTTAATGTGTAGTCTATTGGTAAGATTGAATATTATCTTCAATTTGGGGAATCCTAATATACCACTCAAAATGAGAGAGAGAGAGAGAGAGAGAGAGAAGTTTTGGAAGAGGAAGAGAAAATAGAGTGGTGGGACTGTTGAGGTTAGATTGTACATTTTCTCTTTTTTTTTTTTTTTTTTAATAGAGTTATTGTATATTTTCCTTGACTGTACATCTCCATTAGTTTACACAGGAGGGCTGAATTAAGATTTGAAAAATGAGTAGGAATGTTGATTTTGTCAGATGGGATCCCTGAATCCTGTCTACAAATCGTTGTTTTCAAAGAACCTGAAGAGTGTGTAGTTTGAAAGGAAGCTTGTACAGAGGAAGAGAGATTCTAAGTGAGTCAGGATCTTGGCTTTCAAGTTTCATCTACACGTGGGGGAGGAGAAAGAGAGTTTGTAAGTGGGTTAGAGCCTTGGCTTTCATCTACACGTGGGAAAGGATAATGCCTGGGTCATAATATGTAAGGGAATAAGTGCGTTTAGGCTTTTCATAAGGTTTTGTCTGATTTGGTCTAATATTCAACATCGGCTCATCTTTTAGATAATAGTAAAAAAAAGTTGACGTGATATTTTGGGTAACAATTAAAAAGAGTTAATGAGAAGATGTTAAAAAGGCTAAATGCAAGATTAGAGCGTCACGCTTTTTTGTTATATGAAAGTACTGAATTCTAAAAAAAAATGAAATTAGTTTTCAAATTAAATGAATTTGGAACCATCTTTTGTTAGTCCCAACAAAGTTGTGTAAAAGCACAATCATTGGTCTAAACAATAGCCATAACTCCCTGGCAATATTGGCCTTAGTTTAGTTCCGTCACTGTGTCTGATCCTTAAGCTACTTCCAATTAACATAAAGCCCATAAAATGACCAAAAAATTAATAATAATAATAACGCTTTAAAATAAAAACAAGTTTCATTCAATTCCAATTGTTATTTTTGCTAAGTTGGAGCACTAAAATTCCTTATTTGAGATGTTTTCCATGTCGACAATTGTTGAGCTTTTATTTATTTATTTTTTTTAAAGTTGAATATATATATATATATATATAAATATACACACACTTTACTCATTCATTTCATATGTTATTGCATACTTCACTGTTAGGTTCTAAGGATTTAGGATCTAAATGTATTAGAACTTCAATGTGTAATGTTGGCAAACCATGATTAAAACTTAGAGTCTAGATTTAGGCCGCTCAAAGTGATTTATGTGTAAAGTTGGAATTGAGTAATTGCAGAAAATTACTGTTCAATTTCTGCAAGGCTCGATCGATCGAAAATTAGACTCGATCGATCGAAACTCGTGCAAAATGTTTTTTCTTCAGAATTTCCAACTTAGCCCAAGCCCATATGACGTGTAGGGTTTTATGTTTTGCCTTAAGTATAAAAGGAAAAACCCTAGCTACATTTTAGAGGTTGTTGATATGCTGTGTGTGTGAATCTCTTATGAGATCTAAAGGTGTTTGCCTTCATACATACTTAGGGTTATCAAGATTAAGATTGATGTCGAGAGCTTGATGATCGCTTCAATTGCTGCATAAAGAGCTTAAAGAAAAACACAAGTGGGAGTATTTGTGGTTGCTGTGAATCCAAGAAAGAAGTAGTCTGTGGACTCGAAGCTGTCATGTGGTCGTGGTAGCAAGTTTTCTACTCGAGGTAGCAAGTTTTCTACTCGAGGTAGTAATAGGATGTTAGTGGTCTAAGTCGCTAATGTAAAACTTCAATTCTTTCATAGTGGATTTATTTTACCTTGAGGATAGTTATGTTAAATTCTCACCAGGTTTTTTACCGGTTTAGTTTTCCTGGGTTATCATATCGTGTGTTCTTTATTTTTCGCATTGTTTACATGATATGATTTACTTGTATTAACCTAGATTTGAATAATTTATCTAAGTAATCACTTGGCTAAATAACTAGGTTAAACAACCTGTGTTTTAAGGGGTCTAAAAACGTACAAGTGGTATCAGAGCGGGTTAGCTCTAGTATTTAGATTCTTTGATCTAAGAGTTGATCTTTGACCCCTGTTGTCGTGGAACACGATCACTCTCTTGTGATCCCACCTCATTTTGATGGGAACAACTATGCCTATTAGAAAGTAAGGATGAAAGCATTCCTGAAATCTATTAATGAGAGAGTCTGGAATTCCGTTGAATACAGTTGGGAGAAGCCCACTACTCCTGTTAGTGAGTGGCAAACTTCTGAGAAAGAAGCAGCCGCTTTTAATAGCAAAGTCATGAATGCTATTTATAATGCTGTTTCTATGGAGGAATTCAAGAGAATCTCTAATGTTGAGGTTGCTCATACTGCGTGGAATATTCTCCAAACTGTGCATGAAGGCACAAAGACAGTTAAGATTAACAAACTAAAGCAGTTAACTACTAGATTTGAAAGTATTAGAATGTCTGATGATGAATGTTTTGATGAATTTCATACTAAACTGAATGATATTGTTAACTATGCTTATAATTTGGGTGAAATCTATGATTAACCTAAGATTGTTAGGAAGATAGTTAGATCCTTGACTGAGAACTTTAGACCCAAAGTGACTGCCATTACTGAAAGTAAGGATGTGGACTCCATCCCTGTTGATGAACTTGTAGGATCTCTCCAGTCCTATGAGTTAGACCTACCTAAGACAAACAAATCCAAATCAATGGTTTTTAAGTCAGTTGATGATGTTGATGGGAATGGATTTGATGATGAACTCTCTGCTACAAAGATTGCATATCTTGCCAAGAACTTTAGAAATTTTCTTAGAAACAACAATAGAAAGGCAAGAGGTAAAAACAATGTTGAACCTATAAATTTTAGGAGGAATGATCCCACTAAAGTGAACAATATTGAAAAACCTAAAGAGAAAGTAGGTCAAACCTCTAATAATTCTATGGGTCAACAATGTTTTGGTTGTCAAGGGTATGGTCATGTGAAATCAGAATGTCCTACATTTTTGAGATCAAAGGGAAAAGCTATGGCTGTAACCTTTAGTAATGATGAAGTTTCTGATCATGAGTCTGGTAGTGATGAGGATGGAAACTTCATTACTTTCACAGCTACTGCTGTAGTTGATGAAAGTGTTGTGGTTGATAAGAACCCTTCTGATGGGGAACTCTCTAAGAATGCTGATTTACAAGAAGCCTATAATAAGTTTTGCAAGGTTGTTGCAAAGGATGCTATGAATGTTGATTTAGGTTTACAGAAAATTGCTTCTCTTAAACTTGATAAGAAAATTTTGCTCTTAAAATTGTTTGATGCTAATTAATTGCTTGATAAAGTGAAGACTGAGAACATGTTGTTGCTTGATAAAGTTAAGAATTTAGAACTTGAATTATCTGTAGCTAGAGAACAAACAAATAGGTCTGCTAGTTCCAAACTTGAACACATATTGAGTATTCAGAAGTCTCCCTTAGACAAAACTGGTCTAGGTTTTGAAGATAGCATCTCTGTGCCTAAGACTCATTCCACAAACTTTGTTGCTTCTTCTGAGCCTCTCGTGAGTGAGATTGTCAAACCAGTAGAAGTTACACCTCCAAGGAAGACTAGGGTTGATTTTAAAGAGTGTAAGCCTAAAAATCCTACCATTCCTAAGGATAAGGAGCATGATAGACCTTTGTGGGTTTGTCATTTTTGTGGAAAGACTAGACACATTCGTCCAAACTGTTTCAAGTTGCAAGCTGCTAAGTGAGCAAATAAGCCAAAAGTACCTGTGCCTCAAGCACAAGATCCCATGGTACTTATTGGTGAGTTGGTAAAGCCTTTAAACCTTTATTCCAATTCTAGAGTTGCTCAGCATTCTAATATGAATAATAACTCCAATGCAAGAGTTTCATCTAAAAAGTTTTGGATGCAAAAGGCTCGATTTAATTGAGTCTTTCTTACATGATCCTTGTGCTTCATCTTTCTATTCTTTGTGACCATTCTTCTTTGTTGTTTTTGTTTTCTTTGGTTTTAGGATTTGCATTGCATAACATTCATGCATTTCATGCTAGGTTGTTTTTGTTAATTCATTTCAAAACAAAAAAAAAAAAAAAAAAAAAAAAAAAAAAAAAAGGAAAAGGAAGGAAAAATGTGTTTTGCATTATTTTTCTTGGATTTGAAATAAGGTTGGCCATTTTATCTTTACATAACATGTTTATGTACCTTATTTAGCTTGGATGAGCTTATTTTAGTGCACCTTGCTAGTTTTAGCTTTGTAGTGCATGTTGTGTGGGAGTTGTTTGTAGTTTTTGATAACATGATCTTGATCTTGAAGTCACATGCTTTTGATTGTAAGGACTAAAAAATCCTAAGAAAAATGCATAAATAACCATCTCACCACTGTTTACTAGCCAATCATGAACACCTTAGTGCATATCTTATGATTTTGTGTTCAAGAAAGTGTAGCACATGCACAAAAAGAACATAAGGTGTAGCCTCGGCTTATAATAATAAAATTGGTGTGTACATTATTGGGATATAATAAATTCAAATTGAAATAAAATTGGTGTGTACATTATGAGGCAAAACAAGAAACTTAAATGATTGCAAGCTTGTTTTCTAGGAGATGTGAAAGTTATATAATGTAACTCTTTAGGTGATAGTCAATTTCAAACTTATGTGATGAATTTTGTAGAAATTGTGATTGATCACTATTTACTTATCACCTCACATGTATCTCAAGCTATTCTAGTTGCACACACTACACAAGTTATTCTTTGCTAAATTTAGTACATTATATTGTGTGTGATCTTGTTGTGGTCATCCAAGATTAAAAATTCCTTGATTTTAATGCAAAATGTGTTTAATGTTTGAGCTTTGAAGACAAATTGATTGAAAATCTTATTTTTGGAAGATCTGGGTTGAATTCAAGGGTTTTTGAAAAACTTTTCATCTCATACTCATGCATTCTATTCATAAATCATTGTTCTTTGAGGAGTTTCTGCATTAAAATGCTCTGTTTTTCAAAAAATTGTTTTTTTCCAGATTTCGATCGATCGAATCTGTCTCTCGACTAATCGAAAATGCGATAAAAACTTTGGTTACAATCTGCCTGGCTCGATCGCTGCTCGATTGATGCTGGATCGATCGAATGTGTTTTTCGATCGATCGAATCTAATTTTCGACCGATCAAAAATCATTTAGAGAGTTTTTTAAAACAAGCTTTTCTCACGTGTTCTTCACTTTATTCAAACTTTTCAAAAAGCTTTTTGCTTTCTCTCTTCGACCGATCTAGTTCAAGTGAATTTTTGTCGTTTTCTTCCAAATTTTTCTCAAGGTTTTTGTCTTCTTGTGTCGGTAAGACCTTTCTACCTTCTTTTTTTTTTTTTTTTTTTTTTCATTTTATTCACATATTTCATGCATTTTTCATGCATTTTAAGGGAAATTTTCGAACCTATAGGAATTTGGGGTTTTTGATTTTTGAGTTGGTTTCTTTCCAAATTGATCATTGGGTTTTTGTTCTAAGATGTTGTAAACATGTGTCTCATACTTTAATTTGATTAATTTGGTAATTTGAGAACAATTTGAAATTCTAGGGCTTGTAACTACATGAATTTGGGGATTTTGTTCAATTGGGATTAATTTGGTAAAATTGACTTTTGAAATTGATTGAGTATGTTATTACATGATGATTTCTATCTAGTGTAGTGCTGAATTACTCAATTTGGTTAAATTTTTGAAAGTGAGTTTTTCAAAATTTGGGGTTTTTGTTCAAAACTCTATGTTCAAGTCAAATTCTTGGTTTATGAAGTATAATTGAACTGTTCTCAATGCATTAGAGCATGCATCATTTGTTCATTCTATTCATGCATCATATAGATTGATATTTTCTATTGTTGTTTTCTCTCTAACTCTATCTGATGCAATCTGCCTTTGGTTTTCTTTGTTTTCTATCTTTTGGTTTCTGTTTTGGTATTTCTTTCCTTCCCTTAGCATCATGGTTAGGAAGACTAGAGCCAATAAGAAAACCACCTCCACCTTTGCCCTTACCTTCGATAGTGAGCGGTTTCGATTTGAGAAAAACCAAGAGGCCTATGAGAAGTTGAACATATTTAGGTCTGTGTGGGCTGAGAGGAAAGTTGTGTTAGATGAGTTAGATCCGGAGATTAGGAGGAACTTTGAGTGTAGGGGTTGGCTTCCTTTGTTTGATATTTCTCATCCTCCTTCGATTGCCTTGATTAGAGAGTTCTATTTGAACCTCCCTGTCCACTCCGATGACTCCAACAATCACTATGTGATGAGTTGGATAAGGGGTGAAGAGTATACCATTGCTCCTTCAGTAGTGGCCTCTGCTCCTGGGGTACCTTTGGTACGACAGCCAGTCTACCCTTATGATGAGACTCCTCCTCTTGATGACATTATGTCATATCTCACCGGTACTTTCATTCAGTGGGGTACTGATCCTTGGATTACCTCCCATGAGCTTATTGAGATTCATTATTTGTTTTTCCGGATTTCTTGTCATTCTATCTGGCCCATCTCTCACTTGCACACCATTCCTATTGAGAGACGTGCATTTTTGTATGCCCTTTTGACTGATGCTCCTATGAGTTTTCCTACTCTTTTTATTCGATCCTTGGTTGAGGTTCATAGGAGTAGTTCTATAGCACATGGTCTTTTCTTCTCTGTTTTTATACACCAGATTTTGTTACATCTAGGATTAGATGAGTTTCCTGCTTCTGAGCCTGTACATATTATAGCTCCCATAGATGCCACATTCCTTAGGCAGAGAGCAGCTCAGATGAAAGTTAGCTATAAATGCCCTAGAGTAGAGTTTTCCTCTCGTACTGCACCTCCTCCTCCTCCTTCTTCAGGTGATCCCACAGCTGAGGAGTATGTCGATCCCACTGCTGCAGTTGATCCTCCACCTTCTACTTCGGGTGATTCTAGCATTCGGAGTATGTTGGATACTGTCATGACTGTTCAGGTGGCTCATGGTCAGCTTTTGGTGGATGTACTCACGAAGTTTCAAGCCTTGCGTGCGGATTTAGCGAGCATTCGACGGTCACCTCCGCCACCTCCTTTTGATGATGAGTCTTGATTACTCTTTGGCAATTCGTCACAAAAAGGGGGAGTACATATGGATGGGGATAGGGGGAGATTTTGAGTTTTTTGGAGTTTTAGATTGTATCTAGGTGCTTCATCTTGTATTTATTTTTATTTGGCTCATGATGTATTTATTTTTTATGGGTTGTATATGTTAGGGGGAGACACTATGTTTTATGTTTTTATTTTTGTTTCTTATTTCACATGTGCTACATTGGCTATTGATTTATATTATGAGGTTATTCATGATATATGTCTTTTATTTTCTGTTTTGTGAAATCAAGAATTTATTTTGTTTTTACTTGTATTTTCCACACGTGCATTTATGTGTTTGTTGAGTGTTACAAGAATATACAGCTTGATTCAGTCGTGCTGCTGTCTACACTGGCAACTGATAGATAGTAGTTAGGTTAAATTGTTTTTGGGTATTTTATTATAATGGGCTGTTTTGTAACTTTGAGCATCTTTTGTTTTTATGTGTTTTGTCACGGATTGCCAAAGGGGGAGTTTGTTAGGTTCTAAGGATTTAGGATCTAAATATATTAGAACTTCAATGTGTAATGTTGGCAAACCATAATCAAAACTTAGAGTCTAGATTTAGGCTGCTCAAAGTGATTTATGTGTAAAATTGGAATCGAGTAATTGCAGAAAATTACTGTTCAATTTCTGCAAGGCTCGATCGATTGAAAACTAGACTCGATCGATCGAAGCTCGTGTATAATGTTTTTTCTGTAGAATTTCCAACTCAGCCCAAGCCCATATGACGTGTAGGGTTTTATGTTTTGCCTTAAGTATAAAAGGAAAAACCCTAGCCACGTTTTAGAGGTTGTTGATATGCTGTGTGTGTGAATCTCTTGTGAGATCTAGAGGTGTTTGCCTTCATACATACTTAGGGTTATCAAGATTAAGATTGATGTCGAGAGCTTGGTGATCGCTTCAGTTGCTGCATAAAGAGCTTAAAGAAAAACACAAGTGGGAGTACTTGTGGTTGCTGTAAATCCAAGAAAGAAGTAGTCCGTGGACTCGGAGCTGTCACGTGGTCGTGGTAGTAAGTTTTCTACTTGAGGTAGCAATAGGATGTTAGTGGTCTAAGTCGCTAATGTAAAACTTTAATTCTTTCATAGTTGATTTGTTTTACCTTGAGGATAGCTAGGTTAAATCCTCCCCAGGTTTTTTACCGGTTTGGTTTTCCTGGGTTATCATATCGTGTGTTCTTTATTTCCGCATTGTTTACATGATATGATTTACTCATGTTAACCTAGATTTGAATAATTTATCTAAGTAATCACTTGGCTAAATAACTAGGTTAAACAACTTGTGTTTTAAGGGGTCTAAAAATGCACATTCACAAATACAATTTATATGTTTTTTGCCAATTCACTAATACATTTTATATGTTTTTGCCAATTTCAATAGGGCTATTTAGGGGAAGGCCAGTTTCAATAGGGGTGTTTGTGGGAAGGCCAATGTCATGAGGGATATGATGGTAATGGAAATGGCCTCCGTCTGAACAAAATTGACAGCAACAAGGGTCACAAAAACAACAAATCATCCCTTGTGTGCTTCCAATAAAAGCTAAGAATACCATCAATACAATCATAAGAACCTTCACCATAAATTGCTTGTAGCCTTTCGTTAACACTTGCTCCTGGAGTTCTTCAAATGACAAGTGTTAGTCGTCTTGAGTTGTAGAATGACAGAGATTGTGTTCATGAATAGGTGGAAAAAAAAAATTTTGACATGAAAACTCTTGGGAAAACACTAAAGAGCTCATTTATTAAATTGTCGTTTCCCTCCCCTATCCCCCCTCCCCTATCGAATGTTTCCTCTCTCTCCACTTAATTGTCATTTCCAAATCCCTTAACGCTAGCCATTATCTTATTTAATGTTTATTTATTTATATTTTTCTAGGGTAGCAATTGCCTGTTTTAAATGTGATTAAGAAACTTAAATATTAATTTTCTCCTTAGGTAACTTATGTGCTTTGATTATTGGGAAAAAAAAATACAAAACAAAACGTATGTGCTTTTTTTCTTTTTTCTTTTGAGAGGAAACGATAGTAGACTTTATTAATTGAGAAACAAGATATACAATAGGGAAGAGAAATAGGGACATATGACTCCCTTTTTCTCTTTTGCACCATTAGCATACGCTAGAGAAGCACGATTATATCGTAAAAAAACAAAGACAAAAAAGAAACAAAGAAAAAACTTCAAAATCCAAATTACTGTATGAAAAAAGAATCCTCACTTGGATGTCTAGAGAACTTGAAAAAAAGCCAAACGACACCTTCTTGATTTACATGGACATCAACGTGATGAGTTTTTTTTTTTTTTTTTAGAAGTGTCTTCATGCCCGGCATGGTTGCCCTGCAACCTCCATCGATCCCATAGTTGACACAACACCTTGCTCATTCTCCATAGTTCTAGGTTTCTTTTCTCCCTTAACACCCGTAGCCTCCTTATTCATATTTTCTGCTTGCTTCCTTTTATGCCCAGGCTCCACGTCAACAATTGAAGAATTGCTAAGAGTCTGAGGTCTTGTGGTAAGTCTCTTCCAATTCATCATTACTTTCGGGCTATCAATTGTAGACTTCTCCACAGACTCAACTTTTTTTGGGCTATGCAAGGATTGACTCACACCTTTATCTATATTACCCCTTCTTTTGGGCTGACCCTTACTAATATTCTTGTTTCCTTTCACGTTACCACAACCAACCTTGAAACATTTCTCTGATCCCTTAAAAACCGGTGGAGATATTTGCTCACCTTGTTTCCCCATTAAGTCACGATTGAGGATGACAGTATCCTCATCCATGACTACCACCTCAATCAAATCAGAGGAAATCACGCTATTATCTAGCACGCAGTCAATTGGAATCGTTTTTAAATTTGAAAAAACTGAATCGGTTCGGATGGCACGAGCACTTTCCGTAATCAACTCCTCAAAAATCGGAGCGAGATTCTTCGTAGTCAAGATTGCATCCTTCTCGACGGTAACACCACCATCTGCCGGAGCACCGTCAAAACTACCACCTTTAGGTAAACTACCTGCCTACGTTGAAGAGATCCTTCCACTTCCACTTCCAATTGTTAAATAACCCTGCTCATTTATCTTCCTTTGTGAAGAACCCCAATACCCCTGATCAGCTTGGGCATCATCATCCCGCTGCCCTGGGCTACGTCTTGCTTTGTTTGTATTACCATAATTTCTACGATACCCCGCCTTCAACCACTCCCCATAAGGAAGACACCCCTGTTTTTGGTCCCTTTGAACAGAGTAGTCCCTAACCTCATGACCAATCTGACCATACTGATAACAAAGCCCAACTAAACGTTCGTACTTGAAACCAATACAAACCTTATCTCCTTCAGGACTGGCGACAACTCCTCCTCGATGTAATGGTTTATCCAACGGCAACTCCACCCTTACTCTGATAAAGTGAGCTTGGTCAGACAAAAATGCCTTCAAATCAACTTCCAGTACTTTACCTAAACCACTGCCAATATCCCTGTCCACCTCTTCCAATAATAAATCAAAAGGTAAACCCCATACTTGAACCCACATCGGCATTGAAGTGAATCTAATCAAAGTGGCTATCATACCTCTCTCCCATCTTTGTAACGCCAGAGGGTGGTCCTCAAAACTCCACGGACCATTTGCTAGCACCCACTTCAACTGACTCTCCATTGAAAATTTGAATTGAAAAAGATCATCCCTCAAGTCAACAATGCGTAAATCTGAGCCCATCTTCCACACAAACCTTAGCAAATCCTTGGCTGCAAGCTGGTTGAAAGCTCGTGTAGTGAGAAACCTCCCCAACAAACTGAGTGAACATTCTTCCAACATTCTTTCCCTCTGTGAGACCCCAACCTTAATGACTTTTCCCTCCTCCTCCGTCAAAGTTATACTTTGCAACTTATTTATAAAATCCAAATCCATCATGTGAATAGGAAAACACTAAATAGACCCATTGAACTTGAACAAAGTTGCAGACAGACACTGAGAATTAACTAGTTCTCACCCAGAGTGTGAGAAGAAAATCGTTACAAAACCCGATACCTTTTCTTTGTTTGTTTTGTTGGAAAACCTTCTGTAAAGATAGTTTTCCATATTTTTCCAGTGTTTGGTAGCATAAAAAAAAGTTGGTCAACGGAAAACTATTTTTAATCAATGGAAAACTCTAACAAAAATAAGGCTTATTTTCTATAGGTTGTTTTCCAAAAAAAAATATTGGAAAACAATCTCTCTTCATTCTCGTGCTTAAGCACGAGTTAGATACTAGTTAGTTCTAATGTAAATTCATTACTGAAATTACTTTATTACTCATCAATAACACTCATAACAAATTAATACCTAAGATTTAATATAAAATTGTTATGAATGAAGCGTTTCACTTCGAAAATAGGAAAATTAATTAAAAAATTGTACTTTTAAATTGAAACTGGTATGACAATTTCTCTATAAAAAAAAAAAAAAAAAAAAGAAAAAAAAAGAAAAAAAAAGAGGCTTGACCACATATTATTAAATTCTACCTTAATGAACTATGGTGCACAACCTTTAGGGAAAGAAGGGCCTTAACACCCCCCCCCCCTAAATCTATAATTAAAATAAATATATATATATAAAATTTAATGTTAGGATTTTAAGCTCTGGTTGTGATTAGGTTAACCGATTTAATCTAGATCGTTAATTAGTTATATTATGATCCAAATCTAAATTTGTAAATATCACATAAACATTGATCACACATGACAATTCAGGAAAATCAATGAAACAGACCGTTTCACAATAAAAATCAAGAGGCCTTTTACCTTACAATCCAAGGTAAAAATCCACTAGAATATAATTGATGCTTCAATATAGACTGGTAAAAAAGGATCTTCAATATAGAAGTAGAACTCCAATTGAGGCTTCAAGAGAGCTTGGAAATATCCTAGATATGTGTACAAAAATATAGCTTTCATAAAGTCTTGTAAAAGTTACTCTAGGTTGCTTTTATTTGTGTCTTGTTGTGGGCGCTGTAGACACCGCATTTTATACCCCTTATGACTCGAGCCTCCATTCCCGAATGATGTTAGAATTTTAAAGCCCAAGGTTGGTTTAGGTCCCAATTAGATGAAAATTGACTTGAGTAAAGTTTTTATGAAAAATATAACTTATTTTTGGAACAAATAAACTATTTTTGAAAAAGAAAGGTCACGGAAACCCTAGGGCGTACATATGCATACAGGCGTATGCATATGCATGCTCAAGCTCTGCATACGCATGCTAGGATTCTAGAAACTATGTAAAACAAGTTTTCTGCATTTAAAACTTGGTTTGGAATGAATCCCACATCGTCTAGAAGCTGCCCCAAACCCTTATTTTTTACTATATAAAGCTATAAAAAGGTTTTTTTTTTTTTTTTTGAGAAGGACGGATTCCAGTGGTAAAACACATAAGATTCACTAGAAAATAGTGAATCAAAGAGGGAGTTTTTCACAAAACATCCTCAAGTTAAATTTTGTTTGATTATGACCTTTTCTAGTCTTGATCTTTGAGTTCTAAAGTTTACTAACTTATTTTGAATTGGTTGTAACTAGATTGATTGAGGGGAACGGTCAAAATCAAGATCTAAAGAGTTCTAGTGTTGAGGTAAAGTTTCTAAATTTTGCTCTTCGCATTTCTTTGTTTTTCTTTGTTTCTTTATGTTTTTATATGAGTTTAAGTGTTCATAATATGTTTATTTATTCTAGGTTTACTTTATGTTTGTATCTAAAGCATGTTAGGCTGCTAGATTCTTAGTTTCCGTGTTTCTGTTGCAGGTTTCTGGATTAGGGTTCTTAGGCATGTATGCGTGCGCATACTGCTTGCATGCGTACGCATACTCATAGTATGCGTATGCATACGCTGGCCAAGAAACCCTAATTCACTTTTTGTTTGCTTTTTCTTTGTCTTATTTACATTTTTCACCTTCTATTTAACCTATTTTGTCATATCCTTGAGTCTCTGTCTTTCTGTTTTTTTTTTTTTTTTTGCTTTATTTTATTCCTGTTATGCTTATCAGGGTTTTATTTTGTTTTAATGCCATGAACATGCATATGAATATGACCATGCATTGATGCATAGGTGCTATGATGCAGTGAGGTAAGTCATGCATAATGCTTTGAACATGCATTTGATTTGGTTGATGGATATGATATGGTTGATATGTTTGGTTGAATCCCTTGATCTTGAGGCTTGAATGCTATAACATGTTGATCCTAATCTGCCTAGTGATGTTTTTGCCCTTGGAGATATATGCTTATATGCCACGATAGATGAATGCTAGGTTTGGGGATGATTATGTCATGTTGATTGCTTTAGATGCATGCTAGAGTGTGTGTGAGTTAGAATAACACGTTAAATTTGTCTTTAATGAGATTAAGATTTGGAACACAATGAGTGGAAGCCGACCTATGGATCGAGTGGGGTTGGGTACCAACACCTTTCAATCCCCATACCTAAACTCTAGACACATGCTCTGGTAAAAGATCACTCTTTCCTTGAAAGGGCACTATATTTATGGTTCCTAGACCTAAACTAGGTGGTGACTCCATTTACACCCTCTGCCATGGTCCACCCTAAGCCAAGGCGTACTTCCCACGAAGGAGAGGATGACCCACGTCACGGGCGCTTGTGCCTGCGACAACCCCTTTTGCTTGTTTTGGGATTTCCCCTCAAGAAGGTTCGTGCGAAGTATGCCTTGGCCTAGGGTGGGCTACGGCAGAGGGTGTAAATGGAGTTGCCACCTAAACATCCAAGCATCAAAGCTCATGGTTTTCAAATAAACATATTAAACAATTTAACTATCAAACATTCAAATGCATGTTCACGTGATTTATGCATGACTTATCTCACTTGCTTCACTGCATCACAACACCTATGCATCAATGCATGTTCATATCCATATGCATATTCATGGTATTCAAACAATCTAAAATCCTAATAAGCACTAAGAAGATAAAACAAAAATAAAACAAAACAAAACAAAGAGGCAGATACTCAAAGACATGAAAAAAGAAGTTAAATAGAGGCTAAACGGGTAAAAGAAAGCAAAGGAAAACAAACAGAAAAGAATTAGGGTTTCTGGGCATAGGTGTGTGTGCGCATACATAGGGCATGTGTGCGCAGTCTAACTATTTGTGTACGCACACCACGAGTATGCGTACGCATGCATACAACACGCATACACACCTAAAACACAAAACCCAGCAAACAGAAAGGAAACTATACAAAACCACGAAACTAATAACCAAACATGCTTATAACACAAACACAAAGTAAACCTAAACTAAACAGATATGTTATAAACACAAAAATATATATATAAGCACAAAAACAAAGAAAATTTAAGAGCCAAAGTTAGAACCTTTACCTCAACACTAGAACTCTTTAAAACTTGATTTTGACCATTCCCCCTCAGTTAATCTATTCACAACACTAGAACTCTATTCCCTCTTTAATTCACTATTTTTCTAGTGAATCTTGCGTATATTTTCCTCCTTTTCTCTGTATATTTAGAAAAGTGCCTCTTATGGATTTATATAATTGTAAAATGGGGGTGTGGGGCGGCTCCCCAACAATGTGGGATTCATTCCACACAAATTTAAGTGAAAAAAGCTTCCCCTACATAGTTTTCAGGAACCCTAGCTGCGTACGCATGCTGGGGCATACATGCGTGTGCCCTAAGCATGCGTACACATGGCTTGAGCATGCGTACACATACGCGTGTATGCATACACACACTTAGGGTTTCAAGCAGCCTTTCTTTTTCAAAAATAGGTTTATTCTTCCAAAAATAATTTTATATTTTTTATAAGTACTTCCTCAAGTCAATTTTCATCGGATTGGGCCCAAAACCAACCTTGGGCCTTAGAGTACTACCATCATTGGGGAACGGGGGTCTGAGTTGTAAGCGGTACAAAATGAGGTTTCTACAAATGCCCCTTTTTGATTTGTGAGCTCCACTAACGAAATCAAAAGAAAAAGAGACAAAATATTTTGTTTCAACGTGCGGCTCAGGCCCAACCCATGCACACGGCAAACAACACACATACATGGGATAGGATGCAACTTCGCAGAGTTACGTGGGATTTGTATGTCCGAAGTCCTATGGGTGTTACTCGGGAAACGAGTAATGACAGGTTCACTATCCCAGAACCTGGTTTGCCAATTGCAAGCAAAAGGTGAGTGACTCACTATCCTAGAGTCACTTAAAAAGAAAAACAAACATGGCCAACAACCTCAACCATCAACCAAATAAACAAAGTGCTCTTACGAGCTAAAGGGATATATATCTGTGATGTTTTTTCTGGGGCTCTTGCCTCAAACTTCTCTAGGTGGCTCTTGCCTCTAGATGATTTTTGTCTCTATCCCAATCTCTTCACTTCTAGATGGCTCTTGCCTTTGTCTTAAACTCTTCTATTCCAAGTGGCTTGCGCCTCAGTTTTGGTGTACATGTTCAATTCTAAGAAGGATATTTTCTCAATTTCTGTATTCTTCTTTTTTGACTTATCTTAGGAGTTTGTGCTTGCATATTCAATTTTTGAAGGATATGTGCACAAGTATGGTGGTGGTTATGCTCTTGGGCGGAAAGCTCACTCTAGGGGCTTTCCAAACATGCATGGGGGTTTTCTCGGTAATTTTTTACTTACGAGGAAGTCCTTGATGATGCATGATTGTGGACTAATGGAGTCGCCACCTAGATTAGGTCTAAGAACCATAAATATAGCATCCTTATGTGGAAGGACTAGTCTTACTACCAGAGTATGGGTTCAGAGTTTAGGTATGGGGATGGGAAGGTGTTAGGCACCCAACCCCACCCGACCTGTAGGTCGGCTTCCATCCATTGTGTCTTATGTCTTAATCTCATTAAAGGCTCATTTAATATTGTTATCTATACTCACACACACACTAGCATGATGGAAAAATACATGTTTGTATCCCATACTAAACATACACAGCGGAAAAATTAACGGATCTACTTCATTCACAATCGATAACATGTACTATGTAAGTTTCAGAATTTAAGAATAAGAGAGTGTACCTTGGTGCGGTGAAAATCAAAACCAAAGATCAGAAGTTCTTAAGAACACTTTTAATCTTCACTCCAATTCCAATTATGCCCAAGAAGTGTGGTCTCTCAATCAGTTTCTATGAATGTTATTCAAGGGAGAATTAGAGAGTGTCCAACACTCACATACAAAACATTTCATGTACTTCCAAAATTCTGTATGTTCCTCTCCTTATAACTGATTATCTAATTGGGCTAGCTTTTTGGGCATTTCCAATTGGGCTTTAGTATGTGGCTTGGAGTGGGACCAAAAGGGAACAAATAAGACACTAGCTCTAATGGGCCTTGGGCTTTTCTATCAACTCTTGACAAGTCCAAAGTTACCATTAATTATATTTGATACCACTATATAAATATAATTTCACTCTAGGCTTTATTAATAAATTATATCCCAAGACTTTATTGTACATTGCAACCCATTCATAAAATATTCGTAATAATATAAAATCCTTAAGGTAGACTGCCACTTTGTAGACTACTATATCTTAATCCTTGAGTACCCAATTTAACCCTTTATGTTATTCATCATATTTTTATGAAATCCAATTCCATAAATATATACTTTAGTAATTTCTTACTAAAGTGGTTAGGCCTAACACTTTGAATAACCGTACCCATTAAACTTATTTCAAAGGAATAGTTTATATCTCCGTTAAGAGACTATGAATTCTATCTTGAAAATATATGTTCCATCAACACTAAATGTGGCTGCCCAACATACTGAGGTTTTGACCGTATTTTTAAATCTCACTCCTGATATATCAAAGCAACCTACACTTCATGATCAGGTCCATTATTCTCTCAGGATTAAGAATTCATGTAAATAGAAGTCGTGAGATTTATTATTCATTTAACAGTCGTTAGGAGAATAATAAATCTCACAGCGGTTCAGTTCAATATGTCTTAACTCTTAAAACATATCAACATATCAACTAGAAGTCTCCAATTCCATGATCAAGACAAATCATCTTAGTTGATATGTTATAGTCTTCGCAGATGAAATGCCCAATTTCATCACCGACTACGAACTACAATTCTGAGTTTACAAGGAACTTATGACTTATATCTTTTGTGACTAAATCACATAAATCACATACAATGCATCTCATGGACTATATGATAATGTCCGAATATTCATGTTACCATTATTTTAGATAATAATAAAATAATTTCATTAAACACAATATTAAGTCATACATAATGTCATACATAATATCATACATAGAATCATACAATAGGATTTTAGGGCACTAATCCTAACAATCTCCCACTTGCTCTAAAAACTATTGTGCACTAATCTAACTCCCATTTCCTCCAAATGCGACTCGAAAGTCCTTTGAGGCAAGGTTTTGGTAAAGGGATCTGCTAGATTATTTGCACTTTCAATCTTTGCTACTACTACATCTCCACGAGAAATTTATGTAACGAATGATGTAGTACTTTCTCTCAATGTGCTTTCCTTTCTTATAATTCCTTGGATCTTTGGATTGTGCAACTGCTCCACTATTATCGCAAAACAATGTGATTGGAACATGATCCATTCTAATAACACCAAGATCAGAAAGGAATTTCTTGAGCCATACAGCTTCCTTTGCCGCTTCACAAGAAGCAACATACTCAGCTTCCATGGTGGAGTCCGCAATACAAGATTGCTTAACACTCCTCCAACTTATGGCTCCATCTCCCAAGGTGAATACACATCCTGAAGTGGATTTTCTGAAATCTAGATCCGATTGAAAGTCTGAATCTGTATAGCCAATGGGAATCAAATCCTCACAATGATAAACAAGCATACGATTCTCGTTCTCCGTAGATACTTGAGAATATGCTTTACAGCTTGCCAATGTTTTGGTCCTGGATTTGATTGATATCGGCTGACCATGCCAAATGAATAGCAGATATCTGGTCTAATACAAAGCATGGCATACATGAGACTTCCCACTGCAGAAGCATAAGGAACTTGTCTCATAATATCTACTTCCTCTAGAGTCTTAGGCCTTTGGTCATCAGACAGAGGAACTCCATGTCTGAAAGGAAGTAATCCTTTCTTGGAGTTTTGCATGCTAAACCGTTCTAGAATCTTATCTATATATCCAGCTGGTGATAAGCCTAACATTTTATTCTTGCGATCTTGCCAAAGCTTGATCCCTAGAATAAAGTTAGCTTCACCCAAATCCTTCATATCAAATTGGTTGGACAACCAAATCTTTACTGATGACATTACCCCTTACATCATTTCCAATGAGTAGAATATCATCAACATAAAGCACTAGAAACATTACTACTTTGTCTTGATGTCTTTTGTACACACATGGTTCATCAAGATTTTGTTCAAAACCAAATGACTTGATTGCTTGATCAAATCTGATGTTCCATGACCTAGATGCTTGCTTAAGTCCATAAATGGACAACTTCAATTTGCATACCATATGCTCTTGGTCCTTTGCTATGAAACCTTCTGGTTGTATCATATATATTTCTTCTTCAAGATTGCCATTAAGAAATGCAATCTTGACATCCATTTTCCAAATCTCATAATCATAATGAGCAGCAATGGATAAGAGAATTTTGATAGATTTAAGCATTGCTACTGATGAAAAGGTTTCCTCATAATCAATACCTTATTTTTTAGTATACCCTTTCGCCACTAGCCTTACTTCAAAGGTTTCAACCTTTCCATCTATCTCTCTCTTCCTCTTGTAAACCCGTTTGCAACCAACAGGTTTAATGTCGTTAGGTGTCTTTACAAGATCCCAAACTTGATTGGAATACATTGAATCTAATTCAGATTTCATAGCTTTAACCCAATGATGTGCATTTATATCATTCACTGCTTCATCATAAGTGTAAGGATTAGTTTCGGCCTTTTCTGAGATAGCTTCATAAGTTTCTCCTAGACCTATAAATCTTATAGGTGGCCTAACAATCCTCCCACTACGACGAGGCACCTGTGTACTAGACATCTCATGAGTAGTATCTTGTGGTGTATCTAATACAACCACATCATCCCTAGTTTCATCTATAGGTTGTTCAATTACAGGTTCATCTAATTCAGCCAAGACAACTTAGTTCTAGGATTAAAATTATTCACATAATCATCTTCCAAAAATTTGGCATGGGTACTAATAAACACTTTGTTATCCTTATGATTATAGAATAAATAACCATTTGTTTCCTTTGAATACCCTAAAAACATGCATACTTCTGTTTTAGCTTCCAACTTATCAGACTTCCCTTTCAACACATGTGCTGGACATCCCTAAATGTGGAGATATTTCATGCTAGGCTTGCGCCCACTCCACAATTCCTTAGGTGTGTTGGGAACAGATTTTGATGGAACTAAATTAAAAATATACATTGCAGTTTTTAGTGCATATCCCCAAAAAGAAACTGGTAAAGTTGAATAACTCATCATGGACCTAACCATTTCCAAAAGAGTCATATTCCTTCTTTCTGCTACACCATTTTGTTGGGGAGTTCCAGGTGCAGTCAATTGCGATACAATCTCATTTTGAGTTAAGTAATCCTTGAAATTCCCAAGAAGGTATTCGCCACCACGATCAGATCGAATGGCCTTTATGTGTTTACCCAATTGATTCTCAACCTCAGCCCTAAACTCTTTGAACTTTTCAAAGGCTTCGGACTTCCGTCTCATTACGTACACATAACCATATCTTGAATAATCATCGGTAAAAGTGATGAAGCACTCATAACCTCCTTTTGCTTGGGTTGACATAGGACCACATACATCAGTATGAACTAATTCAAGCAACTCTTGGACTCTTATACCTTTTGCATTAAAAGGTCATTTGGTCATTTTGCCTTCTAAACAAGATTCACAAACTGGAAATTCATCAAAGTCCAATGGCTTTAAGAGACCATCTTTGATAAGTCTTTGAATCCTGTTTGAATTAAAATGACCCAAACGCAAGTGCCAAAGATATGCATCGTTAGTAGAAGGAAAATTTCTCTTTAATGATTTTACATTAGAGTTATTATCTAATTCAGAATTATATAATTCATGCTTATCAGGAGTTAAAATATAAAGACCATCCACGATATTGCCAGAACAGATAAACATTTTACCCTTCTTTATTACAACATTGTCTTTAAGGATAACACAATATCCATGTTTACCTAAATAAATTGCAGAAATTAAATTCCTATGAACATTAGGTACATATAGACAGTCTTCTAATATTAAAACCCTTGACTCAAAACATAAATTAAAAACACCAACAGCTACAACCGGAATCCTGCTCCCATCAGCCAAAGTAAGAAACAATTCACATTCATTAAGTTTTTTGGTTTCCTGGAACCCCTGCAAAGAATTGCAGATATGATTAGTACAACCTGAATCCACACACCAAGAATCTGTGGGATTTTGTACTAAACATATTTCAAGGAGGAATGAATTATTCATACCCTTATTATTGGCAGCTCTGAATTTTGGACAATTCCTCTTCCAATGTCCTTTCTCACCACAATGGAAACACTTTCCTTTGATCTTCTTTCCTTTGTCGGCAACCCCTAAGGCAATTTGTTTACCATCTTGTTTGGTGAAGTCCTTCTTCTTCTTCTTCTTACCCTTGCCTTTCGACTTAGGTTGAGAAGTAGAAGCTTCAGCCATATTAGCATCAACACTAGAAGTACCAAGAATGCCTTCCGCCGCTACCAACTCATTCATTAATTCAGACAATGAATAAATCTTTTTGTTCATATTGTAATTGAGTCTGAATTCCTTGAATGATTCCGGTAGTGACTGGAGTATCATATCCACTTGGGATTCTCCATCAATATCGGCACCTAAAACTTCTAGTGTATTCAGATTAGAGATCATTGTAAGACAATGCTCCCTCACTGAACTTCCATCAGTAATTTTGGTATTATAAATTTGCCTCATGGTTTCTTGCCTTGCAGAACGGCCTTGCTCACCAAACATCTTCTTCAGACTTAGCATAATGTCCGAAGCTAGTTTTACATCCTGCATTTGATGTTGTAGAACATTTGAGATAGATGCTAGGATGTAGCACTTGGCCATCTCATTGGATTTCTACCAACGATCATATTGCTGTTTTTCCTCAAGAGGAGCATCTAATGAAGGAAAGCTAGGACATGGTTTAGTAAGCACATATTTGTGCTCTTCAGCAGTAAGAACAATGTCCAAATTTCTTTTCCAGTCAACATAGTTGGATCCAGTCAGTTTGTTTTGATTAAGAATAGTAAAAAGTGGGCTAAATGATGCCATGTTCAAATCTGAAAATAATAAACATGAATATAATAAGTAAACTAGACATTATCAATTTAGCATATAAACATATAGTATGGAACCTTAATAAAACCATAATATAAAATATGCAACAACAACCCAATCCATATCTATAATTCCTTGGTAGCAAGTTTATTATAAACACATTAATTGATTGAGAACTATTCTTATTATTAGTGCTATCATGATAACTCTTATCAAACACTAATAATATGCCGTATTAACTTTAGCCTCTAAGTAATAATGACATAGCTCCTTTGGGAGGTTAACATTACACTTAGTCTAGTGTACACCATTATCTAGAATCATGTGTAGTCACATTTCATCTCCCTTATAGTGTTTAAACTTATAGTACCATGGAACAAAACACCCTCCTTTGGGATCGCAAAGCATATACGCCAAGACGAGGTGCTTGTCCACACTACTTTAAACAGGTAAGTTCAATCTTGTAGTACTATGAAGAAAACACCCTCCTTTGGGATTGCGAGGCATATACGCCAAGATGAGGTGCTTACCCACACTACTATGAACTAATAATGGAGGCCGTGAGATCCAACCCTTGTATCTCTCTCCCACTAGATGTTTTAGAATAAAGGTTTTTAATTATAAAACATGCATAATCTAATTACACATTGCCTTGCTCCTTATACATAGAAAACTCTTAGAAAAATTCTAAATTCCCGGTTCTCGATCAATGCTTGATCGCTTCTTGATCGATCGAGCCTCTGAATTTCCAGTCTTGATCGATTGAACGTGTATCTCGATCGATCGAGAAACAATCTGGATGCTCGATCGATACTCGATCGATCGAGCGTCATGAAATTCGAATTTCCAGAAATTTTCAAAAGCAGTTTTTAACGTTTTTTCATGAACAAACAACCATCATATGAACATGATTGACAAAGATGGATATCAAAACCGAATTCTATTGATGCTATAGCCTTAAAGTTCAATTTAGCATACTTAAATTCAAATTTAAACAACATCATAACATCAATATCAGTTTTTATCAAATCATAGTTTTATCAACCATGTAGAAAATTAAATAGGTATAATCTTCTAACATCATGAAACTATTATCTCTAATTCTAAAACTCATAAAACATGTTACACAGACTCGAAATTGAAGACCGTTCTGATACCATTTGATGGAAAAATATATATTTGTATCGCATACTAAACATACACAGCGGAAAATAATAACTCTTAAAACATACTTTAGTACTTTCTTACTAAAGTGATTGCCTAACACTCTGAATAACCGGTTTAACCCTTTATGTTATTCATCATATATTTATGAAATCCAATTCCATAAATATATACTTTAGTAATTTCTTACTAAAGTGATTGCCTAACACTCTGAATAACCGTACCCATTAAACTTATCTCAAGGGAATATTTTATATCTCCGTTAAGAGACTATGAATTCCATCTTGAAAATATATGTTCCATCAACACTAAATGTGGCTTCCCAACATACTGAGATTTTGACCATATCTTTAGATCTCACTCTTGATATATCAAAGCAACCTACACTTCATGATCAGGTCCATTATTCTCTCAGGATTAAGAATTCATGTAAATAGAAGTCGTGAGATTTATTATTCATTTGACAGTTATTAGGAGAATAATAAATCTCACAGCGGTTCAGTTCAATATGTCTTAACTCTTAAAACATATCAACATACCAACTAGAAGTCTCCACTTCCATGATCAAGACAAATTATCTTAGTTGATATGTTATAGTCGATATGTTATAGTCTTCGCAAATGAAATGCCCAATTTCATCATCGACTACGAACTACAATTCTGAGTTTACAAGGGACTTGTGACTTATATCTTCTATGACTAAATCACATAAATCACATACAATGAATCTCATGGACTATATGATAATGTTTGAATATTCATATTACCATTATTTTAGATAATAATATAATAACTTCATTAAACACAATATTAAGTCATACATAATATCATACATAGCATCATATAATAGGATTTTAGAGCACTAATCCTAACATAGCATACATCTAGAAATCAACATGGCATCAATCATCCTGAAAACCCTAACATACATCTATCATGGCAACTCACATCATGCATATCATATCATCTCATCCAAGGTAGCAAACAACAAGATATCACGAGGGCAGAAACATAGACATGGCAATATCAAAGGAACATGTGATTGCATTATAGACATCAAGAACACATCAGCATGTTCAACTCATCATTAAATATATATCCAGTGCATGTTCATGTGTACACATGACTTACCTTACTGCATCTTAGCACCTATGCATCAATGAATGGACATGTGAATGCATGTTCATGGTATTAAAGCAAGAAAAGTAAAGAAAACCATAATCTAGCATGTTAAAGACAAACAAATAGAGGAACAAAGACTCAAAAACATAAAAATGAGCCAAAACAAAGGCATATGACACAAGGAAATAATGAAAAAGAAGCAGAAAAACTCGAATTAGGGTTTTTGGGTTGAAGTATGCATGCACATACATAAGCTTGCGAATGCAAACTAGTTGTATGCGTACACATACTTCAAGCCTACATGCGTATACAAAATTATTTGTGCGCAGACACGCCCCCAGAAACCCTAACTTAGAAACTTAGAAACACAGATACAAAGCAGAAACAAAAACTAAGGAAACTAACAAACTAAGGAAACTATTCCTAAACATGTATTGGATCTAAAAAAAAACACGAACACACTTAACACATCAAAATATGTTCATCGAAATATCCAAACATTCAACTCTCTAATCAAAATATGGTGAGACACAACAAATCAAAAAAAAATAGAATCAAATCATATTTCTATAGAATATACAACATATAAATCAATTAAGAACAACAAGAACAAGTTATAATAAAAGATCCAATTCAGGGAAAAGCCATAAAGGGAGACTCACCTTGCTTTATGGAAACACACTTGATTGATATTTAACCGGCCCCTCAATTCTTACAACACAAAGATTAAGTTGAGAGAACAAGAGAATTAAAGAATACAATAGTTTTTGATAATCACAACTCAAGAACAAGATTAGTTTTGAAAAAGGTTTTGAGAAATCAAATTGGGAAAATAGTTTTTGCCTTAGAACTAACTAAAGAGAGGTTTTTAATTTGTAAAAAACATGCAAAGGTGCTGTCTGGGAGTTTTGGAAAAGTGAATTAGGGTTTTAGAGAAGATGGAGGCCAAAGGATCACTCTCCCTAGCTAGGGTTTTGATTAGAGGCATAAGATGAGTATTTATAAGTTAAAATTAGGGTTTTTAGACTTTTTAATGATCTTCAGACGCTCTCAAGGGTCCATGGCCCGGCCCACATTAAAGCATTATGATTTGGGCCCTTAAAATGATGTTTTAAAACCTAGAAAATCGGACTACCCAGTTGGCCCAACTTCAAACAGTGATAAAACAAGCAATATAAGTCCAAATTAGGCTCAATTTGTGTTCAAACTGAAGCCCAGGATGTCTACTTTCCAATGAGATAAACTTCACTCAAGAATCCTTTGTGGATCAAAAATTATGGTCCAAACAATGAGCAATGGTCATTTTTCAGTATCGATTTCAAAGAGATTTGAGCACTTTTGAGTTGTGATTACTTCCAAACTATTGTGAACTCTTTAATTACCCTTAGTTGACATATGTCAAGCTCATCATTGGGGCTGGGGACCAAAATTTATTAACGGGTACAAAATGCAGTGTCTACAATGATCCACTGGGGAAAATCTTCTTTTTGTGACTCATTTGGGAGTTGTGTTGGTGGTTTTGACTCACGAGAGAGTTTCCTTGGTGATTCTAACTCATGAGAGAGTTTTCTTTAAATTTTCATGCCATTTGACCCACTAAAGGGTATTTCTTTCATTTCAGTGTGTCTTTGTAACTTCTGATGCTTCATGACCCACAGGGGATGATTTTGAATTTTTTCTTTTCATTTCCTACCTTCTAGAGTCTATTGGGGATGCCCTAAAAAATTTTTTTTTTTTACTAAAATACACGTAGTTTAGTGGGGGCCTAAACTACATGTAGTTTAGCCACTGGGTGCCTTTCCCGCCTCTTCATTTTCTCAACGGTTATGAACCGCTTCTTTTTCTCCTTATTCTCTTCATCTTCTTCTTCTTTTCTTTTACTCTCTAACTCTTCAACTACCGCTCTCCCTACAAAAATGTTGCCTCCCCCTCACTTCTTCACCCTTTCACAATCTGAGAATATCTTTCTCCCAAACTCTCTCAATCTCTCCAATGGCACCTAAGGCCAAGAAATCCTCCTACTTGATCACCGGTGATGTGTTCAACCTTACCCACTGGATTAGAGCCATGAGGCTAAACGAACCTCCTCCATTGCTCTACAGATCAAATGACCATCTTTCCAACAATGCACGGGTTATATTGGTAAGTTTTTCCAAACTTTTCTCATTTTCGAGTTTTGCTCTGATCCTCTGTTTTAATCTGTTTTTAGACTTGTAAATGCTTGGGTTTTGCTATAGGGTGGGTTTAGATGAAAACATAATGTCCTAGGAGGGGTAGGAACATGTTTAGGATGAGTATTGATCCATGGTAGGCTGAAAATGTCGAAGGACCCGTTTTGGTTGCACCCATGCATATGCATGCGTGCGTAGTCAAGTCGTATGCGTGCGTGTACACTTGGTATACATACGCATAGATGTTCATAAAATCACATGGACGTACGCCTCAGCATGCGCAGGCGTACACAGGGTATGCATACGTATACACTTAGTACGCGCATGTATAATGAGACTTAGAATCACGGTTTTATGCCTAGTTTGATTTTTCCTTTTTCACTTATTTTTGTCCAAAATGATTCTTATGCTCCTATTTTTATCTCCTACAAGGTTTGCAGCCTTACTCGAGTAAGGGTAGTGCTAGCCATATATCCACATGGTATCAGACCTTGATGGTCAAGATGAGGGCATTGGTGAACGCGGCCAGCTTCGGGCCACTTATACATCTTCTTCTAGAGGATGCAACTAGCGACATACTAGTTCAGGCCCTTGCTGAGAGGTGGTGGGACACTACCCACACTTTCCACATCGTTGAGAGGGAGATTACTGTGACTCCTCACGATTTCCACCGGATGACTGGTTTGAGATCACATGGGCCTGTCATCAACTTGGAGGGTGAGTCGGGCATTCAGCTGGGCATGGACTTGCTAGGGTGTGCCTACCCTAGTGAGTGTATTCTCTACTTTGATCTAGAGAGGGACTACAAGCCTCTTTCTTAAGCAACTTCGTATGATCGTGCCTAGATGGCCAGGGCAGTTTTGCTATATGTGGTAGGGGCATATCTCTTTGCCAATGGGGGTCAGACAGTGTCCCTAAGGTGGCTTGCTCTCTTCTACGACTTTGAGCAAGCTTGGGAGGTCAACTGGGGCCATGCTTGCCTTGCCTACCTCTACTTGGTCATGAATATAGTGAGTCAAGGGACTCTACGCTAGTTAGCGGGGCCTTGTAAGCTCCTTGAGGTTAGACTCTTTTCCCTTACCCATGTAATTTTACAAATTGTACTTCGTACTTTTGTAAACTATATACATTTCATATCCCTAAGATGTCATCTAGGTTTATAAACTGCATTTCATGCTTTGGCAAATTGTATCTTACTTCCTTGCAAACTGTCTTCTTGCAAACTGTACCTATGTCCTTTTTCTTGCAAACTATATTTGGGTTCCTTTTCTTGCAAAATATCATCTTGCAAATTGTATCTGGGTTCCTTTTCTTACAAACTATCATCTTGCAAACTGTATCCATGTTCCTTTTCTTGCAAACTATCATCTTGAAAACTATATCTGTGTTCATTTTCTTACAAACTAACATGTTGCAAATTGTATCTGTGTTCCTTTTCATGCAAACTATCATCTTGCAAACTGTATTCATGTTCCTTTTCTTGTAAATTATCATTTTACAAACTGTATCTGTGTTCTTCTTCTTGCAGCATTGGGCCTTATCGTATGGTCTCATCTCTCGTGGTGCAAACGTGAATCTAAAGGTCTTCCTCTCGATGCAAGCTCATCTCAACAACCTTACATTTGACTCAGTGAGCAAAATTCCTCTTGTTCAGTTATCATCATATGCATCAAAGGTTTCTTTCTAATCATAAGTGTCTTTGCAGATTGTTTGGGGACCTTGGGCAGGTGTTCCTCCGATTGGTGATCCAAATCTAGAGGCGGCTGCCATCGTCTCTTCTGAGACCTCTCAATTTCTTAAGGGTGCTGTGGGCGCAATGTGCTTTTCGGGCTTTGGGGAGTACGCCTCGGCTGAGTGGACTAGGGCAGAGAAAAGAAAACAGAGTCACCACCTAGTTTAAGTGTAGGAACCATATATATAGCGCCTTTACGTGGAAGAACTGATCTTACTACCAAAGTATGGGTTCAAAGTTTATGCTATGTTTGGAAGTTTAGAGGGAGAGAAGAGTAGAGGGGAGGAGAGTAGTGGGGAGGAGAGTAGAGAGAGTAAAGGGGAATGGTTATCCTTCACATTGTTTGGATGTTTTTAAAATTAAGTAAGGGAGAGAGGAATAATTAGCTTTTTCATAATTCATAATTTTGGTAATATGGTATGGGTAAATTTGGTAATTCATTTGGTCAGGCATTTCTATGCTCTACTCTCCCTCCAAATCTCTCCAATTTGGGAGAATTAAAAATAAGAGGTTAGAAGTAGTTAGAACCCCTCCAAATCCCTCCCCCTCCTTTAAAAAACATCAAAACAAGGTAATTTAACTTACTTTCCCTCCCTCTACTCTAGTCCCCATATACTCCCCCTCCACCCAAACAAGCTATTAGGTATGGGGATTGGAAGGTGTTAGGCATCCAACCCCACCCGACCCCTGGGTTAGCTTCCACTCATTGTATCTTATGTCTTAATCTCATTAAAGGCATGTTCAATATTGCATTTAAACTCACACACACACACACACTAGCATACATCTAAGCATACAACATGGCATCAATCATCCCAAAAACCCTAATATACATCTATCATGGCAACTCACATCAAGCCTAGCATACATCTATCATGCATATCATCACATCACAAATCCTAGCATATTCCTATTAAGATGATACATACTCCTAAGGGCAGAAACATCGTCAAGGCGGCAATCAAACAAACATGTTGTCATATCAAAGAAAAACATAGGCATGTTAAAAAAGTTATCACATCCATGGCAAAGCATTCATAAATATCATTCATGTTCATCAAAGCAAGATCAAGATCATATTTCAAGCGAATGCATGTTCGTGTGAATGCATGACTTACCTCACTTACCATATTGTACCACAGTACCTATGCATCAAATGCACGGTCATATCATATGCATGTTCATGGCAAAACAATGAAAACATAAAGAGGGAAACCTTAATCTAACATATTAAAGGAAAACAAAAAATAAACAGAGAAGTAGGAACATATACATGTGAAAAAAAGCTAGAATAGAGACATATTGGTTAAATAAAGTAAAGGAACAGAAGCAGAAAAGGTCGAATTAGGATTTCTAGGCTTGAGTACGCGTACGCATACATAGGGCCTACGTATGCAGCCTAGTTGTATGTGTATGCATACTTCGAGTATGTGTACGCATGCAGAAGCATGCGTACGCACACACACCCAAAATCCTAACCTAGAAACAGCAAGAAAAAAAGCATAGCAGAAACTTAAAACAAAGAATCTAACAATCTAACATGCTTTAAACGATAAAACCAAGAAAACCTAAGTTAAGCAGACATATTATAACATAAATAAATAAGAAAAATAAAGAGAAGGATTAAAACAAGAAAAAGCAAGGAAATGAAAGAGAAGGTTTAGAACTTATACCTCCAAAACAAAAGCTCTTTGGCTTGATTTTGACCGTTTCACTCAGTCAAATCTATTCACAACCAAACAAAATTGATTAGAAAACTTCAAGATCAAGACCAAAAAAGGTCTTAATCAAAAGAAAATTGACTTGAGGATGTTTTGTGAAAAACTCTCCCTTTGATTTACTATTTCTAGTGAATTTTAGGTTTTTCCTTAGGATTTTCTGTGTATTTCAAAAAGGTACCATGTATGGCTTTTCATATTGAGAAAATGGGGTTTGGTACAGCTCCTAGACGATGTGGGATTCGCTCCAAACCTCAGCTTTAATGCAAAAAACTTGTCTTTCATAGTTTCTAGAACCTTAGCATGCGAACGCATGCCTGTATATGTGTACGCATGCATGAAGCTTGTGTATGCAGGTTTGGAGCATGAGTATGCATACGCGTGTTTGCGTACGCATGCCCTAGGGTTTTCGCGGCCGTTGTTTTCCAAACATAGATTTATTTTATTCATAAAAGTGTTATATTTTCTAAAATACTTTCCTTAAGTCAATTTCAATCTGATTGGGCTCTAAACCAACCTTAGGCTTTAGAATTTTACCATCATTGGGCAATGCGATGTCTACATATGCCTTTTTTTGATTCGTGAGCTCCGCTAACAGAATCAAAAGAATAAGAGACAAAACATTTTGTTTCGAAGTACAGCTTGGGCCCAACCCACGCACATGGCAAACAACACACATACATGGGGCGGGGTGCAACTCCGAAAAGTTACGTGGGATTTGTATGTCTGTGGGTGCAAAGGAGAGTACACCTCGGCTGAACTGTGGCAGAGAAAAGTAGAGTCGCCACCTAGATTAGGTCTAGGAACCATATTAGGCCTTTTAGGCCAATCACTTACATACATGGATCCATATACCAGATTATAGGTCTGCAGTTTAGGTACGGCTTGGGAAGGTGTTAGGCACCCGAGACCACCTAGCTTGGGAAGGTTGAATTAGGGGTTCATCAATGCATGTTCAAATTCTTATGAATGTTCATGTGATTCATCAAAGTATAAACCCTAATCATCAATCTATCAATTCAAGCATGTGAAACGTGTTATTCTACTAACCCTACACCTAAACATGTGAAAACAAAACTCAACAAGACCTAAATAGAAGATTAAAACTAATCAAAACACACAAAATAGCAAGAACCTTAAATCTGCATTTCTAGGCACAAGTATGTGTGTGCATACATAAAGTATGCGTACTCATGCCTCGAGTATGCGTACGCATACATAAATCATGTGCATGCATACGTGCCTAGAAACATAATTTTAAAGAAGCAACAAAACAACAATCAAACATAACCTAGCATGCTTCTAATATCCAATTCAACTGTACACTCAAAGCATGGTAAGACAAAACAAAACAAAATCAAACAAAGCAAAACATATTTCTAAGCATGTATAACAAATAAAACAAGTTAAGAATCATGTGAATCCTATGTAGCAAAGTGAGAAATCATGGGAAAAAAGGCTCACCTTGCTTTAGAATCATAGATTTGAGATTGTTTATCCGACCCCTCTGTGCTTACAACACAAAGATTAGATTAAGGACAAGAATAATCAAAAGAACACAACAATAGTTCGTAATCACAACTTAAAAACAAAAGATTTTGAAAAAGGTTTTGAGAAATCAATTTAGAAAAATAGTTTCTTCCTTAGAACTAAATAAAGAGAGGTTTTTAATTTTTAAAAAACGTGCTAAGGTGTTGTGTGGGGCTTTTAGAAAAGATGATTAGGGTTTTAGAGAAGATGGAGGCTAAAAAATAACTCTCTCTAGCTAGGGTTTTGATTAGAGACATAAGATGAGTATTTATAAGTTAAAATTAGGATTTTGGGGAGGGGCTTTTTAATGATCTTTGGATGTTCTCAAGAGTCTATGGGTCGGCCCACATCAAAGCATGATGTTTTAGGCTCTTAAAATGAAGTTTTAAAACCTTGAAAATCTAACTGCCCAGTTGGCCCAACTTCAAATGGTCATAACTTACTCAATATAAGTCCAAATTAGGAAAATTTTGTATTCCAATTGAAGCCTAGGATGCCTACTTTCCAATGAAATAAATCTCACTCAAAATATCTTCGTGGATCAAAAGTTATGGTCAAAACAATGAGCAAAGGTCATTTTTTAGTATCGATTTCAAAGCGATTTGAGCACTTTTATGTTGTGATTACTTCCAAACTATTGTGAACTCTTTAATTACTCTTGGTTAACATATTTCAAGCACATCATTGGGGCCGGGGACCAAAATTTATTAACGGGTACAAAATGCGGTATCTATAGATGTCCCTCTTTTAACTTTACTTGCACTACAAGTTCAGTTAAAAGCCTGAAGAAACAAACATTTTGCAAGTTAATAAACTTTGAGTCCACACACACATACTACACACAAACACACAAACACACAAACATGCAAACATGGGGGTGTGCTAAAAAAGGTGATTGGTGCACTTCCAACAGTAAGTGTGAAAAACCACATAAAAGAAAAAAAAAAAAACTGAGATGTTTTCGAGTTTTAAGGACTCTACCTTCATGATAGACATACATGCAAGCAATCATGCAAACAAGAAATGCATCATAAGAGACATAAAAGAAAATTTGAGATGTTTTTGAGTTTTAAGGACTCTACCTAAAGTTGGGAGGACCACTCGAAGTGAGAAATTTACGTCCAAACACAAATAGGCCACTCAAGAATGAGAAATTTACGCCAAAGGGGACCACTCGACCGAGCAATTTACATCCAAACACAAGCAGGCCACTAAAAAATGAGAAATTTATGCCAAAGGGACCACTTGACCTAGTAATTTACTTCCAAACACAAATAGGCCACTCAAGAATGAGAAATTTATTCCAAAGGGGACCACTTGACCGAGCAATTTACGTCTAAACACAAATAAGCCACTCAAAAATGAGAAATTTATGCCAAGGGGACCACTCGACTAAGCAATTTACGTCCAAACACAAATAGACCACTCAAAAATGAGAAATTTATACCAATGGGACCACTCGACCGAGCAATTTACGTCCAAACACAAATAGGGCACTCAAAAATGAGAAATTTATGCCAAAGACACAAATAGTCATACATGACTCACACAAACACACAATTGCACAAGGTTTGCAAAAGCAAACACACAAGATTCATGCAAACATGCAAGAATACAAACCATAACCACACATGACTCACATAAGAAAAAGAATAAACAAACACAAAAGACTCACATAAAACACCAAACAAACACGTGATCACAAAATATAACAAAAAGGATGAACTCAACAACGTAGGAGGCACACAAACATAACAAAGCATGCAAACACACAAGATGCTAAACAAGATGGGCTTAGGGCCTAAGATAAAACAAGGAAGGGCCTAAAGCTCGACACAATGCAAGGACAGGCCTAAGGCCCAAACGGAGTATGAGATAGGCCTAAGGCCCAAGATGGAACAAGGACACAAACAAGCAAACAAACACATATGACATAAAAACAAATAGCAAAGATCAAACTGCAAGGATTGCAAACAAACATGAAGACACCAAAGATAAGGACAGACAAGACAACTTCTAAAAAAGCGATAAACGCACAAAACAAAGGGTAACAAAGATGACAAGGACACAAAACATAATGTCAAACTTTTGAGATGTTCAATCATTAGAATGCATTAGAACGCATCCTCCTTGGTTTATAGATAACTTTTAAGATGTTCAATCATTAGAACGCATCCTCCTTGTGGGTTCCACCTTGCCCCTAAATTGACTGATTCACTTTCTTTTATTTATTTATTTATTTATTACCTTTTTCCTAGGCCGCCATTGATGGAAATATGAGAGTGCGCAGTAGAAAAATTAACGGATCTACTTCATTCGCAATTGATAACATGCACTATATAAATTTCAGAATTCAAGAATAAGAGAGTGTACCTTGGTGTGGTGAATTTCAAAACAAAGATTGTAAGCACTTGGGAATACTTCTAATCTTCACTCCAATTCCACTAACGCCCAAGATGTGTGGTCTCTCAATCAGTTATATGAAATGTTCAAGAGAGAATTCAAGAGTGTCCAACACTCACATACACCATTTCATGTAAAAGGTTCTATCTAAAATTCAGTAAGTTTCTCTCCTTATAACTGATTATCTAATTGGGCTAGCCTTTTGGGCCTTTCCAATTGGGCTCTAGTATGTGGCTTGGAGTGGGAAGAAAATGGACCAATAAGAAACTAGCTCCAATGGGCCTTGGGCTTTTCTGTCAACTCTTGACAAGTCCAAAGTTACCATTAACTATATTTAATACCACTATATAAATATAGTTGCACTCTAGGCCTTATCTATAAATTATATCCCAAAACTTTATTGTACATGCAACCCCTTCATAAAATATTCGTAGTAATATAAAGTCATGAATGTAGACTGCCACTTTGTAAATTACTACATCTTAATCCTTGAGTACCCGGTTTAATCCTTTTAAGTTATTCACCATATATTTATGAAATCCAATTTCATAAATATATACTTTAGTCTTACTAAATTGGTTAGGCCTAACTCTCTGAATAACAAACCCATTAAACTTATCTCAAGGGAATATTTTGTATCTCTGTTAAGAGACTATGAATTCCATCTTGAGAATATATGTTCCATCAACACTAAATGTGGCTGCCCAACATACTGAGGTTTTGACCATTACTTTAAATCTCACTCCTGATATATCAAAGCAGCCTATACCTTATGATCAGGTCCATTATTCTCTCAAGATTAAGAGTTCATGCAAATATAAGTCGTGAGATTTATTATTCATTTGACAGTCATTAGGAGAATAATAAATCTCACAGCGATCCAATTCAATATGTCTTAACTCTTAAAACATATCAACATATCAACTAGAAGTCCCCACTTCCATGATCGAGACAAATCATCATAATTGATATGTTAGAGTCTTCGCAGATGAAACGCCCAATTTCATCACCGACTACGAACTACAATTCTGAGTTTACAAAGAACCAGTGATTTATATTTTCTGTGACTTTTCACATAAATCACATACTATGCATCTCATGGACTATATGATAATGTCCGAATATTAATGTTACCATTATTTCAAATAATAATAAAACAACTTTATTAAACACAATATTAAGTCACACATAATGTCATACTTAATATTATACATAGCATCATACAATAGGATTTAAGGGCACTTATCCTAACAATCTCCCACTTGCCCTAAAGACTATTGTGCTCTAATCTAACTCCCATTCCTTCTAAATGCGACTCGAAAGTCCTTTGAGGCTAAGCTTTGGTAAATGGATCTGCTAGATTATTTGCACTTTCAATCTTTGCTACCACCACATCTCCACGAGCAATGATATCTCGAATGATATGGTACTTCCTCTCAATGTGCTTTCCTTTCTTATGATTCCTTAGATCTTTTGATTGTGCAATTGCTCCACTATTGTCACAAAACAAAGTAATGGGAGCTTGCTCCATTCTTACTACACCAAGGTCAGAAAGGAATTTCTTGAGTCATACAGCTTCTTTTGCTGCTTCACAAGCAGCAACATATTCTGCTTCCATAGTGGAGTCCGCAATACAAGATTGCTTGACACTCCTCCATGTTATGACTCCACCTCCTAAGGTGAATACACATCCTAATGTGGACTTTTTGAAATCTAGATCCGATTGAAAGTCTGAATCTGTATAGCCAATAGGTATTAAATCCTCACAACGATAAACAAGCATATAATCTCTCGTTCTTCGTAGATACTTGAGAATGTGCTTTACAGCTTGCCAATGTTTTGGTCCTGGATTTGATTGATATCGGCTGACCATGCCAACTGAATAATAGATATCTGGTGTAGTATAAAGCATGGCATACATGAGACTTTTTACTGCTGAAGCATAAGGAACTTGTCTCATTATATCTACTTCCTCTTGAGTCTTAGGCCTTTGGTCATCAGACAGAGGAACTCCATGTCTGAAAGGAAGTAATCCTTTCTTGGAGTTTTGCATGCTAAACCGTTATAGAACCTTATCTATATATCCAGCTTGTGATAAGCCTAACATCTTATTCTTTCGATCTCGCCAAAGCTTGATCCCTAGAATAAAGTTAGCCTCACCCAAGTCCTTCATATCAAATTGGCTTGACAACCAAACCTTTACTGATGACATCACTCCTACATCATTTCCAATGAGTAGAATATCATCAACATAAAGCACTAGGAACATTACTACTTTGTCTTGATGTCTTTTGTACACACATGGTTCGTCAAAATTTTGTTTAAAACCAAATGGCTTGATTGCTTGATCAAATCTGATGTTCCATGACCTAGATGCTTGCTTAAATCCATAAATGGACATTTTCAACTTGCATACCATATGCTCTTGGTTCTTAGTTACGAAACCTTCCGGTTGCATCATATAGATTTCCTCTTCAAGATTGCCATTGAGAAATGCAGTCTTGGCATCCATTTGCCAAATCTCATAATCATAATGAGCAGCAATGGATAAGAGAATTCTAATAGATTTAAGCATTGCTACTGGAGAAAAGGTTTCATCATAATCAATACCTTCCTTTTAAGTATACCCTTTCACCACTAGCCTTGCTTTAAAGGTTTCAACCTTTCCATCTATCCCTCTATTCCTCTTGTAAACCCATTTGCAACCAACAGGTTTAATGCCGTTAGGTGCCTTTACAAGATCCCAAACTTGATTGGAATACACGGAATCTAATTCAGATTTCATAGCTTAGACCCAATGATGTGCATCTATATCATTCATTGCTTCATCATAAGTGTAGGGATCCGATTCAGCCTCTTCTGAGATAGCTTCATAAGTTTCTCCTAAACCTATGAATCTTATAGGAGGCCGAACAATTCTCCCACTACGACGAGACACCTGTGTACTAGACATCTTATAAGTAGTATCTTGTGGTGTATCTAATACAGCCACATCATCCCTAGTTTCATCCATTGGTTGTTCATTTACAGGTTCATTTATTTCAACCAACACAACTCTACTTCTAGGAGTATAATCATTCATATAGTCATTTTCCAAGAATTTGGCATTTGTGCTAACAAAAACTTTATTATCTTTATGACTATAGAATAAACTTCCAATAGTTCCTTTTAGATACCCTACAAATAAAACCACTTCTGTTTTAGGCTGTAACTTGTCAGACTTTCCTTTTAACACATGTGCTGGACAACCCCAAATATGGAGATGTCTCATACTAGGCTTACGCCCATTCCACAACTCAACAGGTGTTTTAGGAAAAGACTTCGAAGGTACTAAATTTAGAAGATACATTGCAGTACTCAAGGCATATCCCCAAAAGGAAATGGGTAGAGTTGAATAACTCATCATGGACCTAACCATATCTAAAAGAGTTTTATTCCTTCTTTCCGCTACACCATTTTGTTGTGGAGTTCCAAGTGCAGTCAATTGGGATACAATCCCATTTTTAGTTAAGTAATCCTTGAAATCCCCAAGAAGGTATTTGCCACCTCGATCAAATCAAATGGCCTTTATGTGTTTACCTAATTGCTTCTCAACTTCAGCCCTAAACTCTTTGAACTTTTCAAAGGTTTCGGACTTCCGTTTCATTAGGTATACATAACCAAATCTAGAGTAATCATCAGTGAAAGTAATGAAATACTCATAGCCACCTCTTGCCTGGATTGATATAGGACCACACACATCAGTATGCACTAGTTCTAGCAAATCTTGGGCTCTTCTACCTTTTGCATTAAAAGATCGTTTGGTCATTTTACCTTCCAAACAAGATTCACAAACTGGAAATTCATCAAAGTCCATGGGCTCTAAGAGTCCATCTTTGATCAGTCTTTGAATTCTGTTTGAATTAATATGACCTAAACACAAGTGCCAAACATATGCATCACTAGTAGAAGGAAAATTTCTCTTTAATGATTTTACATGAGAGTTATTATCTGATTCAGAATTATATAATTCATGCTTATCAGGAGTTAAAATATAAAGACCATCTACAATATTGCCAGAACAGATAAACACTTTATCCTTCTTTATTACAACATTGTCTTTTAGGATAACACAATATCCATTTTTACCTAAGTAGCAGAAATTAAATTCCTATGAACATTAGGTACATACAAACAGTCTTCCAATATTAAAACCCTAGATTCAAAACATAAATTATAAACACCAACAGCTACAACCGGAATCCTGCTCCCATCAGCCAAAGTAAGAAATAACTCCCCTTCTTTAAGCTTTTGGGTCTCTTGGAACCCCTGCAAGGAATTGCAAATATGATTAGTACAACCTGAATCCACACACCAGGAATCCGTGGGATTCTGTACCAAACATATTTCAAGAAGGAATGAACTTTTCATACCTTTATTGGCAGCCCTGAATTTTGGACAATTCCTCTTCCAATGTCCTTTCTCACCACAATGGAAACATTTTCCTTTGAGCTTCTTTCCTTTGTCAGCAACCCCTAAGGCAATTTGTTTACTCTCTTGCTTGGTGAAGTCCTTCTTCTTCTTGTTCTTACCCTTGCCTTTCGACTTAGGTTGAGAAGTAGAAACTTCACCAATATTGGCTTCAACATTAGAAGTACCAAGGATGCCTTCCACCGCTGCCAACTCATTCATTAATTCAGACAAAGTATAAATCTTTTTGTTCATATTATAGTTAAGTTTGAATTCCTTAAATGATTCTGGTAGTGACTGGAGTATCATATCCACTTGGGATTCTCCATCAATATCGACACCTAAAACTTCCAATGTATTCAGATTAGAGATCATTGTAAGACAATGCTCCCTTACTGAACTACCTTCAGCCATTTTGGTATTATAAATTTGCCTCATGGTCTCTTGCCTTGCAGAACGGCCTTGCTCACCAAACATCTCCTTCAGACTTAGCCTAATGTCTGAAGCTAGTTCTACATCCTGCATTTGATGCTGTAGAACATTTGAGATAGATGCTAGGATGTAGCACTTGGCCATCTCATTAGATTTCTGCCAACGATCATATTGTTGTTTTTCCTCAAGAGGAGCATCTAATGAAGGAAAGCTAGGACACGGTTTAGTAAGCACATATTTGTGCTCTTCAGCAGTAAGAACAATGTTCAAATTTCTTTTCTAGTCAACAAAGTTGGATCCAGTCAATTTGTTTTGATTAAGAATAGTTACAAGTGGGCTAAATGATGCCATGTTCAAATCTGAAAACAATAAACATGAATATAATAAGTAAACTGGACATTATCAATTTAGCATATAAACATATAGTATGGAACCTTAATAAAACCATAATATAATATATGCAACGACAACCCAATCCCATATTCAATATCCCTCAGCATAGAGTGAATATAAAATACTATGATTGATTGAGAACTATTCTCATTATTAGTGCTATCATGATAACTCTTATCAAATACTAATAATATGTCGTTTTACATTTGGCCTCTAAATAATGATAGTAAGAACTCAGCATAGAGGATACTATAATATTTAGTCTAGTGTATACCATTGTCTAGAATCATGTGTAGCCACATTTCATCCCCTTAATAAGCTTATTTTGTAGTACCATGATACAAAACACCTTCCGCATGGAATGCAAAGCTCGAGGCTAAGACAAGGTGTTTGATCAAACCACTATAAACCAAGATATTCAATCTTATAGGACCATGAAATAAATACTCTCTGCATGGAATGCTAAGCTCGAGGCAAAGACAAAGTATATATTCCACACTACTATGAACCAACAATAGAGGCCGTGAGATCCAACCCTTGTATCTCTCTCCCACTAGATGTTTTAAAGGAAAGGTTTTTTAATTCTAAAACATGCATAATCTAATTACACATTGTCTTACTCCTTTTACATGTGAAAACACTTAGAAAAATTTCTGGTTTTCTTTATTTCGATTGATCGAATGTGCCCTTCGATCGATCGAAAAAATTAAGAAATTCGAAGTCTTATCACTGTTTCATTCGATCGATCGAAGGTGATTTTTGATCGATCGAAAATTGTGAAACTTGAATTTCCAGAAATTTTCCAAGGCAGTTTTCTACGGTTTTTCTTGAACAAACAACTTACATACGAACATGATAGTAAGAGAATGATATCAAAACTGAAATTCATTGATGCTATAGCCTTAAAGATCAATTTAACATACTTAAATTCAAATTTAAACAACATCATAACATCAATATCAGTTTTTATCATATCATAGTTTCAACAACTATGCAGAAAATTAAATGTGTAATCTTCTAACAACATGAAACTATAACTTCTAATTCCAGAATTCACAAAACATGTTATACAATTCAAAATTGAAGACCGCACTGATACCAATTGATGGAAATATGATAGTGCGCAGCAGAAAAATTAATGGATCTACTTCATTCGCAATTGATAACATGCACTATGTAAATTTCAGAATTCAAGAATAAGAGAGTGTACCTTGGTGTGGTGAATTTCAAAACAAAGATTGTAAGCACTAGGGAATACTTCTAATCTTCACTCTAATTCCACTAACGCCCAAGATGTGTGGTCTCTCAATCAGTTATATGAAATGTTCAAGAGAGAATTCAAGAGTGTCCAACACTCACATACACCATTTTATGTAAAAGGTTCTATCTGAAATTCAGTAAGTTTCTCTCCTTATAACTGATTATCTAATTGAGCTAGCCTTTTGGACCTTTCCAATTGAGCTCTAGTATGTGGTTTGAAGTGGGACCAAAAGGGACCAATAAGACACTAGCTCTAATGGGCCTTGGGCTTTTCTGTCAACTCTTGACAAGTCCAAAGTTACCATTAACTATATTTAATACCACTATATAAATATAGTTGCACTCTAGACCTTATCTATAAATTATATCTCAAAATTTTATTGTACATGCAACCCCTTTATAAAATATTCGTAGTAATACAAAGTCATGAATGTAGACTGCCACTTTGTAAATTACTACATCTTAATCCTTGAGTACCCGGTTTAATCCTTTTAAGTTATTCACCATATATTTATGAAATCCAATTTCATAAATATGTACTTTAGTCTTACTAAAGTGGTTAGACCTAACTCTCTGAATAACAAACCCATTAAACTTATCTCAAGGGAATATTTTGTATCTCCGTTAAAAGACTATGAATTCCATCTTGAGAATATATGTTTCATCAACACTAAATGTGGCTGCCCAACATATTGAGGTTTTGACCGTTACTTTAGATCTCACTCCTGATATATCAAAGAAGCCTACACCTCATGATCAGGTCCATTATTCTTTCAAGATTAAGAGTTCATGCAAATATAAGTCGTGAGTTTTATTATTCATTTGACAGTCGTTAGGAGAATAATAAATCTCACAGCGGTCTAGTTCAATATGTCTTAACTCTTAAAACATATCAACATATCAACTAGAAGTCTCCACTTCCATGATCAAGAGAAATCATCGTAATTGATATGTTATAGTCTTCGCAGATGAAATGCCTAATTTCATCACCGACTACGAACTACAATTCTGAGTTTACAAAGAATCTGTGATTTATATCTTCTGTGACTTTTCACATAAATCACATACTATGCATCTCATAGACTATATGATAATGTCCGAATATTCATGTTACCATTATTTCAGATAATAATAAAACAACTTTATTAAACACAATATTAAGTCACACATAATGTCATACATAATGTCATACTTAATTTATACATAGCATCATACAATAGGATTTAAGTGCACTTATCCTAATAGCCCTTATGGGTTTTCAACCTAGCAGGCATTTTTTACCTTTTTTTTTACTCTTTTTCAAGGCCCTAACTTTTGCCTAGACCGCCCTTGCGGGTTTTAAGCCTAACGGGCTCTTTCACTCTTACAGAAGTAAACAAATGGGATGCAATGAACAAGTGCCACGACTTATCCTCAAAAACATGAGTTGCATAATTTACGTGGTGTGATGTGGTTGCAACTCACAAGGTTGCCTACATATTCAAAAGGGATCAAGCCTAACGTAGTTCACACGAACAACTTCAATTGATCAGAGAGGACTTTTACTTGGCTTCTAATGAAGGCTTTGCTTCTTGGCTCATAAAGGAATGGATAACAAAGGCTCAAACTTACTTTCTTGAGGGTTACAACTTGGTGAAGAATTACTTTTCATCACTTTTGAAGTTTCTTCACTTTCACTTTTTTTTTTCACTTCACTTTTCATCTTTCTTTTTTTTTGTTTACTTTTGATTCACTTCTCTTCACCTTTCATTTTTTCTTTTACTTTCACCACTTTATTCCACTTCTTGCCCCTAGTGTAGGGGGTAATCCTTGACAAGGGTTACTTTGAAAGAAAATAACTTTGAAGGCTCAAAAGGGGTGAGCGAAGGGAAATGTGTTTAGGATAGTAGAATAATGGCCTCTCTTCATCCCAATTTCCATTGTTCAATTATGGGCAAACATGCAACATCACATATTGAGAATCAAATCTTGAAACTTTGAGAACTTATCATAAAACTCAAACCATTGCAAACCACTTTATTGAATAATTAAAATAGAGTACATGAATTGAAAGACTCACTGAATTAAAATACATTTTTGAATTGAAATAACAAAGACACACTGAATTAAAATAACAACACTTCTGAATTGAAAAACACATTGAAATGAAAGACTCTTGTGGAATGCAATAATAAAGACTAAAATTCTCAATCAGTCAACCCCAATTAGGAGGAGGCACACCATGGTAGTTGGGGAGAGGATTAGTCTTGATGTTTGGGAGGTTGATAGGTGGCAAAGGGACCTTGCCATATTGAATGAGGTCTTCAATGTCATGATAGAGACGATTGCACATATTAGTAGAATGACCATGGCTCTGATGGTACTTGCAGTACTTACTTGCATTGTAGTTTGGAGCAGAGGTGTTTAGAGTATACCTTCCAAGATCCAATGGCTTGATGAGTCCTTTGGTTGACAATTTTTTAAGTGCTTGGGATAAAGTCATTCCCAATGGAGTGAACTTTCTTCGAACATTAATAGCATTAACTTCACTTGTCTTACCACCATTGTTACTACTATTACTTGAATACCTTACCCCAAACTTCTTTTGAGGTTTTGCATTTCTCTTCTCAATAAGTCCACTATTAATAGTGATGATGATCAACAACAAGTGTTCTTCATCCATAGTGGTCGTCCAACATTAACAACACCCAGAACAGCCCTCAAAAAGGTAAAAGAAGGAGTACGCATCACAACACACAATAAAGACTCACAAGCAGGCCATCAGTCGTCCAACTAGTATTTGGTCGTCTATAGAGAACGTGGTCATCCATACCATAGTAGAGTATGGACGACTAATAAACACTTAGAAACTTTCTGAGTGTTTTCTACAATCTCAAATGGTTAGGTCACTAACCTTCACCTCGGAACATGGGGTGAATTCTCCGAAATTCGCTTCGCTCTCCCCACTAAGTCCACACATCTCCCATGATGTCAGTAGTTCCTATCAAGTAGACCCACTCCAAACTCTCTATAAAAAGGGCCGAGCCTCATCCAACCCGATACGTTTTACTATTCATTTACCTGCTATCCTTATGTTCTAGAGAGAAAACTGACTTAACCATCGAAGGGTTCTTGGCCGGTTCACCCCAGTCTCCTTCGATAGTTCACTTCTTCCTTTTCAGGTTCATCCAACCGCCATTAAAGCTGGAGCATTCAGCCTGCTGATTTTTGTGCATCATCAGTTGGCGCTGTCTGTAGGGAAGCTTTGTATTTTAATCACCTTGCTTTCTAAGACAAAAAAGGCTGCATGGTCCAGACTAGGTCAATGGCTACGAGTCCAGACCACCACGACAATGGAAATGCTTCTAGCCATCCTAATCGTGCCCCACTGCTAAAGACTGCTCCACTACTAGCGTTTGTCTAGCAGTAAGTGCAGTCTATGGCAGCCGTCATGGCAGACCTAACGCACCAAAACCAGGAGTTAACCTGAGAAGTTAACATGCATAAGCAACATCGCTAATGGCATACAGAGGGTCCTAGGCAAAATTCAGGGGCAGGAGAAGCGAAGAACAATGCTGGGGGTGGAGAGCAGTCAAGAGGCACTGTCACATGTAGGGTGCCACATCTGGAGAAGGAGATGGATCAAATGAAAAAGGCCACGGAAGAGATAAAGGACTCCATGAGAAGGACAAACCACGTTGATGATCTCGTCCATAGAACTGACTCTCCTTTTACTATGTCCATCACCAGTCACCCCTTGTCATCCAAGTTCAAGATGCCTACCTTGGATTGATATGATGGAATGCGAGATCCGTGCGATCACATTGACACATTCAAGACTACTATGCACCTTCAAGGGGTTCTAGACGAGATAATGTGTAAGGCCTTCCCTACCATGCTTAAAGGTCCAGCTCGGGTATGGTTTGGCAAGATACCACCAAATACTATAACTTCTTTCCAGGAGTTGAGTTAGCTGTTCGTCAACAATTTTGTCGGAGGTCAAAGACATAAGCGCTCTTCGTCAAGTCTGTTGAACATAGAACAAGGGGAGAATGAAAGTTTGCGGTCTTTCATTAGTCGTTTTAACAGAGAAGCTTTGTTGGTAGATGATATGGACGATAAAACCTGTTTGCAGCTTTCCATATTGGAGTCGCTTCAGATCTGTTCATTCACAAGCTATATGACTAAGAGCCACAGACGATGGCCGAGTTAATTCACTCAGCTCAAAGTTTCATGAATGTAGAAGACACGATTATTGCTAAACAGAAGAAAAAGGCTGAACGAGCAGATGCTGAATATTCGCGTCATCTAGAACAAGGCCCTAATCCAAAGAAAGCCAAAAAGGGAGAAAAGAGAGACAGATATGGCAAGAAGGCAAGATCGTCTTCAGGACGAAATTCAAACTATACACCTTTGAATGCCCCGCTTGACCAAGTATTGATGAAGATCAAGGACGACTCATCCTTGAAATGGCCGGGGAAAATTAAGAGGGATCCTAGCAAATGGAACAAGAGTAAGCATTGTCATTTTCAACGAGATCATGGGCATGATATGGACGAGTGTTATGACTTGAAGTAGTAAATTGAAGTTCTTATAAAATAGGGAAAGTTAAAGAATTTTCTTGGACAAGATCATAAGGACGAAAGGTTACCACTGAAGGGCAAAGCAGAAGAACCACTATGTCCACTGCTTGGTGTGATAAGAGTTATTGTGGGAGGAACCTCAACTGGAAGTTCGTCAAAAGCTAAGAAGACCTACTTACAAGTAGTACAGAACGTCCACCAAGGGTGCTGGGTATAAACGAACTAGCCATTTCCTTCACTAACGAGGATGTAAGAAGATTGCATCATCCTCATGACGATGCAATTGTTATCACTTTGACGATTGCGAATTACATAATGAGAAGGGTGTTAGTTGATAACAGGAGTTCTGCAAATATCCTTTACTATCCGGCCTTTTAGTAGATGAGAATTAGTAAGGAATTGCTTCATCCAGTGAAAGTGCCTTTGATCAGATTTGGAGGAATGAAAGTTCTACCAGTGGTTACAGTTTCCTTGCCATTTGTGGTTGGCTCTTACCCACGACAGGTAACCAAGATGTGAACTTCCTCGTCGTTGATTGCTCGTCCTCATACAATGCCATCATAGGGTGACCAACCCTAAACAGTTGGAAAGCTGCAACGTCCACTTATCATCTATCTGTTAAGTTCCCGACGGAGTATGGTATAGGATAAGTACAAGGTGATCAGCTTGCGATCAAAGAGTGTTATTTAGCTATGTTGGCAATGGACAAGCAAATGCAGACGATGAATATTGTGGAAAGGAGAACAATTACAGAGCTGATGGAAGTATTAGAGGATGTTTTCTTAGACGAGTCCAATCCAGAAAAGTTTACTAGGATTAGAACAAGTATGGAGGAGGAGACGAAGAAGAATCTTGGCCAGTTCCTTAAGATGAGTATCGATGTTTTTTCCTGGAGCTATGAAGATATGCCTGGGATTAATCCAAGTGTTATTACCCATCATTTAAATGTATCCTCATCCCACAAGCTCGTCCGTCAAAAGAGAAGAGTATTCACTCCGAAGTGACAGCAGAGTTCGTTCGAGAGGTTTATTACCTTGATTGGCTAGCAGACGTAGTGATGGTTAAGAAAGCGAATGGAAAATGGAGGATATGCGTGCACTTCATATATTTGAACAAAGCATGCCCTAAGGATAGCTATCCCTTGCCACGTATTGACCAATTGGTGGATTCAACAGCGAGCCACCAATTACTAAGCTTCATGGACTCATTTTAAGGGTATAACCAGATCAAGATGGACGAGGCAGATCAGGAGAAAACATCCTTCATCACCAGCCAAGGTTTGTTTTGATACAACGTGATGCCATTTGGTTTGAAAAATGCGGGGGCAACTTACCAGAGGTTGGTCAATCATAAGTTTCGTCCACAAATAGGGCGAAACATTGAGGTATATGTAGACGACATGTTGGTCAAAAGCACAAAGGAGGTACTTCACTTGGACGACCTTCAAGAGACTTTGGATACGCTTAGATGATACAACATAAAGCTAAACCTGAGAAAATGTTCCTTCGAAGTTTCATCGGGAAAATTTTAGGGATTCATGGTCTTACAGAGGGGAATTGAAGCAAATCCTAACAAGATCCAAGCAATACTAAGTATAGAGCCCCCAAAGAATGTCAAAGAAGTGCAGAGCCTAACTAGACGAGTAGCTTCCCTTAACAGGTTTGTCACAAAAGCTACCGACAAGTGTTTGCCATTTTTCAAGGTGTTAAGCAAAGCATTCGAGTGGATGGATGAATTTCAACGAGAATTTGAAAATCTTAAGACTTATCTTACCACAACCCCCCTGTTGAACTCGTCCAAGCCGGGTGAAAAGTTGTATCTGTATCTAGCGATATCTCCTTATGCAGTGAGCTTAGCCTTAATCAGGGAAGAAAGGAAGGTGCAGAAGCCCGTCTATTACACCAGCAAAGCATTGAGGGGAGCTGAAGGACGGTATCCACCGACAGAAAAGTTAGCTTTTTCATTGGTGACAGTAGCAAGGAAGCTTAGGCTTTATTTTCAAACTCATGTTATCAACGTCTTGACAGATCATCCACTTAAGAAAGCTATGAACAAACTAGAGGCAGTTGGATGACAGATTCAGTAGGCAGTGGAGCTCAGTGAGTTTGATATAAGATATCGCCCAAGAGAAGCAATAAGAGCCTAAGCACTTGTAAACTTTATCGTAGAATTTACTCTAACCCATACCAGTAGAACGAAGGAGAAATGGCAAAACAGTGGATCGACCATGTGGATGGTTTGTCTACTCAGTATGTAGGAGGAGTTGGTGTAATTCTACAATCACCCGAAGGAGATCGTCTAAAATATGCGATACGTCTACAGTTTCAGACGACCAACAACGAAGCTGAGTATGAAGCCCTCTTTCAAGGCTTGGAGTTGGCTAAGTCACTAGGAGTAGAATTAGTAATCATCCAGGGAGATTCATAGCTGATTATAGGTTAGGTGAATGGAACATGTGAGGCCAAGGAAGAATGAATGGAAAGGTATTTGAGCAAAGTCAAGCATTGCATCAAAAGTTTCATATCGACCAAGTTTTATCAGATCCCAAGAGAGGAGAACATGGAAGTGGATAGCCTGGCCAAAGCCACCTCTACGGACGGCATCATGGATGAGCAAGTTAGAATCCAGTACATTCCAAGCATTGACATCCCTAAAGTACAATAGATAAACGGAGAAGCCAACTGGATTACACCAATTGTATCTTATCTCAAGGACGACATACTTCCTAAGGATAAAGAAGAAGCTCAAAAGCTAAGGGCTATAGCAGCTAAGTTTGTCCTTATGGTCGAAGTGCTATACAAGAGGAGTTTCTCTCAACCCTACCTGAGATGTTTAACTCTAGATGAGTCAAACTATATCATGAGGGATGTCTATAAAGGTGCGTGTGGAAATCATTCAGGAGAAAGGTCCCTCATCCACAAGATTGTTCATGCAGGTTACCACTGGCCCTCTATGCAAGCAAACACAAAAGCATATGTCAAAGCATGAGACAAGTGTCAGCGCTTTAGCAATGTGCCTAGACAACCGTCAAAATACTTTACCCCGTTGATAGCCCCTTGGCCATTTGTCCAATAGGGACTTGATATCCTTAATCCTTTTCCAATAGGAACCAGATAGATGAAGTTCCTAGTAGTAGGAATTGACTACTTCACTAAATGGGTGGAAGCGGAACCTTTGGCAAAGATCACATAGTAGAACATCAGAATCTTCAAATGGAAGAACATTGTCTGCCGATTTGGGATTCCTAGGGTACTTGTGTCAGACAATGGACGACAATTCGACAACACACCCTTCAGGGAATTCTATGAGCAGCAGGGAATCAAGAATCACTACTCTTCACCCTCCCACCCATAGGCTAATGGATAGGCAGAAGTTGCAAACCGATCCTTGTTGAAGATCATCAAGACTTGGCTTGAGGAGGCAAAGGGGATATGGCTAGATGAGCTACCCATCGTCCTTTGGGCAAACAAGACAACAGTAAGAACTCCTACTGGGGAAACTCCCTTTAAGCTAACATATGGAAATGATGCAATGATACCTGCAGAGGTTGGCCTAACTAGTTACAAGGTGGCCCATTATAAGGATGAGGAAAATGAGAGACAACTCCATCTAAGCCTCGATCTCATTGACGAGTTGAGGATGGACGCAGAACAGAGGGTGCCACACTACAAGAACCTGATGACTAAGCACCATGATGCGATGGTAAAGCCTAGGCAGTTCAATAAAGGGGACCTCATCTTAAAAAGGGTGTCCTTAGCAACCAAGGATCCAGCTCATAGGAAGTTGGGACCCAATTGGGAGGGGCCATATAGAGTCATCAACTACAAGAGACGAGGATCTTACTACCTAGAAACCTTAGACGGACGAAAGCTAGAACATCTATGGAACGTGGAACACCAAAGGAAGTACTATCAGTAAAGACTTGTCAAGGTCAACATGGACGACCTTAACCCCTACAAACTATTGGTTACCACTAGTAGTCTATCTATGTTATCTTTTAGCACTTATGTTTTCTAGCAGCATGTTATGTTTTCCAGAATTTGAATTCCCTAAAATGCACTAGCTAGTAGCCTGTGCTGTGTCTTTGGACGATGTTATGAACAAAGTCCTTCGTTTGTATATAAAGCAATTTGAATTCCCTAAAAAGCACTAGCAATGCATGTGCAATGTCTATGGACGATGTTATGTTATGTACAAAGTTCTTTGTCTGTATATAAAACAATTTGGATTTTCTACTTAAGTGTTTTTAATTCTCTACAAAATCCAAATCCATGAAAAAGCTAAAAAGAGATGGATGTATAAAATCTCTGGACACAAAGAGGTATCATCACAAGCCATCCTTAGACAAGGGAAGGAAGAAACACCTCCCACACATACTCATCGGTAAATGATAGACGAAGCAAAGCATGCATGCATCGAATGGATGATATTCATAAACTGCAAATGGTCAAAATCCCTTTATAATTGAAGTCCAAACCATGGATGAGCAAACACTTGAGCATTTCAAAATCCCTATATAAATGAAGTCCAAACCATGGACGACCACACTTGAGTATTTCGGAATCCTTGTATAAGTGAAGTCCAAACTATGGATGAGCAAACACTTGAACATTTTGAAATCCCTAACTAAGTGGAGTCCAAACCATGGACGAGTAAGCATTTAAATATTGAAGTTCGAAAAAAGTAGCAAAAAGGGATAAAAACGAGTGTCCAAACATGAACAAGAATATATTTATAAATTAACTTGTTCATAAAAGGGTTAGACGACCACCGTCCAAAATCCTTTAAAAAATATTTAAGCCTAAAAAGGCAAATGTATAAAACCTGCATCCATAACTATGGACGAGGAGATTGTACTAGCATAAATTAAAATATGGTCCAAAACAAGAGACCCCAGCAATATGAATAAAAACAAATTTTTGTTTACAATAAAGTCTACTTGGATAAACCACTGGGGACAACGTCCCCCAGACTTTGAGCCGTCCTTTGTTGGAAGAGGAGTAGAGGCATCGTCTTCAATGTTCACGTCTTCTGAGCTAGTCTAAAGCAAGGAACTCTCAGCTGCGATGGGAAGCTCGATGGAATTGAAGTCCACCCCAGGAAAGGCTTCAATGGTGTCCTGACGGAAGTCCTTGAAGCCTACAGCATAGTTCTTGTCCTGGAGCTCAGTAAACTCACTGGAAATCTTGAATTATCTAATGGCCTCGTCCTTAGCCTTGCTCAGAGAAGAAGTAAGCTTATCGATTTTCTTCTAGAGATGGTCTAGACGAGTCTCCTTCTCGACGATATCAGCCCTTAACTCCTCAATCAGATTCTTCAACTCCTTCACCTCGTCCACTAACTTCATCTTCTCCCCAGCCATGTGACTTGCCTCCTTCCCCATGTCACGGACCTTTGTCTCTAACTTGATCCTCTCCTTGTCCAACTCCATGGCTTGCTTGGACGTCGCCATAAAGTTAGACATGACCTACATTGAAAAATATGGACGTGAGATGAAAGGAAAAGTAAAACTCAAACTTTTCACAAGTGATTATGGACGAAAATAATACCTTGAAGAGATCATGAACAGTGGACCATTCAAACTCCTTCACGGACATGTCATAGCAAATAGTGACGTCCTTATCTGTCACTGCTTGTTGGAACCTGTCCTAAGCAAGGCTCTCACTTCTCGAGAGAGTCAATGGACGACTCTCGGGGGGAGCAGCAATAGACGGGTTCAAGGACGGACTTGCATTAGGGATAGAAGTAGTAGTGACTTGAGAAGTCGTGGACAGTTGAGTGGAAATAGCAGGAGGAACGGAGGGATCAACGTCAACGACGAGAGATTTAGACGGGGTGAAAGATTTCCAGTATCAAGTGTCCTAGATATAGTCTTCCTTTTCTCCGAAGCTGATGGACGAAACTGAATAAGGACATCCCCCTCTGTCTGGACAGTTTCATCACCACTTGTATGACCTTTTCCCTTGTTCTCCTTCATAGTTACCATTCCTATACAAATAAAAGGAGAGAGAAGATCGTCAAAGTTTAGACGAATTAAATGAGAATGAACAAGCAAAAGTGCAAAAAATAATAAACTTATGTCGACGAGTAGTAAGCTCGTGAGCTAATGCTACCTCTGTAGGAATAGGTCCAAGTCCCCAAGTTGATAGACGATGGAGTGTCACTAGAGAATGGAAGGTTTTGTCAGCAAAGGAGCATGCTTGTTGGGTGCGATTCAAATAAAATTTGCTCAACGAGGGACGAGCTACCTCTGTGCAGCATACTTTGAGAACATAGACGACCTATTTCACCAGTGTAAGGAGGGAATGTATCCCTACATACCTCAACAGGGTTTCCAACCCTATACCCAGAGACGAAGAAGAACTTTATCTTCCACCTCCTATCAGATGAGGGAAGGGACCTAATTAACCTACAACTAGAACCCTTAGCTGAGAAATGGTTGAAACCAAGGAACTAGCTTATCTCAAAGGGCTTATAACAATACAGGAACTCATCCACAGTAAGAGGATGGTTTTTGTCGAAAGCCTCTCTTTATAGTACTTGCATAGCCACTATGGTCCTCCACCCATTGGGGTTAAGCTGGTTTGGCCCCATACCCAACCTATGAAGGAGTTCTCTAGCAAAGGCATTCAAAGGCAACCTTAGGCCCCTTAAGAGGTAAGCCTCGTATATACCAACCCCAAGAGAATTTGGGGTACAACACCATTCACCAGGGGCAACAAGAAGAGGATTGACTTCGTCAAGATTTGATATTTGTCTCTAAGCATATAAAGTCTCTTCTCATCTATTTTGGACAAAACATCCACAAAACAACTATATATAATGTCCACCTCTTCACTAGGGGAAGGAATGGACGGTTAAACACTTATGGACAAGCCAGCAGATGACCCAGAAGCCACCCTTCTCCTTATCTCCTCCTAGAGGACCTCTAGGGGAACTCCAAGAACTCCAGATGAGTATTGCTCATCTATGGAGCCACTCTCACTACCATTACTCTCATTACTACTACCACTACTATTACTTTTGTCATGATACTCGTCTATTTCTCTCTCGTCCCTATCACTAGACGAGGACACTACAATCTCAGCCATTTGTAAAGAATTCTAAAGAAGAAAGCTTACAAACGAAGATAGGAGGACACTTGATTCTAAATAGAGAGGACTAAGGATGGAAGAGAACTTCTAGACGAGGCGTGATGGATGACTGATGTCAGAGAGGAAAATATGAAAAAGTGAGAGGGTAAGAGAGGGATTGAACTATTTATAGGGGACTAGGTGGGTCACTGAAACGACATGAACCGACCAGAAAAAGGCACATGTCTATTCCTTCAAAGAACGAAGCAACGTGACCTTTTGTAAGAGGAAACAAGTATGGTGAAGACATGGATGACCTATGGACAAGGGGGCAACTGATGATGATCAACAACAAGTGTTCTTCGTCTATAGTGGTCGTCCAGCATCAACAACGAACAGAATATCCCTCAAAAAGGTAAAAGAAGGAGTATGCATCACAACACACAATAAAGACTCACAAGCAGGCCATTAGTCGTCCAACTAGTATCTGGTCGTCCATAGAGAACGTGGTCGTCCATACCATAGTAGAGTATGGATGACCAATAAACACTTAGAAACTTTTTGAGTGTTTTCTACAATCTCAAATGATTAGACCACTAACCCTTACCTCGGAACGTGGGATGAATTCCCTGAAATTCGCTCCATTCTCCCCTCTAAGTCCACACATCTCCCACAATGTCAGTAGTTCCTAACAAGTAGACCCACTCCAAACTCTCTATAAAAAGGGCCAAGCCTTATCAAATTGGGTATGTTTTACTATTCATTCACCTACTATCCTTGTGTTCTAGAGAGAAAACTGACTTAACCATCGAAGGGTCCTTGGCCAGTTCACCCTTATCTCCTTTGATAGTTCACTTCTTCCTTTTTAGGTTCATCCAACTGCCATTGAAGCCTGGAGCATTCAGCTTACTAATTTTCATGCATCATCAAATTGCATCCTCAACTTGTATACCAGAATCATATAAATCCACAAAATTATTCAAAGGAATTGGAGCAAATTGGCACCTATAAGTAGCAGAAAATGTCGAATTAGGGTTTCTAGGATTAAGTACGCGTACGCATATGTAGGGCCTGCGTACACTGCCTAGTTGTATGCATACACATACTTCGAGTATGTGTACGCATGCAGAATCATGCATACACACACATGCCCAAAATCCTAGCCCAGAAACAGCAAGAAAAAAAAGCAGAGCAGAAACTTAAAACAAAGAATCTAATAACCTAACATGCTCTAAACAATAAAACCAAGAAAACCTAAGCTAAGCAGACATATTATAACATAAATAAACAAGAAGAATAAAGAAAACAGAAGGATTAAAAAAGAAAAAAGCAAGGAAATGAAAAAGAAGGTTTAGAACTTATACCTCCAAAATAAAAGCTCTTTGGCTTGATTTTGACCATTCTCTTTAGTCAAATCTATTCACAACCAAAAAAAATATATTAGTAAACTTAAAAACTTGAAGATCAAGACCAGAAAAGGTCTCAATCAGAAGAAAGTTGACTTGAGGATGTTTTGTGAAAAACTCTCTTTGAAAAGGTACCATGTATGACTTTTTATATTTAGAAGATGGGAAGTTTGGAACGGCGGGAGTTTGGAACGGCTCCCATACAATGTGGGATTTGTTCCAAACCTCAGCTTTAATTCAGAAAACTTGTCTTTCATAGTTTCTAGAACCCTATGCGTACGCATGCTCGTGTATGCGTACGCATGTGATAGGCCAAGAATGTATTGACCCCTTGTGATGAATTAACCAATTAATTAGCCAAGTTAATTAATTAATTCAATTAGCATGCAATAAGCATGGTAGGACAAACAAATCACCAACTAAGTTAAAATGCAACGGAAAATAAATTGACACGGTGATTTGTTTACGAATGGAGAAAACCTACAAGGAAAAAACCCCACCGGGTGATTTTAAGGTCACCACTTCCGAGAATTCACTATTATCACAACAAGCGGTTACAAGTAAAGGAATCTCAGTACCTTATACCAACCTACAGTTGAACCCTTACCCCAATACCCAATTAGATTTGTTTTGTAGTGACAATCTCTCATTTTAATGCACGGCTCCCAGTATGTGACTAACCAATTCGATGCGCGGATCCTAGTACGCGGCTTACTCACCAACTTGAGAAAGATGTTGGCTGCAAAGTTCTTCAGTTCATCAACACGATGAAGATCACGAAGCTCCTTTGTTACAAAACCCTATGATGTACAAACACAACAGCTTCTTGAATAGAAAGATGAACTAGGGCATATGTCTCCAGTTCACAATATGCTTATGAAAAACTTTTTCATTGAGTTGCATTAGCTATGACGGCCCTTAAAACTATCCTTATATATGTTTAGGGTTGTGAGAAAAGAAAGCCCAAACATCTATTCAAGGATTGGAGTGAAATCAGATCTGAAAAACTAATTTTCATAAACCTCAACAGATACCCTATCTATCGAGCAGCTGTCGAGCATCGGGCTGAAACAGCTTTTTAAACCTCGATAGATACTAGCTGTCGAGCTTTAAAATCCAGCACTTCTTCACTTAAAGTATTAAACACATCCTAGATCTACCCAATTACAAGTAAAGTGCGTTTTGTCAAAGGATTAGCCAATTCTATATTGACATATGTTCCTAACATGATTCACATATGTCCTAACAGCATGCATGAAGCTTGCGTACGCAAGTATGGAGCATGCGTACACATACACGTGTCTGCATACACATGCCCTAAGGTTTTCATGGCCTTTATTTTCCAAAAATAGATTTATTTTATTCATAAAAGAGTTATATTTTATAAAAATATTTTCCTCAAGTCAATTTCAATCTGATTGGGCCCTAAACCAACCTTGGACTTTAGAATTTTACCATCATTGGGGAACGGAAGGCCTAAGTCTAAGGGGTACAAAATGTAGTGTCTACAGGTGCCGACTTAAGGGTCTTATACCTTGCTAAGCGAGCTTCTTGCTAGCTGGTGGGTGAGGACACACCTTAGGTGCCTATGGATCCTCCCATATTCATGCTTGCCCCACTCTCGATGTCTGACACTGGGTACCAATTGTGGAGGGGAAGTATTGCCTATGCTCAGTGGCTCTTGGGTGACTTGGATTATGATGAGTTTAGTGAGGATCGTCTCATGCCTTCTTTTCCCAGTGGGGTATGTACATTCCTTTTTTTGTCATTTCTCTCTATCCATCTTGCATATTATGTATGTGGTAACACTCAAATGTAGTGAATACTTCAGGGTGCGGCTAGTCCAGCTGCTAGTGGGGCGTAACCCTAATGTCATGGGTTATCCCTTCCCTCAAGGCACACGGCCTGTGAGTTCTCTTTGTCTTTACTCTTTGTACTTTTTTTTTCTTTTTTTTTTTGCATTCCTTAAGCTTGTCTTAACATTGTCCATTTTCAAAATATCAGCCTATTGTAGCAGAGCATGAGGAGTTGGTCCTACTTGCTGGGAACCTTAAGTATGAGGTGACCGAGTACTCCAGACAGATCTATGAACCTGGTGGGTATGCCCAACCCAGTGATGATGATGATGATCCAAAGGCAACCCTGAGTACTCAGCCAAGGAAGAGGCATTACCGGAGTTAATCCCTGCAATTAGACAGACACACAAACAGACACATAGACATTTCTAGTTTCTTCCTTTTCTTTTTAGCATATATCTTCTACACTTTTATTTTATTTGAGACATTGGGTAGTATTTAAGAACATCTTTATATTTCTGCTTTTATTTTTGGACATGTATTTATTTACAACTCCTGGAGGATTTGGATATGTATGCATTTTATATTGTCTTGCTTTCCCTTTTTTGCTTTGATGAAATTCTGAGTCTAAATCCATCTTGAGCAATCCTTTAGGCCATAGGAATCATGAGAAGGGTCTTGGTGTAAAAAACACACTCCAAATAGGAAAAGGTGTCTGAAACCCTAGTGACCATGCGTATGCATTCAGGACCATGCGAAAGTGTGCATGTAGGCAAAAAACCCTAGCCGACCTTTTCCAATATAAAACAGCTGTGAGAGGCTTCCAAACCTTCGTAAAACATGTTTTAAGCTCAAGAATCATTCTACAAGGTTTTCAATGGTAGAATTCACTTCTTTAGAGGTCTCCATGTGGATTAACAAGCTTAATCTCAATTTCTTGTATGCACTCATGCCCTTTGGTCTTTCTTGTATTTCTTTCATTCATCAAATCAAAGTGGACGAACCCCTTCTACATGCTGCCACTGAGTTTTGGGTTCCTACTCGGCATATTTTCCAATTCAATGGTGTGCAGTTATGCCCTACTCTTGAGGAATTTTGTCAATAAAGAATTATTTTTCCCATGAGAAATAACAAAATATCAAAAAACTGATAAATACTCCAAAACCTCTAAAGTGACTCACTTAGAACTGCCAAAATGACTAAGATGCACCACGAATGTCCAAATTATCCGAAACCTTAGAAAAAAACCAAAACGACGACAATAAGCCCGACAACTTTTAAATAAGCAAAATACCCTCGAAACCTCTGAAAATGACCAAAATACCCCAAAACTAGGTCAAAATACACTCGATTTGATAGATTTTCGGGGTATTTTGGTTGGTTTCAAGTTATTTTGCTTATTCTAGAGGATTTTAGGGCATTTTGCTCATTTTTAGCGATGTCAAGGGGTACTTTTTTTAGTCATTTTAGATGTTGGGGCATTTTAGTCATTTACGAGGTATCGAGATTTGACAGCTCATTTTAGCCGTTTTAGGGGTATTTTGGTCATTTTAGAAGTTTTCGGGTTATTTTAGTCGTTTTAGAGATTTTGAGGCTATTTCGGTCAATTAAGAGATTTCGAGTGTGTTTTTTTTGGACATTTAGTGGTTTAGGAGGTATTTTGGTAATTTTGGGAGCATAATGTTCATTCTAGTGATTTAAGGGAATTGTTTTGTGAATAAAAAATTATTTTACCCGTGAGAAAAACCAAAATATCAAAAAACCGATAAATACACCAAAACCTCTTAAATGATCCCCTTAGAACTACCAAAATGCCTAAAATGCACCACGAATGTCCAAAATATCCCAAAACTCTAGAAAATGGCCAAAACGACGACAATAAGCCTGACAACCTTTAAAATGATCAAAATATTTTTGAAATCTCAAAAATAAGCAAAATACCCATGAAACCTCTGAAAATGACAAAAATACCCCTAAACTAGGCCAAAATACACTCGATTTTCTATATTTGAGGGGCATTTTGTTCGTTTGTGAGATATCGATATTTGACTACTCATTCCATCCGTTTCAGGGGTATTTTGGTCTTTTTAGAGGTTTTCGGGTTATTTTATTCGTTTTAGATATTTTGAGACTATTTCGGTCAATTAAGAGGATTCGGGGGTGTTTTTTTTTGGACATTTTGTGGTTTAGGGGGTATTTTGTTAATTTTGGGAGCATAATGGTCATTCTAGGGATTTCAAGGGAATTTTTCTGTCAATAAAAAATTATTTTACCCGTGAGAAAAACCAAAATATCAAAAAATCGATAAATATACCAAAACCTCTTAAATGATCCCCTTAGAACTGCCAAAATGCAACACGAATGTCCAAAATATAACAAAACTCTAGAAAATGTCCAAAATGACAACAATAAGCCCGACAACTTTTAAAATGATCAAAATACCATTGAAACCTCAAAAATAAGCAAAATAACTTCGAAACCTCTGAAAATGACCAAAATACCCCTAAACTAATCCAAAATACACTCGATTTTATAGATTTTAAGGGCATTTTGGTCGTTTGTGAGGTATCGAGATTTGACTACTCATTCCAGCCATTTCAGGGGTATTTTGGTCAATTTAGAAATTTTTGGGTTATTTTAGTCATTTTAAAGATTTTGAGATTATTTCGGTCAATTAAGAGGTTTCAGGGTTGTTTTTTTTGGACATTTCATGGTTTAGGGGGCATTTTGGTAATTTTGGGAGCATAATGGTCATTCTAGTGATTTCAAGTGAATTTTTTTTTCAATAGAATTTTTTTGTCAATAAAGAATTATTTTTCAAGTGAGAAATATCAAAATATCAAAAAACCGAAAAATACTCCAAAACCTCTAAAATGACTCACTTTGAATTGCCAAAATGACTAAAATGCACCACGAATGTCCAAATTATCCCGAAACCTTAGAAAACAACCAAAATGACGACAATAAGCCCGACAACTTTTAAAATTATTAAAATAACATTAAAACGTCCAAAATAAGCAAAATACCCTTGAAACATCCGAAAATGACCAAAATACCCCTAAACTAGGTCAAAATACACTCGATTTTATAGATTTTCGAGGTATTTTGGTTGGTTTCAAGTTATTTTGCTCATTCTAGAGGATTTTAGGGCATTTTGCTCATTTTTAGCAATGTCGAGGGGTACTTTTTTTAGTCATTTTAGATGTTTAGGGCATTTTACTCATTTACGAGATATCGAGATTTGATAGCTCATTCTAGCCGTTTCAGGGGTATTTTGGTCATTTTAGAAGTTTTCGAGTTATTTTAGTCGCTTTAGAGATTTTAAAGCTATTTCAGTCAATTAAGAGGTTTCGAGTGTGTTTTTTTTGGACATTTTGTGGTTTAGGGGTATTTTGGTAATTTTGGGAGCATAATGTTCATTCTAGTGATTTAAGGGAATTGTTTTGTGAATAAAAAATTATATTACCTATGAGAAAAAAATCAAAATATCAAAACAACCGATAAATACACCAAAACCTCTTAAATGATCCCCTTAGAACTGCCAAAATGCCTAAAATGCACCACGAATGTCCAAAATATCCCTAAATTCTAGAAGATGGAAAAAACGACGACAATTAGCCAGACAACTTTTAAAATTATCAAAATACCATTGAAACCTCAAATATAAGCAAAATACCCTCGAAACCTCAGAAAATAACCAAAATACTCCCTAAACTTGCAAAACACACGATTTTATATATTTTAGGGGCATTTTGGTTGTTTGTGAGGTATCGAGATTTGACTACTCATTCCAGCCGTTTTAGGGGTATTTTGGTAATTTTAGAGGTTTCGGGTTATTTTGGTCGTTTTAGAGATTTTGACACTATTTCGGTCAATTAAGAGGTTTCGGAGAAGTTTTTTTTAGACATTTTATGGTTTGGGGGGTATTTTGGTAATTTTGGGAGAATAATGGTCATTCTAGTGATTTAAAGGGAATTTTTTTTTCAAAAAAATATATTTTACCCGCGACAAATACCAAAATATCAAAAAACCGATAAATACACCAAAACCTATAAAATGACCCCTTTAGAAATGCCAAAATCACTGAAAATGAGCAAAATACACTTAAACTAAGCCAAAATACACTCGATTTTATAGATTGTAGGTGTATTTTGGTTGGTTTCAAGTTGTTTTTCTCATTCTAGAGGATTTTAAGGCATTTTGTTCATTTTTAGCAATGTCGAGGGTATTTTTTTAGTCATTCTAGATGTTTGGGGTATTTTGGTCATTTTCAAGGTATCGAGATTTAACAGCTCAATCTAACCGCTTCAGGGGTATTTTGATTATTTTAGAATTTTTTGGCTTACTTTAGTCGTTTTAAAGATTTTGAAGCTATTTCGGTCAATTAAGACGTTTCGAGAGTTTTTTTTTTTGGTTTACAGGGTAGTTTGGTAATTTTGGGAGTATAATGGTCATTCTAGGGATTTCAAGGGAATTTTTTTGTCAATAAAAAATTATTTTACCCGTGAGAAAAACCAAAATATCAAAAAACCGATAAATACACCAAAACCTCTTAAATAATCCCCTTAGAACTGCCAAAATACCTAAAATGCATCACGAATGTCCAAAATATCCCAAAACTCTAGAAAATGGCCAAAACGACAACAATAAGCCCGACAACCTTTGTAATGATCAAAATATTTTTGAAATCTCAAAAATAAGCAAAATACCCACGAAACCTCTGAAAATGACCAAAATACCCTTAAACTAGGCCAAAATACACTCGATTTTATATATTTTAGGGGCATTTTGGTCGTTTGTGAATTATCGAGATTTGACTACTCATTCCATCCGTTTCAGGGGTATTTTGGTCATTTTAAAGGTTTTCGGGTTATTTTAGTCGTTTTAGAAATTTTGAGACTATTTCGGTCAATTAAAAGGATTCAGGAGCATTTTTTTTTGGACATTTTGTGGTTTAGGGGGCATTTTAGTAATTTTGCGAGCATAATGGTCATTCTAGGGATTTCAAGGGAATTTTTTTGTCAATAAAAATTATTTTACCCATGAGAAAAACTAAAATATCAAAAAACCGATAAGTACACCAAAACCTCTTAAATGATCACCTTAAAACTGCCAAAAAGCCTAAAATGCAACACGAATGTTCAAAATATAACAAAACTCTAGAAAATGTCCAAAACGATGACAATAACCCGACAAATTTTAAAATGATCAAAATACCATTGAAACCTCAAAAATAAGCAAAATACTCTCGAAACCTCTAAAAATGACCAAAATACCCCTAAACTAAGCCAATATACACTCGATTTTATAGATTTTAGGGGCAATTTGGTCGTTTGTGAGGTATCGAGATTTGACTACTCATTCTAGCCATTTCAGGGGTATTTTGGTCAATTTAGAGGTTTTAGGGTTATTTTAGTCGCTTTAGATATTTTGAGAGTATTTTGGTCAATTAAGAGGATTCAGGGGTGTTTTTTTGGACATTTTGTGGTTTAGGGGGCATTTTGGTAATTTTGGGAGCATAATGTTCATTCTAGTGATTTAAGGGAATAGTTTTGTGAAAAAAAAATTATTTTACCCGTGAGAAAAACCAAAATATCAAAAAACCGATAAATACACCAAAACCTCTTAAATGATCCCCTTAGAACTGCCAAAATGCCTAAAATGCACCACGAATGTCCAAAATATCCCAAAACTCTAGAAAATGGCCAAAATGATGATAATAAGCCCAATAACTTTTAAAATGTTCAAAATACCATTGAAACCTCAAATATAAGCAAAATACCCTCGAAACCTCCAAAAATGAACAAAATACCACTAAACTAAGGGGTATCGAGATTTGACTACCAATTCCAGCCGTTTCAGGGGTATTTTGGTCATTTTAGGGGTTTTCGGGTTATTTTAGTCGTTTTAAAAATTCAGAGGCTGTTACGGACAATTAAGAGGTTTCAGAGGTGTTTTTTTTTTGGGCATTTTGTGCTTTAAGGGGTATTTTTGTAATTTTGGAAGCATAATGGTCATTCTAATGATTTCAAGGTAATTTTTTTGTCAATAAAAAATCATTTTACCCGTGAGAAAAACCAAAATATCAAAAAACCAATAAAATTCCTAAAATGACCCCCATAGAACTGTCAAAATTCCTAAAATGCACCACGAATGTCCAAAGCATCCCAAAACCCTAGAAAACGACCAAAACAACGACAATAAGCCCGACAACGTTTAAAATGATCAAAATACAATTCAAACCTCAAAAACAAGCAAAATAACCTCGAAACCTCTGAAAATGACCAAAATACCCCTAAACTAAGCCAAAATACACTCGGTTTATATATTTTAAGGGCATTTTGGTCGTTTGTGAGGTATCCAGATTTGACTACTCCTTCCATCTGTTTCAGGGGTATTTTGGTCATTTTAGAGGTTTTCGGGTTATTTTATCGTTTTAGAGATTTTGAGACAATTTCGGTCAATTAAGAGGTTTCAGAGGTCTTTTTTATGGACATTTTGTGGATTGGGGGGAATTTTTTTTGTCAATAAAAAATTATTTTACCCGTGAGAAAAATCAAAATATCAAAAAACTGATAAATACACCAAAACCTCTAAAATGACCCGCTTAGAACTGCCAAAATTCCTAAAATGCACCACGAATGTCCAAAGTATCCCAAAACCCTAGAAAACGACCAAAACGTCGACAATAAGCCCGACAACTTTTAAAATGATCAAAATACTATTGAAACCTCTAAAATAAGCAAAATATTCTTAAAACCTCTGAAAATGACCAAAACACACCTAAACTAAGCAAAAATACACTCGATTTTATAGATTTAAAGGGCATTTTGGTCGTTTGTGGCGTATCGAGATTTGACTATCCATTCTAGCCGTTTCAGGGGTATTTTGGTCATTTTAGGGGTTTTCGAGTTATTTTAGTTGTTTTAGAAATTCAGAGGCTATTTTGGACAATTAAGAGGTTTCGGAGGTGTTTTTTTTTTTGGGAATTTTGTGGTTAAGGGGTATTTTTGTAATTTTGGAAGCATAATGGCCATTCTAGTGATTTCAAGGGAATTTTTTTGTCAATAAAAAATCATTTTACCCGTGAGAAAAACAAAAATATCAAAAAACCAATAAAATTCCTAAAATGACCCCCTTAGAACTGTCAAAATTCCTAAAATGCACCAAAATTCCTAAAATCCCAAAATTCCTAGAACTGTCAAAACATCCCAAAACCCTAGAAAACGACCAAAACAATGACAATAAGCCTGACAACTTTTAAAATGATCAAAATACCATTGAAATCTCAAAAATAAGCAAAATACACTCGAAACCTCTGAAAATAACCAAAATACACCAAAACTAAGCCACAATACACTCGATTTTATAGATTTTAGGGGCATTTTGGTCGTTTGTGAGGTATCGAGATTTGACTACTCATTCCAGCCATTTCAGGGTTATTTTGGTCAATTTAGAGGTTTTCGGGTTATTTTAGTCGTTTTAGAGATTTCGAAACTATTTCTGTCAATTAAGAGGTTTCAGGGGTTTTTTTGTGTGGACATTTTGTGGTTTTGGGGGCATTTTGTTAATTTTGGGAGAATGATGGTCATTCTAGTGATTTCAAGTGAATTTTTTTGTCAACATAATTTTTTTGTCAATAAAGAATTATTTTTCCCGTGAGAAATAACAAAATATCAAAAAACCGATAAATACACCAAAACCTCTAAAGTGACTCACTTAGAACTGCCAAAATGACTAAGATGCACCACGAATGTCCAAAAAAACCAAAACGACGACAATAACCCGACAACTTTTAAAATTATAAAAATACCATTGACACCTCCAAAATACCCTTGAAACCTCTAAAAATGACCAAAATACCCCTAAACTAGGTATTTTGCTCATTATAGAGGATTTTAGAGGTATTTTCGAGGTATTTTGTTGTGCCATCTGTAGTGCCTTGTATTTAATGTTTTAAATGTCTGGTGTGTGAATGTGTATTGTAATTATAGTTTGTCAGAGCTACAACTGCTAATACTACTCCTGCTACTACCGCTGCTAGAATGCAACCAAGTGTGTTGTTCATAAATCACTGTTGTTTGGTACCCTTGCAAATTATTGAAGCATACAAATATATATGCATTATTTAATCACACATCCCTACATTGTGCAATGCTTGAATGAATTTTTTAGAAGTTTTCTACTTTTATTTGTTATTGGCCAGAATTTGTGACTTTTTAAAAATAAATGGCAAATATAGTAGGCACCCCCAAGGTTTTTTCCCTTTTAACTCACACCCTTTTAATTTTCATTATTAAATACCCATCTTTTTACATATTATCTGCATCCTTATTTATTTATTTATTTAGGGTTGTTTTTTAGTTTGGAAGACCACATAGATTTTGAATTTTTTTTTTCCCTTTTGGATTTTTTTTTTGTTTGGAAGACTGCAGAAATTTTGACAACACTACCAAGTCACAAAGCCTTTGTGAACTGCACTCAGGCATGCCTTTAGTTTTGGTTTGGCATAAACTTGAAACAAATGCCATAAATATCTAGATTTGTGGCTTTTGTATTCTTAATGTTTGAATAAAACCATGAATAAAACCATATAGTATAATTTAAACATGTTTCACAAAAAGATAATACCTTTTTGTGTGTGAATAATCTATTTTGTTATTTATTTCTGAATTTCATGATGAAAACCAATGGAATACTTATTTTCATGAAGATTATAGACATTGAACTTTTTTAATAATTCAATAGTTGGGGTGGGGTTATTATGAAATTTATTGACATTAAGAGTGTTTGGTTATACATTGTAAATCTTTGATGAATTGGTATAATTTGGTGTTATACTTTATACTAATTTGGCGAAAAATTAAGTAGTTTGAAGAAGTTGAGAAAAGAGAAGAGCCTAAGAAAGGGAGGAAATAGATTCTTGAAAAGCATTGGATAAAGCTTGAAGATGTAAGCACAATTGTATATTTATTCTATTTACTGGTTCTTTTATAATACTTATTAAACCAAATGTAAGAGCACATTATGATTATTGTAATATATTACTTCATAATGTTTGTATTTATCTCATTTTTAATGATTTTGTGTAATATTTTGAGAGTTTCATCATAATTACATGTTTCATCTTATATTAGAGCCAATTTAGCTTTCAATAATTGAAATTAGAGAAATGTTTAAACCTGAACATGTTAACATTTAATTTAAAACAATCCTGTGCATCGCACGGGTTAGCGACTAGTTATTTAAAAAAAAAAAACCCTCATACTTTCTTTTGAATTTTCAATGTAGGGAAGCTTTGAAAATCTGGGGTTGATAAGGATTGCTGGAGTAAAGGTTTGATCCCTGAATTGTTTTGCTTAGTCTAAAATAGGGTGCAAGCTGTTATTTAGTAATTGGTATGAGTTATGTGTCTAATACTAGAAAAATACGTAGTGCCCTCTATTCTGCAAAGAAATTGTTGTAGATGCATGGTAGATCTACAATGCTTGAGTAAAAGGCACAGATTCCATCCTTTTAATTGCAGCTGTTTGGCCAGATCTTGATATCAGATACATGACTAAGATTTGCAAGAAGCTTGGTTTGGCAATACTTGTTGAGGTACAGATGGTGCTTCTTTATTGTTTGTTATATTTATGCAAATTTTCTTGTAATTGAAAATGTTTGACGCAGTCTTTTCCTTTCATGTGGTAAATCATATGATTACCATAATCTTTGACTTAATAATGAGCTTCTATATCACATAAAGGCTTATTTATATGAAAAGAGATGTGATTCAAGTTGTGACTAGGTTGCTTTTTTATGACTAATTTTTTTATTTGAAAGTAACACCCATGCCAGACTAGTTTTCATATGAACGTGATTTGGCAAACTTTTGCATATGCTCGACTGTTGGTTTAAATGTCTGTTCCCAACGGGTAGCACAATCGGCTGTGGACCTCATGAAGTGGAGGTCACTAGGTCAAATCTTCTCATCTCACCCCCCTTGGGGCTAAAGCTTACTTTAAAAAAAAATGTCACTGGAATATAGTTTTGGTTTCACAACAGTTTTTTTATGCTGCTAGTTGTCATTATCGTTATCTTGAATGCAAGAATTTATGGAATGGGATGGTTTTCCTATTTTCTTTTCTTCCTAGTACTTTGAGTTTATTAGTTTTGTTGAAGTGATAAAGATAACATTTTTCCTCACAAATTAGATTATTGAACATGCTATTGTTGCTCCTGTTGTCTGTCCTTAGATGTACAATGAGAGAGAAATTGATTGCGTTCTTGAAATTGAAGGAATTGAGCTTATTGGCATCAACAACTGCAATCTCGGTAAATTTTTTTAGTTATTGTGACTTGGCATACTCTCTCTTATTCTTTTTTTTTTTTTCTTTTCTTTTCCTTGGTTTTTAATATAATTGTTTGTTAAACATATCATGTCTAACTTTTTTCTTCTGTAAGCTATATATGACATCTGCTCCTAGTCTCTTTTCCGGGTAAATTACACTCACCCTTTTCGAGGTTTGGGGAAATGTTAGAAACTTCCTCCTATTCTTAGAAATGACACTTAGGCACCTAAGGTTATTAATTTTATTTTATTTTTTATGATTTTCCTTATCATTTTACCAAGCTGGTTAGTAAACACATTTTTGAATGAGATTTCAATTTGAATAAACTCAATTTGTAATAACACACAAATGGTCCTAATAAATTACCAATTCTCCAAAAAACTTAAATCATTAGAAAATGATAAATTTAATCATTTAACCAATATACTAATACTCCCCCTTAGGTGTACGTCTAGTCTTCCCCTTAATATATGGAACCCAACACATGAAATTTTCTTAAGTAGGAGGTAGAGCAAAGACAAGGTTCGAATTCAGGACCACTTTAAGCTATTAGAAAATGGTGAATTTAATCATTTTATCAATATTCAAACTAGTCTTAAGGGGTTATATATGTATATCTGAGAGAGGTTAGTGTAATTTACTCCCATTTTCTTTTTTAGTGAAAGTCAATCTATGACTATTTTAAAGTTTAATTTGAATTTTAGCTTCTCAAAATATGGAAGAATAAAGTCATTTTGAACTCGTGCTTGAACTTTCAGTTGAGTCACTTTCCATGATAAGATTCATTGCCCTTGCCCCCTTATTCCTTCCATTACATTTCGACAAAAGACCCACACCCAAGTTCGATAGCTTTGGGCCTCATTTTCAAGAAACACATTAATTGTTTTGCTGCTTTTCTAGTGAACCACTTATGTCTGCATCAGTCACATAAGAGTTAACACATTTTCAATTATTAAGTAAAGCACATTATTTATATTGCTAGCTATTGTCATGATAGCCTAAGGCTGTGTGTGTGCTTGCACTATATGTCGGTTTTCTACATGGGGAATCAGCATCGTAAAACTGCAGTAACTGATAGGGTTAATATGCTATAGGTTTAGTTATTTGATTGGCACTAGGATATCTTGGCCATATATGTAAGACTTGGGGTTATAGAATTAGACCTACATGCAAAACTATTCAAACATTCATCACAATACCAATGACCAACAACTCTTATTTCAAACTATCTGCAGAAACTTTTGAGGTTGATATAAGTATTACAAAGAGGCTTATTGAAGGAGAGCATGGTCAAAGGATCCGTGACAAAGGCATAATTGTAAGTGCTCCATCTACCATTCATGGCAACTCACTAAAACATATATGTTAACTATGTATTATTTCATCGACTTCTTTTCTTTTTTGGATTCCTCAGGTAGTTGGGGAATCTGGGTTGTTTACTCCGGATAATATCGCTTTTGTACAAGAAGCTGGTGTTAGAGCGGGAAGTTTCAAAAGTTTTGGTTTTTTTTTTTTTTGCTTACAACAAGTGGAGAGTGGTGGAAAATTGGAAATTTGAACCCAGGTTCTCTTCATGGGAAGACCAGATGGTGTCACTAAGCCACAAGGCGTTTGACCTACGTAACAGCTCGTTCATGCATTAATTTAGCTGAATATGCCTCATCCTACAACCTTTTTGGAAATTAGCTGAAAATAGGTATTGTTCCTTAGCAGGTTTTGGTTGGAGAGTCAATCGTGAAACAACGTGACCCGGGGAAGGGAATAGCTGGACTTTTTGGCAAAGATATTTCTTTTAGTCCAAATTAGAATGTGTCTATTTATATATATAGACACATTCCAAATTACCCAGTGTATTAGATAATAGTAACACACAATCTTGCTTTTTCATAATCTGTCATTCAAAATTGTTTGGTAATACCCAAATTTAAACAATAAAACGTGTATTCTTACCTCAACAGTACTATATTTAATATATATGAAAATAATTTTCCTAAAAAAGTTTAATTGATATATTTATTATTAGCTCCAAAATAATCGAGTCAAGACCTCTCTTCATGACAAACCAGAATAGTCAATGGCCAAAAAAAGACTTGCTGTTATATAAAAAATACTGTTTATTTTCAATAGAAAAGGTTGAGTCTAAAATGGCTGCCATTGAACACAATAAAGGTGAAATTGTTGAGGAAATTCCAAGTCCAGAGGCAAGGACAGAACACAAGGAAGAATCAGGTATCCGTGTGTTTTTGTTTGCCAATTCGTGTAGAAGAAATGAATCATTGTATTAGGAGTATTATAGTTTTATAATCGTGCTAAGTGAAATGGGAAGGAATATTTTACAAAAATATAATATAGTTTTACTTAAAAAGGCATATTGCAGTAAAATCTTTTTCTTTTAACAAAATTTGAGAGAGCTAATTGATAGGTAGTGTTATATATATATTATATATATATATATAGAGAGAGAGAGAGAGAGAGAGAGAGAGATTATTGTATAAGTTTATTGCACCAACATAAAATCGTTGATAATCGATTTAAATATTTGAATTCAAATGATTATTTTTCAGATGAATTTCTGGACTCACCAATCGAACAAGTGAGAGAAATCGTACCAACAAAAGATGATCCAAATTTACCATCAATAACTATCAGAACGTGGTTGATTGGTCCTATAATTAACATGGTGATGGCGGGTTTTCTCCAACTTTTTTCATATAGAAATAATCAGATATTGGTGACGAAATCCCTTTGTACTATCGTGATCCTCCTGATTGGAAATCTAATGGCAAGCAAAATTCCAAAAAAGAGAATTAAAATTCCAGGTATTTATTTTTTTTAGAAACAAACACGAGGGAATTGAATTCAAACACAAAAGCACAAAAAAATTCAATCAAAAGTCATGACAACTGAATCTTCTTAGCTGAATTACATTCGCAGGTACTAAATATGCATTCTCGACCAATCCAGGACCTTTCAACATAAAAGAACATGTACTCTTATCAATTCTAGCGACTGCGGGATTTGCGTCCCCTCCGTCCCTTCCAATTCTGACGCTGATGAGAGTGTATTTGCACAAAAACATTAGTTTTCTACCATTTTATTTGCTGGTTCAAACAAGTCAGGTAACTTTCCTATCTTCTTTTATCCTTGATTAATAATGTTTATAAAAGCAACTTAAAAAATTAGTTGTTTTTCTTTAGATGAATTTCACCCTAAAAAGAACTAATTTAAAAACACATTAGTGATATGAAAAATAGAAAGGTTTATATATTTAAAAAGTAATTTTAGTAGATTGTAATATTAAACAATTTTTTCTCAATATTTATATAACTTTTCTCATAAGATCAATATTGTTGGCATCCTTTATGGCTTGTTTGGATAGAGGGGAGAATGAGGGAGAGTGGAAGAGAGTAGAGTAGAGTTGGTTAAAAATAAACTAATTTTGTGCTAAATCTACTCTACTCTACTTTACTCCCCCTCCCTCCTCTCAATCCAAATGGACCATTAAAGATGACACATAATATTTTTGAGAAGAAGAAGAAGCAAAGAAGATGCTAACACATAATATAAAATTATTAAGTTGCGTGATTTAAATTTGTGGCAAAAGAATTAATATATCAATGATAAAGTTTTTATTTTATTTTATTTTTTATTATCTAAATGATATATAGTAGTTCATTTTCTTTTAGTCTTGATTAAAAAAGTCCATTCTCAATAGCCTTTAAATATACAAATTGCTCAATCTATATAGCATTCTTTAGATAATAACACCTCAACAATTGTGACAATTTCTTGTGTTAATTAACTGTTCTATATAAAAAAAATAAAAAATAAAAAAAGAGTTGACTGGGCGATATTACCAAAAAAATAAAGGCCAATGAACAGTGCGATTGAACAAAACAAAAAATAAACTGTAGCAACTACTATAGCTTTACAATTCACACTTTTGTTATGAAAATGTTGTGAAAAATGTTGTAGATATAGCATTTTATTTTTCACAATACCTTTATTTTTAGTTATGGTTGGTTCTAGTATGATATTTTATTTTATTTTATTGTGACAATTTGTTTAGTTAACTAACAGCTCTGTATAAAAAAAAGAAGAAGTTAATAAATAAATAAAAGAGTTGATCAGACTATATTACCTGAAAAAAAAAAGAAAAAAAAAAAAAGAGGCCAGCGAAATAACGCAGATAGAGTTGTAAACGAGCCAAGCTTTATCAAGTAGTGCATATTCAAGATTGGCTCATCAGGAAAAGTCAAATGCTCAAACTCGGCTCGAGCTTATGACAAGCCTAGAAATCATGTTTGAGCTTAAGCTCGTGAGAAAGTTAAAAAGTTTGAGCTTGGCTTGGCTTGGCTTGGCTTGATTAATTAGTCAAGCCAAGCTCAAGCTTAATATCAAGTTCAAGCTCGAGCTCAGGTCAAAATCTAAATTACTATCTGTATTGATAAGTCATTTGTGTCATAGACTGTATAGTTCAGGTAATAAATCAATATACTGTTAATTTTTCAGATTATTGGATTTGGCATTGCTGGATTATTTATAAGATATCTGGTCGAACCACCACATATGTGGTTTCCATACTGCTTACTTGAAGTGTCATTTTTCAGGTATCACCCTCATTTTGTCTTTTAATTATTTCCACTTGTTTAGTTTTCACTTAAACTACAATAATCTACACCTACCCAATTCATCTCATATTTTTTGTAGGTCATTGCATGTAAAGGAAAAAAGGTCAAAAGGTGGACTATCCGCTGTTCAGTTCATGATAATTTGTGCTGTGTGCATCTTTTCGGTTTCTCTTTTCATAAATTACTTCACAACATCACTGCTCACATTCTCAATCGTTTGTGTGATATGGAAGAAGTCCAGAGTAGCACAGATAATTGGCTCAGGTGCCCAGGGCTTTGGAATTGGTTCGATATCCTTGGACTGGAGGTCCATCAGACAAATTGGATCGCCAGTTGCTTTTACAAGAGTGGCGATTGTAAACAAATTTGTTGGTTTTATTGCCGCAATGTATTTGCTTGCCCCAATTGCAGTGTTTTTTAATATTTACAAGAGCCAAAGTCTTCCCTTCTTTAGCGCAAATATATATGATTCAAAAGGAAACATCTATGATGCAATAAAGGTCTTCAATTCTGATCCCCACTCATTCAAAGGTTCAACCATCAACCTCAGTATTTTTAATTTGATTGGAATGGGGTTTGGATTTGCTGCAGTCATTTCTGCTGTGGTACATTTCGGTATATACCATAGAAAGTAAGTGTTTGTTTCTTGCAAGTTATTTATTCAAAAAACTTTTGTCATTATTGATTTATGAACAATGTTAGGATACTACAAATGTCAGTGTATAAACTTTACAAGCCAATGAAAGAACAAAACATCCAAGACATATGTATCTTAATAACACTTTGATTTTCAGGGAAGCTTGGGCTGTGAAAGGAGAGAAGTATCAAGATATTCACAACAAACTCATGAGGAAATACAAGTTGGTGCCAAAAAGGTTGTTCAAAATAATGATATTGATAGCAACAATAACTTGCATTGTAAATAGCAAAATTTACATGAAGGAGCTTGAAATTCCATTTCTTGGCATTATTTTGGCAATTATTATTCCAGCTACGCTTCTTTTACCACTCGGAATAATTGAAGCTACATCTGGTATGGTACGACCTTTCTCCCTCTCTCCCTCTGGAAATTTCTTCAGTATCTAACATGATACCCTCTGTTTTACTCTCTCTCCCTCCCTCTAATTGGCATCATTACTAATTAAAAAGATGTCTCATTTATGATTGGCTTGATGTAATTTGAGCACTAGGGCAATAAATTTAAATGGGATGTTTTATATTTAAATATTTATTAAATAAATCTGTTTGATACAAACCAAATCAAGATTAATTTGATGAATTAAATAAATAATATAAGGTTAATTTACCTATCAAAAAAAGAAATATAAGGTTAATTTCATACAGAGAATTAAATATCTAGATTTATTTAGTTGAATGAGATACTAATTGGGCTACCATTTTCTTTCGTGCAGTCTATTCAGACTCATCTCCTGTCACAGATAATCCTGGGTTATGCTTACCCAGGAAAGCCAGTTGCAACTTTAGTTTTAACAAGTGTTTTTCAAACTGTGAAACTTCTTTCACTTAGCTGTATAATAAATCTGAAATTGGGTCACTACCTAAAGATTCCACCTAGATCTATGTTCTTTATCCAAGTAGTTGGAACGATGATTGGGCATTCAACAAGAACAATCACAGCTTGGTTGGCTCTCTCAAGAATCAGGCATATCTGTGAAGATCATTTATGGACATGCCCCAGTGACAAAGGGGCATTCACCAGATCATTGCTTTGGGGCATTGATCCCAGCCAAGTGTTCATGCCACACGGACATTACCGGGCCTTGTTCTTATTTTTTCTATTAGGATTGTTGATGCCCATATTGATTTGGTTCATGAGTAGAAAATGGCCGGAAAAACGTTGGCTTAAAAAAATTAATGTGCCAATATTCTTTTCGGGTCCGTCCAAAATGCCCCCAGTTGGAGCAGCCCATGTGTGGGCTTTTTTCATTTTGTCGTTTATAAGCTTTTGGTTCTTCTTCAAGCGAAAGGGTTGGTGGAACAAATATGCCTATAGCATATCAAATGGCCTTGACCTTGGAGTTGCAACATTGAATCTAATGTTCACGTTTCTGAAAGATGCATTCGAGGTGGAATGGGAGGAAACTGACAATTGCCAGTTGGCATAATGCCCCACAGCAGCAAATTCAATGAATCAAAAGTGTTTGTTTTAGTATTTATGCAAAATAAATTTTATTCAGGATATGATGTAAAAGAAAGTGCCCCACTTTATCTATATCTATACTACTAGTTAAGGGACTGCACCTGTTTGAACCGAATTTTATTGTGTTCCAAAATACCTCTATGTAGCTATTCTTATGTTTAGTTTCATTGGGAATCTCTGAAGATTTCTAGGGATGTGAGATGATAATATTTTGTTTATTTCCAAGAATCTTAAAAGAATTATTTATTTTTCCTATTCTATCCTTAGATTTGAATGTGAACTACCAAGTCCTTTAAAAAAAAATCTTCCTCTAAATAAATAATGAAAAAAATATAAACTATTAATTATTCCTTTAAAAAAATATCTTCCTCTAAATAAATAATGAAAAACAAAATATAAACTATTAATTAGCAACACATTCATTAAAACTGTAGTCTAACATTTCAACAAAAATAACTATTTAAATTCTCAAATGCTTTATTCTTAATAATAATTTTTCAAATAGCTTAATCCATAAAGATAAGAGAAAAGATATTGATGATTTGTTTTATATTTTATCTTAATTGCTTAAATGATAAGGAAAAAGGGTTAAAATTGTCAATTTTTAAAAAAATACAATTTCCTTTAAGCTTGGGAATCTGGATACCCACCTGTTTTAAAGGGAATCACATTCCTATTGAGAGGGGTTTAAGGGGAGAATCCAGATTCCCCTGGCATCTGATTCCCTAGCGTAATTTGCAACCAAACATGAGAATCTTTAAACATTCCTAAAAATCCTAAAACATTACTCCGTACCAAACGCCACACTACAGTCTACGTTTAAGTAAGAGAAAAACTTAAGGATAACAAAGTAAAAATATATCTTTAATTCTCACCTAAAACATTTTCTGCAAAATATGATCACTCTCCCACTAACCCACTTCTTCAAAGCAACTATACGTTTGTTATTATTTTTTTTTCCTTTTAAAAAAAAGTTATCTTCAAATCAATTTTTTTTTAAAAAAAAAACATCCTCAAGTTTATCCAAAAAAAAAAAACCTAAATAGATATATATTACAATTTATTTAAACTATTTTCTTAACATTTTTTTAAAAATTAAAAACAAAAAACCTAATTAAAAAAAAAAAAACCCCCACGTTTCTATCAAAAAAGTTATCTACCCTGTTATTAAGGTTTATCCTTTAATTTTTTTTTTCGTTATCTATTTCATTTTTTTTAAACCCATGTCTAACTTCCCCTAAGTTGGTTATTTTATTTTATTCACTCTTTTTTTCGTTATTTTTTTTTAATTTTTAATTTTTTTTTCATTCACGTTTCCCTTACTCATACTCCCTTTTCCCGTTTTTTTTTTTTTTTTTTTCTTTTTTCAAATCAATTCTTCTTTATTTATTATTTTTTATAACAATTCTTCTTCTTCTTTTTAAATTATAAAAGTTCTTCTTTATTTTTCATACAATAAAACTATCACTATAACTTTTCATCCGTATCCCTTAAATTTAGACACTACTATTCTCCTGTTGATTTTCAAATTGCTAACAGTATCACAACAATTTGGTTGGATCATTTTTCGAAATGAAAACTCCCACGTAAAACACTATCTACAAAATAGGACTACACTCCTGGTACACTCACGTTGATTTTCAAACTCAAATTGCTTCTTCTTCAGTTCTCCAATTCTCTCAATTCTGTTAATCTTCTTTTCACCATTATCATCATTTTTTCTATTTGCTCTACTCAAATTTGTTCCTGCTCAACGGTATGTGTATGTCAATATACTTTGGTCTTTTCTATTTTTATTTTCTAATTCATGAACAACTTATTATTTTCTAGAAACAAATCAAATATTTGTGTAAAATAGCCCTTATATTTCAACCTCACCATTAATTCCTTTCACACATTTCTTCAAGGAACGTGCACTGGGGTGCCTATCTTTAAGATTTTGGTATTTAAACTTCAAGGAACATGCAATGGGGTGTTTATCTTCAAGATTTTGGTATAATTTCAAGGAACTTGCACTAGGGTGTTGATCTTCAAGATTTTCGTGTGTTCTGTCCTCCATCTCCAACGAACTATTTGGACTTTGGACTTGAAGTGTAGTCAACAACAAAAATGTAAGTATCTTTTATGACCTCTATTTAGAACGCCTCATGTGTATTGAATTCTCTCTATTACGTTTGCTTTTATGAGTTGTCATTTAGTATTTGCTTTCCTATATTTGGTTTCCTTATTTTGTTATCATTATTCTTTCCATATCATTTTCTTATCTTAAAAAAAAAAAAAAAAAAAAAAAAAAAAAACTTTCACATCACGTTTTCTTATATTCCTATTGTTTTGTTCAAATATAACTTCTTATATTCACCTTTTGAAGTCATATAACTCATATTAGCATGAAAACGTTTTGATTTCTATGGAAGACGTGAATATAAAATATGAGTTCTATTTGATTTCTGTTTGGACTAAAATTTTTAAATATGAGTTCAAGTTTGGATCAGATTTTTTTTGGAGCAGCAAATCACCGGTTGTGGAGATGAGCAAAAGCAGTTTGCAGAGAAGTGTCTCTCCTTTTTAGTATGGTAGGGGTTTTTTTTCCCCCAATTTGTTATAGGGATGAATTTCGATAGGTACATTTTGTGAATTTCTATAATTTCTTTTCACTTTCACGTTGTTATTGTTTCTTTAGATTATTGCATGCTATTGTGATTGATGAAACCCACAATTCGTTCGATAAAATGTGCCATTGGGGTGACAAGTGGCAGCAGCAGAGGAAGCTTGCGAGCTTTGAGTTCTCCACAAGAGTGCTTAGAGATTATAGCTATGCAGTGTTTAGAAGAAACGCTACTAAGCTGGTTAGAGTTGTTCACAAGTAAGTAACTAACCTTTAAAGCATGTCTTGCGTCCTAGGTTTCTATTCCTAAAAAATAATATTTCAGTCCAACTTCAACCCATCTCTCAATTTTAAGTGTTTTTTTTTTTGAATAAATTATGAACATGTTATTTTAGTTAATGTTACTATGTGCTAGGGAAGAGCCAAATTTGTGATGCAGTTGGAGTTTGATATGATAGTAGAAAAGAAATCGGTTGATTTAGATGAAGGTCTAAATATAGAAATGATAAATTTTTTCTATCGAAGAAATTTATGAATGAATTTAATTTTATTAATATGTGAATTTGAAATTATTAATTTTAGGATGTTAAATTAAGTCTATTACATCACATACGTTTTATTTAAAGCAAATTCATATAAAGCAGTTTGTATTAGCAATTGTTCTTCAAATTACCTAAATGCATGCTTAATGGTTTTGAGAAGAAAGAGTTCTGAATTTTACTAATTATGAAATTTACTTGCAAAGGTAAATACGCAAGACAGGAAGCAAGCCCGTAGTGTGTGCTGACATCACTTGATTTTACTATAGAAGAGTAAAAGAATTACGTAGTGAGATATTTTTCCTTTTAAATTTGTAGGACATATTAATGAGATGCACTTTGGATTCAATTTTCAAAGTTGGGTTTGGGGTAGAATTGAATTTCTTGGAGGGGTCAAGCAAGGAGGGAACTGCATTCATGAAGGCATTTGATGATTCAAATGCCTTGGTCTATTGGCGCTATGTCGATCCATTATGGAAGTTGAAGAGGTTTCTTAACATTGGCTCCGAAGCTGCCCTTAAGAAGAAAATCAAAATCCTTGATGATTTTGTGCATGGAGTAATTAGGAGCAAGAGGGAACTACTAGAAGTGAAACAAGATTGCGTAAGTTTTAAATTTGTAACAAACTAACAATGCCTATTTGGGGAAACTCAAGATGTATTTGATTATTTGTAACTTCCAATGCTATCTATCTTTTAAAGGACTTTGGTACAATGAGACGTTCCACTTGCTTTGATAATCTGGACTATTGGTTTAGTTGAATCTTGATGATTTTATTTAATGATTTCCAGAGTGACAAGGAGGATATACTTTCAAGGTTTTTGGTCGAGAGTGAAAGGAATCTAGACAAAATGAATGATTAATGTTTAAGGGACATGATTTTGAATTTTATGATCACAGGCAAAGATACAAGTGCAAGCACTCTCTCATGGTTCCTCTATATGCTTTGCAAGAACCCTCTAATACAGGAAAAAGCTGCGCAAGAAGTGAAAGACGTCATTGGTAGTTAAGACAATGGAGCTCACCTTGACGATTTCATGGCTAATATAACTGATGCAACACTAGATCAAATGCATTATCTTCATGCGGCATTGACTGAGACTGAGGCCATACCTTGCAATTCCCTTCGTAACTAACCTGGAAACTTTATTCATTTTCAATTTTGACACTAATCTCACCATCTGCTACAACTTGCTTTAATGCTAATAAAAGTAGCGTCAAGAATAGAATTATGTGAAAGTGAGGTTATCAAATGAATAGATGTGAAAAAGATTGTGAACAATCGTATCTTTAGCATTATTCATTTATTAATAAATAATTAGGGATTTATTTAATGAGTTTAAATTCTATAAGGACGTGGCCCTCCAATCTCAATATGCTACATCATCTTATCAAATATTAAAAAATAAGCGCAATTACACCTAATCAATTCTAATACTTATATTCTATCAAAAAAAAAAAAAAAAAAAAATTCTAATACTTATATGAAAATCCAACCAAATTAGGGGTTTATTGAGATGTTATTAGGTGTGCTAGGATGTATTGATTTTAATTAAAAAGATAATGTGGCAATCTCTTATTGGATGGTGTAAAACATGAGTTGTACACCCCATCCTTACCAAATTTGGATTTTTCTTTAATAGGTTCTAATTTGCTAAGCCCATGATGATAATATTTTTGATAGATTTTAATGTGATCCCTTTGGTGTACTTCAAGGATGGGAGGTGTGCAAACATGGATGACATTCTTCCTGACAAGTATAGAGTGAAGAAAGGGGATGGTGTATACTACATAGCTTATGCCATGGGCAGGATGCCTTATATTTGGGGAGAAGATGCAGGGGAATTTCGTTCCAAAAGATGGCTAAAGAATGGAATCTTTCAATCTGAATCACCATTCAAATTTGTAGCATTTCACATTTGTATCATCATTTAGTTGAGTAAATAAGTAGACCTATTCCATGTTTCAGATGTAGTGAATTATTTTATAGTTTTACCTGATGTAAATATTTCAATTTTCTACATTGATCCATCATCTTCTTCATAATAGCTTTTGTATATATTTTCACATGTATTTTGTAAGTAGTTTTATAGTTACAATTTCATTATGCATTTTCAACATATGTAAATTTATAAGATTTATTTAGACAATCTTTTTTTTCTCCCCCTAAAGGTTAATGCTAGATTATAGCATCATCTTCCAATCAATAAAACGTTGATTACTACATAAACAAAATTGCCAAAAAATTGATGATAATTACGGAATACTAGCCTCTGAGCACGTGTGTGCTCAGAGGCTCTTCTATTTTTTTGGGAAAAAGTTAATAATTTGCATCCATTATAATTTGGGATTACTACATTTTCCAATCACAAAAAAACCTAGGGGTGTGATGAGTATTATGCGTTAGCAGGTGAAATAATTTTTCATCACACCCCTAGGTATTTTTGTGATTGGAAAATGTAGTAATCCCAAATTATAATGGATGCAAATTATTAACTTTTTCCCAAAAAAATAGAAGAGCCTCACGCGCGTGCTCAGAGGGTAGTTTGAATAATATTTATGATGATGAGATGGTTACCAAGATCATCAATTGTTTCTTGCTTTTTTTGTTTTCAATTTTCTCCTCATTGTCTATCATGCTTTGGTTTATATAAATACAATTTGCATTGCCATCTAGCACCAACAATAGCCCACTCTCGTATCATTGTTGTAATCCAACATGTATATAAAGTCCTCGAACAAACTCAAATAAGTTCAACTTAAAAGCTATAGAGTCAAGTCTATAAGTGTTATCTTGCACGGGTTAGCGCCACATTTGCTCTTTGATCATTTTCAAGAAAACAAACAACTCCATTCACATTACATCTGACACTAATTAAGAAGTCATCATTAGAATCAACACTGTATTTTTTTTTTCACCTTCTCTCCAATATGGTGAGATGATACCAACTTTAACTTTCTTCTTTGTGCGAACGGATTCTTTAGCAGTGGCAAGAGAAACAAATAAAAAAGAGAGTTATTGAACTCATTAAATCATCTATAACCAAGCTAAACATAATTAACATTCCTAGCATAACATTTCAGCAAAATTGAGACTACGATTAGTTGTAAATTTAGACAAACCTTTGAAAATGTTTGCAACAATCTCAGATGCTATAGCAACCTCAACCATATCTTTGAGACTATAGATGTAATCAAATTCCTCCTTTCCATGTGCAACATTAATGAAAGAGTAGGAGCCAAACATATTTCCCAGAAGGAATCGCCTCTCATACTGTCGGGTTAAGACAGCTTGACCTTGGTAAATTATTCAATTACCCAAATTAATTAATTAGATTCAATTTGTATGAAAATGTGAAGGCACCAACAAATCACCAAAATACTAAGTGCAGCGGAAAATAAATTAGACATGGTGATTTGTTGACAAATGGGGAAAATCTCGCAAGGCAAAAATCCTACCGAGTGATTTTAAGGTCACCACTCTCAAGAATCCACTAAACAATAATCAAGCGGTTACAAGTATAAGGAATCTTACCAACTACCTTTGGCCTATCTCGAAATACCAACCTACAGTTGAACCATGCTCCAATACCCAATTGGACTTGATCTTGTAGTAGCATTCCTTCCCTTGAATCACAAACCTTAAATTTGTGACTAACCCTTTTGCACGAATCCCATGTACGTGACTAACTCTAACAACTTGAACAGATGTTGTTGGCTGCAAAGTTCTTCACTTCATTAACAATGAAGATCTGGAAGTACTTGGTTACAAAACCCTATGGCATACAAATGCAGTAGCTTCACACAGAGAAGATAAGTCTTTTGGTCTCTGTATCTGTGTGTGACGGCCTTTAACATAAGCCTTATATATGTCTAGGGTTGTGAGAAAAGAAACCCCAGACAAATATGCAAGGCTGGGCCGAATTTCAGATCTGGCAATTCTAAAATCATAATTCTCGATAGATCGAGCTGCTATCGAGCTATCTATCGAGCTTCACATTAAGTCTCGATAGTAGGCATCTGTCGAGCTATCTGTCGAGACTTAATGAACAACTTTTCTTCACTCATTTCTTGGACTAGTCTTTATGTCTTTAATACTTGACTTGAACAACATGTTTCTTGAAGTACTAAACCCATCTTAAATCTACCCAATTACAAGTAAAGTGCATTTTGTTAAACGATTAGCCAATTACACAAAATATGACCCTAACAATCTCCCACTTTAGCAATCCATGACAAAACCACTGAAAAACAATGATGAGAGAAGTCTTTAACATAACTATCCCATAATATACAAAAATACATAAGTCTAACCTTAACACAAACTCTTGAAAAACTTTGCAGAAAGAGAGATCATAGCATGGTAGACTTGCAACCTGTCTTAACTAAAACACTTAAACAAGATTCATCAAGTTATCAAGTGTGAAACATAAACAAGTTGTATAAAAGAAGAAACATGTGTATAAAGATAGAAAAGAAATAACACATGTGAGACAAAGGTGAAGAAAGACATACATCATCTCATATATATATATATATATCAAAGAATACAATGTATGTAAAAAGTGGTCACAAGACCATGGTACATGTAATGAGAAAAGAGTACATCAAAACCTCACTACATCTCTCAAACACACTCAAAGACACTCTCCCCTTATCTAGTATGTCCTATGCTAGCTCTCCCCCTAACATCTAGACTACTCTTATCTACAAAACTACTCACACTTTTTGTGATGAGTGACAAAGGGTGTATCACTGAGAGGTTGTTATCTCATCATCATACTCCGAGCTAGAAGTAGCGTCATCATCATCTCCACTATCCGAAGAAAAGGACTCCTCAGTAGGCTCCAGTGAAGGTGAGGGCGCAAAACCACCAAGTCGAGATTGGCAGCGGACAATACGACCGATCCTGGTGTTCATCTGACACATCTCATCGGAGAGAAGATCGAGATGACTACCAAAATTAGCACGCATGTGCTGAAATCGCTCCATGATGTCAGCAAGAGAGACAGCGGCCTGAGATGAGGAAGAAGGGGCAGAGGATAAAGAAGGTCAAGAGGAGGGAGCTGCAAGATTAGTTGGGGCTACATCTGAAGACTCCACCCGCGGCCGCTTTGCAGCAAGCTGTGCTGCACTCTGCCAAATAGACTTTCTACTAATGGCACCCATAACGTAGAAGTGAGGAGAGGGAGGGATAGAGATGTTCAGGTGTGTGAGGATACGCATGACAGTCGAAGGAAAGATGAGCTTATCACGTGTAGCTGTGTCATGATAGCAGTCAATGATAGACTCTATCATGTGTGATGGAAAGTCTATAGAGAGACCTTCTATAAGGGAAAGAAGAAAATGAGCACGAGGCTCAGTGATAGTGTTATAATGAGACCATGGAGTGAGTACAAAGGTCATCACCATATTAAGGATTCGTGGACCCATAGCAAACTCAGTTGTGGAGAAATTAAGAATACCTCCCCACAACATGGCCTTCTCACAGAAGAGTAAGGCCAACTCGTCTCTAGAGACGGAAGAGAGAGGAGGATGACTAGGGTAATTCTGATGATCCACCCTAGGAACATGTAGCACCGCAGAAATGAAGTCAGGGGTGACTACAATACGTGTACCATGGAATACTGTAGTAAACTGAGGCACAGAGGTATCTATGGCGTGCATATTGGAGTAAAACTCCTTTATGAACACATTGGGACACCTCGAGGGTTTCTCACAAAAAGAAGCCCATCCTCGAGAGCTAAACGCACCGGGTAGAGGAGTGTCTAAAAAATTAGAATAAAAGTTCTCAGAGAAGTCATCTCGTGCCTTGTCATCACAAAACCAGACAGAATCAGGAAGAGAAGAAGAAGATGAAGAACCACGAAGAATCGAGTTTTAGAAGGAACAGACTTTTTGGGTGCCATGATAAGGAGACTAAACAAGAGAGATAGAGAGAAGAATAGAAACACAACAGAAACGTTTAGGTACAGGAAAGAAGGAACAAGAACATGTAATGCATGAAAATGCATGAGCATGTGATGTGCAAAAATAAATTGCATTATGGGCAAAAACCCAATCCAACCTAATAGCACTCACAAAATATAAACAAGCGCACAGTCCTAGAATGCATGAAATAGAGTTATAATGAACTTAGAATGCAATGCATGATCATTTGAGTTCATTTTAACAACACCCAACCCAAAGTTTTAACAAAATCACAAAAATTCCAAAACTTTTCCAAAAATTGAAAACTTAGGTCAAAAGATGCATGAATGCATAATGAAAAGGAAAAAAAGAAAAGAAAAAGAGATTAAGTGCATTTATCAAGTGAGGGAGACTTGGATTAGGCTTAAAAAGTGATGGAAGGAGGGATTTTGGTGAGAGAGTGGTGTTTAGATCATGAGAGGAGAGAGAAAGATTGAAATATTTGAGAAATGACAAAACTGGGTTGGACCTCAAACTATATAAAGAAAACGCAGCTCAATAGATTGATGAGGTGTCAAGCTTCTATTGAGAACAAAATCTCGATAGATTGAGAGGTATCGAGGAGGTGTCGATGACAAAAATTTTCGATAGATCGAGGAAGGTATCTAGAAAGTATCGAGAAGCTATCAAGCAAACAGAGACCCCAAGAAATTTGGCTCAATGGATCGGGATATCTATCGAGAGGTATCGAGAAAAACCTAGAAAGCTCGATAGAAAGGCTTGTATCGAGGAGGTGTCGAACAGGTATCGAGGAGGTATCGAGGTATCTATCGAGAGCCCTGAAGAAGAGATATTGAGGAGGAGAAACAACACAAGATGAATGCAAACAAGATAACCAACAAAGCAAGCATTCAAAGAGCATGTTTAAGCATAGAAACACATCCTCAAATCTAGAAATAAGGCATTCCTAGATAAAAAACAAACTAAACATGTCTAACCAAATTTCATTTAAAAACAAGTTTGGACAGTTTAGAGAGCATATACTACCACATGTATTCCTTGTGATGGCCAAATCACATTGTACTTGAATAGTAGTATCAAAAGTAGCAAAGAGTATGCGTGTTATGTGACTTTTGCAAGAGAGCAAAAGCATCATAATATGACAAGTGATGCTATAGGAGGATCAAACACATTCACACACAATCATAACTGTTTGATGGAGACTATTACCTTTGAGGTACATCATATAAGTCCCACATCTCCTATAAACACGCTTGCAACCATATTAATTCATGTTCTTTGCATATTTTTATCTTTTAAGCATATCATGCATGGGCATATAAGAGAGAGAAAAGAAAAAAAAAAAAACCCAATTATGTAAGCTTGAACATCCTTATTTTGTTGTGCAAGTGCTACATCTTACCAAGCACGGCTTTTATGAATTGCACACAGATGTTTTATGATTGACGAGTTTTAGTGATGAGATGGTTATTTATGACTTTCTCTTATGATTTTTATGTCCTCCCTATCAAAAGAGTGGTTTAAGATATGAAAGATAAGAGATTAACCAAATCATACAAATCACATAAAACGAGCCACAAAACTCACATTACTTAGTTGTGCATAAAGATGCTCATCTAAGCGACGAGTGATACAAAGTTGAGAAACTTTGTTTCAAAGGCCATCAAAGGTACACAAGTACCAGTATACACAAACACACACTGTTTTTGTATTTTTTTTTTCCTTTTTTTATTTAAAAAAACTTAAAAAACAAAGTAGAAACAAACAAACAAATAACACAACAAAACTAGATTGACTCAAAAAAAAAAAAAAAAAAAAACACACACACACACACACACACACACAAAAACCAAGCAAGAGATAAGAAAAAAGGATAAATCACTTAAAATCTTTTTCTTTCCAAATGGGAGGCCTGGATGGAGAACCTTTCTTTTGCATGAACTTTTGACCAGAATGATAAGGAGGAGAGTTGAACCCATTGAGGTTGGATAGAAGCATGACAGCCTTAAGAAGTTCACCAAGAAGGGCTAAAGAAAGTTGGAGTTGATTTTGGTTCTCTAGAGATGACACACTATTGCTTTGTTAAGTGGCCAACCACTTATAGTAATTTGGACGAGTGTCCCCAGATGCTCCACAGTAGTGACAAAAATAAGGCTTCTTTGGTGGAGACTTTTTGTTGGTGGAGCGCGGATGATGCTGCTTAGTTTCTTTCTTACCAACCTTAGGGAGTGCTCCTAAAATGGATTTTCCCTTATCACTCCTATCCTTACTTACATTCTTAGTTTTACTATCAGTTACCTCATTGTTTTCAGAGTTGTCATTAGAAGAGGTACTACAAGAGAAGAGAGAGTAATCATACCCGAGACCTGTTCTATCAGATGTTGACTTCTGAACATTTAGCATTTCATCCAGTTTAGCTTTTGAAGTCCTTTCTAGTTGAGCTCTAACTTGAAATAGTTCAGCATCCAGCTTCTTAGCCTTTTCAATAAGAAGATTGTTCTCAAATCTTAGTGCTCTAATGGCCTAATTAGCTTCATCAAACTTGGTGGAGAGTTCCTCATGTTCCAGCTCCACTTTACTAAGTTTTCTTGTGGTCAACCTGTAGACCTTCTTATGCTTCTCAGAGACTTTGTAGAGTTTGGTGTAAGCAGTGTGAATGTCATCCTGATCATCCATCTTTTCAAACTTCGATTCCATCAACTCTTCTTCTTCATCAACTACCTCTACTTCTCCCTTAGTAGATTCAATAGTAGCTGTAAAAGCACTTATAATCCCTTCTTGCTCACTCTCATCGGAATCTGCTTCTAGTGCTGAATCACTTAAGGTGGCAGCTAGGGCTTTGCTCTTGCCAATGGTATGTAGGACACTGTTGCTTCATATGTTTAAATCCATGACACCCATAGCACTTTGGTCCTGTAGGAATACAGTTATCTTGACCAGCATCCTTGGATTCTCTCTTGCCCTTGTCTTGGGATTTAAATTGAGAGTAAGCAAGCAGTCTGTTTATGATCCTTATCACCAGCTCTGACATTCACATTTTTAATGAACTTATTGAATTATCTAGTGATATATGACTTCAGCTTAGTATCCTCATCATCAGCTGATTCGTCATTGTCATCATTCTTGTCGACGCCAGGCCTCGATCAAAATAGGGCAATGAAAAACTACCGCCGCCGTCGCAAGCCTTTGTTCGACCACCCGCCGTGGCGACACTCCCGTGCGCGCGGGGGCCCGTTGGAGGCCCCTCTCTTGGAATGATGCAAGTGTGCACCTGTGTAGTGTATGGCGTGGTTTATGCGGGGCTTCGGGTGCTCTCTTTCTTGGTGGACGAAGGTAGGTTTACCTTAGGCGTTATGGCAGGAATCTGAGCCAAATTTTAAGGGATGACCAAAGGTAAGTGGAGTTGCCACCAATTATTGGGTTTTTCTAAAGTGTGATTGGTCACTTGTTTCTAGTTGATTTTATTACCAATCCTAGGTTAAGAAAAAGGGTATTTTTCCTAATCTAATGTGGATGGAAAAAAATCTTGATTCTTAGGTCCAAAAATTTGGTTACGTGTGGGGAAGGTGTTAGGCACCCCACAACGCCTGTCCAAGGACAGTCATTTGTTTTGATAAAACCTTAATTTTCAGAGATTGGCAATAAAAACATGATTTTGGCATCGGCTTTCGGGGCTTTGCATGGGGGCTTTGAGATTTGGCTTTTGAATGGGTGTGGTCCCAATCTATGCTTTCCTAAGGCATTCGAGCAAAATGCCAGATTTCCACGGCGAAAATTCGGCGACATGTCACCTTACTTTCGCGACGAAAATTAGGCATAGCATGGCCTTAGGTGACACGGATTGTAACAATCACACCGGAAGGGGGCGAGCAGGTATATATACATACATCATGCATAATGCAAGCACATGGAGCAAGAAAGTAAATGCCTACATCCCTAGAGCATGGCCCAAAATATATAAGTGCAGGAAAATAAAAATGGGTCGCCATACTCTAGAAATGAAGACGAATGGTACATGACATGATATACCTAATACAACCCATCTAAGAGAGAAATGGAGGAGGAAGGAAGGAGTTTTAAAGGGCATAAAACCAAAATGGAAAGGCTAAACTCCTAAATCTACTGAACATTGCCGCTTGGCTTATATCCACATGCTTGCACCCGCGCTCTTTTTACTTTCGCCTAGGAGACTATGCCCTAGCTCCATGCGTCCTCGCTCTATGTGTGTACATGTAAAGGCAAAGACAAGAAATCTGTTGGGAAATTTAGACCCCAGTTGATAGAATTAACAAGTTTTAAATTTAAGTTGTTTATTAGATTTATTATGAATAATACTTGTTAAAACAAATAAACATCAATATCATATCAAAATCATGCAGCGGAAAAATAAATAAGACAAGATATGATGACCCAGGAAAACCAATGAAACAAACTAGTTTCACAGTAAAAAACCTGGGGGGAAACCTTCCCAAAAAGCAATTCACTATAGTAAAGAGAAGTTTTAGATCTAGTACAAAACCTTTGTCCCTAGACTCTACAATCCCCGTAGATGAACTCACAGCAGAAATCTTCTACCGCTTCAGAACCTTTGAACTCTTTAATATATGAACGCCACCCTTTGATGATGCACGAATCCCAGTACGTGACTAACCAATTGCGCGGATCCCAATACGCGACTTATTCACCAACTAGAAGAAGATTGTTGGCTGCAAAGTTCTTCACTTCATCAACAATGAAGATTAAGAAGCACTTGGTTACAAAACCCTAAGGTGCAAAGACACAGTAGCTTCTTTCAGAGAGACTAAGGCATCGGTCACTTTTTGCATATGTTCTCCTTGTATTCTTTTATGTGACGGCCTCTAAAATAAGCCTTATATAGGTCTAGGGTTGTGAGAAAAGAAACCTTACACAAATACATAAGCATGGGCCGAAAATCAGATCTGAAAATCTGAATTCTCGTAACCTAGATCGATCGGGAGGTGTCGAGATTTAAACTTCGACAGATATAGCTATCAAGAAGCTATCGAGGAGCTGTCGAGGAGACAAAAGCTTTCTCGATCGATCCACCAGCTATCGAGAGGTGTCGAGATTGCGATATCTCTCAACTGAAGAGCTCGATAGATAGCCTAGTTGTCGAGAGGTGTCGAGAGGTGTCAAGCAGCTGTCGAGCTATCTGTCCCTAGACTCTACAATCTCTGTAGATGAACTCACAGCAGAAACCTTCTACTGCTTCAGAACCTCTGAACTCTTCAATATATAAACGCCACCCTTTGATAATGCACGAATCCCAGTACGTGACTAACCAATTGCGCGGATCCCAGTATGCGACTTAATCACCAACTAGAAGAAGATTTTTGGCTGCAAAGTTCTTCACTTCATCAACAATGAAGATCAAGAAGCACTTGGTTACAAAACCCTAAGGCGCAAAGACTTAGTAGCTTCTTTCAGAGAGAATAAGGCATCGGTCACCTTTTGCATATGTTCTCCTTGTATTCTCTTATGTGACAGCTTCTAAAATAAGCCTTATATAGGTCTAGGGTTGTGAGAAAAGAAACCCTACACAAATACATAAGCATGGGTCGAAAATCAGATCTAAAAATCTAAATTCTCGTAACCTCGATCGATCGGGAGGTGTCAAGATTTAAACTTCGACAGGTACAGCTATCGAGAAGCTATCGAGGAGCTGTCGAGGAGACAGAAGCTTTCACGATCGATCCACCAGCTATCGAGAGGTGTCGAGATTGCGATATCTCTCAACTGAAGAGCTCGATAGATAGCCTAGCTGTCGAGGGGTGTCGAGCAACTGTCGAGCTATCTGTCCGCAGGTGTCGAGTTATCTGTCCAGTTTTAATGAATAGCTTTTCTTCACTTGTTTCTTGGTCCAATCTTCATGGCTTCAATACTAGACTTGAACAACATGTTTCTTGAAGTATTAAACACATCCTAGATCTACCCAAATACAAGTAAAGTGCGTTTTGTCAAAGGATTAGCCAATTACATAAAATATTGACATATGTTCCTAACAAGTGAATCACATATGTCCTAACAATCTCCCCCTTTGGAAATCCGTGACAAAACCACAACAAACAAATGAGCATATGAGAGAAGTCATAAATCACTCAACCCATATTCACTTGTTGAATATAATAAAATCTATCCTAACACAAACTCTTGAAAAACTTTGCAAGAAGAGAGTTTATGGCAAGTAGACTTTGACAACCTGTATTTTTGAAACACTTTAAACAAAACTCATCAAGACATCTTAGTATGAAACAGAAATAATAGATTGCATACAAGATATAAGAAACATGTGTATGGAGATATTAAAGAAACAACACATGTAGAGGTAGGTGAAGAAGACATACATCATCAAAGATAAGCACAATGTATGTAAACATGGTCACAAGACCGGTGTACACGAAGAAGGAAGTAAGCACTCCCCTTAACAAGATGAAACACATCTCCCCCTTACAAAGGCATGTATTTCTCCCCCGAACATGTAGAATCTTAAAAAGAAACCACATATCTCCACAATTTCTCCCCCTTTTTGTCGTGATTGACAAAGGGTACAAAAAGCTAGAAAGCTTCACCCGAGAAATATAAAGATGATCAAAAGGGTACAAAGAATCCATAAAAATGCATGAATGTAATGAAACAAGATTCTATGGATGACAAGATAATAGAAAGATGCAAAACATGTGAAAAACAAATCTCTCAACAAGAAAAATGTTATGCACATAGATCCCAAAACACACACACACACTAAACAAGTCTAACCAATTTTATATTTTCAGAAACAAGTCAAGATAGTTTAGTGAGCATACATTAACATATGTAAACCTTTGTGATGGCTAAATCACATTGTACCTGCATATGTATTAAGAGTAGTAAAGAATATTGCGTGTTGTGTGTGAAAAATATCGCAAGATTGCATAAGTGTATACATGTTATGACGATTTGAGATATGAGAAAATCATTTTAACTCACTCACAATCATAACTGTTTGATGGGGACTATCACCTTCGAGGTACATCCTATAACTCCCACATCTCCTAGAATACACGCTTGTAATCATATTTAAAAGCATTTTTGATATTTTTTCTTTTGATTTTCTTTGCATATTTTTATTTTAGCAAATCATGCATGGGCATATAAGAGATAGAAAAGAAATACCCAATGATGGTAAACATTTGACATTCCAATTTTGCTATGCCGAAGCACACAAATGTCATTGACACTGCACTTTTGCTATGCCGAAGCATACAGGTGTCATATTATGATTGGCGGGCAATAGTGGTGAGATGGTTACTTATGCCTTTCTCTTAGGATTTTCTAATCCTACCCGTTAAAAAGAGTGATAAAAGTGTTAAGTACAAGAGATTACTTAATCTTACTCATCACAAACAAGAGCCACAAAGTTCACTTGCTTAGTTGTGCATAGAGATGCTCATCTAAGCTACAAGAGATATAAAGTTTAGAAAACTTTGTTTCAATGGTCATTCAAGGTACACAAGTACCAATGTACATATAACACACACTGTTTTTGTATTTTTCTGATTTTTCCTTTTTATTTTTATTTTGAAAACAAAACAAAATAAAAACTAAACAACTAAACAAAAACAGACAAACACATGAAAGCATGAAAGAAAGATGCATATGCATGAAGACATGATAGAAGGGTGTAGATGCATGAAAGCATGATTCCAAAACAGACAAGAAATCAAGCAAACAGAGTCCTACTTTAAATAGAAAGAATTAAAGCAAAGGACAACAGAAAAGACAATTAAGTCTTAGGCTCCTTTCTCACCCACATAGCACGAGTCTTTGGCCGTGAAGATGAAAAGCACGTGTCCTAGTATGTCTACTAAATGACATAAAAGAATTACAATTCTCCTGAAATTAAGTTAAAAAGCTCAAGACTTTTAATAACTCTCCAAACAAAGGTGTAGGTCCTTGAGAGGAAACCTGTGACCGTTTGGACAATTATTTATAAGGATACAACTTAAAGCAATTAGGACAGATGTGTCTAGAAACACCACAACGGTGACAAACATGAGTAGTTTTCGAACTACTATGCTTCCTAGAAGGAGGTCTAACCTTAGAGGTTGACAGAGACTTCTGTTGGATAAATACATGTTTGTATCACATACAAAACATACGCAGCGGAAAAATTAACGGAACTACTTCATTCGCAATTGATAACATGTACTATGTAAGTTTCAGAATTTGAGAATAAGAAAGCGTACCTTGGTGTGGTGAAATTCAAAACCGAAGATTAGAAGTTCTTAAGAAGACTTTTAATCTTCACTCTAATTCCACTTGATGCTCAAGATGTGTGGTCTATCAATCAGTTTCCAAGGAGAGAATAGAAGAGTAGAGGTTGACAGAGACCTCTGTTGGATAAATACATGTTTGTATCACATACAAAACATACACAGCGGAAAAATTAACGGATCTACTTCATTCGCAATTGATAACATGTACTATGTAAGTTTCATAATTTGAGAACAAGAAAGCGTACCTTGGTGTGGTGAAATTCAAAACTGAAGATCGGAAGTTCTTAGGAATAGGAAGACTTTTAATCTTCACTCCAATTCCACTTGATGCCCAAGATGTGTGGTCTATCAATCAGTTTCCAAGGAGAGAATAGAAGAGTGTCCAACACTCACATAAAAAAAATTTCATTCCTTATGAGAACTCTCATGAAAAACTCTTATGAAAAACCTTTTAATGAAATTCTGTATGTTTCTCTCCTTATATATAACTGATTATCTAATTGGGCTAGCCTTTTGGGCCATTCCAATTGGGCTCTAGTATGTGGCTTGGAGTGGGACCAAAAGGGACCAATAAGACACTAGCTCCAATGGGCATTGGGCTTTTCTGTCAACTCTTGACAAGTCCAAAGTTACCATTAACTATATTTAATACCACTATATAAATATAGTTGCACTCTAGGCCTTATCTATAAATTATATCTCAAGACTTTATTATACATGCAACCCCTTCATTAAAATATTCGTAGGAATACAAAGTGATGAAATAGACTGCCACTTTGAAGATTACTACATTTTAATCCTTGAGTACCCGGTTTAATTCTTTATGTTATTCAATATATATTTATGAAATCCAATTCCATAAATATATATACTTTAGTAACTCCTTACTAAAGTGGTTGGGCCCAACACTCTGAATAACCAAACCTATTAAACTTATCTTAAGGGAATATTTTATATCTTTGTTAAGAGACTATGAATTCCATCTTGAGAATATATGTTCCATCAACACTAAATGCGGTTGCCCAACATATTGAGGTTTTGATCGTGACTCATAGATCTCAGTCCTGATATATCAAAACAACCTACATCTCATGATTAGGTCCATTATTCTCTCAAGATTTAGAGTTGATGTAACTAGAAGTCGTGAGATTTATTATTCATTTGACAGTCGTTAGGAGAATAATAAATCTCACAGTGGTCCAGTTCAATATGTCTTAACTCTTAAAACATATTAACATACCAACTAGAAATCTCCACTTCCATGATCAAGACAAAACATCGTAGTTGATATGTTATAGTCTTCGCAGATGAAATGCTCAATTTCATCACCGACTACGAACTAAAATTCTGAGTTTACAAAGAACTTGTGATTTATATCTTCAGTGACTTTTCACATAAATCACATACTATGCATCTCATGGACTAAGATAATATCCCATTAGTTCATTTATAGATAGTCTCATATAATTAAACAATTTAATTATTTATGACATGCCAATAAATTGGATTTTAGGGCATAAACCCCAACAATCTCCCACTTGCCCTCAAAGACAATTTACCATATATCCGACACTTATCTCCCTTTAGAGTAATTAATAGTCACTCTAAGGCAAGGCTTGGAAACAAGTTACAGCAAGATTTATTGCATAAATTATCTTTTCTATTACTACTTCTTAAGTAATCATATCTCTCTAATAAGATAATACTTACGCATACTGTGTATCTTCACCACCTAGGATGAACACATATCTTGAAGTCCAACTTCATGAATCACAATCAAATTACAAGTAAGTTTTTGTACATCCAGTATCTATCAAATCCTCACTTTTGTGGACAAGCATATACCCCTCATTCTCTTAAGATATTTGAGTATATGCTTTACTCCCACTAAATTAAATGATCTTTGATTCAACTGATATTTGCTAACCATACCCACCGCAAAATAGATATTTAGCCTAGTATGTAGCATAGCATAAAGACTTCCTATAGACATGATATTATGCTCTTCCTTTTATATGTTTTAGGACTATAGTCTTATATAAAGGAACTTCAAACTTAAAAGGAAAGAATCATTTCTTGAAGTATTACAAGCTATACTTGGCTAAAATCTAATCTATTTAAGCAGTTTGAGATAGACTCAACATCCTAATTTCTGAATTTTAACAAAGTTGAATTTTTAGGATGTGACTAGTCTTTCCCAAGTACTTTATATCAAACTGGATTAGACAACAAAAACTCTATTGATGACAATAACTCTACATCATTCTAAATGATTAGAATGTCATCAATATACATTAAGAGATTTATTATTCTATATATAGCTTTACATACACCTTAGGCATTTTAATTCTTGATCAAAATCAAACAATTTGATTTCTTGATCAAAGATGATATTTTATGATTCAGATGCTTGCTTTAGTCCATAAATGGAATTTAAGCAACTTACATACTAATCACTATTGGTTCTTTACTATGTACAAGTCTAGGTACATCATATAGATATCTTCCTCAAGATTGCTACTAAAAGAAGCTTTCTTGATATCCATTATCATATTTCATCCAAATGAAATATAATGGATCAGAGAATCTAGATAGAGTCAAACTTGACTATTGGTGAAAAAATCTTTTCTTAATCGAACCATTTCTTTCTAAATAAATCTTTTCGCCACTAGTCTTGATTTTGAAGGTTTGCACCTTCAAATCTATCAATCTCATTTCCTTGTAGACCTATTTGAGAACAACAGGCTCAATGCCAATAGGTGCTTCTACAAGCTATAGACTTTAAATAGAATCTAATTCTATTCACATAACCTTTGATCTAGTAATCCATATTCATATCATCTATTGCCTCTACGTAGGATCGAGGATCAAATTCATATCATTGTGAAATGACTTCAAAAGTTTATCCCAAAAGTATGAATTTACAATCCTCCCACTACGATATTGTACTGGTGTACTAGCTATATATATATATATATATATATATATATATATAAAGAATAATACCTTGTGGTGTATCTAATACAACCATCTCATTTCTAAATGTACTTTATAGTTGTCTTACAAAAATTCTGACATTTTCTTCTAGAACAATTCTACATTTTGCTTTAAGATTATTCACATAGTCATGATCAAGAAACTTTGTATTTGTACTTTACATGCACCTTGTCTTCTTTATGACTACCAAAACAATCTTCTGCAATTCCTTTTGGATACCCATCATAAACACACATTTTTTCTATCTTTTGATTTCAATTTGTCAGACTTCTTTTCTAGCACAAGTGCTGGACATCTCCAAAAGTGGAAATATCATATACTAGGTTTTTACCCAATCCACAATTTGATAAATGTCATAGGAACAAACTTTTGAAATCAATTTTAGAAAATGTATAGTAATTATTAGAGTATATCTCCAAAAGAAATAAGTAAATGGAAATACTTTTCATGCACTTTACTATTTCTAAAAGAATCTTATTCCTCCTTTATGTATGTTATGACTTAAAGAAGTCATTAATACTATATTCCTTTATAATAAAGGAGTTCTAGATCATATTATCCTCTAAATAAAATTTATAGATTGGGAATTTAACAAAATAATGGTTCTAAAAGCCCATCATTCACCAATATTGAATATCATTTAGATTAATAAGATCTAGACATATGTGCCAAAACATACAATATCAAAAGATGGAAACTTTCTCTTTAAAAAGTAAAACATGTAAATCTCCATCTAGAAAACAATCATGGACAATGCTTGGCTTTACCAAAACAGAAACACTTTCCTTTTGGTCATGCTTTGGAGTCAATTTCCTTTTGGCGACTACTAGGGCAACTAGCTTGCCCTACTGTTTGGTATTATAATTCTTCTTCTTATCACCCTTACCTTTCGGTTCAAGCTAAGAATTTGAATTAAATCATATTGATCCTAGCCTTAGCTTTAAGGATGTCTTCCATTGCGTAGAACTCACTCATCAATTCAGATAATATAAAAAAAATTATTTTCAAAACAATCTGAATTGATTAAATGATTCTAATAAGGACTTTTGGATCATATCCAAATGAGATTAATATTTAATCTCTACATCCAAGAATTCCAATTCATAAAATAAAATATTTTCATAAAATGATGTGGAATTGGAACTCCTTAAGCTTTTCTTGGCACTCAATATGACTTATATGAAATATCGTCTAGTAGAACGATATTTCATACCAAAACATCTCATTTAGACTTAATATAAAATCTAAGTCTAGTACTAACTCTTTCATCTCATGCTGTAGCATAATTCAGATAGAAGCCAATGTAACATTTTAGCATTTCAATGGAAACTATGATCATATCATAAGCTATCTTCCATCAATGCATCATTCATAGGAAATTATGACAATGCTGAATCAAAACATAAATATGTACTTCAACTCCTTTAAGCACCATGTCCAAAACTATTTCTTAGTTAATGTGATTCAATTAAAATAGTAGCCAGAGGACAAAATTAATGACAACTCTATTTCGAGACTATGAACATAATTACAAGGACATTATATTTTGCAATTAATATTCCTCGGAAGCGAGGTCATACCAATCACTATGATCAGGCAAGAATTATTCTCATTATTAATGCTATCATGGTAACTCTTACCAAACAAAAATAATTTGCCGCTTTTCCTTTAGCCTCTAAGTAATAATGACATATAGCTCCGAAGGGAGGTTAACATTACACTTAGTCTAGTGTACACCATTATCTAGAATCATGTGTAGCCACATTTCATCTCCCTTTATAGTGTTTAAACTTGTAGTACCATGAAACAAAACACCCTCCTTTGGGATCGCGAGGCATATACGCCAAGACGAGGTGCTTGTTCACACTACTTTAAATGGGTAAGTTCAATCTTGTAGTACTATGAAGTAAACACCCTCCTTTGGGATCACGAGGCATATACGCCAAGACGAGGTGCTTACCCACACTACTATGAACCGATAATGGAGGCCGTGAGATCCAACCCTTGTATCTCTCTCCCACTAAAAATTTTAAAACAAGTGGATTGTTTTGAAATCATTGTGATCTAATCACAATTTTAACCCTACATATCAAATGTGTTTAATTGTTTAAATTCAATGTGATGTAACTAAGTCACGTCACAAAAGCGTAACGAACATTCATGCAATCACAAAGAAGTTTAACCTTGTAATCCGTGAAGTAAATACCCTCCGCATGGAATGCAAGACTCGAAGTCAAGACAAGGTATCCATTCACATTACAATAAACTTAACAAAAGGGTTATTTCATACTCCCAATTGTTATTTGGGTTTTTCATCAATAATTGTGATCCCATCACAACTAATAACCTTGCACTTATTGAAGACTCTAATCTTAATAGAATCACTAACTAAAATGGAAGTCCTAAACTATTTAGGATTCCTTAAACACTAATGGATCAAAAATTAGTTATATAGAACTCTATCCTTAACTTATTTGATTAAGAATTCTAATCTCATTAGAAACTATATACCTTTTAATTAAGCTTTAATCTCATTAAAACTTCTAATTAAAATAAATTAAGTTAAGGACTTTTAATCATACAACAATTCCAATCTCATTAGAATATTTCTTAAAAGACCAGTCCCAAACTATTTAGGACTAAGAGTTCTATTTAACTAATACCTTTGATCTCATTAGGTCTTTTAGTTAGAAACATGTGTAATCTAATCACACATTGCATTGCACTTTCTTTATGTGAAAACACTTAGAAAAATTCAGATTTTCTTTCTTTCGATCAATCGAAAGTGCCCCTCAATCGAGCGAAAAAATTAAGAAATTCGAACTTGACCACTTGACTTTTTCTATTGATACTCGATTGCCTCTCGATCGATCGAAAAACAAATTCGATCGATCGAATAGCAATCGAAAATCAATTTATTTAAAAAGTTTGATCACTGTTTCACTCGATCGATCGAAAGTGATTTTCGATTGATCGAAACTCGTGAAATTCGAATTTTCAGAAATTTTCTAAGGCAGTTTTCTATGGTTTTTCTTGAAAAAACAACTAACATACAAACATGATAGTCAGAGAATGATATCAAAACTGAAATTCATTGATGCTATAGCCTTAAAGATCAATTTAACATACTTAAATTCAAATTTAAACAACATCATAACATCAATTAGAGTTTTTATCAAATCATAGTTTCAATAACCATGTAGAAAATCAAATGCATAATCTTCAAACAATATGAAACTATAATCTCTAATTCCAAAACTCATAAAACATGTTATACAATTTGAAATTGAAGACCGCTCTGATACCATTTGTTGAATAAATACATGTTTATATCACATACAAAACATACGCAGCGGAAAAATTAACGGAACTACTTCATTCGCAATTGATAACATGTACTATGTAAGTTTCAGAATTTGAGAACAAGAAAGCGTACCTTGGTGTGGTGAAATTCAAAACCGAAGATCAGAAGTTCTTGGGAAGACTTTTAATCTTCACTCCAATTCCACTTGATGTCCAAGATGTATGGTCTCTCAATCAGTTTCCAAGGAGAGAATAGAAGAGTGTCCAACACTCACATAAAAAAATTTCATTCCTTATCAGAACTCTCATGAAAAACTCTTATGAAAAACCCCTTAATGAAATTCTGTTTGTTTCTCTCCTTATATACAATTGATTATCTAATTGGGCTAGCCTTTTGGGCCATTCTAATTGGGCTCTAGTATGTGGCTTGGAGTGGGACCAAAAGGGACCAATAAGACACTAGCTCCAATGGGCCTTGTGCTTTTCTGTCAATTCTTGACAAATCCAAAGTTACCATTAATTATATTTAATACCACTATATAAATATAGTTGCACTCTAGGCCTTATCTATAAATTATATCCCAAGACTTTATTATACATGCAATTCCTTCATTAAAATATTCGTAGTAATACAAAATCATGAAATAGACTGCCATTTTGAAGATTACTACATCTTAATCCTTGAGTACCCGGTTTAATCCTTTATTTTATTCAATATATATTTATGAAATCCAATTCCATAAATATATATACTTTAGTAACTTCTTACTAAAGTGGTTGGGCCCAACACTCTGAATAATCAAACCCATTAAACTTATCTCAAGGGAATATTTTATATCTCCGTTAAGAGACTATGAATTCCATCTTGAGAATATATGTTCTATCAACACTAAATGCGGTTGCCCAACATACTGAGGTGTTGATCGTGACTCATAGATCTCACTCCTGATATATCAAAGCAACCTACATCTCATGATCAGGTCCATTATTCTCTCAGGATTTAGAGTTGATGTAACTAGAAGTCGTGAGATTTATTATTCATTTGACCGTCGTTAGGAGAATAATAAATCTCACAGCGGTCCAGTTCAATATGTATTAACTCTTAAAATATATCAACATACCAACTAGAAGTCTCCACTTCCATGATCATGACAAATCATCGTAGTTGATATGTTATAGTCTTCGCAGATGAAACGCCAAATTTCATCACCGACTACGAACTAAAATTCTGAGTTTACAAAGAACTTGTGATTTATATCTTCTGTGACTTTTCACATAAATCATATACTATGCATCTCATGGACTAAGATAATGTCCCATTAGTTTATTTATAGATAGTCTCATATAATTAAACAATTTAATTATTTATGACATGCCAATAAATTGGATTTTAGGGCATAAACCCCAACAAACTCAACTTAGGACAGTTTGACCTAATATGACCAACAATATGACAATGATGACAAATGGGGACAAAAACAGATTTTTCTTTCATCCTAGGAGGAGTTTTAGACATAGGTTTAGAAACATTAGCATTAACATCATAAACTTTACCTTTGTCTATCCTAGCAATATTAGCCTTCAACTCTTCATTATTCCTTTTGAGTTAGGCTCAACAACAAGTTTGGCACTAGTTAATTTTTCAACTTCAGTTTTAAATTCAACTAGTTGCTCTTCCAAACTCTTAATTTTGTACACCTGAGATGAAATTTGATTTTTAAAATTCTCATTCAAATTATTGGCTTCATCCAATTTTGCAATCAAATCATCTTTTTCAAGTTTGACCTTTTTAAATTTAGCTTTTAATTTTGTAGAACATTCAAGAGATTTCATACAAAAATTATAAAGCTTGCAATAGGCATCTTGAACATCATCATCATCATTCAACACAAGATCATCCAAATCAAAGCAATCAAGAGCTTCCATGACAACAGGGGTCAAGGATCACACTCAAGAAATTAATCCAATCAGAGTGTACTCGCTCTGATACCACTTGTTGGGAAATTTAGACCTCGGTTGATAGAATTAACAAGTTTTAAATCCAAGTTGTTAATTAGATTTATTATGAATAATACTTGTTAAAACAAACAAACATCAATATCATGTCAAAATCATGCAGCGGAAAAATAAATAAGACAAAATATGATGACCAAGGAAAACCAATGAAACAAACTAGTTTCACAGTAAAAAACCTGGGGGGAAACCTTCCCAAAAAGCAATTCACTATAGTAAAGAGAAGTTTCTGATCTAGTACAAAACCTTTGTCCTTAGACTCTACAATTCTCATAGATGAACTCACAGCAGAAACCTTCTACCGCTTCAGAACCTATGAACTCTTCAATATATGAACGCCACCCTTTGATGATGCACGAATCCCAGTACGTGACTAACCAATTGCGCGGATCCCAGTACGCGACTTAATCACCAACTAGAAGAAGATTGTTGGTTGCAAAGTTCTTCACTTCATCAATAATGAAGATCAAGAAGCACTTGGTTACAAAACCCTAAGGCGTAAAGACGCAGTAGCTTCTTTCAGAGAGAATAAGGCATCGGTCACCTTTTGCATATGTTCTCCTTGTATTCTCTTATGTGACGGCTTCTAAAATAAGCTTTATATAGGTCTAGGGTTGTGAGAAAAGAAACCCTATACAAATACATAAGCATGGGCCAAAAATCAGATTTGAAAATCTGAATTCTCCTAACCTCGATCAATCGGGAGGTGTTGAGGAGGTGCCGAGATTTAAACTTCGACAGATACAGCTATTGAGAAGCTATCGAGGAGCTGTCGAGGAGACAGAAGCTTTCTCGATCGATCCACCAGCTATCGAGAGGTGTCGAGATTGCGATATCTCTCAACTGAAGAGCTCGATAGATAGCCTAGCTGTCGAGAGGTGTCGAGCAGCTGTCGAACTATCTATCTGCAGGTGTCGAGCTATCTGTCCAGCTTTAATGAACAGCTTTTCTTCACTTGTTTCTTGGTCCAATCTTCATGGCTTCAATACTAGACTTAAACAACATATTTCTTGAAGTATTAAACACATCCTGGATCTACCCAAATACAAGTAAAGTACGTTTTGTCAAAGGATTAGCCAATTACATAAAATATTGACATATGTTCCTAACAAGTAAATCACATATGTCCTAACAAGTAAATCACATATGTCCTAACAAAATCAGCAGACAAGCAATGGAAGGAAAAAATACAAAGAGCATATGAAAAGACATAAAGCGGATAAGCATGATAAGCATGACAAGCAAAGAAGCAAGAAAGCAAGCAAACAAGCAAAAAAGCAAACAAAAGGTGGTGTCCGCGAGGGACAAATGTAGGTTTGGATCGGATGTCCATAGCTTCATTGTGTTGAAGTATGGACGACACACTAGCAAGCAAGACTCATGCATGGACATGTAAGCAAGCGTGTAAAGATGCATAGAAAGCCAATGGGTGGCACAAACAAGCATGGTAAGTATAGCATCGCACGGAGAGGAAGAGGGAAAGGTATACACAGAGCAACCCGGCATCAGGAGACGCATCCCAAGTGGTCACACCCAAACAAGGCCTTGTGGGCATCAAATGTAACCACATAACCACAAACCCGCTAAGGGCGTCAAACGTGGTAAAACCTAGAACTAGAGAGGCCAACACAGGCATGAAGCATAGAAGCAAGCAAGCATAGACATGCAAAATAGGGACGATCCAAACCGTTTAATGTGGGCCTTGGTGTATGGACGATGACAAAGACCATAAGGTCTAGATCGGGTCCGAACCAATAGGCCAAAATAAAAGAAAGAAAGACAAAGCGATAGAAGGGCTACAATAGCACATGGCATAACAAACATAGCCTAGGTCTAGGCACACAAACATGGCATGGAGCGCACAAACACGTGGAAGATAGTATAAAGCATGTAGGGAACATAGATCCAAGCACACAAGTGTGTGAAAACATAGATCTAGACATATAGGCATAGAAACATGCATGCAAATGCGTAGAAACTTAGCACATAGACATGGAAGAACATGAATCCAAGCATACAAGCATGTGAAGACAAGGATCTAATCATATATCATGGAAATAAACACATAAAACAAGTAGATCCAAGCAAGGCGTAGCCAACAACATCATACAAGCATGTGAGCATATAACCCTAACATCAACCTAGAACAAAAAGAGGAACAAAGCATAGGAAAACATGGCATAGGGTATAAAGCATGTAGATCTAAACATATAAGTATGTAAGGATGTAGATCTAAGCATGAAACATGGCAAAAGAATAAATAGCAAGGAGATTTAAGCTAGAAACACAAATAAAGCAAGCAACATACCAAAGAAAACAATAAATCATGTTATTCAAGCAAAAAGAGCTAGATAAATGCTAGAAAAAGATTTAGAAGGTTAGGGGTGTGAATAGTAGCTAGAAAGCTATATCCACACCCCTAAACCCCGAATCCAAGATGTAGAACCAATGAGAAGAATATTGCGTATAAGAACAATACCTTATGTTTTTGTGATATCTCGGCCATTCTAACTCCGATTTCCACCCATGAATAGTCATTAGAATGAGAATTTGATAATCTTTGCAATGGCGTTGGTTTCAACCTGTTCTGACGGCCGGATCAAAATTAGGGTTTTTGGGCCTACTTGGAGTCAACTTCGGGTCAAACTTGGTCAAAGTGGCCAAAAATCTCCTAGAAGCTTGGGTTTGATGTAAAACTATGAAAAGTGCTATTTTGCGGGGGTTTTGACCTTGTTTGACCCTCGGTCAAACCTAGGGTTGACCAGAGGCATTTTGGTCATTTTAGCTGAAAAAGGCACTTTGGGTACTCTTGTGTCCGAACGGGTTGCGTCACGTCATTCTGAATGTTCTCGCGGCCCCATGGATAGAAAATAATATTTTTGGATTTTTCGGGCACACAAATCGAGGGTGCACAAAATATGGTATCAACAGCTGCCCTTTCTTTATCTGATATCTCGAGTGTAATGAGAGGTGTCAAATAATGAACGTGATTTCGAATTTTGTTACCCCCAAATTTGCGTGTGGAGACTATTCACAGATCGAGACCGGACTTTACCTGATTGGACCGATTTGCTGCAGCTGCTTCCTGAAATATTTTCCGGACACGTCTCTGAACTCTGAGAGAGGAAAAGGGCCCCTTTTTTTGGGTTTGACTAGGTCAACGTTGACTTGGTCAACGCTGCCCGGCGGCCCTTCAAGGTGCGTCGGGTAGCCAGGCCACCGCAAAAGCTTATAAAAGCCTCCTCTTACTCATTTTTGACCTCATTTCTCACTTTTCTTCGACTTCCCACTTCTAAAAAATTTTCTGGAGCAATCTCGAGCTTAGCTGGTCTGTATTTTTAGCTTCAGTCTGCTATTTCAGTCTTTTCTGCACTTGAGGTTAGTGTCTATTTTTTCTTCTTCTCTCTTTTTTCCTGCAAAATGTTGGTAGCAATACCTCTAGGGTGGCATGCTAATGCTTATTTTATATATGCTAATGCTAATGCTAATGCATATATATTTTTTCCATGATTTATGCCATGCCATCTTAGGAAAATGCACATATATTTTTTGTCTTTGATATAGGAGTGCGTGAATATGCGGGAATTTAAATGCTGAAAATAAAATGCGGTATATGGGTAAAGGGACTTACTAGGTAGTTGGGAATAGCGGAAATGTGAGCCTAGGGCACGGCCGCTAGTTTACTCAATGTAAATCGAAAATGCAATGAAACATGCTACTCAACCAAAGATCCAACCAATATTTTAAGCTCTCAAGATCATCTCTCAACAAGAAAAATGTCAAGCACATAGATCAAAAACAAACACACACACTAAACACATTTAACTAATTTTATATTTCAAAAACAAGTTAAGACAGTTTAATGAGCATACATTAACACATGTATTCCTTGTGATGGCCAAATCACATTGTACCTGCACATGTATCAAGAGTAACAAAGAATATTGTGTGTTGTGTGTGAAAAACATCACAAGATTGCATGAGTGTCAACATGTTATGAGAATATCACTTAAACTCACACACAATCATAACTGTTTGATGGTGACTATCACCTTCGAGGCACATCCTATGACTCCTACATCTCCTAGAAGACATGCTTGCAATCATATTTAAAGCATTTTTATTCTTTTTACTTTCATTTTTTCTTTGCATATTTTCTTTTAAGCAAACCATGCATGGGCATATATAAAAGAGAGAAAAGAAATACCCAATTATGTTAAGCTTTTGACATTGCACTTTTGCTATGTCGAAGCATACAGATGTCATTTCATGATTAGCGGACAACAGTGGTGAGATGGTTATTTATGCCTTTCTCTTAGGATTTTCTAGTCCTTCCCATCAAAAGGAGTGATATGAGTGTTAAGTACAAGAGATAAATTAATCTTACTCATCACAAACACGAGCCACAAATCTCACTTGCTTAGTTGTGCATAGAGATGCTCATCTAAGCTACAAAAGATACAAAATTTAGAAAACTTTGTTTCAATGGCCATCCAAGGTACACAAGTACCAATGTACACAAACACACACTGTTTTTGTATTTTTCAAATTTTTAATTTTTTTTATTTTATGAAAAACAAAAATAAAGCAAAATTGAAAACAACCAAACAAAAACATGTTAAACAAAGCAAAGCAATGCATAAAACTAGACTGACTCAAAACAAGAAAGCAAAATACACAAGTAATGTAAAATCAAATACAAGAAGGGGGAGAGAGAGAAAAAGTTACAAAATCACTTGGAGCGTTTTTCCTTCCATATCTTGGAGGAACCTTTCCGTTGAGCAAACCTTTGAACCGGTGGTAAGGGGGAAGAATTGAAACCGTTCAAGTTTGAAAGGAACATAAGGGCTTTAAGAAGATCATACTGATTCTGATTCTGGTTTCCTGACAAGATCATACTGTTGCTCAATTGAGTGGCTAACCACTTGTAGCAATTAGGTCGAGTATGTCCAGTTGCTTCACAGTGATGACAGAGATGTTGCTTCTTCTGTTTAGACTGTTGAGTATTACCCTTCTTAGCCTTAGGGATTTTATTCTCTTTCTTAACAAATTTAGGGGATGCTCTTAAGATAGATTTACCTTTGTCTGTGTTCTTACTAGCTAAAACAGTTTTAACATCATTGTTCTTAGAAACAACATTATTAGTAAGAGAAACAAAAACAGGAGTACTAGTAGAAGCAATATTGGGAGAAGAGAAATCATACCCTAAACCGGTTTTATCAGAAGCAGATTTTTGTAAACTGAGCATCTCATCAAGCTTTGCACTTGAAGTCCTCTCCAGCTGAGCTCTGACTTGGAATAGCTCTGCCTCAAGCTTCTTAGTCTTTTCAGCCAAGAAATTGTTCTCAAATCACAGTGTTCCAATGGTCTGATTGGCTTCATCAACTTTTGTGGAAAGCTCTTCTCGATCAAGTTCCAAATCACTCAGCTTCTTGGAAAGCTCTTCTCAAGCTTCTCAGAAACTTTATACAACTTTTCATAGGCTGTATGGATATCATCTTGATCTTCCATTTTCTCGAACTTAGAGTCCACCAAGTCTTCTTCTTCATCCACATCTTCAACAATCCCCTCAGTAGGATTTACAGTGGTAGTGAAGGCATTTAGGATCCCATCATCCTCATTGTCGGGGTCATCCTCAAGCTCGGTGTCGCTTAGTGTAGCAGTAAATGCCTTGCTTTTTCCAATGGTTTTGAGATATGTGGGGCTCTATTGTTTCATGTGACCGAAACCTTGACACCTAAAGCACTTTGGTCCTGAGGGAATAGTGTACTGACCGCCATCCCTTGCTTCCTTCTTCCCTTTCTCTTGACTCTTAAACTGAGAAGAACTAGATTGCCTACGGTCCTTGTCGAAGCCCTTCCCATTTGCATTCTTCATGAACTTCTTGAATTGCCTTGTGATGTAGGACTTCATTTTAGAATCTTCATCGTCCGAAGACTCATCCATGTCACTGCTCTTGGCCATCAGTGCCATGCTCTTGCTCTTGCTCGATTTCCCGATCCTAGACAAACCCAACTTATAGGTCTGCAGATTGCCAACCAGCTCTGTCAAAGGAATCTTGTCAATATCCTTTGATTCCTCAATTGTGGTGATCTTGGCATGAAATCTCTCGGGTAGAGATCTAAGCACCTTTCTAACAATCTTGGGTTCAGGAATGGTTTCTCCAAGAATAAAGGCTGAGTTCACTATGTCCTTGAGCTTGGCATAGAACTCATCAAATGACTCATCCTCCTCCATCTTGATTTCTTCGACGCTTGCAATAAGCCTTTGAAGCTTCGAATTCTTGACAACCTTGGTTCCCTTATAGGTTATTTGGAGAATAGTGCATGCTTCCTTCGCAGTTTCAGTGGATGATATCTTTTTGAACTCCTCATTAGTGATTGCACTGAATAAAGCATTCAATACCCTGCTGTTGGAGTTTGCAACCCTGATCTTAGCATCATCCCAATCGGTCGGTGCTTTCTTAGGCTTGGTCCAGCCTATCTCCATAGCTTGCCACACTTTCTCATCTAAAGACTACAAGAAAGCTCTCATGCATACTTTCTAGTATGCATAGTTAGTACCATCAAACAAAGGAGGTATAATAAGAGACTGTCCTCTATCTATGACAACCAGGGGTCAATGGATCACACAGCAAAGATTAAAACCTAATCATAGTGTGCTTGCTCTGATACCACTTGATAGGCCAAGAATGTATTGACCCCTTGTGATGAATTAACCAATTAATTAGCCAAGTTGATTAATTAATCAGATTAACATACAATATGCATGGCAGCATAAACAAATCACCAAATAACTAAATATGCAGCGAAAAATAAATTGACACAGTGATTTGTTTACGAATGGGGAAAACCTACATGGCAAAAACTTCACCGGGTGATTTTAAAGTCACCACTCTCAAGAATCCACTATTATCAAAATAAGCGGTTACAAGTAAAGGAATCCTAGTACCTTATACTAACCTACCGTTGAACCCTTACCCCAATACCCAATTGGACTTGTTCTGTAGTGACAATCTCTCCTTTTAATGCATGGCTCCCAATACGTGACTAACCAATAGATGTGCGGATCCCAGTACGCTACTTAATCACCAACTTAAGAAGGATGTTGGTTGCAAAGTTCTTCAGTTCATCACACGATGAAGAGCACGAAGCTCCTTGGTTACAAAACCCTACGATGTACAAACATAGCAGCTTCTTGAAGAGAAAGATGAACTAGGGCATATGTCTTCGATTCACAATATGCTTGAATAAAACTTTGCTTCACACTCGCGCAACCTTTTATGGCCCTCAAAATAATCCTTATATATGTTTAGGGTTGTGAGAAAAGAAAGCTTAAACATGTATTCACAGATTGGAGTGAAATTAGCTCTGAAAAACTGAATTTCATAAACCTCGATAGATAGCTTATCTGTCGAGAAGCTGTCGAGCATCGGGCTTCAGCAACCTTTTAAACCTCGATAGATACTAGCTATTGAGCTAGCTGTCGAGCTTTAAAATCCAGCACTTCTTCACTTGTTTCTTGGATAGACTTTCATGCCTTTAACACTTGAACTTGAAACATTGTTCCTTTAAACACATCCTAAATCTTCCCAATTACAAGTAAAGTGCGTTTTGTCAAAGGATTAGCCAATTCTATATTGACATATGTTCCTAACATGATTCACATATGTCCTAACAATGACAAAGATGCTGCTTCTTCTGTTTAGACTTTTGAGTATTGCCCTTCTTAGCCCTAGGGTTTTTAGACTCTTTCTTATCCAGCTTAAGGGGTACTCCTAAGTCAGATTTATTCTTGTCTATGTTCTCACTAGCTAAAACAGTTTTGACATCAGTGTTCTCAGAATCAACATTATTAGCAGGAGAAACAAAAACAGTAGTGCTAGAAGAAGTAATATTAGGAGAAGAGAAGTCATACCCTAACCCGGTTTGATCAAAAGTAGATTTCTGAATACTGAGCATCTCGTCAAGCTTTGCACTTGAAGTCCTCTCCAGCTGAGCTCTGACTTGAAATAGCTCTGCTTCTTGGACTTTTTAGCTTCTTAGTCCTTTCAGCCAAGAAATTATTCTAAAATCTTAGTACTCCAATAGTCTGATTGGCTTCATCAAACTTTATGGAGATTTCTTCTCGTTCAAGCTCCACATCATTGAGCTTTTTGGTGGCCAACCTATACAACTTTTCATGCTTTTTCGAGACCTTGTATAACTTTGCATAGGCTATGTGGATGTCATCTTGCTCATCCATCTCCACATCACTGAGCTTCTTGGTGGCCAACCTATACAACTTTTCATGCTTTTTTGAGACCTTGTATAACTTTGCATAGGCTGTGTGGATGTCATCTTGCTCATCCATCTTCTCGAACTTAGACTCCACCAAGTCCTCTTCTTCATCCACATCTTTAACAGTCCCCTCAGTAGGATTTACGGTGGTAGTGAAGGCATTTAGGATTTCATCATCCTCATTATCGGAATCATCCTCAGGCTCGATGTTGCTCAATGTAGTAGCAAATACCTTGCTCTTCCCGATGGTCTTGAGATATGTAGGGCACTCTTGTTTCATATGACCGAAGCTTTGACACCCAAAGCACTTTGGTCCTGATGGAACAATGTATTGACCGCCATTCCTAGCATCCTTCTTCCCTTTGTCTTGGCTCTTAAATCGAGAAGAACTGGATTGCCTACGGTCCTTGTTGAAGCCCTTCCTATTGGCATTCTTCATGAACTTCTTGAATTAACTCGTGATGTAGGACTTCATTTTAGAATCTTCATCATCTGAAGACTCATCAGTGTCACTGCTCTTGGCCTTCAGTGCCATGCTCTTGCTATTGCTCGATTTCCCGATCCTTGTCAAACCCAACTCATAGGTCTGTAGGTTGCGAACCAACACTGTTAAAGGAATTTTATCAATATCCTTTGACTCCTCAATCGCGGTGATCTTGGCATGGAATCTCTCAAGTAGAGATCTAAGCACCTTTCTAACAATCTTGGGTTCTAGAATGGTTTCCCCAAGATTAAAGGTTGAGTTCACTATATCCTTGAACTTGGCATAGAACTCATCAAATGACTCATCCTCCTCCATCTTGATTTCTTCGAAGCTTGTAGTGAGCCTTTGAAATTTTGAATCCTTGACAGCCTTGGTTCCCTCATAGGTTGTCCGGAGAATGGTCCATGCTTCCTTAGTAGTTTTAGTAGAGGATATCTTTTTGAGCTCCTCATTTGTGACCGCACTGAATAAAGCATTCAATGCTCTGCTGTTGAAGTTTTCCACTTGATCTTAGAATCATCCCAATCGGCTGACGCTTCTTTAGGCTTGGTCCAGCCTATCTCCACAGCTTGCCACACTTTCTCATCTAAAGACTGCAAGAAAGCTTTCATGCGCACTTTCCAATATGCATAGATAGTACCATCAAACAAATGAGATATAATAAGAGACTGTCCTCTATCCATGACAAATAGGGGTCAATGGATCACACAAAAAAGTTTAAAACCTAATCAGAGTGTGCCTGCTCTGATACCACTTGATAGGCCAAGAATGTATTGACCCCTTATGGTAAATTAACTAATTAATTAGCCAAGTTGATTAATTAAGTAGATTAACATACAATTTCTGTGGCAGCACAAACAAATCATCAAATAACTAAATAAGCAGTGGAAAATAAATGGACATGGTGATTTGTTTACGAATGGGGAAAACCTACACGGCAAAAACCCCACCGGGTGATTTTAAGGTCACCACTCCCGAGAATCCACTATTATCACAACAAGCGGTTATAAGTAAAGGAATCCTAGTACCTTATACCAGCCTATAGTTGAACCCTTACCCCAATACCCAATTGGACTTGTTCTGTAGTGACAATCTCTCCTTTTAATGCACGGCTCCCAGTACGTGACTAACTAATAGATGCACGGATCCCAGTACGCGACTTAATCACCAACTTGAGAAAGATGTTGGCTGCAAAGTTCTTCAGTTCATCACACGATGAAGATCACGAAGCTCCTTGGTTACAAAACCCTATGGTGTACAAACACAGTAGCTTCTTGAAAAGAAAGATGAACTAGGGCATATGTCTCTGGTTCACAATATGCTTGTGAAAAACTTTTGCATTAAGTTTCATTAGCTGCGACGGCCCTTAAAACAATTCTTATATATGTTTAGGGTTGTGAGAAAAAAATACCCAAACATCTATTCACGGATTGGAGTGAAATCAGATCTGGAAAACTAATTTTCTTAAATCTTGATAGATACCCTATCTATTGAGCAGCTGTCGAGCCTCGGGCTAAAATAACTTTTTAAGCCTCAATAGTTACTAGCTGTCGAGATAGCTGTTGAGCTTTAAAATCCAACACTTCTTCACTTGATTCTTGGACAGACTTGCATGGCTTTAACACTTGAACTTGAAACCTTGTTCCTTGAAGTATTAAACCAATCCTAGATCTACCCAGTTACAAGTGCGTTTTATCAAAGGATTAGCCAATTCTATAATGACATATGTTCCTAACATGAATCACATATGTCCTAACAAGGACGATGTACCCGCTTGGGAATTAGAATAGATACTATAGAACGGAACATATACAAGGAAACATAAGACAATTTGCACACACATATTCATAGGAAAGCAAGTAAAGAGATAAATGCAAGGATTTCCAGAATAATACGCTGGATAACTTCATTAATGGATTATAGATAGGGGATAACAAAGTTCAAGCCTGATAATGATAAAAGGGGAAACACACATTTTTCACTTTTTTTTTTTTTTTTTGAAAATAAACTGGGGAAATGCAAACAAGGAATGCATGAAATAAGAAATAAACATGCAAAACAAACTAGATATGCTTTTCCAACTCTTTCGGGCAATTGGAGGACCCAACCATACGATAATGGAATACTCCTTACTCAGCCGGTGCAACCACAAAGAAGGGCTTGACAGTCCAATGGCCTACTGTCTCGCCTGCCACACAGGACCTAATAGTAGAAGTCAGATCATCCCCTGGGGATATGATGGCATTCACTGAGAATTCTTACGGACAAAGACGGATGAGACAAGCTAGATTTGATTCCTCCTCGCATGATTCCTGTGCCACTTCTAATCTGATGACCTCGGGCGGAGCCGGAAAAGTGACCCTGATGTAGGGAATAGACATCCCTTGGCCAATGCACTTCCTTTTCTTTCCTCTGGAAGCTTGGAAATGTTCTTCGTCAGAGGGGTTGTACCCTTGACCGAAACCTCCTTTGTTGTCCACGAGTTCAATCAAAGAAGCCTTCCCATGTCCTATAGCACCGAGGCCTTGGCCTAACTGATAGCCAAATTTGAGCATCTCCATGGCAGCCATTAAAGTAGCGGAGGGCCATGCTGACTCGAGTTCTGAAGCTTTGGAAATCATGGAGACTAGCTCAAAACTATGAAAAGTTGCCTCCGGAAAGGCATTAGCACCAATGTAGGGGACATAAGTCTCCTTGAAGAAAGGCAGGGGTTCTTTAGCCATAATAGTGATTAACAAATTCTCGGATGGGAACTTAAGCCTTCGGTGAAGGGTAGAAGCAACTGCACTTGCCGCATGTAGCCAAGGCCTCCCTAGGAGCATATTATACGGGGAATCCACCATGATGACTTGGAAGTTGACCATGAAAAACATGGGCCAATTCCAATTGCTAATTCAATCTCGCCTTGCACCTCCCAAAGATAGCCATCAAATGCTCTAATGATCATGGTGGTAGGGCGGATAAGAGAGGTATCCATATTCAAACATTCTATAGTAGACATCGGGCAAACATTCAGGGCTGACCTGTTGTCAGTACTCTGGAGACGATCATATCTTCACACTTTACCATAATGTGCATGGGCAAAGTATGCACATTATGTGCTTTTTGGGTGTTTTTTTTGTGTTTGAAAGAGGGGAAAAACATGTAGAAAAACCAAGCAGAGAGAAAAACTCAGAAAAATAATCCTCTTTTGGCTTGAAGGGGTGCATGGGGCTTTTTATAGCCCTGGCATGATTTTCGAGGCGGCGGCCCTTGTAGAGCCGCAACCTTCAAAAGGCCATGGATTGGGTTGATCTTGATACCCTTGGATAGATTTTGGCTCCTTGTTTCTGAAAAGGCATGGATCTTGAAAATCCAACGGTCGGATCGAAAGTTATGGCTCTCGAAATTTAGTGGTGCATCGATCGGTGTGTTATCCCGATTTTCGTGATATCTTGGCTGTTCTAACTCCGATTTCGAACCATGAATAGTCATTGGAATGAGAATTTGATAATCTTTACAATGACGTTGGTTTCAACCCGTTCTGATGGCCGGATCAAAATTAGGGTTTTTGGGCCTACTCGGAATCAACTTCGGGTCAAACTTGGTCAGAGTGGCCAAAAATCTCCGAGAAGCTTGGGTTTGATGTAAAACTATGAAAAGTGCTGTTTTGCGGGGGGTTTTGACCTTGTTTGACCCACGGTCAAACTTAGGGTTAACTAGAGGCATTTTGGTCATTTTAGCTGAAAAAGGCACTTTAGGTGCCCCAAACAAATATGCAAGGCTGGGCTGAATTTCAAATATGAAAATTCTAAAATCATAATTTTTGATAAGTTGAGCTGCTGTCGAGCTATCTATCGAGCTTCACATTAAGTCTCGATAGTAGGCATCTGTCGAGTTATCTATCGAGACTTAATGAACAGCTTTTCTTCACTTGTTTCTTGGACCAGTCTTCATGTCTTTAATACTTGACTTGAACAACATGTTTCTTGAAGTACTAAACCCATCTTAGATTTACATAATTACAAGTAAAGTGCATTTTGTCAAAGGATTAGCCAATTACACAAAATATGACCCTAACACATACCTTCTTTCTTTGACATTGGGGCCATCCAAAATCTGATTTTCATAGAACACCATATTTGGAAATAAACTTATGGATCAAAGCGTCCTATGCTGGACATTAAGAAGGTTTTTATTTTTTCCTAGCAATACCAACCTAATAATAGCAAATTTTAAAGATACATATACACTATTAATAATTTGTAAAGATAGACGAATATCCTGAGAGTCATAATAATAAAACTTTTACCTTGCTTTTAACCATCGTAGGAAGTTGCCGCTCATCCCCAATGAGAATAGCGAGGCAAAGGAGAGGAATTCGTAAAGGAATGGTGGATTTGTTGGGCTTTGTGGAGCCTAGTTTATGTTTGATCCGGTTAACGACCCGACCCGGCCCGAATAATATTGCGTGGTTTTTAATGGGAGATTTACTGAGGCTTAGTCCATGGAGCGGAGGCTTGGGAGAGAAAAAAAAAAAGTATTGTAGCCACAATTCTTGTACTCTGTATTCTTCCCTGATAATAGTGCAATCCCTACAACTCCGTGGACGTAGGCAAATTGCCAAACCATGTAAATACTGTCTTGTGCGTGTGATTGTTTTCTTTGGCGTGTGTTTTCTCTATTTTTTGTTTCTCACAGGTTGGGAATTTGGTTTAATTCCCTACAACTGGTATCAGAGCCTAGGGTTAGGTTTTGAGTGGGAGCAATGGCAGAGGAAGCAGGAAAGGCGTCTGGAATAGAAAAGTTCGATGGCACAGACTTTGGATTTTGGAGGATGCAAATCGAGGATTACCTTTATGGGAGGAAGCTGCATCTGCCGCTTCTAAGGGAAAAACCTGAGGCTATGAAGGCTGAAGAATGGGCTCTCCTTGACAGATAGGTACTAGGAGTTATTAGGTTAACTCTGTCCAGGTCTGTTGCACACAATGTTGTAAAGGAGAAGACCACAACAGAGTTGATGAATGCTTTGTCTGGTATGTATGAAAAGCCATCAGCAAACAACAAGGTGCATTTGATGAAGAAACTGTTCAATTTGAAGATGGTAGAGAATGCATCAGTAGCACAACATCCGAACGAATTTAACACTATCACAAATCAATTGTTGTCTGTAGAAATTGATTTTGATGATGAGATTCGTGCTCTGATCGTCTTGGCTTCTCTGCCAAACAGTTGGGAGGCAATGAGGATGGCAGTAAGCAATTCTACAGGAAAGGAAAAGCTCAAGTACAATGATATACGAGATTTAATTCTGGCTGAGGAGATTCGTAGTAGAGATGCAGACGAAACCTCAGGATCTGTTTCTGCCCTAAACCTTGAGACAAGAGGCAGAGGTAATGACAAAAATTCAAACCGGGGCAGATCAAAATCCAAAAATTCTAATCGAAACAGAAGAAAATCTAGATCAGGCCAACAAGTACAATGATGGAACTGTGGGAAAACAGGTCACTTTAGGAATCAATGCAAAAGTCCTAAGAAGAAGAATGGAGATGATTTTGGTAATGCGTATTTGGCTGATGGTTCAGCCTTGGATGTTGTAGGTATGAGAGATGTCCGGATATTGTTGCCCAATGGATCTGTTTGGTTACTGGAGAAGGTTTGACATATTCCTGACCTGAGGAGGAATCTAATTTCTGTTGGACAACTTGATGATGAAGGGCATGCAATACTATTTGTTGGCGGTACTTGGAAGGTTACAAAGGGGGCTAGGGTATTGGCTCGTGGAAAGAAAATTGGTACTCTGTATATGACCTCAAGTCCAAGAGACACAATTGCAGTTGCTGATGCAAGTACTGATACAAGCCTATGGCACTGCAGACTTGGTCATATGAGTGAGAAAGGGATGAAGATGCTGTTGTCAAAAGGAAAACTACCAGAATTGAAGTCCATTGATTTTGACATGTGTGAAAGTTGCATCTTAGGAAAGCAGAAAAAGGTGAGCTTCTTGAAAACTGGCAGGACACTGAAGGCTGAAAAATTGGAGTTAGTACACACTGATTTTTGGGGGCCTTCTCCAGTTGCATCCCTTGAAGGTTCAAAGTACTACATCACTTTCATTGATGACTCAAGCAGAAAGGTATGGGTTTATTTTCTAAAAAATAAATCTGATGTATTTGAAACTTTTAAGAAGTGGAAGGCCATGGTTGAGACAGAAACAAGTTTGAAACTAAAATGTTTGAGGTCTGATAATGGAGGAGAGTACATAGATGGAGGGTTCAGTGAGTATTGTGCTGCACAGGGAATTAGGATGGAGAAGACCATTCCTGGGACACCACAGCAGAATGGTGTGGCTAAGCGCATGAACATAACTCTCAATGAGCGTGCTAGGAGTATGAGGTTGCATGCTGGACTTCCAAAAACTTTCTTGGCTAATGCTGTTAGCACTGCAGCTTACCTGATAAACCGAGGACCATCAGTTCCTATGGAGTTCAGACTTCTTGAGGAGGTTTGGAGTGGTAAAGAGGTAAAGTTTTCCCATTTAAAAGTTTTTGGTTGTGTTTCTTATGTTCATATTGATTCTGATGCTCGTAGTAAACTTGATGCAAAGTCTAAAATATGTTTTTTTATTGGCTATGGTGATGAGAAATTTGGCTATAGGTTTTGGGATGAACAAAACAGGAAAATCATCAGAAGTAGAAATGTGATCTTTAATGAATATGTTATGTACAAGAACAGGTCAACTGTAGTGTCAGATGTTACAGAGATAGATCAAAAGAAATCTGAGTTTGTCAACTTAGATGAATTGATTGAAAGTACTGTCCAGAAAAGGGGTGAAGAAGATAAGGAGAATGTAAATTCACAAGTAGATCAGAGTACACCTGTAGCTGAGGTTCACAGATCTTCCAGGACCATTAGACCTCCACAGCATTATTCACCCACTCTAAATTATCTCCTGTTGACTGATGGTGGTGAGCTAGAGTGTTATGATGAAGCCTTGCAAGATGAGAATTCAAGCAAGTGGGAGTTAGCCATGAAGGATGAAATGGATTCCTTGTTGGGGAATCAGACATGGGAACTGACTGAATTGCTAGTAAGAAAGAAGGCTTTGCACAACAAGTGGGTATACAGAATAAAGAATGAGCATGATGGTAGCAAACACTACAAGGCCAGATTAGTTGTTAAAGGGTTCCAGCAGAAAGAGGGCATTGACTACACAGAGATATTTTCTCCAGTTGTGAAGATGTCAACAATCAGACTGGTACTGAGAATGGTGGTTGCAGAAAATTTACATCTTGAGCAGTTAGATGTGAAGACGACATTCCTTCATGGTGACTTGGAGGAAGACCTTTACATGATTCAACCAGAAGGGTTCATTGTTCAGGGACAAGAGAATCTACTCTGCAAACTGAGAAAGAGCTTGTATGTCCTAAAACAAGCTCCAAGACAGTGGTACAAGAAATTTGACAGTTTTATGCATAGAATTGGGTTCAAGAGATGTGAAGCTGATCATTGTTGCTATGTTAAGTCTTTTGACAATTCTTACATCATATTACTGTTGTATGTGGATGATATGCTTATTGCAGGGTCTAGCATTGAGGAGATTAATAATCTGAAGAAGCAATTGTCCAAACAGTTTGCAATGAAGGATTTGGGAGCTGCAAAGCAAATACTTGGTATGAGAATCATTAGAGACAAGGTTAATGGTACATTGAAGCTTTCACAGTCAGAGTATGTGAAGAAAGTTCTCAGCAGGTTCAACATGAATGAAGCCAAACTAGTGAGCACACCCTTGGGTAGTCATTTCAAACTAAGCAAAAAACAGTCACCGAAGATAAAAGAAGAAAGGGACCATATGAGTAAGGTGCCCTATGCCTCAGCTATTGGCAGCTTGATGTATGCTATGGTGTGTACAAGGCCAGACATTGCACATGCAGTGGGAGTTGTGAGTAGATTCATGAGTAGGCCTGGAAAGCAGCATTGGAAGGCAGTGAAGTGGATTCTGAGATATCTGAAGGGTTCATCAGATACATGTCTTTGCTTCACAGGTGCAAGTTTGAAACTGCAGGGTTATGTAGATGCTGATTTTGCTGGTGATATTGATAGTAGAAAGAGTACTACTGGGTTTGTTTTTACTCTGGGTGGTACAACTATATCATGGGCTTCAAATCTACAGAAGATTGTTACTTTTTCTACTACAGAAGCTGAGTATGTTGCTACAACTGAAGCTGGAAAGGAGATGATTTGGCTACATGGTTTCTTAGATGAATTGGGTAAGAAGCAGGAGATGGGCATTCTACACAGTGACAGTCAGAGTGCAATCTTTCTTGCAAAAAATTCGGCTTTTCATTCAAAGTCGAAGAATATACAGACAAAATACCATTTTATCCGTTACCTTGTTGAAGATAAGTTGGTAATACTTGAGAAGATTTGTGGATCTAAGAACCCGGCAGACATGTTGACTAAGGGTGTCACTATTGAGAAGTTGAAGCTATGCGCAGCTTCAATTGGTCTTCTATCTTGAGGATAGGAGGATGAGTTGCAGGGATGAGGGATTGTTTCTTGGAGGATAGCGGTTTGATGTTGGTGATTGAACTAGTCTCCAAGTGGGAGATTTGTTGGGCTTTGTGGAGCCTAGTTTATGTTTGATTCGGTTAACAACCCGACCCGGCCCGAATAATGTTGCGTGGTTTTTATTGGGAGATTTACTGAGGTTTAGTCCATTTCATATATATATAAACCGACTTTGCCGTGATTAGGGTTTTAGAAGATCGTAGATTGTTGTTGCCGCATTCTTGAGGGTGAGAGAAAAAAAAAAAAGTATTGTAGCCGCAATTCTTGTACTCTGTATTCTTCCCTGATAATAGTGAAATTCCTGCAACTCCATGGACGTAGGCAAATTGCCGAACCACGTAAATACTGTCTTGTGCGTGTGATTGTTTTCTTTGGCGTGTGTTTTCTCTATTTTTGTTTCTCACAGGTTGGGAATTTGGTTTAATTCCCTACAGGATTCACATTCCTTAAGCTGACCAGCTTCATCTATAACTAGTATTTCCCATTGAGTCTTTACTTCATGTAATTTAGCAAAGTTTGATACAGTGCAGAAATATAGACATGAATTTTCTAGGTAGAATTTTTTAATCTCCCACTCATCTCTAAAATCTAGAACAGGGAATTTCTTTGTAATTGTTCTAAGTATCTGAAGGCAATTCAAGTGACCAAATCTTTGCTCATTTTCTTCAGAGACTTGCTCTAATTCTTTGTCAGCAACAGTAACATTACTCAACAATTTTTCTAGAGATGTGAACAAATCAAGAGCTAACTTCATCTTATTTACCACTTCTAATGATAAAATAGAAGTTAGTAAGTGTGTACACAAATTTACATTACAATACTTCAAACGCTATAAAATGCAATTGAATCTCTTTTTGTAAAATTTCTCAAATGATAAATGACTATCACATTTTTCAACCACCTATCCTTCATTTTTCCTGTTTTTGTTTTCATTTAAGGCTTTAACAATAACTTTCCTCCCATTTTTTCTTGCTCTTCTTGTCATCAATTTTCTCCTCCTCATTGTCTATCATGCTTCTATCATTCAAGTACAAATTGTATTGCCGCCTAGGATCCTCCAGCAAACATATCATTGATGTTAAACTACCTTTCCAACCAGATGATGAAAACAAGACATTCATGTAGTATGCTAACTCAATTATCAAGGAATATAAGAAGGAGGTTATGGCGATCCAGAATCTTCATTCACTTCCCATTTCCAAATAAAACCACATCTCTAAGCCAATAAGTATCATATTCAAGTGACTCTGTCACATTCTTTAGAAGCCTCTGTGTCACTTCCAAAACAGTAGTATTAGTTGGGGCACATGTAAGTATTTTGCAATTCATTCTAAGTAGAGAGAATAAGAGCACACCAACCATCTTGGTTTTCCCAGTTGCTGGAGGGCCCCATGTTAGCTTGGCTATGATGATTGTATTCCCCAGTTACCAAGTAGCTAAGAACTACATCTTTTTAGGAGATTTAAATCAGAAAAGCAGATTCTGGAACTAATAGTTGCAAAGGCAGCGCTGCAATTTTCTTTAATAAGGAAGGTAGTACAATTTGTAGCATCCTACATAATGTAAATAAAGGGAGGTAAAAAAAAATTATTGCCAGTAAAAATGGCAAGGCCAAAATAACTGTTGTCCCAAAACTTTAGTTCAAGACCAATTTTAGTCCCTAAAGTTTGAAGTGATCACTTTTAGTCCCAAATAAATTTGAAGTGGTCAATTTTAGTCCTTAACAAACATAAAGTGACCACTTTTAGTCCCTATGGAGTGATTTCGTGTTAGTTTTTAATATGGACACATCATCTAAAGGACTAAAAGTGATCACTTTAAACTTTAGGAATTAAAATTGCTCATATGCTATAAAGTTTAGGGATCGACAACAGTGAATTTAAGCCTAATATTAATATGCCATATGAAATAAGAAATTACCAAAATTTTTACCATAGAACTAGATTGCAGCACATTCTGGATGATGTTTAAGTTCCCAACTTCCAATTTACAGTTCAAGGCCCTCCATATACAAATATGTGTGGTCATGTTTATCAAGGGAACTGCATAAAGAGTCTGTCACTTCTTGTTCTTGTCATGTTCAAACAAGATAGACTTTGAGGATAATATTGTCAGAGATCTTTCGTATCTCACGCTTAGAACAAAAGCAACAACATAGAACCTGTTCGGTCTTTCTAAATCATCAATGCATTTTGGTCTTACATCTGTTATGGCAATGATGTCTCTAACTTCAGGTTCATATCTCACACCATGATTCTCAAATTTTTCCACACTTTCAAGTGTAACATGGTAAAAGAGGTCTTTGGGTGGTTTACATTTCATAGATTGTCTAGCAGAAAATATTGCATGCGTAGGTGCTTGGGATACTGTTGACATGCTTGACAACAAGTCAGTATGAGTGTCTTCAACAAGCGGATCACAAAATGAGGTCAAGTACTCTATGGTTGAGGAGAATGTCTCTGGGATAATTCTCACCTAAGTGAATAATTTTAATCAGAGGGAAGATAAGCACATGTAGAAGTGTGATAAACATTACATGATATGAAAATAATTGCAGCACTATATCTCTTTATGGAAATTGGTAACCTACAGAATAAATAGGTAACCAAAATTTTGTATCATATTAGTTAAATCAAATCATAATAATTCAACTATTTGGAAAGGCTAATAGCTAGATGTCATACTATTTAGTCATAACACCTTCTACTTTCCTATCATGATTTACTTGACAAGATATAAGGAACTAAATACAAACTTTGAATAAAAATGAGCTATCTTGCTCTTAGATTTAGTGTTCTACTTTTATACACCACCAACTATAATATGTCATTTTAGTCTTCTTTTTTCTTTTTTTCTTTTCATTTAAAACCTTAATTACTTTATAAGGAAAAAAAAAATCCCAGTAGAGCATAAAGTGGAACTAGGATTTGTACATCCTACAAACCTTTGTTAAGTCATTTAGTATTGGCCTCTCTCATGCAGTTTTAAATCCTAACTCAGCTACTGAGCAAAAAGGGCATGGCTAGTATTATTAAATATTAATACAACTAACTCCTCAGAGATTATTAACTAGAAAAGGTTTTAGAGTCACCTGTTTGACCAAAAAATGCAATGATTTAACAACACACAAAAAAAAGTAAAAGAATAAGAAAAAATAATATACGATCAGTGTAATTTTAGATTAACTTTATTTTTTATTAAAACAAGAAATAAAACATTCTGTTTTGAAAGATAGGATTTGTGTGAAAACACATGAGTTGTTTAGACCCCAAATTTTAAATTATGACTTAATTGCTTTTACTCTAACTTATCTAACTGCGGCACAAGAGTAAATGAAGCACAATAAACGGGAACTACTCTAGTACATAAACATGAACAAAAAACAATAAATGTTAAGCACAAGAGTAAGGGAAGAGAGATGCAAACACAAGATAACACCAAAATGTGTTATCAAAGAGGAAACCGAAGAACTCGGTGAAAAACCTCTCCGCGACCCTCCAAGTCGAAATCGATCCACTAGTTAATAAGTTAGAGTACACGAATAACAAAAGACCCTCCAAGCCTAGTCTACCCAAGGTACTAAAGCTCTCCAAGCTCCTGCTACCAACGAACTTCTCGGAGTCTTGTCTTCACTAGCTTTCCAGATCCCACAATAGGCCCGATTGCATCCGCCAAGCCTCGCTGGCTTCTTTTGGCATATCTCCAAAGTTTCCCAAATTTCAAAACACTCTCTACACTTTGAATACGTGTGGGTTGTGTTTGGATACAAATCTCCTGTCAAGGTATAACAATGGGAGAAGAAAGGAGAAAAGGCTACAATGATTTCTCACTAAGGATGAGCAGCTCTCTCTCTAAAAGATGGGTGTATTGTGTTGTAGAAACCTACTTAGGGTTTTCTCTCTGAATAGCCTCCTCTAATTTTGTGGGTAATGAGGGTATATATAGTGTGGGTGAAGGGTAAGAAAGTCACACTTAAAATCCTCCAAGCAGGGAGTTTCATAGGTACCTCGCAAGATGGTCTGTCTCGCAAAATACTCGCAAAATGCAGCCTGGCACTTGACTCTTCAGCTTCCAGCATGTGCTTCTTACGTGCCATTTTCACAGGAAACTTTCTCGCGAATTTCTTGCAAGCTAGTTGCGAAACTGCACTGATCTTCATTTCATGCTCGGTTCTTCACCAACTTAATACTAAACCCAATACAATAAACACCCACAAAATACAAGGAACAAATTAATGCAATTACAATACTTTTTGTCATGGAATAAAGCCAACATAAAACATAGTTGTAAATCATAACTTTACAATCTCCCCATTTGGCTATTCTGTGACAAAAACACCCTATAACAGACTCTAGATTTAAACGTGAGTTTGGGAATAATAGCAAAACTCAGTTACACCTAAATCTAAAACCTGTGATGAATTTGGAACAAAATACCTGTATCCTGAAACACTTGCACAAAACGCATTTGACCCTCATGGTAAAGCAAGTAATAAAAGGACAAGTATAATGTAACAAGTGAAAAGTGATCAAGTAAACAAGATGTGAAACATATGAGCAACTTGATCAAACACTAAACAATAATATAGAAATGACTACAATGATCACATAGCAAAGCAAATGATCATCTGAACATGCAACCAATAAAGCACAATGGCATAAGGATGCATGCATGTCCAACACATAAACACGATGTGATGAGAGCAACAAAGCATAGATACTAAAAGTAACTTAAAGCACCATAAAGAAAAACAAGAAAACAAACAAAGCAAGGTTTTCTTGAAAAGAAATGTCTTCTCCCCCTTGGTATATGAATCTCCTCTATGGTTTTCTCCCCCTACGAATGTGCACGAGATAGAATTTCTCCCTCTGAGAATGTTGACAAGAGTCATATGGAAATGACGATACTCCGATATACTCTCTAGTATACTTTCCCCCTTTTTGTCATGAATAGACAAATGAATCAAGAGGAAGGAGGGAAAGAAAAGAAGATATGAATAAGGGTAAAGATGCATGAGGGGTGCAAGATGAATGAGAAAAATTAAGCTCAAACAAAAGACAAAACACCTTAAAAGCAAAATGCTATATAGCATAAAGTAAACATGACATGCTAAGGATGATGGAACAAGATATAGACCAAGGCATGACATAGACACAAGAACATGTTATATGTGCTAAAAGGTCTAAAAAGACTTAACTTTTATGAGTGACTGCAAAACATGTCAAGTGTTAGAGTGTGTGCATCAAAGGTGCATCTAGTGTGCATCTAGTGTGCATGTGAGATGCATGACTAATGCATGAGCAAGTACTCATGGGGAAAAGTGTGTAAACCACACAACCAATGATCAAAATATGAATAATTATGGTGATCCCCAAAAATTGTACTCATTGGAGTCCAAAAGAGTGAAAAAAATATCATAGAGACATTTTATCAAACACTTAGAGTGCACACACTACACATGTATGTTAAACAATGCATGAACATATGAAAATCTTACCTAAATACATGTTATTTTTGCCACAAGGGGCCAACATCCAAAGCAAATAGATATTTGAAACAAAACCCAATAAAAAAGATTGACAAAAATTAAGTTTTCCAACCCCCATTTGAGAAAATCCCAACTATGAACAATAACCCCCAAAAACATAATCTAAGAATTAAAATCAATTAAAAGTTTTAAAGATTACCTTAGAGATGTTTATGGAGTGTAAAAAAATTGAAATAAGTTAGGTTCTAATCTTGAAGCTTTGAAAAAAAAGGGTTTGGAGAGGATGGAGTCAACATAGAGTCATATGAGGAGATTTTTGACCAAAATTCACTAAATACCCATAAAATTGCTGATCTGGGAATTTTCGCAGGTAGCTGGGAATTTTTGTAGGTACTTCGCGAGTTGGCCCTTCTCACGAGTTACTCATAAGATACTCGCGAAAGTCTCTGTTTGATGACCAAAAATGCTAAAAATGCATTTTTCAACTTTGCGACTCGCAGCCAAGTCACGAGCTACTCGCGAAAGACTCTGACCCCTGTTTTTCAACACAAAAACAAGCTTAAAACATTGAAAAACAAAGTAGGTACAAAACCTAAAAACAAAGAGTGATGAAAAACACTTCCAAATACAAATAAAATGATCAAATTTTTTTTTAGTTTGATCCACATATGGTTGAGCACACACACATCACATATGAACATGTACAATCAAACAAATGAAATAGGCATTCTTTGAATATTAGACTTGTGTGTTGTGTGTGTGAATCAAGTATAAACTAGTCCATAGTCTAGTATGAAACCTCAATGATCAATTCAATTAAGTCATACACAACTAGCACGAAGTCAAGTGACCTGTCTCACTAGTAGAAATGAACATATATGACCCCACACCAAAGTGTATACATTTGATTGAAAGCTTTTCATTTGGCTTCCATTATTATACTTTTTGCTCTCTACAACTCAATTTTTGAGAAGCGATGCCACAAAATTTTTTATATTTCTTTGACGAATAAGACTTTGGCTTTGGCGTCATACATTTGAATACATTTTTACTCCACCGTTTCCTAGTCAAACTAGTTTTCAAAACAAGGCTTTTTCAGTACTTTCTCTTTTTAGAGATTGACATTTGTAGAGCTCTTTGAAAAAGAAAAAAAATGTGAGGAGATATATAGGCACAAGTCTACGCATATATCAAGATCAAACAAGACTATTGACTAATCATTCATGACAAGCTTGAAGATCTATTTACAACAATCAAACGTAGATTTCTAGATATTGCTCACACTAAAATATGTGCATACATAACAAGCTAAGCTCGTAAAAGCACTACGCCATTAGTACGGAGGTACTAGGCCAAACACAACACAAGCGATCAAACTTTTTGAGATTTTTCACTTTTTATGGGTTTTTGAATTTTTCAACACACTCAAAAACAAAGCATAAAAGTAAGATCAACAAAAAGCAAGGTAAACAAATAGACACCTATAAAAGAAACATGCTAGAACGGAAGCAATGACACAAGAAGATTGCATATGTCATGATGCATAAAACTATGACTCTAATATATTGGAAGTATTAATGCATGGGCATAGTGAGTAATCATGCATGAGTACCCTTCTTCATCCACACCATAAGAGTGTTTTGGGTGAGGTCCTTATAAGGAGGGGTACGACCGACATAACTCTCAAACCTCGGGGTGAAGCTAGCAAGGCATGATGAAATGTTCTTCAACATTTCCATAACATCTCCAATGAGTTGACCCTTATTGGAAATTTAAATTATCAAGCAAAGTTAATATAAATGAAAAATATAATTGAAAGGGGAATACAAAATATTTCTTCTAATTAAGTCATAATCCATTGCGAGGTTAAATAGAAAAGAAAAAACCAAATCGATACACGCTTGTTTAAAATTTTTAGCTTCAATATAATCTAGGAGTAATTCTTAGGTACTCCGGAAGCATCATTTATCCATGTTCTGGGAGTACTTAATAATCCATAATCTAGTTATATATGGGGTGGCAATTTGTGTTCGCGTGTCGGGTTCGTGTCGTGTCGACTCATGAGTATTCAACTATATGGTCAACCCTAACCCTACATGTTTATTAAACGAGTTAGGATTCCTCAACCCTAACATAACCCATTTACTAAATAGGTCAATCATGTCGGCCTGTTTATTAGGTTTTATCAAAACAAGTATTAACCAAATTGATATGAATTATGAAAAACCAAACAAATAAATATTTTTAATATAAAATTTAGAACTAACTAGTAACTACATCACAAATAATCATTCAAAACTAAAACATATCACAACTAATCAATCATAATATGTCAAAGAAAATAAACCACAACAACTAGTAAGTTTATATACCTAGGGTTTGAAGGGCATATTAGTAAAATGTCATTTAATTAAACATGCTGAACAGATCAAACGGGTTCCATGTGATGAATATTAACCCAACCCATTTATTAAACAAGTCAGTTGTGTCAACCCGAATATAACTTGAACTCATTAAGTCTCAACCATAACCTACTAATTTCGTGTCGGGTTCGCGATTTGTGTCCAATTTTGCCATTCCTAATGCTTTTTTTTTTTGGAGGGGGAGGGGGGGGCTTTAAATTACTACAATTACTACATATACATGGGTGACCGGGGTCAATACAGTCAAATTTCTATTTCACTTGTGACATGACTTTTGACAATTTGTAGTTCCAAAAGCTAGAACCCGTTGCTAAGAGTTGACACACTCAAGTATTCCACCCGCAAATGCCCTTCGATAAACGGTCGGATTTGTATATGTCCATAGTATTATACTGAAGCATGATAAATTTGATTGAGTATTTTATATTTTCGAAGCTTTCACGTAAACATAATTGACAGTTGACACACAATTAGAGTATACTTGAAATGACACTTTATATGTAATTGAAGTGTATTTCAAATCTAGGTACATTAATTTTGGCATCAAATAATTGGACAATTCAAATGGCATTTGGCACAAAATTAGAGTAGAATTAAAATATAAATAAGATTTTTAATTGAACTTTCTTTATAATCCCTACAGATAAATGGGTGCAATACACACACACAAAACATTTCTACCTAATAAGTTATAGACTATACTATACACATTCATAGTATTATATTGAAGCATACTAAATTCAATTTAAGATTTTTTTTTTCTAAATTAGATACATGAATTTGTATGTAAACATAATTGACACATAATAATTGGAAGGGCCTTTGACATCAAATAATAGGACAATTAGAATGACACTTGACACAAAATTGGTGTGCAACTAAAATCTAATTTAGATTTTTGATTCAACTTTTTCATAGCTTCTGCTTTAATATATTATAGAAGATAAGATTTTAAAATGTCAATTTTCCACATCTAATATTAATATATATTACGGTAGAATTGTCAATGTATTTCATTATTATTATAGAAGATAAGAGGATAAAGGTTGAGAAGGCTACTACAAATTTCTCTCTAGGGAAATTTGTAGTCTCAGTCTCTCTTTTGATTTTAGGGTTATAATGTTGTTCTTGTATGGGTAACAATTGAGGAGTGATTGGCTACACAAACAACTAAGAAGGCCCAATCGGTGACTTAATTTTGAATTAATTTGTTCAATCAAATCCAATCTTCACTCAACTGAATTTCTCGGACATACACCCTGGAGAGCTTTCTTTTGAATTGATCCTCAATTACAACAAGCAATTACCATTGAAATTAAAAACAATTACAATGAAATTTTTATATTACAACTGAAATTTTTGACAGGAAATTTATCCAACATACTAAATATCCTAACAAGGTTCAACAATTTTTATTTTGGGCTTAGCATAACACTCTGCCTTCATACAATGACTATAATCAGAGAACCCCATGTACAGATCAACTCTACTTTTCCACTCAGCATAACTAGGTCCAGAAAGTATACAATTTTTCGTGATATCAACCATATTTAGAGAACTATAGTAATAGTTAGCCATCTCTCTATAAGATGCAACACATAATATTATTAAAATTGTAAAGTTGTAATTTACAACTAGTTTATGTTGGCTTTAATTCCGTGCCAAATTTGATTGTAATTATGTTCAATCTTATGTACCCTGTATTTTATGAGGGATTTATTTGTAAGGGTTATGTGTGAGAGAGAGAGTGTGAAGACTCAAGGCAATTGAAGACTAAAGCTGTTTTCGCGGGTATCTCGTGAGTAAGCTTCTCGCAAAGTGAAGCATGTGCCCTGCACATGACTGGAATGCGAAGAGTCAGGACAGGATGAAGACAGTTGGTTTTCACGAGTGTCTCGCGGGTAAGGCCTTCCCACGAGATACCCGCGAAACATTCTGTTTTGCTAAACTATCATTTCTGATACACACTATCTATACCCACACTATATATACCCCCATTACCCACATATGTTGAGGAGTGATTCTGAGAGAAAACCCTAGCCACAAACCTTGAGAGTTAGAGATTGTTATACCCACAATTCTCTACACAATTCATTGTAGTTTTTCCTCAACTCCTACCTCTCCATTTCCATATACTTGAGAGGTTGATAGCCCAAACACTTACCACACCCTTTCAGAGTGTCAAGTGAGATTTTGGTTCTACTGGGAAGCATTGGAAGAAGCCAAGCTTTGGCGGATGCAATCGGGCGTATTGCGGGATCCGAAGAGCTAGACAAGACATGGTTCCGAGAAGCCTTGTTGGAGTAGGAGCTTGGAGGGCTTAGGTGCATTGGGTAGATTAGGCTTGATGGGTCTCTTGCTATTCATGTATCCCAACTAATTGTCTAGTGGATTGATTACCACTTGGAGGGCGGCAGAGAGGTTTTTCGCCGAGTTCTTCGGTTTCCTCTTCGATAGCACATCGGTATATTATCTTGTGTTTGCATTCTTCTTTCCTACTCTTTTACCTTTCAGTTTACTGCTGTGTTATTATGATTATGGGTTAGAGTAGTTTATTTATTTATCCGCTCGCATTTACTCTATTCCACACTTAGTTTAAGTTAGAGTAAAATCAACCGAGCCGTAACTTTAATTTGGGGGTCTAAACAGCTCTTGTGTTTTAACACATTTTTAAGCTTTCAATTGGTATCAGAGCGGGTACACTCGCTGTGGTTTTATTACCTGAGTGTGGTCCTAGACCCCTTGGCGTACTATGGATAGTGCTATGGCAAAGGCCAACATGAAGCATAGTAAAGGTGTTTGTGATAATGACTCTATGAGCATATTTGAAGATTGTCATAGTAATAAACTTTTAGAGTTATTCAAATCAAAGAAACATGCTAGAATTTTTATACACATGCTGAAATCCTTAGTTCATAGGAATTATGATATTCATAATAGCTTGTGTGAGTCGAATTCCTTAATTGATAAATATAAGAGAAGGAATAGACATTTGTGTGATAAACTTGATTGCTTGAAAAGGAAGCTTCACTCATCTATGAATGAAGTAAAGAAAGATGAGTCTTGCTTTGATGGTCAAGAATGCCTATCTCGTGCTTGTCTTTTTGTTCATACCGCATTGAAAGTGTTTAATTCATGTTTGTGGTATCTTGACAGCGGGTGTTCAAGGCATATGACTGGAGATAAATCTTTGTTCAAAACTCTTAAGGAGAAGGAAGACGGGTTTGTGACATTTGGAGATGGTAGCCACTCACAAGTTCTTGGAAAGGGAACCGTTGATATTTCGGGACTGCCCTTATTGACTGATGTTCTGTACATTAAAGGATTGAAAGTGAACTTGTTGAGTATCACTCAAATATGTGATGAAGACTTCTTAGTCCAATTTTCAAAGAAAGGGTGTCTAATACTAAATGAAGAAGGTGTTCAAGTATTGAAGGGACTTAGGACCACCGACAATTGCTACGGTGTTATTCCCAAACCAAGCATAGCATGTCGAAGTGCTCGAGTTAACCTTTTGGAGTTATGGCATCAACGATTTGAGCATGCAAATTACAAACAAGTGGCAAAAGTCTCAAAGCTTGCAGCAGTGGTTGATTTGCCAAAGTTTGGAAAGATCGAGAAGAATGTTTGTGGTCCATGTCAATTGGGAAAACAAGCAAAGTCAACCCAACCTAAAGTAAATGTAGTTACTACTTCTCGCCCTTTGGAGTTACTTCATGTGGATCTAATGGGTCCAACGAGAATAGAAAGCATGGGTGGAAAGCGCTGTATTATGGTGGTAGTTGACGATTTCTCAAGGTATTCTTGGGTAGAATTCCTTAGAGAGAAGTCGGAAGCATGCGACAAGATGGAAAGGCTATGCAAGAGGCTACAAAATGAAAAAGGGAGTTCCCATAGTCAAAATTAGAAGTGATCATGGGAAGGAGTTTGAAAATGCAAAATTTGAAACTTTTTGCAATGAGCATGGTATCAAAAAGGAATTTTCAGCTCCAAAGACTCCACAACAGAATGGGGTGGTTGAAAGAAAGAACTGGGTGATCCAAGAGATGTCGAGAGTAATGTTACTTAACAAAAACATTCCACAGAAGTTTTGGGCTGAAGCGGTGAATACTTCGTGTCACATTGGGAATAGGATTTTCTTCCGAGCAGGAACAAAGAAGACATCATATGAAATTTGGAGAGAAAAGAAGCCGAAGGTGAAATATTTCCGAATATTTGGAAGTAAGTGTTACATTCTCAATGATAGGGAGAATCTTGGAAAATTTGATGCTAAGAGTGATGAAGGGATATTCCTCGGATACTCCACAAATAGCCGAGCATATAGAGTGTACAATAAGCGCACTAAGACGGTGATGAAATCGATAAATGTGGTCATAGATGACACCATCTCAGAAAAGGATATTGATGATGATGGTGAAGGACCAAACCTTAAGAAGAATGAGGGTAATGCCAACATGTCTCAAGGTGATGATGCTGAGAAAGAATCATCGGAAAAGGAGTCTACACCTATATCAAGAAGGGAGACTAGATCAACACAAGGATCTTCAAGCCCACTCACCCCTCCGGAAGTTCAACCTCCAATCTCTCGTGATGGGGAACCTTCCACTTTCAAGAGACCATTGTCAAGAGTAACTCTCAATCATCCCACAAGTAATATCATTGGTGATTTAGATGAGGGAATTCGTTTGAGAAAAGGACCGGGCTATAGTGTGAATCATGTGACGTATAATTGTTATCTTGCTCAATTTGAACCCAAGAAAGTAGAGGAAGCTTTGAAAGATGAGAATTGGGTAGAGTCCATGCACCAAGAGTTGCATCAATTTGTTAGAAACGATGTATGAGAGTTGGTACCAAGGCCCAAGGATACACATGTAATCGGCACCAAGTGGATCTTCAAGAATAAGACTGATGAAGATGGTGAAGTTGTACGAAACAAATCTAGATTAGTGGCTCAAGGATATACTCAAGTTAAAGGCATAGACTTCGATGAGTCATTTGCTCCAGTAGCAAGACTAGAGTCAATCCAAATTCTTCTCTCCATAGCGTGTATTATGAACTTCAAGTTATACCAAATGGATGTGAAGAGTGCCTTCTTGAATGAATTTCTAAACGAAGAAGTGTTTGTTGAGCAACCAAAGGGGTTTCAAGACCCTCACTTTCCGGATCATGTGCTAAGGCTGAAGAAGGCATTATATGGGCTGAAGCAAGCACCAAGAGCTTGGTATGATCGCCTCACCACATACCTATTGGATCATGGCTTTAAGAGAGGTCAAGCCGATCGAACACTGTTTGTTAAAAGAGATGAGAAATCTCTCCTTGTTGCTCAAGTATATGTGGATGACATTGTTTTTGGATCCACAATCGATCACCTAGCTCATGAATTTTCAGAAGAAATGAAAAGGGAATTTGAGATGAGCATGGTGAGGAAGCTAAACTACTTCCTAGGGCTTTAAGTGAAACAATGGAAAGATGGGATATTTATTTCTCAAGAGAAATATGCCAAAAATCTTGTCAAGAGATTCGGTCTAGACTCTAAGAAACATACTTCCACTCCTATGAGTTTCGCGGCAAAATTGAGCCTTGATGCAGCCGGTGTGGACGTAGACCCAACACTCTATCGAAGCATGATTGGCAGTCTTCTCTATCTCACTACAAGTAGACCGGACATCGCTTTTAGTGTGGGGGTATGTGCACGATTTCAAGCAGCTCCCAAAGAGTCCCACTTGACAGCAGTCAAACGAATCATTCGTTATATCAATAGCACATCTGACTATGGAATTTGGTATTCAAGAGACTCAAATGAGTGCTTGGTTGGATATTCGGATGCTGACTGGGCCGGGTGCATTGATGATAGGAAAAACACTTCAGGTGGTTGTTTTTATCTTGGAAATAACTTGGTGTCGTGGATGAGCAAAAAGCAAAATTCAGTCTCTCTATCAACGGCTGAAGCTGAATACATTGTAGCAGGGAGTTGTTGTGCACAACTATTATGGATGAAGAAGCTCTTACATGACTATGGAATTACTCAAGACACTATGTGTGTGTTTTGCGATAACACGAGTGCCATAAACTTGTCCAAAAATCCAATTCAACACTCGAAATCGAAGCATATTGAGATTCAGTACCACTTCATTCGAGACTTGGTGAAGGAAAAGATTGTGTATCTAGAGTTTATCAACACTGACAACCAGAAGGCAGACACATTTACTAAACCTCTTGATGGTCCAAGGTTTAAGTCTTTGCGTAAGACCATTGGTGTCGGTATCATTCCTTGAACTCTATCTCTCGTGTGACCTCATGTTGTTCAATGATGCATATGTTCTTTATAGGTCTCACATGTTCAGTTTGATGATGTTTCTTTTACAAGTTTTGTTGTGTACTTGTTTTTTTTTATCTTACTTTACTTGTTCTGTTTTTTAGTGTGTTGAAAAATTCAAAAACCCATAAATATCAAAAAATCTCCAAAAAGTTTGATTGCTTGTGTTGTGCATATCACATGTGAGTTTGGCCTAGTACCTTCGTACTAATGGCGTAGTGCATTTACAAGTTTAGCTTGTTTTGTATGCATATCTATCTGTGTGGGAAAAATCTTGAAATCTATGTGTGATTGTTGTAAATTGATCTTCAAGCTTGTCATGAATGATTGGTCAATAGTTTTGTTGGTCTTGATACTTGCATAGACTTGTGCCTATATCTCTTCCCACTTTATTTTTATGTTTTTGCTTAAAGAGCTCAACAAATGTAAATCTCAAAATGAAAAAAAGATTATGAGCTGCAAAAGCCGTCGCACATACTAGTATTTGACTAGGAAAAAGGGAAAGCGACTTTTTAATTGAAATGTATGGTGCTCAAAAAGCCAAAGGTTAATTCTCAATATTGAAATATCAAAAATTTCAAGCACCGATCTCAAAATGAGATGTACTGTTCAAAAATAATCAAATGTTATGTCTTGTATAGAAGCCAAATGAAAAGCTTCTAAGATTTGTAATCATTTTCTTGTGGGAGGTCATATATGTTCATTTTTATAATTGAGATAAACCACTTGACTTAGTACCAGTTTTGTATGACTTGATTGAATTGATCATTGAAGCTTCACTCTGGTCTAAGGACTATTCCACATTTGATACTCACCCACAACAGACAAGTTTAGTTCAATTAATGCTTATTTCATTTGTGTGATTGTACATGCTCAAATGTGATGTGTATGCTCAATTGCTTGCCGATCAAACCCAAAAATATTTTTGAGTATTTTATATGTTTTTGAAAGTGATTTTATACTTTCGTGCTTTAAGTTTTTGTTCAAAATGCATTTTTGTGTTAATCTTCAAAAACTTGTTCAGAGGCCTTTTTGCGAGAAGCTCGCGACTAAGAACTTCCCGCGAAAAGAGGTTAAGGCAAAAACTGGAAAACACAAATTTCATACAGAGACTTTCGCGACTATCTCGCGACTAGAAGCTTCCCACGAAAGTTTTTGTGCTTCAGTGGTGTTTTTCGCAAGTAATTTCGTGATTATCTAACCTGCGAAAAATGCGTGTTTTCAATTTTATAGGGCTAATGTGACTGATTTTTAAAACACTCTTGTGTTCCCTCCTTTGCCTCACTCGAACCTTTCTCAACCCAAATTTGATTTTCACTCATAACCCTCCAATTTCAAGTACAAATCTCTGCAAAATCTCTTCAGAGGTATGTTTCTTAACATTCTTTTCAGCTTTTCATTTTAGATTATGCAAAATTTTTTTTAGGGTCCTTGAATTGGGGATTTTTGAAAAAGGGGTTGGGAACTATGATTTTGGGCAAAATTTTTTCAAAATTTTGATTGGGCTGTGTCCCATTTGTCTTATGTGTATCTGTGTTGGCCTCTTGTGGCAATTTGATCTTGTATTTAGGCATATTTTCATATGTTCATGCATTGCCCATATGTGTAGTGTAGTGTTGCATTCCAAGTGTTTGACAAAATGCCCAAATGGCATTTTTGAGTTGTTTGGACTCAAATGAGTTCCAAATTTTGGGTTTTCCCATGATTGAACTTGTTTAACATGTTTTGGTCTTTGGGTGTGTGTTTTACACACTTTGACCCGCATGTGCCTCACCATGTCTTGCGATGCATCACCTAGGCACACACACCATGCACACCTCATGCACACTAGATGCACACACATGCACAGTTGCTATCTTTATGCATTGTAATGTTCCTTTACATGGTTTAGCACTTATAGCATGTTGTTTAACATTGTTGTGTTCTGTTTTAAGTCTTTGTGCTTATGTTTTTGGACTAACTTGACACTAATCAAGTTTGTGTTCTGTTTCTGTATTTTGCACTTGGTTCTTTTTGTTGTGTGTTTCCTTGTGCAGATGTCTCCAACCAAACACTCTGCTTCCAAGAAATCATCCAAGCGTCCACGCACGGACTTCGACAACTTCATTTCCACTGATGCAGACATGGCTTATAACGATTACTACAAACGAGCCATAATCATCATGGAAAGAGTTATTAGAATGGAGACTCTTGAGGACACTTGCATTCCTGATGTGTTCAAGGAGAGGACATGGACGAACCTGCTGAATCCGAGTGGAAATGTGTACTCAGAAATCATCAAAGAGTTCTTTCAAATGCTAGTGTGGATGGAGACCACATTAATTGTTGGGTGAGACACAAGGAGTTTGTTATTACAAGGGAATCAATCCAAGAATTCCTCGAAGTTCGTCCACCTTCTCAGCAGATTACCGTTCAGTATGATGATCGATTGGACTCTCTTAAGCCAATGGTGAGACTTCTTGGTGGTACACTAAACAAGAAGTCAATGAACACCATTCCATTCAACCTGGAGATGAGGACTCTAGCATATGTCATGATCCACAATTTGTATCCAGTCACCAACTTGACGACATTGTCCGCTCCAAGGACAATTTTCTAATACGATCACTTCACACATAAAGAGATTGACATTTGTGGACACATCTTCCATCTCCTGACCAAGAGCATTGAAAAAAGGAACTCCAGAACTATCATGCCATTCCCCACTCTCATCATGGCCCTCATTGCAAAGACAAGGTTCAAACTTCCGAGTGGTCTCACCATAGTACAAAGAGACTACCCCATTGGTGCTAACACGATGACTAGAAGCAAAGCTCACACCACCGGATCCAAGACCAGCGTCTCACAAATACCAAGGGATCATGTTGAGGAAGAGGGTGGAGATACTGAGGAGGAGATTGACAGATTCACCCCAGCACCAGAAAGTTCTGCTCAACCATCCTCTTAAGCACAAGCACGGGGACTCGATCGTCTTGATCGCCTCATTGCTAGGGTAAAGCAGATGTATACCATGCTTGACTCCCATGTACAGCACACCGTGGACCAGTTTGCATGTATCCAGGGTCAAATTACTGCTCTATCTTCTCAGATTAAGGATATGTCGATGGTGCAGGAATGCGATTCAGAGTCTGAGCAATTCTAGCCTCTTTGGCCATTTCGGTCAAAAAGGGGGAGAAAATTTTAAGGGGGAGTATGCACAGTTGAGGGGGAGCAGAGCATAGTTATAGCTATTGGTTTATTGTTGACGGTTTAGCATGTTTTTGTTTGGTTTAAACTTTATTTGTTTTTATAACTCTTGGATAGTTTTATTGCTTTCCTTTAGAAGTTTAAGTACTTTGGATTTAATTTTCTATTTAATATCCAGTACTACTTGTGTTTCTTTCATTGCTTTGTAGCATTTTTTTTGTACTTTCAGATGTTGCTAAACTATCTTAAGTACCTCACACTTGTACCCTTGTAGGATTCTATATCCTTGATGCAAATACTTCGTGTATTTTGCATTGGTTGTGTGTTGGACATGCAATTGATTATTGTGATTGGTCTTTATTGCATTGCGTGTCCAGATGAGCATTTACTAGCTAAATGTTCATTGTAGTCATTCTTTAATGACTGACCTTGTTTGATCAAGATATGCTTAATCATTATATAGTGTTTATTAACTTGATCGCACTTTACTTGCTCATATACGTACCGTGTATTCAACTTGTCATAAGCTTAATGAAAGTTTTGTTTGTGTGCGAGTGTTTCAGGTTACAGGTATATACATGCAAGTGCTTCACAACTTCTAGATTAGGTGTGAGTGAGTTTTGCCACTGTTCCCAAACTCACGTTTAAGTCTAGAGTTTGTTTTAGGGGTTTTGTCACAGAATAGCCAAAGGAGGAGATTGTAAAGTTGTAATTTACAACTAGTTTATGTTGGCTTTAATTCTGTGCCAAATTTGATTGTAATTATGTTCAATCTTATGTACCCTGTATTTTATGTGTGATTTATTTGTAAAGGTTGTGTGAGAGAGAGAGAGAGTGTGAAGACTCAAGGCAATTGAAGACTAAAGCTGTTTTCGTGGGTATCTTGCGAGTAAGCTTCCCGGCGAAGTGAAGCATGTGCTCTGCACATGACTGAAATGTGAAGAGTCAGGACAGGATGGAGACAACTGGTTTTCACGAGTGTCTCGCGAGTAAGGCCTTCCCGCGAGATACCCGCAAAACATTCTGTTTTGCTGAACTGTCATTTCTGATACACATTATTTGTACCCACACTATCTGTACCCACACTATATATACCCCCATTACCCACATATGTTGAGGAGTGCTTCTGAGAGAAAACTCTAGCCACAAATCTTGAGAGTTTGAGATTGTTATACCCACAATTCTCTACACAATTCATTGTGGTTTTTCCTCAACTCCTACCTCTCCATTTCCATACACTTGAAAGGTTGATAGCCCAAACACTTACCACACCCTTTCAGAGTGTCAAGTGAGGTTTTGGTGCTACTGGGAAGCATTGGAAGAAGCCAAGTTTTGGCAGATGCAATCGGTTTTGAGAAGCCTTGTTGGAGCAGGAGCTTGGAGGGCTTAAGTGCATTGGGTAGATTAGGCTTGGAGGGTCTTTTGCTATTCGTGTATCCCAACTGATTGTCTAGTGGATCGATTACCACTTGGAGGGCGGCAGAGAGGTTTTTCGCCGAGTTCTTCGGTTTTCTCTTCGATAACACATCGGCATGTTATATCGTATTTGCATTCTTCTTCCCTACTCTTTTACCTTTCAGTTTACTGCTATGTTATTATGATTATGGGTTAGAGTAGTTTATTTGTTTATCCGCTCGCATTTACTCTATTCCGCACTTAGTTTAATTTGGGAGTCTAAACAGCTCTTGTGTTTTAACACATTTTCGAGCTTTCAAATATGTACATTAAAATTCAATTCTTCTCAAGAATATATAAATATAATTTATGACAATCCTTTCAACCAATTAAATTAATCTTACATTTTCTTCTCAAAAAAGAAATCATCTTGCATTCATAGGGAATTAATTAGTATATCATCTTGAGTTTTGGAATACTTTCAACGTAGTAGCTTCTAAAACTAGGTTTTCATTATTTATTTATTTATGTTTTTAATAGGTGGTGTAGTTAACTAGGATTAGTTGGGTTAAGTTTACTTAAGTAATCATGTGCAATGCACATTCCATTTTTTACATATGTCAGTTTATTACAACAGTTTGTAGCCTTAGGTTACAACTGGTTTTATAGCTAAACTTTATCTTTTATTATATACTTAACATATAACACAACAACATCACATATATCAACGGGAAAAAACTCAGCTTCCATAAAGACAGGTCATTATAAATATAAGTAAAGCCTACATACTTGTGATTGTTAGAATTTTACTTAGAAAATAATTCAAAAGAAACAAATATAAAACATTTATGAAATAAAAATTATATAATGAAAAAATATTTAAAAAATGAAAAAAATTACAAAATGTGAAAATCTTCTTACAAGTTTATGCTACTTAATTAAGAATCTTACAGACAATTTTCTTTTTTCACATCTCATGTAAGTATGGTCTTGGCATTGCTTATAATTTCCAAAGAGGACATGACAAGGCATAAAATTCTCTCTAAATTTAATGACAATTCATGTAGCAAAATTTAGTTCATGTAACTCCATGCCTTTGTTTTTAAAACAATATTACAAGAAGAAAAAATTAATAAAAACGGAAGATTGTGTGAATGCACTCACTTTTCTTATTATTGTCAAGCTCTTGGCACAATCAATAAGGCTAACACTCAACATGCATGAATCTCAATAAGGAAGAACAGTTAAGTTTGTTATTGATGGAAATATGCATGTGCGCAGCGAAAAATTAACGGGTCTACTTCATTCGCAATTGATAACATGTGCTATGTAAATTTCAGAATTAAAGAACAAGAGAATGTACCTTGATGCGGTGAAATTCAAAACCGAAGATCAGAAGCACTTGGGAACACTTTCAATCTTCACTCTAATTCTACTTGATACCCAAGATGTGTGGTCTCTCAATCAGTTATATGTGTATATTCTAGAAATAATGAAAGAGTGTCTCACACTCACATACATACCAATTCATGTTATTTTCAAATTCTGTATGTTTCTCTCTATATAACTGATTATCTAATTGGGCTAGCCTTTTGGGCTTTTCCAATTGGGTTTTAGTATGTGGCTTGGAGTGGGAACAAAAGGGAACAAATAAGACTCTAGCTCCAATGGGCCTTGGGCTTTTCTGTCAACTCTTGACAAGTCCAAAGTTACCATTAATTATATTTAATACCACTATATAAATATAATTGTACTCTAGGCCTTATTAATAAATTATATCCCAAGACTTTATTGTACATGCAACCCCTTCATAAAATATTCGTAGTAACACAAAGTCATGAATGAAGATTGCCACTTTGTGAATTACTACATCTTAATCCTTGAGTACCCAGTTTAATCCTTTTAAGTTATTCACCATATATTTATGAAATCCAATTTCATAAATATATACTTTAGTCTTACTAAAGTGGTTATGCTTAACTCTCTGAATAACAAACCCATTAAACTTATCTCAAAAGAATATTTTGTATCTCCGTTAAGAGAATATGAATTCCATCTTGATAATATATGTTCCATCAACACTAAATGTGATTGCCCAACATACTGAGGGTTTGACCATTACTTTAGATCTCACTCCTGATATATCAAAACAACCTACATTTCATGATCAGGTCCATTATTCTCTCAGGATTAAGAGTTCATGTGAATAGAAGTCGTGAGATTTATTATTCAATTGACAATCGTTAGGAGAATAATAAATCTCACAGCGGTCCAGTTCAATATGTCTTAACTCTTAAAACATATCAACATATCAACTAGAAGTCTCCACTTCCATGATCAAGACAAATCATCTTAGTTAATATGTTATAGTCTTCGCAGATGAAACGCCCAATCTCATCACCGACTACGAACTACAATTCTGAGTTTACAAAAAACTTGTGATTTATATCTTCTGTGACTTTTCACATAAATCACATACTATGCATCTCATGGACTATATGATAATGTCCAAATATTCATGTTACTATTATTTTAGATAATAATAAAACAACTTTATTAAACACAATATTAAGTCATACATAATGTCATACATAATATCATATAATAGGATTTAAGGGCACTAATCCCAACAATCTCCCACTTGCCGTAAAGACTATTGTGCACTAATCTAACTTCCATTCCCTCCAAATGTGACTCAAAGGTCCTTTGAGGCAAGGCTTTGGTAAAGGGATCTGCTAGATTGTTTGCACTTTCAATCTTTGCAACCACCACATCTCCACGAGCAACAATGTCTCGAATGATATGGTACTTTCTCTCAATGTGCTTTCCTTTCTTGTGATTTCTTGGATCTTTTGATTGTGCAACTGCTCCATTATTGTTGCAAAACAAAGTAATGGGAGCTTGCTCCATTCTCACTACACCAAGGTCAGAAAGGAATTTCTTGAGCCATACAGATTCTTTTGCTGCTTCACAAGCAGCAACATATTCTGTTACCATGGTGGAGTCCGCAATACAAGATTGCTTGACACTCCTCCATGTTATGGCTCCACCTCTCAAGGTGAAAATACATCCTGATGTGGACTTTCTGAAATCTAGATCCGATTGAAAGTCTGAATCTGTATAGCCAATGGGAATCAAATCCTCACAATGGTAAACAAGCATATAATCTCTCGTTCTTCGTAGATACTTGATAATATGCTTTACAGCTTTCCAATGTTGTGGTCCTAAATTTGACTGATATCGGCTGAACATGCCAATTGAATAGCAGATATCTGGTCTAGTACAAAGCATGGTATACATAAGACTTCCTACTGCAGAAGTATAAGAAACTTGTCTCATCATATTTTCTTCCTCTTGAGTCTTAGGCCTTTGGTCATCAGACAGAGGAACTCCATGTCTAAAAGGAAGTATTCCTTTCTTGGAGTTTTGCATGCTAAACCGTTCTAGAACCTTATCTATATATCCAACTTGTGATAAGCCTAACATCTTATTCTTGCGATCTCGCCAAAACTTGATCCCTAGAATAAAGTTAGCCTCACCCAAGTCTTTCTTGTCAAATTGGCTTAACAACCAAACATTTACTGATGACATTACCCTTACATCATTCCCAATGAGTAGAATGTCATCAACATAAAGTACTAGGAACATTACTACTTTATCTTGATGTCTTTTGTACACACATGGTTTATCAAGATTTTTTCAAAATCAAATGATTTGATTGCTTGATCAAATCTGATGTTCCATGACCTAGATGCTTGCTTAAATCCATAAATGGACCTTTTCAACTTGCATACCATATGCTCTTGGTTCTTTGCTATGAAACCTTCCGGTTGCATCATATAGATTTTCTCTTCAAGATTGCCATTGAGAAATGCAGTCTTGACATCCATTTGCCAAATCTCATAATCATAATGAGCAGCAAGGATAAGAGAATCTGATAAATTTAAGCATTGCTACTGGTGAAAAGGTTTCCTCATAATCAATACCATTTTTTTGAGTATACCCTTTCACCACTAGCCTTACTTTAAAGGTTTCAACCCTTCCATCTATTCCTCTCTTCCTCTTGTAAACCCATTTGCAACCAACAGGTTTAATGCCGTTAGGTGTCTCTACAAGATCCCAAACTTGATTGGAATACATGGAATCTAATTCAGATTTCATAGCTTGGACCCAATGATGTGCATCTATATCATTCATTGCTTCATCACAAGTGTAAGGATCCGATTCAGCCTCTTCTGAGATAGCTTCATAAGTTTCTCTCAAACCTATGAAACTTATAGGAGGTCGAACAATTCTCCCACTACGACGAGGCACCTGTGTATTAGACATCTCATGAGTAGTATCTTGTGGTGTATCTAATACAGCCACATCATCCCTAGTTTCTTCCATTGGTTGTTCATTTATAGGTTCATTCATTTTAGCCAACACAACTCTACTTTTAAGAGTATAATCATTCATATAGTCATTTTCCAAGAATTTGACATTTGTGCTAACAAACACTTTATTATCTTTATGATTATAGAATAAACTTCCAATAGTTCCTTTTGGATACCCTACAAATAAAACCACTTCTGTTTTAGGCTGTAATTTTTCAGACTTTCCTTTTAACACATGTGCTGGACAACCCCAAATATAGAGATGTCTCATACTAGGCTTACGCCCATTCCACAACTCCACAGGTGTTTTAGGAACAGACTTTGAAGGTACTAAATTCAGAAGATACATCGCAGTGTTTAAGGCATATCCCCAAAAAGAAATAGGTAGAGTTGAATAACTCATCATGGACCTAACCATATCTAAAAGAGTCCTATTCCTTCTTTCCGCTACACCATTTTGTTATGGAGTTCCAGGCACAGTCAATTGGGATACAATCCCATTTTCAGTTAAGTAATCCTTAAAATTTCCAGGAAGGTATTCGCCACCACAATCAGATCGAATGGCCTTTATGCGTTTACCCAATTGATTCTCAACTTCAGCCCTAAACTCTATGAACTTTTCAAAGGTTTCAGACTTCCGTTTCATTAGGTACACATAACCAAATCTAGAGTAATCATCAGTGAAAGTAATGAAATACTCATAGCCACCTCTTGCCTGGATTGACATAGGACCACATACATTTGAATGCACTAGTTTTAGCAAATCTTGTGCTCTCCTACCTTTTGCATTAAAAGGTCGTTTTGTCATTTTACCTTCCAAACAAGATTCACAAACTGGAAATTCATCAAAGTCCATGGATTCTAAGAGTCCATCTTTGATCAGTCTTTGAATTCTGTTTGAATTAATATAACCTAAACGTAAGTGCCAAAGAAATGTATCACTAGTAGAAGGAAACTTTCTCTTTAATGATTTTACATGAGAGTCATTATCTAATTTAGAATTATATAATTCATGCTTATTAGGAGTTAAAATATAAAGACCATCTACAATATTGCCAGAACAGATAAACACGTTATCCTTCTTTATTACAACATTGTCTTTTAGGATAACACAATATCCATTTTTACTTAAGTAAGTAGCAGAAATTAAATTCCTATGAACATTAGGTACATATAAATAGTCTTCCAATATTAAAACTTTAGATTCAAAACATAAATTATAAACATCAACAGCTACAACCGGAATCCTGCTCCCATCAGCCAAAGTAAAAAACAACTCCCCTTCTTTAAGCTTTCTGATCTTCTGAAACCCCTACAAGGAATTGCAGATATGATTAGTACAACCTGAATCCACACACCAAGAATCCGTGGGATTCTGTACCAAACATATTTCAAGAAGGAATGAACTTTTCATACCTTTATTGGCAGCCTTGAATTTTGGACAATTCCTCTTCCAATGTCCTTTCTCACCACAATGGAAACATTTTCCTTTGAGCTTCTTTCCTTTGTTGGCAACCCCTAAGGAAATTTGTTTACCCTTTTACTTGGTGAAGTCCTTCTTCTTCTTCTTCTTCTTACCCTTGCCTTTCAACTTAGGTTGAGAAAGTAGAAGCTTCACCAACATTGACTTCAACACTAGAAGTACCCATAATGCCTTCCGCCGCTACCAACTCATTCATTAATTCAGATAATGAATAAATCTTTTTGTTCATATTATAATTAAGTCTGAATTCCTTGAATGATTCTGGTAGTGACTGGAGTATCATATCCACTTGGGATTCTCCATCAATATCGGCACCTAAAACTTCTAGTCTATTCAGATTAGAGATCATTGTAAGACAATGCTCCCTTACTAAACTACCTTCAGCCATCTTAGTATTATAAATTTACCTCATAGTTTCTTGCCTTGCAGAACGGCCTTGCTCACCAAACATCTCCTTCAGACTTAGCATTATGTCTGAAGCTAGTTCTACATCCTGCATTTGATGCTGTAGGACATTTAAGATAGATGCTAGGATGTAGCACTTAGCCATCTCATTAGATTTCTGCCAACGATCATATTGTTGTTTTTCCTCAAGAGGAGCATCTAATGAAGGAAGTGTAGGACATGGTTTAGTAAGCACATATTTGTGCTCTTTAGCAGTGAGAACTATGTCCAAATTTCTTTTCCAGTCAACATAGTTGGATCCAGTCAGTTTGTTTTGATTAAGAATAGTAACAAGTGGGCTAAATGATGCTATGTTCAAATCTGAAAATAATAAACATGAATATAATAAGTAATTGGACATTATCAATTTAGCATATAAACATATAGTATGGAACCTTAATAAAACCATAATATAATATATGCAACGACAACCCAATCCTATACTCAATATCCCTCAGCATAGAGTGAACATTAAATACTATGATTGATTGAGAACTATTCTCATTATTAGTGCTATCATGATAACTCTTATCAAACACTAATAATATGCCGTTATATATTTGGCCTCTAAATAATGATAGTAAGAACTCAGCATAGAGGATACTATAATATTTAGTCTAGTGTATACCACTGTCTAGAATCATGTGTAGCCACATTTCATCCCCTTAACAGGCTCATTTTGTAGTACCATGATACAAAACACCCTCCGCATGGAATGCAAAACTCGAAGCTAAGACAAGGTGTTTGATCAAACCACTATAAACCAAATAATTCAATCTTGTAGGACCATGAAATAAATACTCTCCGCATGGAATGCTAAGCTTGAGGCAAAGACAAAGTATATATTTCACACTACTATGAACCAACAATGAAGGCCGTGAGATCCAACCCTTGTATCTCTCTCCCACTAGATGTTTTAGAATAAAGGTTTTTAATTATGAAACATGCATAATCTAATTACACATAGCATTGCACTTTAAACATTTGAAAACACATAGAAAAAATTCAAAATTCCCTTTAGTGGCATTTTCGCGAGTATCTCGCGACTTAGCTCTTCCCGCGAAATTGAAATAGTGAAAACACAAAATTAGACAGAAACTTTCACTACTGTCTCGCTACTGTTTCGCTAGTAAAGCTTACTCGCGAAAAGTTTTTGTGAAAACACAAAATTCAGACAGAAACTTTCGCTACTGTCTTGCGACTGTTTCGCGAGTAAGGGTTATCCGCGAAAGTTTTGTGCTTCAGATAGACCTTTCGTGGGTACGTTGCGGGAAGCTAACCCGCGAAAAACCCGTGTTCTCAGTTTTTATAGGGAAGTTCTGAATAGTTTTCAACGGTTTTCATGAACAAACAAACATCATATTAACATGATAAATAGAATTTGATATCAAAACTGAATTGCATTGATGCTATAGCCTTAAAGTTCAATTTAACATTCTTAAATTAAAATTTAAACAACATCATAATATCAATATCAGTTTTTATCAAAACATAGTTTCAACAACCATACAGAAAATTAAATACATATATAATCTTCTAACAACATGAAACTATTATCTCTAATACTAAAACTTACAAAAACATGTTATACATATTCGAAATGAAGACCGCTCTGATACCATTTGATGAAAATATGCATGTGCGCAGCGGAAAATTAACAGATTTACTTCAAACGCAATTGATAACATGTGCTATGTAAATTTCAGAATTAAAGAACAAGAGAGTGTACCTTGATGCGGTGAAATTCAAAACCAAAGATCAGAAGCACTTGGGAACAATTTCAATCTTCACTCCAATTCAACTTGATGCCCAAGATGTGTGGTCTCTCAATCAGTTATATGTGTATGTTCTAGAGAGAATGAAAGAGTGTCACATACATACCAATTCATGTTATTTTCAAATTCTGTATGTTTCTCTCTATATAACTAATTATCTAATTGGGCTAGCCTTTTGGGCTTTTCCAATTGGGCTTTAGTAAGTGGCTTGGAGTGGGACCAAAAGGGAACAAATAAGACTCTAGCTCCAATGGGCCTTGGGCTTTTCTGTCAACTCTTGATAAGTCCAAAGTTACCATTAATTATATTTAATACCACTATATAAATATAATTGCACTCTAAGCCTTATTAATAAATTATATCCCAAGACTTTATTGTACATGCAATCCCTTCGTAAAATATTCGAAGTAACACAAAGTCATGAATGAAGGTTGCCACTTTGTGAATTACTACATCTTAATCCTTGAGTACCCAGTTTAATCCTTTTAAGTTATTCAACATATATTTATGAAATCCAATTTCATAAATATATACTTTAGTCTTACTAAAGTGGTTAGGCTTAACTCTCTGAATAACAAACCCATTAAACTTATCTCAAGGGAATATTTTGTATTTCTGTTAAGAGAATATGGATTACATCTTGATAATATATGTTCCATCAACACTAAATGTGATTGCCCAACATACTAAGGTTTTGACCGTTACTTTAGATCTCACTCCTGATATATCAAAGCAACCTACATTTCATGATCAGGTCCATTATTCTCTCAGGATTAAGAGTTCATGTGAATAGAAGTTGTGAGATTTATTATTCAATTGACAGTCATTAGGAGAATAATAAATCTCACAGCGGTCCAGTTCAATATGTCTTAACTCTTAAAACATATCAACATATCAACTAGAAGTCTCCACTTCCATGATCAAGACAAATCATCTTAGTTAATATGTTATGGTCTTCGCAGATGAAACGCCCAATCTCATCACCGATTACGAACTACAATTTTGAGTTTACAAAAAACTTGTGATTTATATCTTCTGTGACTTTTCACATAAATCACATACTATGTATCTCATGGACTATATGATAATGTCCGAATATTCATGTTACCATTATTTTAGAAAATAATAAAACAACTTTATTAAACACAATATTAAGTCATATATAATGTCATACATAAGGATTTAAGGGCACTAATCCCAACAGTTTTGCCCTGACCATAAAAAGATTAGCCCTTATTATCTTTTATAGTTTAAGCAATTTTGATTTGTGCCACCTTTCCATCTTAGTCCAACCATGTACCTATATGTATAGAGTAAATCATTGATGAATATTGTTCAGAATTCCACAAGAAATTTTTTATAATTATTTTTTTGATAATAAAGACATCATAAAATATCATGTTAGGCAATTTTTAATTTTGAAGGAAGGGTTATTGAATAAGAGAGACTGAGAGAAGATCAGTTGGTTGGTGATATGGTACGGACAAATCAGTAATTATAAATAATAATTGATCCAAATATGAGAATAGTAGTGGGACATGAAATTGTTGGAAAAATACATGTTTGTATCGCATACAAAACATACGCAGTGGAAAAAATTAACGGATCTACTTCATTCGCAATTGATAACATGTATTATGTAAGTTTCAGAATTTGAGAACAAGAATGCGTAACTTGGTGTGGTGAAATTCAAAACCGAAGATCAGAAGTTCTTGGGAAGACTTTTAATCTTCACACCAATTCCACTTAATGCCCAAGATGTGTGGTCTCTCAATCAGTTTCCAAGGAGAGAATAAAGAGTGTCCTCACTTAAAAATCATTTCATTCCTTATGAGAACTCTCATGAAAGACTCATATGAAAAACCCTTTTATGAAAGACTCTAGTATGTGGCTTGGAGTGGGACCAAAATGGACTAATAAGACACTAGCTCCAATGGGCCTTGGGCTTTTTGTCAACTCTTGACAAATCCAAAGTTACAATTAACTATATTTAATACCACTATATAAATATAGTTGCACTCTAGGCCTTATCTATAAATTATATTCTAAGATTTTATTATACATACAACTCCTTCATTAAAATATTCATAGTAATACAAAGTCATGAAATAGACTATCACTTTGAAGATTACTACATCTTAATCCTTGAGTACCCGGTTTAATCATTTATGTTATTCAATATATATTTATGAAATCCAATTTCACAAATATATATACTTTAGTAACTCCTTACTAAAGTGGTTGGGCCCAACACTCTGAATAACCAAACCCATTAAACTTATCTCAAGGGAATATTTGATATCTCCGTTAAGAGACTATGAACTCCATCTTGAGAATATATGTTCCATCAACATTAAATGCAGCTACCCAACATACTGAGGTTTTGACCGTAACTTATAGATCTTACTCCTGATATATCAAAGTAACCTACATCTCATGATCAGGTCCATTATTCTTTCAGGATTTAGAGTTCATGTAAATAGAAGTCATGAGATTTATTATTCATTTGACAGTCGTTAGGAGAATAATAAATCTCACAGCGGTCCAGTTCAATATGTCTTAATTCTTAAAACATATCAACATACCAACTAGAAGTCTCCACTTCCATGATCAAGACAAATCATTGTAGTTGATATGTTATTGTCTTCACAGATGAAATGCCCAATTTCATCACTGACTACGAACTAAAATTCTGAGTTTACAAAGAACTTCTGATTTATATCTTTTGTGACTAAATCACATAAATCACATACTATGCATCTCATGGACTAAGATAATGTCCCATTAGTTCATTTATAAACAGTCTCATATAATTAAACAAATTATTCATTTATAACATGCTAATAAATTGGATTTTAGAGCATAAATCCCAACAATCTCCCACTTGCCCTCAAAGACAATTTACTAAATATCTGACACTTATCTCTCACTAGAGTAATTCATAGTCACTCTAAGGCAAGGTTTGGAAACAAGTTTCAGCCAGATTTATTGTATAAATTATCTTTTCTACTACTACTTCACAAGTACTTATATCTCTCTAATGAGATAATACTTACATTTAATGTGTATCTTCACCACCTAGGATGTACACATATCTTGAAATCCAACTTCATGAATCACAATCAAACTACAAGTCAGTATTTGTACATCCAGTAACCATCAAAATCTGACTTTGGTGGACAAGCATATAATCCCTCATTCTCCTAAGATATTTGAGTATATGCTTTACTCCCACTAAACTAAGTGACCTTTGATTCAATTGATATTTGCTTACCACGCCCACCGCAAAATAGATATTTAGCAAAGTATTTAGCATAGCATAAAAACTTCCTATTAATATGGTATTAGGAATCGTCTTAATATGCTCTTCCTTTTATATGTCTTAGGACTATAGTCCTTTATAAAGGAACTTCAAACTTAAAAGGAACGAATCCTTTCTTGAAGTATTACATGCTATACTTGGCTAGAATCTAATCTATTTAAGCAGTTTAAGATAGACTCTACATCCTAATTTCTGAATTTTAACAAAGTTTAATTCTTAGGATGTGACCAATCTTTCTCATGTACTTTATATCAAACTGGATTAGACAACAAAAAACTCTATTGATGACAATAACTCTACATCATTCTAAATGATTAGAATGTCGTCAACATACATTAAGAAATTTATTATTCTATATAGCTTTTACACACATAAGGCCTTTTAATATTTGATAAAAATCAAACAATTTGATTTCTTGATCAAAAATGATATTTTATGATATGTATGCTTGCTTTAGTCCATAAATGGAATTTAAGCAACTTACATATTTAACAATACTGGTTCTTTGCTAAGAACAAGTCTAGTTACATCATATAGATGTCTACCTCAAGATTGCTACTAAAAGAAGCTTTCTTGATATCCATTGCCATATTTCATCCAAATGAAATATAATGGATAAGAGAATCTAGATAGAGTCAAACTTGACTATTGGTGAAAAAATCTTTTCATAATCGAACCATTTCTTTCTGAATAAATCTTTTCGCCACTAGTCTTGACTTTGAAGGTTTGCACCTTCAAATCTATCAATCTCATTTCCTTGTAGACTTATTTGATAACAATAAGCTCAATGCCAATAAGCGCCTCTACAAGTTCTAGACTTTAAATAGAATCTAATTCTATTCACATAACCTTGATCCACTAATTCATATTCATATCATCTATTGCCTCTACGTAGGACCGAGGATCAAATTCATATCTTTGTGGAATGACTTCAAAAGTTTATCCCAAAAGTATGAATTTACAATCCTCCCATTACGATATTGTACCGGTGTACTAGCTATATATATATATATATATATATATAAAATAATACCTTGTGGTGTATCTAATACAACCATCTCATTTCTAAATGTATTATATAGTTGTCTTACAACAAATTCTGACATTTTCTTCTAGAACAATTCTTTAAAATTATTCACATAGTCATCATCAAGAACTTTGTATTTGTACTTTACAAACATCTTGTCTTCTTTATGACTACCAAAATAATCTGATGCAATTCCTTTTGGATACCCATCATAAACACACATTTTTCTACCTTTTGATTTCAATTTGTCAGACTTCCTTTCTAGCATAAGTGCTGGACATCTCCAAAAGTAGAAGTATCATATACTAGGTTTTCACCCAATCCACAATTTTACAAATGTCATCGGAGCAAACTTTTGAAATCAGTTATATAAAATGTATAGTAATTATTAGAGTATATCTCCAAAAGAAATAAGCAAATGGAAATATTTATCATGTACTTTACTATTTCTAAAAGAGTTTTATTCCTCCTTTATATATGTTATGATTTAAAAAAGTCATTAATACTATATTCCTTTATAATAAAGGAGTCCTAGATCATATAATCTTCTAAATAAAATTCATAGATTGGGAATATGAAAAAATAATGGTTCTAAAAGCCCATCTTTCACCAATCTTAAATATTATTTAGAGTAATAATGTCTAGACATAAGTGCCAAAACATACAATACCAAAAGGATGGAAACTTTCTCTTTAAAAATAAAACATGTAAATTTCCATCTAGAAAATAATCATGGACAATGCTTAGCATTACCAAACCGGAAACACTTTCCTTTTGATCATACTTTTGAGTCTAATTTCCTTTTGGCAACTACTAGGGCAACTTGTTTGCCCAACTGTTTGGTATTATAATTCTTCTTCTTATCACCCTTACTTTTCAGTCTAGGCTAAGAATTTGAATTAAATCATATTGATCCTAGCCTTAGCTTTAGGATGTCTTCCGTTGCGTAGAACTCACTTATCAATTCAGATAATATAAAAAAAATTATTTTAAAAAACAATCTGAATTGATCAAATGATTCTAACAAGAACTTATGAATCATATCCATTTGAAATTAACAATTAATCTCTACATCCAAGAATTCCAATTCATTTTAAAATTAAAACATTTTCATAAAATGATGTGGAATTGGAACTCCTTAAGCTTTTCTTGGCACTCAATATGACTTATATTGAATATCGTCTAGTAGCACGATATTTCATACCAAAACATCTCATTTAGACTTAATATAAAGTCTAAGTCTAGTACTAACTCTTGCATCTCATGTTGTAGCACAATTGAGAAAGAAGCCAATGTAACATTTTAGCATTTCAACGGAGACTATGATCATATCTTAAGCTATCTTCCATCAATGCATCATGCATAGGAAATTATGACAATACTGAATCAAAACATAAATATGTACTTCAACTTCTTTAAGCACCATGTCCAAAATTATTTCTTAGTTAATGTAATTCAATTAAAATAGTAGCTAGATGACAAAATTAATGACAACTTTATTTTGAGACTATGAACTTAAATACCAGGACATTATCATTTTGCATCCATAACCATATAGTATGGAACCCGAAATGTTGGAAATATGCATGTACGCAGCGAAAAAATTAACGGATCTACTTCATTCACAATTGATAACGTACATTATGTAAGTTTCAGAATATAGAACAAGAGAGTGTACCTTGGTGCAGTGAATTTCCAAACCAAAGATCAGAAGTTCTCGGGAACACTTTCAATCTTCACTCCAATTCCACTTGATGCCCAAGATGTGTGGTCTCTCAATCAGTTATATGTGTATGTTCAAGAAGAGAATGAAAGAGTGTCCAACACTCACATACATATCATTTCATGTTCATACTAAAAATCTGTATGTTTCTCTCTATATAACTGATTATTTAATTGGGTTAGCCTTTTGGGCCTTTTCAATTGGGCTTTAGTGTGTGGCTTGGAGTGGGACCAAAAGGGAACAAATAAGACTCTAGCTCCAATGGGCCTTGGGTTTTTCTGTCAACTCTTGACAAGTCCAAAGTTATCATTAATTATATTTAATACCACTATATAAATATAATTGCACTCTAGGCCTTATTAATAAATTATATCCCAAGACTTTATTGTACATGCAACCCCTTCATAAAATATTCGTAGTAACACAAAATCATGAATGAAGACAGTCACTTTGTGAATTACTATATCTTAATCCTTGAGTACCCGGTTTAATCCTTTTAAGTTATTCACTATATATTTATGAAATCCAATTTCATAAATATATACTTTAGTCTTACTAAAGTGGTTAGGCCTAACTCTTTGAATAACAAACCCATTAAACTTATCTCAAGGGAATATTTTGTATCTCTGTCAAGAGACTATGAATTCTATCTTGAGAATATATGTTCCATCAATACTAAATGTGGCTGCTCAATATACTGAGGTTTTGACCGTTACTTTAGATCTCACTCCTGATATATCAAAGCAATCTACATCTTATGATTAGGTCCATTATTTTCTCAGGATTAAGAGTTCATGCAAATATAAGTCGTGAGATTTATTATTCAATTGACAATTATTAGGAGAATAATGAATCTCACAGCGGTCCAGTTCAATATGTCTTAACTCTTAAAACATATCAACATATCAACTAGAAGTCTCCACTTTCATGATTAAGACAAATCATCGTAATTGATATGTTATAGTCTTTGCAGATGAAACGCCCAATTTCATCACCGACTACGAACTACAATTCTGAGTTTACAAAGAACTTGTGACTTATATTTTCTGTGACTAAATCACATAAATCACATACTATGCATCTCATGGACTATATGATAATGTTCGAATATTCATGTTACCATTAATAATAATAAAACAATTTTATTAAACACAATATTAAGTTATACATAATGTCATACTTAATATTATACATAGCATCATACAATAGGATTTAAGGGCACTAATCCTAACAGTCTCCCACTTGCCCTAAAGAATATTGTGCACTTATCTAACTCCCATTCCCTCTAAATGTGACACGAAAGTCCTTTGAGGCAAAGCTTTGGTAAACAGATCTGCTAGATTATTTGCACTTTCAATCTTTGCTACCACTACATCTCCACGAGCTATGATGTCTCGAATGATGTGGTATTTCCTCTCAATATGCTTTCCTTTCTTGTGATTCCTTGGATCTTTGGATTGTGCAACTGCTCCACTATTGTTGCAAAACAAAGTAATGGGAACTTGCTTAATTCTTATTACACCAAGGTCAGAAAGGAATTTCTTGAGCCATACAGCTTCTTTTGCTGCTTCAGAAGTAGCAACATACTCAGCTTCCATGGTGGAGTCCGCAATACAAGATTGCTTAACACTCCTCCTTGTAATGGCTCCACCTCTCAAGGTGAAAACACATCCTAATGTGGACTTTCTGAAATCTAGATCCGATTGAAAGTCTGAATCTGTATAGCCAATTGGAATCAAATCCTCACAACGGTAAACAAGCATATAATCTCTCGTTCTTCGTAGATACTTGAGAATATGCTTTACAGCTTGCCAATGTTTTGATCCTGGATTTGATTGATATCGGCTAATCATGGCAACTGAATAGCAGATATCTGGTCTAGTACAAAGCATGGCATACATGAGACTTCCAATTGCAGAAGCATAAGGAACTTGTCTCATCATATCAACTTCCTCTTGAGTCTTAGGCTTTTGGTCATCAAACAGAGGAACTCCATGTCTGAAAGGAAGTAATCCTTTCTTGGAGTTTTGCATGCTAAACCGTTCTAGAACCTTATCTATATATCCAGCTTGTGATAAGCCTAACATCTTATTCTTGCGATCTCGGTAAAGCTTGATCCTCAGAATAAAGTTAGCCTCACCCAAGTCCTTCATATCAAATTGGCTTAACAACCAAACCTTTACTAATGACATTACCCCTACATCATTTCCAATGAGTAGAATGTCATCAACATAAAGCACTAGGAACATTACTACTTTGTCTTGATGTTTTTTGTACACACATGGTTCATCAAGATTTTGTTCAAAACCAAATGATTTGATTGCTTGATCAAATCTGATGTTCCATGACCTAGATGCTTGCTTAAGTCCATAAATGGACATTTTCAACTTGCATACTATATGCTATTGGTCCTTAGCTATGAAACCTTCCGGTTGCATCATATAGATTTCTTCTTCAAGATTGCCATTGAGAAATGCAGTCTTGACATCCATTTGTCAAATCTCATAATCATAATGAGCAGTAATGGATAAGAGAATTCTGATAGATTTAAGCATTGCTACCGGTGAAAAAGTTTCCTCATAATTGATACCTTCTTTTTGAGTATACCCTTTCGCCACTAGCCTTACTTTAAAGGTTTCAACCTTTCCATCTATCTCTCTCTGCCTCTTGTAAACCCATTTGCAACCAACAAGTTTAATTCCGTTAGGCGCCTTTACAAGATCCCAAACTTGATTGGAATACTTGAATCTAATTCAGATTTCATAGCTTTGACCCATTAATGTGCATCTATATCATTCATTGCTTCATCATAAGTGTAAGGATCCGATTCAGCCTCTTCTGAAATAGCTTCATAAGTTTCTCCCAAACCTATGAATCTTATAGGAGGCCGAACAATTCTCCCACTACGACGAGGCACCTGTGTACTAGATATCTCATTAGTAGTATCTTGTGGTGTATCTAATACAACCACATCATCCCTAGTTTCATCCATTGGTTGTTCATTTACAGGTTCATTCATTTCAGCCAAAACAACTTTACTTCTAGGATTAAAATTATTCACATAATCATCTCCCAAAAATTTGGCATGGGTACTAACAAACACTTTGTTATCCTTATGATTATAGAATAAATAACCCTTAGTTTCCTTTAAATACCCTAAAAACATGCATACTTCTGTTTTATCTTCCAACTTATTAGACTTCCCTTTCAACACATGTACTGGACATCCCCAAATGTGGAGATATTTCATACTAGGCTTGCACCCACACCACCATTCCATGGGTGTGTTAGGAACAGATTTTGATGGAACTAAATTTAAAATATGCATTGCAGTTTTTAGTGCATATCCCCAAAAAGAAATAGGCAAAGTTGAATAACTCATCATGGACCTAACCATTTCCAAAAGAGTCCTATTCTTTCTTTCCGCTACACCATTTTGTTGGGGAGTTCCAAGTGTAGTCAATTGGGATACAATCCCATTTTGAGTTAGGTAATCCTTGAAATCCCCAAGAAGGTGTTCGCCACCTCGATCAGATCGAATGGCCTTTATGTGTTTACCTAATTGCTTCTCAACTTCAGCCCTAAACTCTTTGAACTTTTCAAAGGCTTCGAACTTCCGTCTCATTAGGTACACATAACCATATTTTGAGTAATCATCGGTAAAAGTGATGAAGTACTCATAACCTCCTTTTGCTTGAGTTGACATAGGACTACATACATCAAAATGCACTAGCTCTAGCAAATCTTGGGCTCTTATACCTTTTGCATTAAAAGGTCGTTTGGTCATTTTACCTTCCAAACAAGATTCACAAACTGGAAATTCATCAAAGTCCATGGGCTCTAAGAGTCCATCTTTGATTAGTCTTTGAATCCTATTTGAATTAATATGACCCAAACGCAAATGCCAAAGATATGCATCACTAGTGGAAGGAAACTTTCTATTTAATGATTTTACATGAGAGTCATTATCTAATTCAGAATTATATAATTCATGCTTATCAGGAGTTAAAATATGAAGACCATCTACAATATTGCCAGAACAGATAAACACTTTATCCTTCTTTATTACAACATTGTCTTTTAGGATAACACAATATCCATGTTTACCTAAGTAAGTAGCAGAAATTAAATTCCTACAAACATTAGGTACATACAAACAGTCTTCTAATATTAAAACTTTAGATTCAAAACATAAATTATAAACACCAACAGCTACAACCGAAATCCTTCTCCCATTAGCCAAAGTAAGAAACAACTCCCTTTTCTTTAAGCTTTCTGGTCTCTTGAAACCCCTACAAGGAATTGCAGATATGATTAGTACAACCTGAATCCACACACTAGGAATCCGTGGGATTCTGTACCAAACATATTTCAAGAAGGAATGAACTTTTCATACTTTATTGGCAGCCTTGAATTTTGGACAATTCCTTTTCCAATGTCCTTTCTCACCATAATGAAAACATTTTCCTTTGAGCTTCTTTCCTTTGTCAGCAACCCCTAAGGCAATTTGTTTACCCTCTTGCTTGGTGAAGTCCTTCTTCTTCTTCTTCTTACCCTTGCCTTTCGACTTAGGTTAAGAAGTAGAAGCTTCACCAACATTGACTTCAACACTAGAAATACCCATAATGCCTTCCGCTGCTATCAACTCATTCATTAATTCAGACAATGAATAAATCTTTTTGTTCATATTATAATTAAGTCTGAATTCCTTGAATGATTTTGGTAGTGACTGGAGTATCATATCCACTTGGGATTCTCCATCAATATCGGCACTTAAAACTTCTAGTGTATTCAGATTAGAGACCATTGTAAGACAATGCTCCCTTACTGATCTTCCTTCAGCCATCTTGGTATTGTAAATTTGCCTCATGGTTTCTTGCCTTGCAGAACGGCCTTGCTCACCAAACATCTCCTTCAGACTTTGCATAATGTCCGAAGCTAGTTCTACATCCTGCATTTGATGTTGTAGAACATTTGAGATAGAAGCTAGGATGTAGCACTTGACCATTTCATTAGATTTCTACCAACGATCATATCGTTGTTTTTACTTAAGAGGAGCATCTAATGAAGGAAAGCTAGGACATGGTCGAATAAGCACATATTTGTGCTCTTCAGCAGTAAGAACTATGTCCAAATTTCTTTTCCAGTCAACATAGTTAGATCCAGTCAGTTTGTTTTTATTAAGAATAGTTACAATTGAGCTAAATGATGCCGTGACAAATCTGAAATAATAAACATGAATATAATAAGTAAACTGGACATTATCAATTTAGCATATAAGCATATAATATGGAACCTTAATAAAACCATAAAATAATATATGCAACGACAACCCAATCCATGTTCATAATTCCTTGGTAGCAAGTTTATTACAAACACATTAATTGATTGAGAACTATTCTCATTATTAGTGCTATCATGATAACTCTTATCAAATACTAATAATATGCCGTATTAGCTTTGGCCTCTAAGTAATAATGACATAGCTCCTTTGGGAGGTTAACATTATACTTAGTCTAGTATACACCACCATTATCTAGAATTATGTGTAGCCACATTTCATCTCCTTTATAGTGTTTAAACTTGTAGTACCATGTAACAAAATACCCTCCTTTGGGATCGCGAGGCATATACGCCAGGACGAGGTGCATGTCCACACTACTTTAAACCGGTAAGTTCAATCTTGTAGCACTATGAAGTAAACACCCTCCTTTGGGATTGCGAGGCATATACGCCAAGACGAGGTGCTTACCCACACTACTTTGAACCGATAATGGAGGCCGTGAGATCCAACCCTTGTATCTCTCTCCCACTAGATGTTTTAAAGAAAAGGTTTTTTTAATTTTAAAACATGCATAATCTAATTACACATAGCCTTGCACTTTATATATGTGAAAACACTTAGAAAAAAAAAATTCAAAAATTTCCTAGGCTTGATAGCTTCCCGACAGCTTGTCGATCGATCAAGAAAGAATCTTACCATCTCGACAGCTGATCGATAGCTGGTGGATCGATCTAGAAATCTTTTGCTTGCTTGATCGATTCTCGATAGCTTCTCGATCGATCGAGCTTCACGAATTTCGATTTCCAGAATTTTTCTAAGGCAGTTTTTAACGACTTTTCATGAATAAAGAAACATCATATGAACATGATAGACAGAGTTTGATATCAAAACTAAATTTCATTGATGCTATAGCCTTAAACTTCAATTTAACATACTTAAATTCAAATTTAAACAACATCATAACATCAATATTAGTTTTTATCAAATCATAGTTTCAACAATCATGCAGAAAATTAAATGCAAGTATAATCTTCTAGCATTAAGAAACTATTATTTCTAATTCCAAAACTCACAAAAACATGTCATACATATTGGAATTGAAGATCGCTCTGATACCAATTGTAAGGAATATGCATGTACGCAGCGGAAAAATTAACGGATCTAATTCATTCACAATTGATAACATGCATTATGTAAGTTTCAGAATATAGAACAAAAGAGTGTACCTTGGTGCAATGAATTTCAAAACCAAATATCAGAAGTTCTCAGGAACACTTTTAATCTTCACTCCAATTCCACTTGATGCCCAAGATGTGTGGTCTCTCAATCAGTTATATGTGTATGTTCAAGAAGAGAATGAAAGAGTGTCCAACACTCACATACATACCATTTCATGTTCATACTAAAAATCTGTATGTTTCTCTCCATATAACTGATTATCTAATTGGGCTTTAGTGTGTGGCTTGGATTGTGTAAAACTCTAGCTCTAATGGGCCTTGCGCTTTTCTGTCAAATCTTGACAAGTCCAAAGTTGCCATTAATTATATTTAATACCACTATATAAATATAATTGCACTCTAGGCCTTATTAATAAATTATATCCCAAGACTTTATTGTACATGCAACCTCTTCATAAAATATTCGTAGTAACACAAGTCATGAATGAAGACTGCCACTTTGTGAATTACTATATCTTAATCCTTAAATACCTGGTTTAATCCTTTTAAGTTATTCATCATATATTTATGAAATCCAATTTTATAAATATATACTTTAGTCTTACTAAAGTGGTTAGGCCTAACTCTCTGAATAACAAACCCATTAAACTTATCTCAAGGGAATATTTTGTATTTCCGTCAAGAGACCCATACTAAGGTTTTGACCGTTACTTTAGATCTCACTTTTGATATATCAAAGCAACCTACATCTCATGATCAGGTCCATTATTCTCTCAAGATTAAGAGTTCATGCAAATATAAGTCGTGAGATTTATTATTCAATTGACAGTCATTAGGAGAATAATGAATCTCACAGCGGTCCACTTCAATATGTCTTAACTCTTAAAACATATCAACATATCAACTAGAAGTCTCCACTTCCATGATCAAGACAAATCATCATAATTGATATGTTATAGTCTTCGCAGATGAAACGCCCAATTTCATCACCGACTACGAACTACAATTCTGAGTTTACAAAGAACTTGTGACTTATATTTTCTGTGACTAAATCACATAAATCACATACTATGCATTTTATGGACTATATGATAATGTCCGAATATTCATGTTACCATTATTTCATATAATAATAAAACAACTTTATTAAACACAATATTAAGTCATACATAATGTCATACTTAATATTATACATAGCATCATACAATAGGATTTAAGGGCACTAATCCTAACAAGGAAAACATACTATACTAGGTGCAACGACAACCTAATCCCGCAATTAATATTCCTCAGAAGCGAGATCATACCAATCACTATGATTAGGCGAGAATTATTCTCATTATTAATACTCTCATGGTAACTCTTACCAAATAAAAATAATTTGCCGCTTTTCCTTTAGCCTCTAAGTAATAATGACATAACTCCGAAGAGAGGTTAATATTACACTTAGTCTAGTGTACATCATTGCCTAGAATCAATGTGAGTCACCAAGTAACTCCACGGAAGGGTGGTCGTTTTCAATGTAAAAACACACTTCATCTATCATTAAGAAGTTTAATCTGTAGTACCATGAATTAAACACCCTCCGAAGGGAGCAAGGCATATACGCCAAGGCGAGGTGCCTAATCACACTACTATAAACCAACAATGGAGGCCGTGAGAATCAACCCTTGAATCTCTCTCCCACTAGAAATTTTGAAACAAGTGGATTGTCTTGAAATCATTGTGATCTAATCACAATTTTAACCCTGCACATCAAATGTGTTTAATTGTTTAAATTCAATGTGATGTAACTAAGTCACGTCACAATAGCGTAACGAACATTCGCGCAATCACAAAGATGTTTTAACCTTGTAATTTGTGAAGCAAATACCCTCCGCATGGAATGCAAGACTCGAAGTCAAGACAAGGTATCTATTCACATTACAATAAACTTAACAAAAGGGTTATTTCAGCACTCCCACTCATTATTTGGGTTTTTCTTTAAATAATTGTGATCCAATCACAACTAATAACCTTGCACTTGTTGAAGACTCTAATCTAATTAGAATCACTAACTAAAATGGAACTCTAAAACTATTTCGGATTCCTTAAACACCAATGAATCAAAAATTAGTTATATATAAAACTCTATCCTTAACTTATTTGATAAAGTATTCTAATCTCATTAGAAACTATATACCTTTTAATTAAGCTTTAATCTCATTAAAACTTCTAATTAAAATAAATTAAGTTAAAGACTTTTAATTATACAACAATTCCAATCTCATTAAAATGTTTCTTAAAAGACAAGTCCCAAACTATTTAGGACTAAGAGTTCTATTTAACTAATACATTTGATCTCATTAGGTCTTTTAGTTAGAACCATGTGTAATCTAATCACACATTGCATTGCACTTTCTTTATGTGAAAACACTTAGAAAAATTCAGATTTTCTTTCTTTCGATCAATTGAAAGTGCCCCTCGATCGGTCGAAAAAATTAAGAAATTCAAACTTGACCACCTGACTTCTTCGATTGATACTCAATCGCCTCTCGATCGATCGAAAAACAAATTTGATCGATCGAATAGCAATTGAAAATCAATTTATTTAAAAAGTCTGATCACTGTTTCACTCGATCGATCAAAAGTGATTTTCGATCGATCGAAACTCGTAAAACTTGAATTTCTAGAAATTTTCTAAGGCAGTTTTTTATGGTTTTTCTTGAACAAACAACTAACATACGAACATGATAGTCAGAGAATGATATCAAAGCTGAAATTCATTGATGCTATAGCCTTAAAGATCAATTTAACATACTTAAATTCAAATTTAAACAACATCATAACATCAATATCAGTTTTTATCAAATCATAGTTTCAATAACCATGCAAAAAACTAAATGCATAATCTTCAAAAAATATGAAACTATAATCTCTAATTCTAAAACTCATAAAACATGTTATACAATTCGAAATTGAAGACCACTCTGATACCATTTGTTGGAAAAATACATGTTTGTATTGCATACAAAACATACGCAGCGGAAAAAATTAACGGATCTACTTCATTTGCAATTGATAACATGTATTATTTAAGTTTCATAATTTGAGAACAAGAATGCGTACCTTAGTGTGGTGAAATTCAAAACCGAAGATCAGAAGTTCTTGAGAAGACTTCTAATCTTCACTTCAATTCCACTTAATGCCTAAGATGTGTGGTCTCTCAATTAGTTTTCAAGGAGAGAATAAAGAGTGTCCAATGCTCACATAAAAACCATTTCATTCCTTATGAGAACTCTTATGAAAGACTTTTATGAAAAACCCTTTTATGAAATTTTGTATGTTTCTCTCCTTATATATAACTGATTATCTAATTGGGCTAGCCTTTTGGGCCATTCTAATTGAGCTCTAGTACGTGGCTTGGAGTGGGACCAAAAGGGACCAATAAGGCACTAGCTCCAATGGGCCTTGGGCTTTTCTGTCAACTCTTGACAAGTCCAAAGTTACCATTAACTATATTTAATACCACTATATAAATATAGTTGCACTTTAGGCCTTATCTATAAATTATATCCCAAAACTTTATTATACATACAACTCCTTCATTAAAATATTTCGTAGTAATACAAAGTCATGAAATAGACTGCCACTTTGAAGATTACTACATCTTAATCATTGAGTTCCCGGTTTAATCCTCTATGTTATTCAATATATATTTATGAAATCCAATTTCACAAATATATACACTTTAGTAACTCCTTACTAAAGTGGTTGGGCCCAACACTCTAAATAACCAAACCCATTAAACTTATCTCAAGGGAATATTTTATATCTCCGCTAAGAGACTATGAATTCCATCTTGAGAATATATGTTCCATCAACATTAAATGCGGCTACCTAATGTACTGAGATTTTGACCGTAACTTATAGATCTCACTCCTGATATATCAAAGCAACCTACATCTCATGATCAGGTCCATTATTCTCTCAGGATTTAGAGTTGATGTAAATAGAAGTCGTGAGATTTATTATTCATTTGATAGTTGTTAGGAGAATAATAAATCTCACAGCGGTCCAGTTCAATATGTCTTAACTTTTAAAACATATCAACATACCAACTAGAAGTCTCCACTTCCATGATCAAGACAAATCATCTTAGTTGATATGTTATAGTCTTCACAGATGAAATACCCAATTTCATCACCGACTACGAACTAAAATTTTGAGTTTACAAAGAACTTGTGATTTATATCTTCTGTGACTAAATCACATAAATCACATACTATGCATCTCATGGACTAAGATAATGTTCCATTAGTTCATTTATAAACAGTCTCATATAATTAAACAAATTAATTATTTATAACATGCCAATAAATTGGATTTTAAGGCACAAATCCCAACAGGCCAAACATTTTAGGAGCATGTCAAAATTGAAAAATTATTTAGTACTCTGAGAGCACAAAAAATAGTGTTCCACCCTCTCACTTAATAATAGGTCATACAAATTAAATTCATCATCAGGCCTACTATTCATGTAAGGGGGAGAGCATGAATTTATTGTGTTTTAGGAGTACTGAATAATTACAGGTCAAAATTCTAAGATTCAAAAGTAATCAAATGGTTTAATAAAAAAAGTCAATATCTCTAACTTATGGTGAATTGGGTTAGTATTCTTTGAGCAATGCTACACACACACCAGTTGAGTTTACAAGTTTTTACTGGTTCTAATTTAGGTTGAAAAAATAAATAAATAGTTTGGGTTTAATGATATGGTGTTATTATTATTATTATTATTATTATTATTATTATTATTATTATTAATTTTACTAGTGAAAAGCAGAAAAGGTGCTAGTTTTGTCATGCCCTGAGGCACTATGTTAGCTGTTTTGCTTTAAATACAGTAGGCAATTGACCCATTGTATTGGAGAAATTCTAGTATCCATTAGCGGACAGTTTCAATTTCAAAGATAAAAAATGAAAATTAGTTTTTGGCAATAGACGATTAACATAGTGACTCAAAGCATGACAGAATAGCTAGCCAGCTTTTTTTTTTTTCACTATGATTCAAAAAATCAATGAGCACCATGATAAAACAAACCAAAATGTTAATATAGAATGAAGAGTCAATCTGCATAATAATTACCTTGCATACAAGTATGGTTTGAATAGTCTTTGACATGCATGAGCTAACCAAAATTACAGCTCGGAATCAGAGTAAGAAGAAATAGGCAATTACATTACTAATTTCAATATTCAGTTTCTCATAGACCACTTAAGATGCCCCAGTGATGCTCATTTCAACCTTCTGCTACACAAAAAGCACGCGAAAAAGCACGCGAAATATCTCTATGGTTCATTGGTCAATGCAGTCACATAGTTGAATTTAAGTCAAGTGAAATACAATACCAAAAGTTATGGCAACCTCTTTACTACAAATCACAACCAAGAGACTTAATAATTAACTAGCCTCATCAAACGTGCTTCGTGCGTGCGATAAGGCTTTTTATTTTTTATTTTTTATTTTTTGTGTTTACACATTTTACTCATGGCAGTTTTATTTTATTTTTTAATTTAAGAAGTTTTATTAATATTTGACTACTAATTTGAGATAGAAATGTGGAGATGGGAAAAAAATAGTTTAGTGATAAAAAAAATGGTACATTTGTGGAAAAAAAAGCAGTTTTATTTTTTTCAAAAAATAGGAGTTTTTAAATTATTAGTTTTACATGTCTAACCCTATAATTTAAGCCTTAGAAAGAGATGAATTTGAGGGTATTTTGGGCATTTAAATTGAGAATCCCAAACAGGGAAGCTCCTTAAATAGTAATATAGATACAGGCATACGTGTGGACACGCACAGTAAAACCAACTTCAACACCTTCCATTCTAGTCCGTTGCTCAATTCAAGTTTGTCCTTCTCTTTTTCAGCTCGAACTCTGGCAATTTTCTTGAAGAACAACTTTAACTGAATTCAAGTCCTACTAAGACTTAAAGTCAGCCATGTTTTGGTTTGCTTCAATTCAAATTGAAGCTTTCTTTTTCTACCAAGTTTTGGAGTTCAACACGAAAAAAGAGTTCTTAACCCAAGTCTGACTTTTTGGATATAAATTACCTCAGCCATTGAGAAAATAGTGGTGCTGTGCGGCAAATTAGATTAGAGAATAGAATAGAAATTTCTCTATTCTTTGTTATTGTGGGAGAAAATTCATTGGATGTACTTAGGGGTTTGGGTTTTGTAAGAGTGTCTCTATACTACTTTTTGAAAGCTCCATATTTGTTAGCGAAATGTTTTTCTTATCACTCTCTGTGGCAAGGGTGTTAATACCGTACCGGAAGCTGTTTCGGTTTGGTTATAGATACGAAATATTTCAGTACTAGTTGATATTGGTGTACCATTTTGGGATTATTGCTAATATTATATATATATATTTATATATATATAGATGTGTGTGTGTGTATGTATATATATATGTGTGTGTATCTTACTTAATATATAATATTACCTTCTAACCCAACCCAACATTGTAATCGTAAAATTATAATAATAATGTAGATATTTGCTAATATTATTGCTACTTTTTTTTTTTTTTTTTTACGTTGGATTAATCCCTAAAAAATTAAAAATAAGTAGTTCTATAATGAAAAATATATGAAAAGTAAAAAATAAAAACAAAATGAAGGCTTAATTCTTGAACAACAAGCAGAAATGTCCTATGAGTAAAATTCAATCACCTAAAAAAATAAAGAAAAAAGTTTAATGCTATGTTTGGAAGTTTGGAGAGAGGAGAGAGTAGAGGGATGTAGAGGGGAATGGTTATCCTTCACATTGTTTGGATGTTTTTAAAATTAAGTAAGGGGGAGGGGAATAATTGGCCCTTCCTCTTGTTCGGATGTTTTAAAATTAGGATTGAAAGGAGGGGAAATGATTAAATATTTTTAAATAGAAAAATATACCCTTATTTGAAAATGGACTTGCAACATTGGTCTATGATTAGATTAAATAATTATGAATATAACGTGCAATATTTTTTTTTGATATAATTTTTTCTAATTCAAATTAAATAGTCAACATTGGTCTATGATTAAATATTTTTTTCTTTTTTTTTTTGTACCGAAAAAACCATCCTTAATTGATAATAATTAAAATAAGAAAAAATGTATGGTTTGTTTGTTTACTGAAAAAATCAACAAAATATTGAATTTTGAGTGTTTGTTTCATTTATTATTATTTTTAATATTTTTTTTTATTTTGCTTAGTTCATGAATTTAATTTTTTGAGGATTTAGAGAAGAATTGAGACCCAAAAAAACATGACTCTATGAATTAACTCAAAAATAGGATCCTACTATTCAGAAAAGAAAGCAACCCAAAATTCTTAAGAGAATATCCCTACTAACTACTAAGCAATAGAACACAAATTTCAACCAAAATAAATGACAATAATTTCTCAAAAAAGTGCAGAATTTTACACCCTGAAACATTTTTTTTCATGACCATACTTATCCGTTTAAGAACCGATGCCACATTTGTAACATTAACAATGTTTAGTAATTAATGCCACATTTGTGTTATACCTCTAATCCAAAAAAATTTCTTTTCACCTCTAATGCTTACAATGTGATCAATCATCCGGGTTTTCTCAGCCAAGCCTCCATCATAACCATAGCATCCTCCATCCTGGACAATTCTTCCACTTCTCTGTTCATCTTAACTCAAATCCTAATCTTTCATCTTAGCAGTTAAAATTTTGCTGCTAAGCGCTAGTGTTTTCTGATAGCCCTTGTTTTATTTTTTTCCCATTTGCCTGAATTCTACTCTGCCAAAGCCCCCAAACACATTTCTCTCTCATGCAACCGTCACCTGACACTAAAAATGCATCGAGACAGCGAAAGATTAATGGAAAAAATAAATAAATAAAATTTCCTTCCAAAGGATAAAAAGAGCCAAAAATAAATAGTATCTTTGTTATAAACGCCAAAGAAATCAATATATTTCCCAGATAAATCTTCAACAAGTGAAGCCAGCTATATCTTACTCAATGAAAAAAACATGGAAGCAAGAGAGGAAACATAACAAAGTTCTAGTAGTACTCATCTCTTAAACCTGCAGTTTCTTTCAGCAAGCCTAAATTTGAAAGATTAAACAAACCATACGATTCAAATACTAACTTGACTTTCTTCTAATGCACATAAAACCAGTGCAATCAAAAAACAAAATGCTAAAACCAAAACAGGCAAAGGATGTCACCTTTATACAATATCAAAAGCACAAAAATTAATCCCAAGAGTTTACAATTCAATCATCAATTGAAAAGGTTTTTAGAAGCTGAAATATTTTTGGAACATATACTCGTCTAAATATTAGAGAAATTTAAGGATCAGACATCATTGTAAACAATAGCTCCTTGTGCTCCTCCACTAGATAGCCAATAAAAGCTCTTAACATATCTGGATTCTTAATAAGAAAGAGATAAGCCCTCATTTGCAATCTAGAATCAATTCCTATCTCATCCAAGAGATGGAACACGTCTTGCTTAGGAATGGGAAGACGTGCCAAGCTCCTCTCAAAGATTAAATTTCCTTCTCTAAGTGTTGAATTTCCTTCTCTCATTGCCAAAGCAACATCCTAAATTGCTCCCATAATTTGTTCCATGTCCTCATATTTTGATGTTTTTCTCTTTTTCGCTTTTGACGAGGTTTCACCCACATTATCACAACTCTCCAAAGTAACTTCATTTTGAGCAACTAAATGATCAACATCTTCAATATTCTCCATAGAGCCCTCTCCGGTTGAAGTAGCCCACTGCTGCCTCATCTCCAACGCAGTTTCAGATTGTTCCCCAGTTGCTCTATCTTTTTCATAAATTTCAACCAATTTGTCGTAGTTTGGAATTGGTTTGTTCTTAAGCTCTTTTGCTTTAGGTTTAGCCTGTTAAAAAACAACAACAAAATAAGAATTGTATTAGTATAATGAAATGACCTTGACAAGTTTGATTGTAATCAAACAATTAGCACATAAGAAATTATAGCTTCCAAATGTGTATGCTGATACTGTAGTAAACCTTTCCAAAAAGCCCATGACAAAAACTTGTTCCCACTTGGAAAATAGCAGATAAATGTGTACATTATATTGGAAACTAAGAACTCACTCATAGAAGCTATAAAGAAGAGAGAAGGAAGTAACCATTGATGATATGCAGTTTACTACTTGTTTAGGCATTTTGCTTGTACTTCTAAGTATAAGAGAAGCAAAAGGAAACTTGAATTTTCTAGTTTTACCATCTACCCTTTTCCTTTTCATGGAAACAATTTGTAAATGAACTGCTTTTTACACAAACAATATGACTGAACTAACTAAGAAATTATAGACCCGTTTAACTTTCCATGACTAATGCAAAGAAGATAACATCTACAGCTCATCTTAACTCATCAAGTACACAAGTCCATACTAGTAGATCTGTTACTAAAACAAATATATACGTAATATAAATGACAAACCTAGATTAGACTTTCCCAAACTTCCGATGCAGCACTCCATGTTTTGGTGATTGGACTCCAAGCTAAACCACTCAATCCATTCTTAAACACATCATAGCAATTTGACCAATTATACTTGATGGTTTTAATGCAATTTTTCACCTTTTGCTTGTCTATTGGTTTTTCAAATTTTTCTTGCAAATCCTTCACTATATTGTCATAGGCATGTCTGGTGAAGACTGAACCATTTCTATTACCTTGATGATGTTGATGCAAGAGTGCATCAATAAGTACATCATCCATAACAGCTGCCAATATTCTCTATCTTTCTTAACCACATCATCAATAGTCCTTTTTCTGACATATTTCAACCTATAAAAATATAATTGAGCAAATAACAACAAAACCATCAGATTTAGCTGTTGTCATGTGCCAGCCCATTGAATGGAAAAACTTAACAAACAAACTTGCGAAATTTTAGACAAGCTGTTTTGGAAACAGAAATAATTTAATTTTTATGTTTCAAAAGTAAAGAACTATCAACAAGAAAATGGGAGAAAAGGCAAAGCAAGACCTTTTTTGTAGGCAGTCCACTCCCACCCAAAGTTTGTATGCCCTTATGAAAAATGTATTCACAACAACTCCCGCTTTCCATGTGCGGTCCCCCTGTAAAATGCCATATTTACACATTAACCATGGTTGTTACTTCTTATAAAATAATAAGATTGAAATGTATTTAGCAAAAATGCATTACTTAATAAGGAAGATAGCATGGTGGAGCAACACACAATGACAAGCATAACTCAAAAATGGTCAGTCCACTTTGTTAGGCAAGCAGCAATTTGCCAAACTCCCAATCAAGAATCTCAAGATATATGCAGGAAATTTTCAAAACTCTATTTGCAAGTACTCTGAAACCTTTTTATAAATGCCTACTTAACAATCTGATACGACATAGTCACACTTCTCAATTGGAAAAATTCCAAAAGCATAGTGCGATATTATGATCATAATTGAGTGCTAATAGCTCAAATGCATATGACCTTTCTTGCCAGAGAAAACTAAGCAGGCAAATGTAAGCAAGTCAAAAGCAAAAGGTTGTCAACGCAACTTAAAGGACGAAGACATCATGTAAAACAATAGAAAAAGAAAGATTACCTGCCAATTTCCACTGTCACAATGAATGAAGTGTGAGCAATCAAGTTCAAGTAATATGATCGCCTCCAATCCACATCAACTGAACTCTCACCGACTAACGTATCCAACTGGTTTTGACAAAAGTTATTTTACATGACCAGTAAACAAGAAGGTAAATGTATCACTGTTTTCCTATAAAATTTATATGATGACAATGAATCCATTCTATATATCTCATAGATTGATCACTTTTGTCCTTAACTCTTTTTCCATTTCCTATATGATGCATAAGTTCTAAATCATTCAAATATATCATTCAAATAACATCAGCAAACAGAAAAGATCATTCTAAAAAGAAAAGAAAAAAAAAATAAAACTTTGTGATCTGTTAGAAATACTGAATAAGTGTATTGTATTTCTCAAAATAATAGAATATACATAAGTGCCTTTATATAGGAGGCATATGTGTGCAGTACAAGCAAGAGTGTAGTACAAGAATGTGTGCTATACAAGTAATTTAGTTGGGCCTAAAACCCACAACACTATATACATTAACAGCCCCCCTCAAACTCAAGGTGGATGTGAGACCAGCTTGAGGTTGTCAACCAAATCACGAAGGCGTCCCTTAGGATGTGACTTGGTGAAGATATTTGCAAGTTGATCTTTAGAGGAGATTGAGATCAGCTTGAGAGCACCATGGACAAGATGATAATGGATAAAATGACAATCGATCTCGATATGTTTAGTCCATTCATGGAAGACATCATTGTGAGCAATATGAATGACACTCTAGTTGTCACAATAAAGAGGAGTAGCAGAAGATGTGAACACACCTAAGTCTTTGAGAAGCCATCGTAGCCAAAGGAGCTCAGATGTGGTATCAGCAATGGCACAATATTCTGCTTCAGTATTGGAGCGGGCCACATGAGTTTGTTTCTTGTTTCGCCAAGAAATCAGAGAAGAACCAAGAAGAAAGCAATAACCAGTGGTGGACCTGCGATCAGTGGGATCTCCTACCCAATTAGCATCAGAAAATGCACGGAGAACAAGAAGAGACTGAGCAGAGTAGAAAAGACCATGGAAGAGAGTGCCCTTTAGGTATTGAAGAATGCGCAAAACAGCAGCATAGTAAGTTGATCATGGAGCAGACAAATACTGGCTCACCTGGTGAACAGCATAGGAAATGTCTGGATGAGTGACAGTGAGATAAACTAGGCTGCCAACCAAGCGTCTGTAAAGAGAGGGATTAGACAATGGTTTCCCTCTTTAGGGGGTCAGATGCGCATTAAGCTCAACTAGAGTGTCAACAGTCTTGCTATCAGTAAGTCCAGCTCGAGACAAGAGTTCAGAGGCATACTTGGCTTGAGTAATATAAAGTCTATCTTTAGAATGAGTGATTTCAAGACCCAAGAAGCAGCTGAGATGTCCAAGATCTTTCATCTCAAACTGCTGACTAAGAAAATCCTTGAGTTCTTGAATGCCACTGAGGTCATCACCAGTTATGATCATATCATCCACATACTAGAGAAGTAAAATAGTGCCTTTATCAGTGCAACGAAGAAATAAGGCAGAATCATAATGACTGGCCATGTAACCCAAGCAAGAGATGGTAGAGCTGAATTTAGCAAACCAAGCTCGTGGAGCTTATTTAAGGCCATAAAGTGCACGTCAAAGGTGACAAACCTTGATTGATTCAATAGAGAGACTAGGAGGAGGTTGCATATAAACTTCTTCACTTAAATCCCCATTAAGGAATGCATTTTTGACATCCATCTGAAAAAGGTCCCATTCACTGGCAGCAGCAACAGCTAAGAGGGCACGAACAGATGAGATACGAGCAACCGGAGCAAAGGTCTCTTCATAATCAATCCCATACTCTTGTGTAAAACCTTTTGTAATAAGACGAGTTTTGTAGCACTCAATGGACCCATCAGAGCGAGTCTTAATCTTGTAGATCCACTTACAACCAATCACAGATTTCCTAGGGGGGAGAGTCACCAAATCCCAAGTATGATTTTTAGATAATGCGTCAAGTTCCTCTTACATTGCAATCTGCTATAAAGGGTCAATGGAAGCCTTACGATAGGTGTGAGGCTCGTACAGTGTAGCAAGGGCAGTGTAACAATGATAGTCAAGTAAATGTGCAGGAATGGATCTTACCCGAGTTGAGTGACGAGGTGGAATGTCTTGTGCAAGATCTTCAGGCAGAGTAGGAGCAGGGGACCCAAGCTCAGGGTTGGGTAGCTCGTCTTCGACCTGTTCATCTTCCACCTGTTCATTAAAGGGTGAACTAGGAAAGGGATCAAGGATATCAGGTGGTTGGACAGGAAAGTATACTAAAGAATCAGGAGCAGCTACAGGAGGATCAGAAGCAGCTATAGAAGGAATATGTGCCTCATCTGGAAAAAGATCTAAGACAGAGGAGGAAGATAGGGAGGCACGACAAAGGAGTGATGTTCCCAAAAGACAACATTGTGGGAGATACGAAGACGATGAGAGACAGGATCATAACACCGATACCCCTTTTGAGTTTTTCCATAGCCAAGAAAACAACAAATCCTTGACCGAGACTCAAGTTTGTTATGCTCATGTGACTGAAGAAGAATGAAACAAGCAGAACTGAAGGAGCGAAGGTGGTGATAGTCTGGAGGTGTCCCAAAAAGGTGCTCATATGGAGTTTGATTTTGGATAACAGGACTTGGAATGCGATTAATAGCATGAACAACATGAAGAGCAGCTTCGCCCCAAAAAGGAGCAGGAACTTTGGCAGAGAGAAGGAGAGTACGAACTGTGTCAAGAATATGACGAAGTTTTCGTTCGGCTCTACCATTTTGCTGAGAGGTACCTAGACAAGTTAGTTAATGAACAGTGCCATAGGAATGCAAAACAGCTTGGAAAGCATATTGAGTGTATTCAAGAGCATTATCAGATCGAAAAATTTTGATGCGTTTGGAAAACTGAGTTTCAACCATTTTTGCAAAATTATAATATACTTGCAATAATTCAGAACAATGTTTCATAATTAAAATCTAGCTATAGTGAGAGTAATCATCAACAAAGAAAACAAAATATCGAGACCCACCAATACTAGAGATAGAGAAAGGCCCCCAAACATCAGAATGAATAAGGTTAAAGATATCAGTGGATATCGATTCACTAGTATTGAAAGGCAAAGCTGGTTGTTTTCCTAATTGACATGAAACACAATCAAAATTTTCTGTAGACACTGAACTTAACAAACCTTTAGAAGCCAATTGTTGTACCTGAGAGAAAGATGCGTGACCAAGTCAAGCATGCCAAAGTGCAAGGGAAGGAATTGAAGAAACTGTAGTAGCTGCAGCAATAGAAATAGGAGCAATAAGTGGAAGACGAAGGTTGTCCACAGGAAACATACACCTAACTCTGGGACCGGTCCCAAGCTCTTGTTCCGTCCTCGGATCCTGCACAATACACCCAGAATAATCAAAGATAATGCGATAACCTAACTTAGCTAATTGTCCCACAGAAAATAAATTGTAAGAAAGGTCAGGAACATTAAAGACCCCAAGAACCGAAAGGTTGGAGGTCGAAACGGAACCTATATTATGACCAGACATTGTGGAACCATTTGCTGTGTGAATATTGAGAGGGTGTGGTGTAGGTTTAAGTTCAGAAAATAAGGACGAGTGAGGTGTCATGTGATTGCAACAAGCAGAATCCATAAGTCAAGAGGAATAAGATGCATTACTAACCATACGAATGACATTAGCGACGATGTTTTTAAGGTCATCTGTGGACATGGTGAAAATGCGTCTTGAAGACTTAGACTGTGCAGAGACGGGAGCCATTGGTTGGACACTCTCAGTGTTAGCAACACTAGCAGTAGAAATTGAAACAGCTAATTTGTTGCGATGATAGCAAGTCTCAATATTGTGGCTAAAACGTTTGTTAAATTGTCGGCGATGATTATTCCAACAAGAAGAAGACCTGTCCTTATTCTTCATTTAGAAGCAAAATATGCAAAAATAGACTGCAAAAATGAAATCTACGTGAAAAACTGGGTAAGGAGCACCTGGACTGCAAAAATTCAACTCTGGCAAAAAGTCAACGGTCAACGAAGGTCAAAGTCAACAGGTAAAGTCAATGCTGGTCAAGGTCAATGGCGGTAGGTCAAAGATGATGTAAACAGTTGACCTGTGGATGACGTAAGCGGTTGACTTCAGGATGACATAAGCGATGTCGTGGCAATAACGTCAGCTAATGATGTGGCAGTGATGACGTCACCTAGGGCTGATGTGGCATAAATGATGTAATCAATGACGTCAGCAGTCCAGATCAAGCGCGTAAAGGCGCGTGAGGCGTGTGAGGCGCGTGGCTCGTCTCGCTGAAAATTTGAGCAGCGCGTGGAGGTTTAGATGCGGAAGTTTCTGGCAGAGTTGGGTAGATCAGTTGATGGTCTACACGATGCTATATCTTGTGTTGTAATCGGAGGTCAGAGGTGACAGATCCAACAATGGCAGTGGTCTTGGCATCGGAGAAGGAGCTTCTGGCGGCGGAGATTCAACCCTGAGGACCTCTGACAGCAGCGGAGCAGTCAAGAGAGGGCACTGAAAGGGCTTATTGACCGTAGAAGTTAAGGCAGCGGAAAATACCGACAAAGACAAGACTGCAAGACACAAGAAAATTAGAGCAGTGGCTCTGATACCATGTTAGATATACTGAATAAGTGTATTGTATTTCTCAAAATAATAGAATATACATGAGTGCCTTTATATAGGAGGCATATGTGTGCAGTACAAGCAAGAGTATAGTACAAGAATGTGTGCTATACAAGTAATCTAGTTGGGCCTAAAGCCCACAACACTATATACGTTAACATGATCAGTTTATTAAAATTATACTAAAAAAACTAGAACTTGCTGTGGTAGTGCTGCTCTAACACAATATAGAAAAATAATTCATCGTGCATACTAAAGAGGAAGGTCTCACACAAACCTCACAACAAGAAACGCGTTCTCATTTCACAATCAAAACTCATTCAATAGTTTATCCCAAGCAAATTAAATGTATCATATACAAAATGAGAGGTCCATAAAAAGAAAATTGAATAATAAAAAAATTCTAATGAGAATCATCCAATTAAAACAAAGATAGTTCTAAATCCACTAGAAGCATTTGTCTATAGTTATTAAATTTAGAATAACATCAAGTTGGGTTGGATTTATAATCCCTCCACATATCAGTTGCTATTGAGTTTCTTAAAATCTCTCCTTGGGCAGCATCATCATTATTTCTCTCTCTTTGGGCACCAAGCTATTCATAGGGTTCAAGATTGTTTAAAATTTCTTTGTCCACCTCATGAATAATTCCATCATCTGGATTTGTACCAATCAAGTAATTGTGCAAAGTGCAACATACTAAAACTATTTTTTTCTGGATTTGAACTTCATAATGTCGGACCGTGTGCCTTACCAATCCATCCAACAACCAATTGGTGAAGGATGAGGGGGCACAAATCTTTTATAGCATTCGATCGCAGACCAAGCCCATTGGTATTGGAGCGAATTGTGAAAATCCCTCACACATAAGATGGCTCATTTGAGCTTGCTAATATAGGAAACCTTTTCTTCGAGACTCCAAATGCTCTTTCAATCTCATTTTGTAAGGATGCATGTCGAAGGTTGAATAACTCTTTAGGATTTTGTCGTGGATTTCTTGAATACTCTTTTAAGTGATAATGAACTCCTCTATAAGGTGCAAGAAGTGTGCTCCTCAACATGAATCCAGCATCAACAAGGTAATATTTACCTATAGGAATGACATGCATCATTATGTTGTTATACACTAATGGCTAAAAAAAAAAAAAAAAAAAAATTCTAACAAAATTACCTTGGGGGACTTTTAGCTTATCACGTCTACTTAATGCATTTTTTTAAATTCTTGAGTATAATGCAGTTCCTTCCCATCTAGGCAAAGCATATGTAAATTTTAAATCAAATGTACATGCCACTAGCACATTTTGTGTAGGGTAGTCCTTTCTACCATGATATCATGGTGCATCTTCAATAGGAACTTTTGCCCGAATGTGCGTTCCATCAATTGCCCCAATGCAATCCCGACATAGGAAGAACCAAACCTGTTGAGTACTTACTTCTATATATTAAAATCTTTATATATACCACAATTAAGCTGTTAGAGTATAATAATGTTTTTTTTTTTACCTTAAAATATGGGAAGAACCTAGAACTGTTTAGTATTTCTACTGAAGTTTGAGATCCATCAGTTTGTTTTAGAAACTTCTCTTCTAGTTGTATCACAGATCTTAATACCTGATGGAAATGGTGTTTATAGTCTCACCAGAGCAACGGAAAAAAAGAAGAAAAAAAGAAGATATATCCCGATGCTTTACATTATGTGATAATATGTAAAGAAATTTTGCAGCTTGTTCTTCAATCCTTGCTCGTTGTGTTGGTTGGAGGCCACCTTCTTTACTAGCATGTTACACAAATCTAAAAAAGCTTCAAGCCCCATGCGTCACGACACTTTTTATTTCCAATTATCTCTCTCATTAGTTCATTGCGAATGCTTTGTCTTTCTAACCTTAAACTACTAATTGAGTAAGTTACTTGTCACCTTTGAGGCCTCCTTCAAAGTATTAACCAATAGGCAACAAGACAAACTACATAAGCAACTGTCATTCGACGTCCCCATTCCTTTTCCCATAATCCACGTCTCCATTCCCAAATTTGAAATACACGTCTCCTTTTATTTTCTTGCTTATCCATCTAATAAAATTATCCCATGACAGCAAAGCTATTACAACCCATGATATGCATAAATACACTAAGCTATTACAATTCAGTGTGTTTTGATAAAAATATTGATCTATTTATTGATTTTTTTAATTTTCCAAAATTTTCATTATAGCCATATTCAGATATAATTGAAGATATAAGAACTGATAATGAATAATTAGAGAACTGGAAGGCATTTCGGAAAGTTAATGAATAATATAGTAGATAAATTATGCTCTGCTTTATTAATGACTCTTTGATTCTAAGTAACTACAAAGTGTGTAATCTATTATATAAGAATATAAAACTTAGAAAGTATTTGGCTTGCTAGTGAAATGCCACTTCATGGTTATAGTAATGACTGAAACTAAAATCAACTGAAAGAACCAACTTCATAGCAATGAACAACATGCAAACACAAAGACATGTTCAATGCATGTGTGTGTGCACATGCTAGAATATGCACACAATCAAAGAAACTCAACTGTGCAGTATGTACTTTATCTAGCATCAACAACTTTACAAGACAAATAAAAGTATCACCATTACTAATTGACAAACCATGTTCCCTATGAATCACAATGTAAACTATAAAAAAATTAAAATCAGAAAGAATATTTAACATTAAAATCACAATATATTTAACATTAAAATCACAATATAAACTACGAAAAAATTTATATGTTTCATATTTGTGATTATTAAAATAATTTCAAAAAGAAAAAGCATAATTTTTGTCATCCTAGCACTCAGGCAACAATTAAACCCCATATCTTTTCTAACTTTGAAATGGTTCTAATTGACTTGAATTTCAAATAGGAAAAACATAAAAAAAAAATATAATATGTATCCTAAATAACAAAGAAATCAAGAATAATAACGAGATAGCTATATAAGCAGTGTAAAGCTTACATGAAAGTGGAGAAAAGCGAAACCGGAACCATTGTTAAGACCAATATTCAAAGTTTTATTAATTCTTTAACAAAATATGATATTTTCTTTACTTAAAGTAGCCACTGTCCCAAATATGCATAAACACACTTTTAGAAACCAATCGCTACACAAACTCATGTGAGTTTGATTATACACAATCAAACAAGCAATTTATCAAACACATTGTGAGCAACACTTTGAAACTTTAAAATTCTATAAAAAAAAATTTTTAAAAAAAATTTTAAAAAAATCAGAAACCCATCACAGAAAACAAGAAATTACCCAATAAAAATCACAAACACAAACCAATAATCAACAACCTAACCATAAAATCAAACTTAGATAGAATAAACAATCACAAAGCCTAGGTTTAACCATAGTTCATCCATATATCACAAACTAATAGGATTGCAAGTGTTTAGATAAAAATAAACAAGAAACACAGATCCATATATAGCTACAATATACAAATTTATGCAAGCTCACAATTTAGACTCACTCAAGCACTTTATCAAACACGTTAAGAGTAATACTTTGAAACTTTAAAATTTAAGTAAAAAAAACCCTCGGATCCGAAACCCACCCATAAATAACATGTTATTACCCCATAAAATCACAATTAATAAGAAATTTCCCAATAAAATCACAATTTTAAGAACATAGTTATTTGACCCAACTCAAAAGAAACCCATGAAACAAAAAGAAAAACAGAGTTTACCTCTAAAAGAGAAAGCTAGGCGTGAGTGACAATTGAGAGTGAAGAAGTTGTGAGAGAGAGAGCCAATGTGAAGAGTGGAGAGACTATCGAGAAGGAAGAAATCGTGGGAAAGAGAGAGAGCCAGCAGAGTCTTCAGAGTTGAGAGAAATAACGTTTCACAGTATTTTTTTATATGAATAGTTTGTACTTTTGTTAATATGGTAAGCGTAAATTGAGTAATTTATTTGGTCAATAATTTCTGTACTCTACTCTCTCTCCAAATCTCTCCAATTTGGGGAAATTAAAAATGGGGGATTAGAAGCAGTTAAAACCCCTCCAAATCCCTCCCTCTCCTTCCTTAAAAAAAATTCCAAACAAGGTAATTTAATTACTCTCCTTTCCTCTACTCTACTCCCCCTCCTTCCCTTTATATCCAAACAGAGCATTAGTATCAAACTCACTGAGTACTTGGATACATAAGACAACTATTCCAACTTGCACATATAACATTTCTTTCTCTTTCTCTACCTTCTTGCCATCCAAGTAATTGATTAAAAGGAGGGAGAAATAAAGGAATAGACATAGTAAAATATAAACTAAGGATCTATGTTTATACTCATCTATATAGAACCAAAGTCCTTTTGAAGATGAAAAGATAATTCCGGCCATTTAGATTCGAAACTATGTGGACGAAAGATGAAATGAGTAGAGAAGTTGTCGACAGAGCTTGGCAATTACAAGTAAGAGGCTCGCAAAGCTTTAAGCTAGCAAGGAAGCAGACAAACACTAAAAATGAGCTGAAAAAATTGAATAAGGAGCATTGGTAACGTCAAAGAAAGAATCAAAGAGTTGGAGAAAACGATTGAAGAGGTCCAAGGTGCAGACCCTACCAAAGAGAATATGGAATTAGAAGCTGCCCTTAGCCTTGAGCTAGATGATTGGTATAAAAAAATCCAGGGAGATTTGGCACAAATAAGGGGATAGGAATTCAAGGTTCTTTAACTTCACAACTCTGGTAAGAATGAGAGTAAACTTCATTTTTGAAATCAAACAGGAGGACAGTTCCTGGATTTCAGGTAGAAAGGCCATCCAAGAGTATTTTAATGCCAATTTTCAATCCTTATATCAATCAAGTAGAACCCAAATCCCAAAAAACCTAGAAAATCTCATTGATGCTTGTGCCTCAGTAGAAGAGAATGTTGAGCTATGTAGAATCCCCACTAGGGAAGAAGTTAAGAAGGTGATATTTGGGATTAAATCACTTAAATCTCCTGGCCCAGACAGCCTTCCAGCCCTCTTCTATAAGCTATTGGAAAATTTTTGGGGACCAAGTCACCTTGGTAGTTCAAGGCTTCTTCAGGCATGGGAAACTTCTCCAAGAATTCAACAATAGCTTCATTGTGTTAATCCCAAAGAAAAATGGAGCAGGTAATTTTAATCAATTCCATCCTATTGGTTTGTGCAATGTGGTATACAAAGTGATATCAAAAATTTTGGTTAGCAGATTGAGACCTCTTCTGGATAAAATGTTGGATTTAGCTCAAGTTGCATTTATTCAAAATAGATGCATAACAGAAAATATTGTGCTGGCACAAGAGATAGTTCACAACTTCAGACACATGAAAAAGAAGAAAGGATTCCTAAGAGTGAAGATAGATTTTCAAAAAGCTTACGATAGGATGGAGTAGGGATTCATCCAAAGGGTCCTGAGAGCATTTGGTTTCAACGAGCAGTTTACAAATCTAATTCAACAATGCCTATCTACGGTACATTACTCTTGGCTCTAAAATGGAGGATTTTGTCCTGAATTTCAACTAGAAAGAGGTTTGAGACAATGGGATCCTCTGTTTCCTTATCTTTTTATTCTGGGCAGTGAAGCTCTTATGCATTTGATCAATAGAGAAATAACCCAGCACAAGTTGACCGGTGTAAAGCTTTCAGGAACAACTCCTCCCATATATAAAATCTGTTATGCAGATGACATAATACTCTTCTACAAAGCTTCTATGGCTGAGTTATCTACCTTAAAGGAGTGCTTGGGGAAATATTGCCAATGGTCGGGACAGATAATTAGTGTGGAGGAGTCTAGGGTTTTGCCTTCCAAAGGGGTTAGTCCTCAATTCCTCAATCAAATCTGAGCTCATTGGGGCCTAAGCAAACTACCCCCTTCAACAAAATACTCGGGAATCCCATTATTCCTCACCCCTCACAGGAAAAAGGACCTTAATGAGATTAAGGCGAATCGAGAACAAGCTCAGTAGCTAGAAAAGCAAGAATTTGTCTTGGGCAGGCTGTGCTACTCTAATTAAATCTGTGGCTCAAGCCACCCCTCCTCTATGTCTATCCTTCAATTCCCCAAGGAGCTTTGTGAACAATTGGATGCTATTGTGAGGCACTTTTGGTGGAATCCAAAATCTGATGCAGTGTCTTATTCTTCTCTTATTGCATGGGCTTCATTATGTTGGCCTCTCAAAGAGGGTGGATTGGGATTGAGAAAGTTTTGGGAATTTAACCAAGCTTTGTTATCTAAACTTGCATGGTGGCTTCTAACAGGTAAAGACTGCCTTTGTATAAATTGTTGGTGTGGGTGTGTCTTCCAAACACTTTTATTCTTACTTATTTTCTAGCCGTTGGAAATTTATGAGTAAAATAGCTGTTGGGCAATTATGAGAAAAATAGCCATTGGGAAATTATAAGAAAATAGCTGTTAGGCAATAATTGATAATATAGCCGTTGGGCTTTTAAGGGCTATTAGAAACCAATAACTATAGACTATTATCTTCATAAGTAGCCTTTATAATACTCATCATAACACCCTTCTAAAGAGTTTTTTCACTACTCTATATTTTAGATATACACAATTCTTGTTGGGGTTTATGCCCTAAAATCCAATTTATTGGCATGTTATAAATAATTAAGTTGTTTAATTATATGAGACTATTTTTGAACTAATGGGACATTATCATAATCCTTGAGATGCATTGTATGTGGTTTATGTGATTTAGTCACAGAAGGTATAAATCACAAGTTCCTTGTAAACTCAAAATATAGTTTGTTGTCGGTGATGAAATTGGGCATTTCATCTGCGAAGACTATAACACATCAACTAAGATGATTTGTCTTGATTATGGAAGTGGAGACTTCTAGTTGATGTGTCTTAAGAGTTAATACATATTGAACTGAACCACTGTGAGATTAATTATTCAATCAACAACTATCACCTGAATAATTAATCTCACAACTTCTAATTTCATAGACTCTCAATCCTGAGAGAGTAATGAACCCGATCATGAAATGTTAGTTACTTTGATATATCAGGAGTGAGATCTAATATTCACGATCAAAACCTCAGTATGTTGGGTAACCACACGTAGTGTTGAGAGAACAAATATTCTCAAGATGGAATCCATAATATCTTTTTATAGGGACACGAAATATCCGCTTGAGATAAGTTTAATGGGAACTGGTTATTCAGGGCGCCCACTTTAGTAAGCAGTTACTAAAGTTTATATTTATTGAAATTGGATTTCAATAAATGTGAATAACTAAAAGATTAAACCGGATACTCAAGGATAAAATAGTTGCTTACAAAGTGACAGTTTATTATGACTTTGTTCACTATGGATATTTCATGGAGGGGTCAAATGATATCATTAGAGTCTTGGGATATAATTTATTAATAAGGCCTAGAGTGCAATTATATTTATATAGTGGTATTAAATATAATTAATGGTAACTTTGGACTTGTCAAGAGTTGACAGAAAAACCCAATGCCCATTGGAGCTAGAGTCTTATTTGTTCCCTTTGGTCCCATCTCAAGCCAAAAACTAAAGCCCAATTGGGCAGGCCCAAAAGGCTAACCCAATTAGATAATCAGTTTTTATTTAATAAGAGTTATTAAATAAAGTAACTACCAAGGGTAGTTATAATGTACATATGAAAAAAAAAAAAAAAAAAAAAAAAAAAAAAAACAGTTTTTCTCTACAAGGAGGAGGAAAACTTTTCTTTGAGAATCAACGTACATAAAGACTGATTGAGAGACCACACTTTTTGGGCATCATGTGGAATTGGGATGAAGATTAAAGGTATTCTCAAGTCCTGGTTTTGAATTTCACTGCATCAAGGTACGCTTTCTATTCTTTGTTCTAGAATTCTAGGTTACATGTTATCTCTCATGAATGAAGTAGATCCGTGTTTGTTGCTTCCGCTGTGTGTTTTGTATGAGATGCAAAACTAGATTTTCCAACAATTGGTATCAGAGCGGTCTTTAATATCATGCTTGTATAACATGTGATTGGGTTTTAGAATCGAAGAAAACCGTTTTTTTGTTGTTTTTATTTTCTGCAGTAGTTTTTTCTGCATAAAGTTATTGTTCAATAAACCCTGTGTGCATTGATCAATATATGTGATATATTGTTTTGTATGGCTCCAAGAGGACACGGCTGTAACTTTTATTTTGGGCCTTATGTTTTTGGTGTTTGTATTTGTGTTGGAAACCATCTACACATCTTGCGAACGGGTTTATTGAAGTAGTTTTAAAACATGATCGGATAGGAATGATGTACGTTGATTCTCATGTAATCATTTAATACTCCACTTTGCCATCGGTTTTAAGTTTCTTAAATAAAACTAGAATATATATCAAGTGTCAGCGTTACGTTTTGCACCGATTGGACGTTTTGCACCGCTTGGATATAGTAGGCAATTGGGTATAGTTGTTGCATTTTATTCAATAACTATTGTTGATGCTATTAACGTGTTAACATCTGTTTCCTTGGCCATCTTTGTTTTTCGTTATTTAGGATAATGATAATAAGACAATTTAACGTTAATGCTTGTTGGCCATCTTATAAGCATGTGTTAATTGCCTTGGATGTATTGAATCCGTGTATTATATATATATGGGTTTATATGCAAAATGTTTGAATAGGATGAAGTGGCCTAAAGTATATCCTTTTATGAAGGTTTCGTCTTTCATTGTTTATAAAGGATTCATCATATTGTTGCTTGCCTTGCATTTTTTTTTATGAACAAACAGTATGCTTAAGGATGGCAATTTCTACCCGACCCGCAAGTACCCGGCCCGGCCCGACCCGACCCTAATGGGCCGGGTTTTACCCGGCCCAATAAGGAATAGGGTCGGGTTTGGGTTTTAAAAAAAAACTCGAACCGGGTTCTGGTCGGGTCCGGGTTTTTATGAAAACCCGGCCCGAACCTGGACCCGACCTGACCTGACCCGATTATATATATAATTACTAAAATACCCTGATATATATATATATATATTGTTATAAACCCTAAAATTTCTATTCCTAATTTCATTTCAGCTCACACCCGCCTCTGCCTCTCATCTCTTCAGCTCACCAATACCACTCTCACAAATCACAATCTCACTCACTCTTAATCTCACCTTCGGCCAACTACCCAACCTCTCACCACCGTCCTAACTCCCAAGCTCTGTCAGTGTCACCGACTCACCGCTAGTCTTTACTTCCTTCTTAGTGGCTCCATTCCTGAGGTGAGAAACCAAGGCTTTTCGAGCACCTAACCGCTGGCAAGTTTTGCCTGGCTTCTCCGAACAATTATACCGTTTTGGCTAGTCTTACAGTAAGCCTTGATGACGAATCAGAGCTGAACTAACTCCTATTTTGTTTTTTTGAAAAGAACTCCTATTTTGATTAATGTTTATATGGTTGTAGGAGTTAATAAGTTTTATTGTTCAACTTCGAAGAGAGTAAGTAGATTTATAATTATAAAAGCCCCTAATAAAGTCTTAGTGCTAAGTGTTATTGTTCAACTTCTCTTCATTTATTTATTTATTTTTATTTTTTTGATATTGAATCATTGATGTACTCGGTCTACTGTTCTGTTCTGTTCTATAGCTAAAGTCTACTCTGTTCATTTTTTTTTGGTTGGGCCACGATTTGGGCCACGGATTGGGCCCAAATTTGGCAGGGCTTAACGGGGCCCGCGGGGCTCGGCGGGGGCGGGTCCGGGCCCCGGAAAAAAAATATGTTTAGTAAACGGGCCGGGTCTAGGTTTAGGGTCTTGGCCCACGGGTCAGGTCCGTGTATGGAAAAACCTGGCCCGAACCCGACCCGTTGCCTTTCCTAAGTATGCTCATGCTAGGATTATGAAATTTATTCCTAATGAGATTAGGATTATGTTTTCAAAGTTTCTAGCATTATTATGGTTCTTGATCTTGATATTGAAAACCTTAATGTTTGATCTGTGAATCTTCATTCATAAAATCAAAAGGTGTTTTTGATGGAAAATTGCAACACATTTGCCCTTTAAATACTAAAAACACGCTTTTTTCGCGGGTTACCTTGTCGTGAAGTTACTTGCGAAAAATGCCTCTGAAGCACAAAACTTTTCGCGAGTAAGCTTTACTCGCGAAACAGTCGCGAGACAATCGCGAAAGTTTCTGTCTGAATTTTGTGTTTTCACTATTTTGCCTTAACCCATTTTTGCGGGAAGAGCTTAGTCGCGAGATTCTCGCGAAAATGCCTCTGAAGTTTGGTTTGAAAGAAGGCATTGAATTTTGAATTTGCACTTGTTTATGACTAAGTGTTGAAACTTTGATAGATATATATATATATATATATATATAAATAAAAAAATAAAAAAAATACAAAGCTATGTGATTAATTTTATAGTCCTTAAAAGTTAAGGACATTTATTAATCATTATCTAACTAAAAGACCTAATGAGATCAAAGATGTTAGTTAAATAGAGCTTTTAGTCCTAAATTGTTTTATGATTAAAAGTCCTTAATTTATTTTAATTAGAGGTTTTTAATGTGATTAAAATTCTAATTAAAGTTATATTGTTTCTAATGAGATTAGAATACTTTATCTAGTACATTACGGATAGAGTTCTATATAACTAATTTTTGATTCATTAGTGTTTAAGGAATCCTAATTAGTTTAGGACTTCCATTTTTGTTAGTGATTCTACTGAGATTAGAGTCTTCAACAAGTGCAAGGTTATTAGTTGTGGTGAGATCACAATTATTTAAAGAAAAACTCAAATAATGAGTGGGAGTGCTTGAAATAACCCTTTTGTTAAGTTTATTGTAATGTGAATAGATACCTTGTCTTGGCCTTGAGCCTTGCATTCCATGCGGAGGGTATTTACTTCACGGATTACATGATTAAACTTCTTTGTGATTACGCGAATGTTCGTTACGCTATTGTGACGTGACTTAGTAAGATCACGTCGAATTTAAACAATTAAACACATTTGATGTGTAGGGTTAAAATTGTGATTAGATCACAATGTTTTCAAGACAATCCGCTTGTTTTAAAATTTCTAGTGGGAGAGAAATTCAAGGGTTGATTCTCACGGCCTCCATTGCCGGTTTATAGTAGTGTGATTAGGCACCTCGCCTTGGCGTATATGCCTTGCTCCCTTCGGAGGGTGTTTAATTCATGGTACTACAGATTAAACTTCTTAATGATAGATGAAGTGTGTTTTTACATTGAGAATGACCACGCTTCCATGGAGTTACTTGGTGACTCACATAGATTCTAGGCAATGGTGTACACTAGAATAAGTTTAATGTTAAACTCCCTACGGAGCTATGTCATTATTACTTAGAGGCTAAAGGAAAAGCGGCAAATTATTTTTGTTTGGTAAGAGTTACCATGATAGCATTAATAATGAGAATAATTCTCGCCTGATCATAGTGATTGGTATGACCTCGCTTCCGAGAAATATTAATTGCGGGATTAGGTTGTCGTTTCACCTAGTATAGTATGGTTTTTGGGTTCCATATTATATAGTTATGGATGCAAAATATAATGTCCTAGTATTTATGTTCATAGTCTCAAAATAAAGTTGTCATAAATTTTTGTTCTCTTACTACTATTTTAATTGAATCACATTAACTAAGAAATAATTTTGGATGGTGCTTAAAGGAGCTAAAGTATATAAATATATTTCGATTTAGCATTGTCATAATTTCCTATACATGATGCATTTATGGAAGATAGCTTATGATGTGATCATAGTCTCCATTGAAATGCTAAAATGTTACATTGGCTTCTATCTCAATTGTGCTACAGCATGAGATGCAAGAGTTAGTACTAGAGTTAGACTTTATATTAAGTCTAGATGAGATGTTTGGTATGAATCATATTGAGTGCTAAGAAAGGCTTAAGCAGTTCCAATTCTATATCATTTTATGAAAATGTTTTAATTCTAAAATGAATTGGAATTCTTGGATGTAGAGATTAAATGTTAATTTTATTTGGATATGATCCACAAGTCCTTGTTAGAACCATTTGATCAATTCAGATTATTTTGAAAATAAATTCTTTTTATGTTATCTGAATTGATGAGTGACTTCTACGCAATGGAAGACATCCTAAAAGCTAAGGCTAGAATCAATATGATTTAATTAAAATTCTTAGCCTGAACTGAAAGGTAAGAGTGATAAGAAGAGGAATTATAATATCAAACAGTTGGACAAGCAAGTTGCCCTAGTAGTTGCCAAAAGGAAATTAGACTAAAAAATATGACCAAAAGGAAAGTGTTTCTGTTTTGGTAAAGCTAGGCATTGTCCATGATTGTCTTCTAGATGGAAATTTACATATTTTACCTTTCAAAAGGAAAGTTTCCATCCTTTGGTATTGTATGTTTTGGCATTTATATCTAGATCTTATTAATCTAAATGATATTCAAGATTGGTGAAAGATGGGCTTTTAGAACCATTATTTTGTTATATTCCCAGTCTATAAATTCTATTTAGATGATAATATGATCTAGGGCTCCTTTTCGTAAAGGAATAAAGTTCCAATGACTACTATAAGTCAATGCATACATAAAGGAGGAACAAGACTCTTTTAAAGGTAGAATGTTCTAGAAGAAAAATGTCAGAATTTGTTGTAAGACAACTATAAAATACATTTTGAAATGAGATGGTTGTATTAGATACACCACAAGACATTATTCTGTAGATAACTATTACACCGGTACAATATCGTAGTGGGAGGATTACCAAATAAATTCATACTTTTGGAATAAACTTTTTTAGTTATTCCACAAGGATATGAATTTGATCCTCGATCCTACGTAAAGGCAATAGATGATATGAATATGGATTATTGGATCAAGGTTATGTGAATAGAATTAGATTCTATTTAAAGTCTAGAACTTGTAGTGGTGCCTAATGGCATTAAGCCTATTGTTTTCAAATAGGTCTACAAGAAAATGAGATTGATAGATTAGAAGGTGTAAACCTTCAAAGTCAAGACTAGTGGTGAAAAGATTTATTTAGAAAGAAATGGTTCGACTATGAAAAGATTTTTTTTCACCAATAGTCAAGTTTGACTCTATCTAGATTCTCTTATTCATTATATTTCATTTGGATGAAATATGGTAATGGATATCAAGAAAGCTTCTTTTAGTAGCAATCTTGAGGAAGACATCTATATGATATAACTAGACTTGTTCATAACAAAGAACCAGTAGTGTTTAGTATGCAAGTTGCTTAAAGTCCAATCATGGACTAAAGCAAGCATTTGAATCATAAAATATAATCTTTGGTCAAGCAATCATGTTGTTTGATTTTGATCAAGTATTAAAAGGCCTCATGTGTGTAAAAACTATATAGAATAATAAATTTCTTAATATATGTTGATGACATTCTAATAATTTAGAATGATGTAGAGTTATTGTCATCAATGGAGTTTTTTTGTTGTCTAGTCCAGTTTGATATAAAGTACTTGGGAAAGACTGGTCACATCCTAAGAATTAAACTTTGTTAAAATTCAGAAATTAGGATGTTGGGTCTATCTCAAACTGCTTAAATAGATTAGATTCTAACTAAGTATAGCATGTAATTCTTCAAGAAATGATTCTTTTCTTTTTAAGTTTGAAGTTCCTTTATATAGGACTATAGTCCTAAGACATATAAAAGGATGATCATATTAAGACGGTTCCTTATAACATATTAATAGGAAGTCTTTATGCTATGCTATATACTAGGCTAAATATCTATTTTGCGGTGGGCATGGTAAGCAAATATCAATTGAATCTAAAATCATTTAATTTAGTGGGAGTAAAGCATATACTCAAATATCTTAGGAGAATGAGGGATTATATGCTTGTCCACCAAAGTGAGGATTTGATGGTTACTGGTTGTACAAATATTGATTTATGGTTTGATTGTGATTCATGAAGTTGGACTTCAAGTTATGTGTTCATCCTAGGTGGTGAAGATACACATTAAGCGTAAGTATTATCTCATTAGAGAGATATGAGTACGTGAGATGTAGTAGTAGAAAAGACAATTTATGCAATAAATCTAGCTAAAACTTGTTTCCAAACCTTGCCTTAGAGTGATTATGAATTACTCTAAAGGAAAATAAGTGTCGGATACATGGTAAATTGTCTTTGAGGGCAAGTGGGAGATTTTTGGGGTTTATGCCCTAAAATCCAATTTATTGGCATGTTATAAATAATTAAGTTGTTTAATTATATGAGACTATTTATGAACTAATAGGACATTATCAAAGTCCTTGAGATGCATTGTATGTGGTTTATGTGATTTAGTCACAGAAAATATAAATCACAAATTCCTTATAAACTCAAAATATAGTTCGTAGTTGGTGATGAAATTGGGCATTTCATCTACGAAGACTATAACACATCAACTAAGATGATTTGTCTTGATCATGGAAGTGGAGACTTCTAGTTGATGTGTTGATGTGTCTTAAGAGTTAAGGCATATTGAACTGGACCGCTATGAGATTAATTATTCAATCAACAACTGTCACCTGAATAATTAATCTCACGACTTCTAATTTCACAGACTCTCAATCCTGAGGGAGTAGTGAACCCGATCATAAAATGTTGGTTACTTTGATATATCAGGAGTGAGATCTTATATTCACGGTCAAAACCTCAGTATGTTGGGTAACCACACGTAGTGTTGAGGGAACACATATTCTCAAGATGGAATCCATAATCTCATTTTATAGGGACACGAAATATCCCCTTGAGATAAGTTTAATGGGAACTGCTTATATTTATTGAAATTGGATTTCAATAAATGTGAATAACTAAAAGATTAAACTGGGTACTCAAGGATAAAATAGTTGTTTACAAAGTGACATTTATTATGACTTTGTTCACTATGGATATTTCATGGATGGGTCAAATGATATCATTAGAGTCTTGAGATATAATTTATTAATAAGGCCTAGAGTGAAATTATATTTATATAGTAGTATTAAATATAATTAATGTTAACTTTGGACTTGTTAAGAGTTGACAGAAAAGCCCAAGGCTCATTGGAGCTAGAGTCTTATTTGTTCCCTTTGGTCCCATCTCAAGCCACAAACTAAAGCCTAATTGGGCAGACCCAAAAGGCTAACCCAATTAGATAATCAGTTTTTATTTGATAAAAGTTATTAAATAAAGTAACTACCAAGGGTAGTTATAATGTACGTATGATGAAAAGAAAAAAAAAAAAAAAAAAAAAAAAAAACTGTTTTTCTCTATAAGGAGAAGGAGGAAAATTTTTCTTTGAGAATCAACATACATAAAGACTGATTGAGAGACCACACTTCTTGGGCATCATGTGGAATTGGGATGAAGATTAAAGGTATTCTTAAGTCCTGGTTTTGAATTTCACTGCATCAATGTACGATTTCTATTCTTTTTTCTAGAATTCTGGGTTACATGTTATCTCTCATGAATGAAGTAGATTCGTGCTTGTTCTCTCCCACGTATTTTTCCACAAGAATATTTGTTTTTTAAGGAAAGGCAATAGAAGGTTTTTTTTAAAACTTTTGTGAGTGGAAGTGCGTACATCACAAAGGTCGACACTATAGTCTAATCCTGGGGGGTTGATTGGCCAAGAGAACCAATCGCACCAACTTTTACTTTGGGTGGCATGAATCAACTTTTAAAGACAACGCTTTTTGTGTGATTCCATAGCACTATGAGATTGTTCCAAAATTTACTTAAATTTATATTATTATTGCTTTTTTACATTCTTGCTAATTATTTGGGATATTGTTTGTTGTATCAAACTTGTTTATTCATTATTATTTTTCCAACAATCTTAAAGATTGATTTAGTTTGTCAAAATGGATAAACAAGTTGTTGATTCTCTTACAGTCATTTCAGAAATTACCAAGCTTGAACCATTTGATGAAAATAATTTTAAACGTTGGAAAGAAAGGGTTTTGCCCATCTTGAAATTTACTAAAATTGATAGTGTTCTTCATGAACCCAAACCCAATGACCCCGAAAAATTAGCAAAGTGGTTAAAAATAAATAAATTATGTACACACACTATTAAGTGTGGTCTAGCTAATAAGTTATTTGATAATTATTGTCATTTTACTTGTGCTAAAGATTTATGGTATGAACTTAATAGTTGATATGGGTTTGAGGATGAGGGTGCTAAAAAATTTGCTACAGCTAAATATGTCTTTTCAAATGCGTGAAGAAAAAATTGTTTCTAGCCAAATTGAAGATTTTCAAAAATTAGTTTTTAACTTAGCCAAAGAGGGTGATAATTTACCCGAAAGGTTTGTGGCTCATGGCCTTGTTTATAAGTTGCCAAACTCTTGGAAAGAGTATAAACACCAGTATAACCATCATAGATACTATTTAAATCTTCAACAAACTATTGTCGATATTCAAATAGAAGAGACTAATAGAATGTCCAAAATTTCTTCTAAAGCTATAGAATTTACTTCCAAGTCTAATATTGTAGAGGGAGGACCCTTTAGACCTCCAAAAAACAATAAGAAATATGATCCTAAAGGCAAAGGAAAGTTTTATAACATAAATAACCCAAATCCTCAAATCCAAAAGAAAAAGGCTAATCGTTTCAATTGTGGTAAGACGGGTCATTATGCGGCAACATGTAGAGTGAGAGACAACTTCAAAAACAATAACAACAACAAAGGCTCAACATCAAACAAAGCAAATGTGGTGGAAACCGAAGAGGTCATTGCGGCAATGGTGTCCAAGGCACATTTGGTCTCAAGTGTGAAAGGATGGGTAGTAGATTCTTCTTGCACAAGACATATTGGTGCATTCAAAGAGGAGTTTACTTCCTACACTCCAATAGTGGAAGGCACCGAGTTTGTTTATGTTGGGGACAATAGACCTGTACCAGTGAGTGGCAAAGGGAATGTACTCTTGAAGCTAACTTCCGGTAGAACTCTTTCACTCACAAATGTCCTCCATATACCTCATTTTCGACACAATCTCATCTCGGTACATTTGCTTGGTAAAGTTGGTATTAAAGTTCTATTTGATGGTGGTATAGTTACTTTATCTAAAAATGAAATCTTTGTTGGTAAGGGTTATGATAATGATGGTCTTTTGTACTTAATGTTGATCAAGTCATTAAAGAAAATGGTTCATCTTCTTATGCTTACTTGGATGATTCTATTGATGTGTGGCATGGTAGACTTGGACATATAAATCTTGGTTACATAAAGAAAATGAAAGAATGTGGAATCATAAACTCACTAAGTGAAGCAAACATGGAAAAATGTGAAATTTGTGCCAAAACTAAAATCACCAAGAAACCTTGTAAATCTATAACAAGAAAATCCGAACTCCTTAGTTTGGTACATAGTGACTTGGGTGATTTAAAACACACAATGACTAGAGGGGGTAAAAAAAATTATGTAACCTTTGTTGATGACCATTCTAGATTCACTAAACTTTATTTACTAAGAACCAAAGATGAAGTTTTGGAAATGTTTATAAAGTATAAAAATGAAGTTGAGAACCGAAAGAATAAAAGGATTAAAAGAGTTAGAACTAATAGAAGAGGTGAATATGAGTCTAACTCTTTTAAAGATTTTTGTGAACAAAATGACATAGTTCATGAGGTAACTCCTCCTTATTCACCTGAATCTAATGGAATAGCCGAACGGAAAAATAGAACACTTAAAGAGATGATGAATGTTATGCTTGTTAGTTCTAGGCTATCTTCCAATATGTGGGGGGAAGCCATTCTTTCAGCTTGCCATATACAAAATAAGGTACCTCATAAGGAAACTGGTAAAACTCCTTATGAACTTTGGGAAAGACGTAAACCTAACTCGGAATACCTTAAAGTGTGGGGGTGTTTGGCTAAGGTTATGCTGCTTGAGCCTAAAAAAAGAAAACTTGGCTCTCGACCATGTTATTGTGTGTTTATTGGATATGTTTGCAATATTTCATGTTATAGATTTCTAGTTATCAAGAGTAATATTTTAGAATCTTACACTATTATTGAATTTGAAAATGCTATATTCTTTGAACATTTGTTTCCTTTAAAAAAATAAGGAAAAAGTATTGCATGAATCTATTGATACTTCTAATGATCTTGTTGATGATGTGCAAGAATTAAGAAGGACCAAGTGAGCTAGGAAGGAAAGGAGTTATGGTAATGATTTCCTTGCCTATATTGTTGAAGATGAACCTGTAAGTTATCATGATGCAATTAAATCTATTGATGCACCATTTTGGTTGGAAGCTATTAATAGTGAATTAGATTCTATTATGTCTAATCATACTTGGGAATTAGTTGAGCTTCTTCCTAAGGTTAAGCCTATTGGTTACAAATGGATATTTAAAAGGAAATTAAAACTGGATGGTACAATAGATAAGTATAAAGCACGCTTAGTAGCTAAGGGCTATAAGCAAAAACATATTGTTGATTATTTTGATACTTATTCTCCAGTTACTAGAATTGCATCTACAAGAATTTTGTTTGCCATTGCATCTATTTACAAACTTGTTATACATCAAATGGATGCTAAAACTGCTTTTTTAAATGGTGATTTAGAAGAAGAAATTTATATAGAGCAACTCGAGGGTTATGTTGTCCATGGACAAGAACACAAAGTTTGTAAATTGATTAAATCCTTGTATGAATTAAAACAAGCACCTAAACGATGTGTTAAGGACATATTTTATGTAATTGGCTAATCCTTTGACAAAATGCACTTTACTTGTAATTGGGTAGATCTAGGATGGGTTTAGTACTTCAAGAAACAAGAGTTCAAGTCAAGTATTAAAGCCATGAAGATTGGACCAAGAAACAAGTGAAGAAAAGTTTTTCATTAAAACTCGACAGATACCTTGACAGAAACAGTATCTATCGAGATTTAAGAATGAAGCTCGATAGAAGCTCAACAGAAGCTGAATCTGTCAAGATCTACGAAATCAGAATTTCCAGATTTGATTTTTGGCCCTAGCTGACATGTATGTGTAGAGTTTCTTTTTTCACAACTCTAGACATATATAAGGCTTATTTTAAAGGTCGTTATACATGGAGAACACATGCAGAAAGTGACCTAGTGCCTTATTCTCTTTGCAAGAAGTTACTGTGTCTTTTGCGCCTTAAGGTTTTGTAACCAAGTACTTCTTAATCTTTATTGTTGATGAAGTGAAAAACTTTGCAGCTAACAACATCTTCAAGTTGCTAGAGTTAGTCATGTAATGGGATTCGTGCATCATTGGTGGCATTCATATAAGAGGTTCTAAAGCAGTAGAAGATTTTTGCTGTAAGTACATCTACTAGGATTATAGAGTTTAGGGACAAAGGTTTTGTACTAGATATGAAACTTCTCATTATTATAGTGGATCGCTTTTCGGGAAGGTTTTCCCCCAGGTTTTTTACTGTGAAACTAGTTTATTTCATTGGTTTTCCTGGGTCATCATATCTTTTCTTATTTACTATTTCGTTGTGCATGATATTAATGTTTGTTTGTTTTAACAAGGTTTATTCATAATAAATCTAATTAACAACTTGGGTTTAAAACTTGTTAATTCTATCAACCAGAGTCTAAATTTCCCAACACAATGGCATGAGAAATTTGATAATATGATGCTTACATATGGATATGTGATTAATGGTGCAGATAAATACATATATAGTAAGTTTAATAATAATGAAGGTGTCATTATTTGTTTATATGTTGATGACTTGCTTATATTTGGAACTAGCCATAATGTTGTGCATGATACTAAAAGTTTTCTTGCCTCTAAATTTGATATGAAAGATATAGGCGAGGCAAATGTTATTTTGGGCATTAAGACCCTTAGGGACAATGATTGTATTATACTATCACAGTCTCATTATGTGGAGAAAATTCTTAAAAAATTTGAACATTTTGATATGCCACCTATGTCTACTCCATATGACTCAAAGGTGCACTCGGTTAGAAATTGTGGTGATAGTGTTTCACAAGATAGATATGCACAAATTATTGGTAGTTTAATGTTTTTGACAAATTGTACTCGTCCTAATATTGCATATGTTGTTGGTAGATTGATTAGATACACGCATAATCCTTGTATTGAGCATTGGGATGCAATATCTAAATTATTGAGATATTTAAAGGGGACTTTTAATTTTGGTTTGTCATATTGTGGCTATCCTACTGTTTTAGAACGATATTGTGATGCTAACTGGATCTCTGATACAGATGAGGTGAAGCCCACTGGTGGATATGTGTTCACACTAGCTGGAGGGGCTATGTCTTGGAGGTTATCCAAGCAGACTTGCATAGCGAGATCCACCATGGAAGCAGAGTTAGTGGATTTAGAGAAGGCTGGGTCCGAAACCGAGTGGGTTAGGAATTTATTAATTGATATACCTCTTTTTACTAACTCTATTGCTTCTGTTTGCATTCATTGTGATTGCTAGGCTGTCATAGCACATGCTAAAAGCAAAATTTATAATGGGAAAAGTTGACATATCCAATTAAGGCGACAGCACCCGCGCGCGCGGAGCCCTGTTGGAGAGCCCCTCTCAAATGCGTATGCGTGTGCGTTTCGCGTGGAGCTTCGGGTGCTCTCTCTCTTGGTGGAGGAAGGTAGGTCTACCTTTGGTGTTATGGCAAAAATTTGGGCCAATTTTTAAGGTATTTCCAAAGGTAAGTGGAGTCACCACCAATCATTGGGTTTTTCTAAGGTGTGATTGGTCACCTGTTTCTAGTTGATTTTATTACCAATCCTAAGCTAAGTAAAATGTCATTTTTCCTAATCTAATGTGGATGGCAAAAAATCTTGATTCTTAGATTTGGAAGTTTGGTTACCTGTGGGGAAGGTGTTAGGCACCCCACAACGCCTATCCAAGGACAGTCCTTTGTTTTGATAAAACCTTAATTTTTGAAAATTGGCAGTAAAAACATGATTTTGGCATTGGCTTTCGGGGCTTTGCATGCATGGGGGCTTTGAGGTTTTGGCTTTTCAATTGGTGTGGTCCCAATCTATGCTTTCCTAAGGCATTCAAGCAAAGTGCCAGATTTCCACTGCGAAAATCCGGCAAGAAGTCACCTTACTTTCGTGGCGAAAATTAGGCATCGCTAGCCTTAGGTGACACAAATCGTGACAATCACACTGGAAAGGGGCAAGCAGGTATGTATATACATGCATCATGCACAATGCTAGCACATAGAGCAGGAAAGTAAATGCCTACATCCCTAAAGCATGGCCCAAAATATAGGTGCAAGAAAGTAAACAGGGGTCGCCATACTCTAGAGATGAGGACGAATGGTACAAGGCATGATATACCTAATACAAACCATCTAAGGGAGAAAGGGAGGAGGAAGAAGGGGGTTTAAAAGAGTACATAACCGAAGGGAAAAGCTAAACTCCTAAACCTACTGACTACAGCTGCTTGGCTCATATCCACGTGCTCACATCCTCGCCCCTTTTGCTTGCGCCTGGGAGACCACGCCCTAGCTCCATATGCATACATGCAACGGCAAAGACAGGAAAACCAATAGACAAGCAATGGAAGGAAAAAGCGCAAAGAGCATATGAAAAGGCATAAAGTGGATAAACATGATAGACATGGCAAGCATAGAATGTGACAAGAGATAGGGTAAGCGAGATGCACAAACGAACGAGAAAGCAAGCAAACAACCAGACAAACAAACAAAAGGTGGTGTCCGCTAGGGACAAATGTAGGTTTGGATCGGACGACACACTAGCAAGCAAGACTCATGTAAGCAAGCGTGTAAAGATGCATAGAAAGCCAACGGGTGGTACAAGCAAGCATGGTAAGCATATCATCGCACGGAGCGGAAAAGGGGAAAGGTATGCACGAAGCAACCGGCATCATGGCGATGCATCCCAAGTGGTTACATCCAAACAAGGCCTTATGGTCGTCAAATGTAACCTCACAACCACAAACCCACTAAGGGTGTCAAACGTGGCAAAGCCTAGAACTAGAGAGGCTAACACAAGCATAAAGCATAGAAGCAAGCAAGCATAGACATGCAAAATGGGAATGATCCAAACCCTTTGATATGGGCCTTGGTGTATGGACGATGACAAAGACCATGGGGTCTAGATCGAGTCCTAACCATTAGGCCAAAACACAAGAAAGAAAAGATGAAGCGACAAAAGTGCTACAATAGCACATGGCATGACAAACATAGCCTAGGCCTAGGCACACAAACATGGCATAGAGTGCACAAGCACATGGAAGATGGCATAAAGCGTATAGAACATAGATCCAAGCACGCAAACATGTGAACACATAGATCTAGGCATATAAGCATGTACAGAGGTGGATCTAAACATAAAACATGGCAAAAAGCATACGAAGTCATAAATCCGAGCAAAGCATAACCATAGACATGACATCTAGCATGTGAGCACATAACCCTAACATCAACGCAAAGCAAAGATAGGAACGAAACAAAGGAAACATGGCATAAAACCCTAAGCATGTAGATCTAAACATATAAGCAAGTAGAAACATAGATCTAAGCATAAAAACATGGCAAAAAGCACATAAACACATGGATCTAAGCAAGGAACATACATAAAGCAAGGAACATGCTAAAGAAAGCAATAAATCATGTTATTATGGCAAAAAGAGCAAAAACATGCTAGGAAAAAGATTTAGAAGGTTAAGGGTGTGGATGATAGCTAAAAAAGCTACATCCACACCCCTAAACCCCAAATCCAAAGTGTAGAACCAAGAAAATGAAGATTAGGTAAAAAAGAAATACCTTGTGTTCTTGGTGAAGAGAGAAGAATCAAGAGGAATTTGATTTGTTTTTTGGAGTGTTTTTGGGGTGTTTTTTTGGTTTTCGGAAGAGAGAAAAAAATGTAGAGAAAAGTTGGGTAGAAGGAAAATTTCAGAAAAATGTGTGTCCTCCTAGTCTGGCGCATGCCTGGGCCTATTTATAGCCATAGGCACAAAAATTGAGGCGGTGGCCCTTGTAGGGCCATCGGCGCCTTTTCAAGCGCCGCCGGCCTCAAACCTCCTCTAATCAAGATGATCTTATCACTCTTGGATATAACCTCATTTTTAGTTTCTAAAAAGGTATGGAACTCAAAAATCCAACGGTCGGATCAAAAGTTATGGCTCCGAGAAGTTAGCAGTCGCAGTTTTCACAATTTTCACAGTTTTCTCGATATCAACCGTTTTAACTTCGATTTTGACCCATGAATAGTCGTTGGAATGAGAATTTTATAGTATTCACAATAACATTTGTTTCAACCTGTTCCGACGGCCGGATCAAAATTAGGGTTTTTGGGCCCACCATAGATCGACTTGGGGTCAAACTTGGTCAAAGTTGCTAAAAATCTCCGAGGAGCTCAGGTTTGATATAAAACCATGAAAAATGTTTTTTTGTGAGGATTTTGACCTTGTTTGACCTTTGTTCAACCCAAGGTTGACTAAGGGCATTTTGGTCATTTTGGCTGAAAAAGGCACTTCGGGTGCTCCGATGTCTGAACGGGTTGTGTCACGTCATTCTGAATGTTCTCGCGGCCCCAAGGAGAGAAAATAATATTTTTGGATTTTTCGGGGTCCGGCACGCAAATCGAGGGTGGACAAAATACGGTATCAACAATTTCATGTAAGGGGTTAAATGGGTAGAGGTCATTAATGGTCCATGTGTGTGTAGACACCCAATTTTGCACCCATAATTTAATTTTGGAAGATGACTAAAGTAACCATTCTTATACCCAAAATTTAGAGTTGCATTACATGCATTAATTCATTCATTGCATATCATAAAAATAATCTTGAGATTCTAATGAACCGTCGGATTGAAAGATATCACAAAATCAAGTTTTCACGGTCTACATGCATTTTGTTTGAGTGGAACCAATCACGCATGATTAATTTAAATTAATTCTTATTGGTTAAACAATTAAAATTAATAAAATAATTTTGTGATTGGTTGTTAGTTAGTGTCAAAAATTGACCTGCTTGCATGGGAATAAAGTGGATAATCAAATAACAAGAAGTTATGGATAATTAAGTCTTTTTAGAATATTTTTCTACAAGATAATTATCACTTTAAAGACCTGAATATCAAGAAAAAGAGATTAATTTTTAGAATACGGATTAAAAACGCATCTAGGTGCAATTCTCGGCTCAAAAATTCTCAAAAAAGGAGTCCAAATTGGACCAAAAATCAAACGCAGACCTGGCACCCAAGAGAGCCTTTCGGCACTCTTGGAGTGCCGATTGGCCCAAAAGCTTGACCTAGCCTGGGGACCCCCTGAATGAGATAAAGCCTATCTTTTTCAGTTTTTTAGAGATAAGGACGTGTTCCAATTCGTATATGATCTCATTTAGCTTATTTTTTAAGCATCCCAACCTTAATAAATAGAGGAAAAAATTAGAATTAAGGGCTCTTCTTTTCTGACTTCTCTGCTCCCCTTATGTTAAAGACGTTCAAGAGGCTTTTGCTTTAGGAACTTCTTTTTTGTAAGTAAAGTATTTTAGACCTCAAAGAAGTGAATAAACTTCTTTGATTTCTAAAATATTCTTTCATTTGAAGAGCACGCTCATGCAAGAGGTATTTAGTTATTTCTTCTGTTTTCTTTCTTTTCCATTAATTAGTATGTTGTTGTTCGTCACATGAATGTGATTGATATGTTTTATTGTGTCTTGTTCTTAATTTATAATTGCCATGCTTAGATACTTTGTTGTAATTTTCTTTGACATGCTCTTTAGATGATTGTTTGTTCTAATTCTTTTTCTTTGATTTCAAAATTTGCTAATGATTATCAAAACCCTTTTTCATAAAAACTCAAAACTGATTTGTATTTTCATTAAATATAGATCTATTTTTTTTCTAATCTCAAAACTGATCTGTATTTTCATTAGATACAAATCGGATTTTTTTCTGATCTCAAAATTGATCTGTATTTTCATTAAATACAAATCTGATTTTCTTCTAAACTCAAAACTGATCTGTATTTTCATTAAATACGGATCTGAAAATTTTTCAGAAAAGTTTTCTTTGTTATAAAATTGCAAATTTTGAAATTCCAAAGAAGTGATTAAGAATTAGCTTAAAGTCTTTCTTTTATATATATATAATATGTGATGCGTGCATAATAAGTTTGTCTCATGAATGTGAATCCTCTTTCAAAAGTCTTTTTTTTTTTTTTTTTTATCTTTTTTTTTTTACTTTCAAAAACAGATCTAATTTTTTCTACAAACCAAATCCCATTTTTTTAACTTTTTAAAAGTAGATATGATTTTTTTTTTTTTTTTAACAAATCAAATCATCTTTTAAAAACAGATTTGATTTTTCTTGATCAAATCTCATTTTTTTTTTTTTAATTTACAAAAAATAGATCTGTTATTTCTTAATAAAACTTTCTTTTTTACCCTTTACAAAAATAGATCTGATTTTTTTTTTTTTTTTTACAAACCAAGTCTTTTTTAAAAAAAAAATTCAAAAAATATCTAATTTTTCTTTAAAAGAGGACATATTCATGAGGCAGATTTATTTAAATTAATTTTTGTCAAGTGTCTATCATGTATATTATAACATATCATTTAACATCATGCAAAAAGGGTGTATAATGGTCATTAGAGTCTAGAAGGCCAGGCTCTGTCTAGGCGGAATGGGTGCCTAACACCTTCCCATTCCGTAACCTAGCTCTCGAGCTTAGGATCTTTGGATAGGTAGATTAGTGTTTTGTCTTTAATTTTGGTAGATTGTAACTAGGACCAAAGCCTTGAAAGGTTAATTTACCAAAATTGTATTTTTTTTTATTCAATTAATGACATTTGAAGTATTTTGAACATGTAATTATATTTACTTTTTCTTATTTTTTGTATAAAAAATAAATGGCGATTCCACATCACTATCCAAAAGAGAGGTGCCCTTAAAAGTACCCAAATCTCTTTTTTGAAAGCACCCCTTCCTTCCAAAAGAAGCACAAGCTCTCATAGTGGCAACTTCACTGGGGATGTCGAGGGCTAAGCTTCGTGTTAGATTATAAGTGACCAACTATATACCCTTGTCTTTTGCATGATGTTGTTGTTTCTTTTTTTGTTTATGTCTTGAGGTGTTTATATGATATTTTTTGTTTGTGTTGCCATGTTGATTGTTAAGAGCTTTCCCTAACTGTCATAGTGTGTGCCATCAAAACAACAAATATGCATGCACCCATCTCAACATATGGTGGTAGTAACCATGGATCACCGGTCTTCATTAGATTCAGGTACCCAGTGGCGAACTCACCAACTCATAGCCTAAAGTCACTAGATCATTTCTTGTTGACTATAAAGGATGGACCATGCTGTTTAAACCAACATAATGTTCATTACATTACAAGTTGTGAGGTGTAACATCCTAGCTATGGGAAACAATGAAACAACAAACCCACCCTACAATGTAATGACTTAAAACCTACCCTTAGGCAGGTCCATGTTAAAATTGCATTGCATGTTGTATGTGTTTGTTTGGTTGGTTGCTTGATGTAGATGGGGACCTAGCATTTGATTAACCCAACCAAGCCTTTTCTTAGGGAAGAATTTGATCAATATCAAAGGGAAGACTCCAAAGAGAACCCAAGACCGACATTCAAGCTAGTAGTTCCAAGCCCATCACGGTACTGAAGCCCGTGAACATAAAAGAAACTCCACTGCTACAACATCACAATCTCGTGTTCGACCTACAAGACAGCCCAAGCCATAAGAAGTCCGAAGACTCCATCACTATGGCGAAAAGGGGAGAACATCCAAACACTGAAGAACCCATGAACACTCAAGAGCTGCTAAACACCATGGTAGCTAGTCAAATCCAATTGAGGGAAGACATGAATCTTATGGTACAAAAATTTCAGAACCTAAAGAGTGGCCAAAAGGAAAACAAGACTGATCACAATCCCCCAACCATAGAAGGTGAGAAGAAGATTAACGAGAGGATAAACAAGGTGGAAGAGATGATCAAAAGAGCTCGCAAGATGGAAGACCTCATGGACTACCAATCACTTTCACTTTTCCTCAATGTGAGATTGCCTCCCAAGTTCAAGAGGCCAACCTTGGACAAGTTCGACGGGACTGGCTGCCCAAAGTCCCATTTGAAGATATACATGAGGGCTATGCAACGCCTAGGAGCAACTGCAGAACTACTTGCTCAAATGTTCCAAAATACCTTGACTGGAGTTGCTTATAGGTGGTTCCTCAACCTAGATGATGCTAGTGCAAGGAGTTGGGAGGACATCTACCACGAGTTTCATAATCAATACAAGTACAACATAAAAGTGGAAGTGACGAGGAGAGATTTGGAGACCACGAAGCAAGAGCCGAAAGAATCTTTCTCTACCTTCATTACCAAGTAGAGGTCCAAAGCTGCACAGATGATGAATAGGCCAAGTGAAGAAGAACAATTAACCATGGTTGTAAAAAACTTATTGCCTGTATACCACAAGTATTTGTTTGCTCAGTATTTTCCTAATTTTAAAACTTTTATTGCTGCTGGAACCTAAATTGAGGATGTAATAAATAATGGCACTATAAAGAATGCGGACCCACCAAGGTTCTAAAACTGCAGAAGTTTCTAATATATACAAAAATGATCATTACCAACTTATTGCCCCTATTGCCCCCGTGCAAATATCACAAGGTCACCTCTATAGCCTAGGAGGGAATTTCATGAGTTATATATGCCCGTTAGTCAAGTGTTTGAAAAACTAAAAGCAAAGGGGTTACTAAAACCCTTAGACCCAAGACCAATCCCAAATCCATTGCCTGCAAGATTTGATGTGAGCAAGAGTTGTGCCTACCACCAAAGCCTTGGCCACGACACTAACAAGTGTTTTGGCCTTAGTTATGCAATTCAAGATCTAATAGACACTAAGGTCATTGCACCGCCTACAAGGCCTAGCATCACTAATAATCCCTTACCCAACCACAATTTTGGGAGAGGACTGAGGGTTAATTGCTTGATGACTGAAGAGGAAGGAAAAAAGGACCCGTCTGAGTTGATTTGTGACTTACCCGAGTGCTTTATGATGACATGGGAAGAGTTGATGGGTATGACATCCACTGCAGGGTATGATATATGGAGGTCCTCAAACAGCTACAGAAGACACAAGCCAATATATCTTTATGGGGTTTACTTATGGCCTCATACAAGCACCGTCAGAATCTAGTGGACCTTTTCAATCAAATCCAAGTCCTTACAACCACTACTTCTCAATATCTGAATGCCATGATTGGGTCTATAAGTGGGGAACTCACTATTTCTTACTCTGACAAAGATTTCATGAAGAAGGGGAAGCACCACAATGACCCATTACACATTACTGTAGATGCCAAAGGCAAGAGGATTCCAATGGCTCTAATTGATTATGGAAGTGTCGTAAATGTGTGTCCTTTAAAGACTGCAAGTTGCTTGGGTTTAAGTATTGAAAATTTTGTGCTGATTGATCAGCATGTGAGGGCATATGACAATAGTAGAAGGGAGGTCTTGGGAACCATGACACTAGAGCTCACTATAGGGCCAATGATTAAGAAGGTGGAATTTCAAGTCCTGAACATAGGTTCGTGCTTCAATATGCTCCTTGGGCGACCATGGATCCATGACACAGAGGCCGTACCTTCATCCTTACACCAAAAGGTTCGATTTCCGCATGAAGGAGCCATAGTTACCATATATGGCGATAAATTGACCATACCAAAGCCCATTTTTGGTATTGATCCTGAGAAAGAGCCATTGACCTTGGATGGCTTTGAAATTGAGAAGCCTGGTTTCGAAAGAAGAGAAGATCCCCATGGACTTTGCTCCCTATAGCAACAATAATGTGGTGGCAATGATGAGGAGAATGAATTACCTTCCGGGAATGAACTTAGGGAAGACTATGAAGAAGGCAACTGCTCAAGTCCCAATAATTTCCACTACCACACCACCTTTTGGGCTAGGTTATAAACCCACTGATGATGACTTGCTAGAGATGGAGGTGAGAAGAATAGCCTGTGCCAAGGCTAAAGCCAAGGGAGTTCATTGTCCCCCAGAACCCCTAAAACCCTATACTCCCACATTGAACAGAAAGTTTGTCAAAGCTGAAGATAGTCAATACTATTGGAGATTCCCTGAACCAAGATTCGATCTTGAGTCAAGAACAATGGTGCCTGGGTTTGAGCTATTATTTGATTGCAACAGCATGCTTCTAGAGCTGAAGAAGGAAGACACAAATTGGGTCCCGAGTGATTGGGCTGATTACATGGACCTTGATGCAATGACTACGCTTCTGGGAGGTGCCATTTGCAATATAGAAGAAGAAGAGTACTGCGAGGCTTGCCAATATGCATTGAAGAGCCCATATGAAGCAAGTGTTAGGATTAGTGCCCTTAAATCCTATTGTATGATGCTATGTATGATATTATGTATGACATTATATATGACATTATGTATGACTTAATGTTATAATTAATAAAGTTGTTTTATTATGATCTAAAATAATGTTAACATGAATATTTGGACATTATCATGTAGTCCATAAGATGCATAGTATGTGATTTATGTGATTTAGTCACAGAAGATATAAGTCACAAGTTCTTTGTAAACTCAGAATTTTAGTTCATAGTCGGTGATGAAATTGGGCATTTCATCTGCGAAGACTATAACATATCAACTAAGATGATTTGTCTTGATCATGGAAGTGGAGACTTCTAGTTGATATGTTGATATGTTTTAAGAGTTAAGACATATTGAGCTGGACCGCTGTGAGATTTATTATTCTCCTAACGATTGTGAAATGAATAGTAAATCTCACGACTTCTATTTACATGAACTCTTAATCCTGAGAGAATAATGGACCTGATCATGAAGTGTAGGTTGCTTTGATATATCAAGAGTGAGAACTAAAGTCACGATCAAAACCTCAGTATGTTGGGCAGCCACATTTAGTGTTGATGGAACATATATTCTCAAGATGGAATTCATAATCTCTTAACGGAGATATAAAATATTCCATTGAGATAAGTTTAATGGGTTTGGTTATTCATAATGTTAGGCCTAACCACTTTAGTAAGAAGTTTCTAAAGTATATATTTATGAAATTATATTTCATAAATATATGATGAATAACTTAAAGGATTAAACCGGGTACTTAAGGATTAAAATGTAGTAATCTTCAAAGTGGCAGTCTACATTCATGACTTTGTATTACTACGAATATTTTATGAAAGGGTTGCATGTACAATAAAGTCTTGTGATATAATTTATTAATAAGGCCTAAAGTGCAATTATATTTATATAGTGATATTAAATATAATTAATGGTAACATTGGACTTATCAAGAGTTGACAGAAAAGTCCAAGGCCCATTGGAGCTAGTGTCTTATGTGTTCCCTTTTAGACCCACTCCAAGCCACATACTAAATCCCAATTGGAATGACCCAAAAGGCTAGCCTAATTAGATAATCAGTTATAAGAAAAGAAACATACAGAATTTTGTAAGAGAATGAAATAGTTTGTATGTGAGTATTGGACACTCTCTTATTCTCCCTTGAACACATATATTAACTGATTGAGATACCACACTTCTTGGGCACAAGTGGAATTGGAGTGAAGATTAAAAAGTGTTCCCAAGTACTTCAAATCTTTTGTTTTGAATTTCACCGCACTAAGGTACACTCTCTTGTTCTTGTATTCTGAAATTTACATAGTACATGTTATCAATTGCAAATGAAGTAAATCCGTTATTTTTCCACTGCTTATGTTTTGTATGAGATACAAACATGTGTTTTTCCAACAGCAAGAACAAGTGATGAAGACGAGGAAGGGGGACAAGCCCTTAGTGATGATGATAAAGGTAGTAACAACAAGAGTGATAGTAGTAGTGATAGCAGCAGCAGTGACAAGGGAAATAGTGAGGATGATAGAAATAGTAATAGTGAAAGCAGCAATAGTGAAGACTATGATAGCCAATATAGTGGAATGATTAGGGTGAACCCCCTAGTGATAGAGAGGATGAAGATGTACGACTTTTCTATGAAGACCATTCTGATAATGGCGTAGACTACTATAATGGAGATCTAGAGGATGATGCTAAAGATGAACCTATAAATATGGAGAATGGCGCTGAAAATGAAGAATATGTGCTGGAAGCTGTAGGAGATGAGGTTCAAGTTGAAGAGGCTGATGATATAAACTATGATGATTACCCCTATAGGCGTCCCTTGGATTGGAGCTACATTACTGATGTTAGTTCAAAATTAGGCCCGCGATATGACAAGCGTGGTAGAGAAATTCCTGAGTTGGGGTCATTCCACAATTCAGAACTTGGCTCATTGACGCCATACACTAAGGAAGAAGAAAACATAGATGCTAGACTGGCCACTCTAGACAGAAAACTGATGATCCACAGTTTCAGAAACTTAACACTAGAGAGTCTTGAAGGTGAAGATGAGAGACTGGAAGGGAATGAGCCAGAATACCTCCCCCAATACATCCACCCAAACAATAAAAGAAAGCAAGATCTGTTTGGTGAATGGATGGACAATATAGAGCGCCTTGATGCTTACGTGACTAACAAGCCCACAGATATGGAAATTGATGCTGAAGGCACAGATTATATGGATGAAGACCCTATGATACTGATGCTGAAGGAAGAGGGAACTCATTGGGAGCCACCTGCCATTGTTGAACCCATAACCAAGTAGAAGAATTGGGCATGGGAGGGAGCCACCAACCCCATGGAAGACTCTATGAAAAAGATCAAGACCGTCGAGCGAATCACTCCTGCCAAGAAGATCAAGACCGTTGAGCCGATCATTCCTACCAAAAACATTGTTTCTATCCCCATTGAGTCTGTTTCTACTAGTATTATTGTTCCTGTTGAGTTTGTTTGTGATCGTATTCCTATAGTGTCTATTTATGTTGAGTCTGTTGAGAATTCTTTTCCCTTATAATATGATTTCTAATTCTGCTTATTTGTTGGCTTTGAATGTTTTTATTTTGGAAATTGATAAAGAAACTCTTAACAATAAGGAATTAAAACAAGGGCATATAGAACCTATAAAAGAAGAAACCCAACCTATTAACCTAGGAACTGATGAACAACCGAAAATGATACAAGTGGGCAATACCCTAACCACCTCTGAGAAAGATGCATTAGTGGCACTACTGACAGAATTCAAAAAGGTATTTGCATGGTCATACGAAGACATGCTTGGGATTGATACAGATATAGTGCAGCATTGCATTCCAACAGATCCAACCATGAAGCCAATCAAGCAGAAGTTGAGAAGAATGAAGCTAGAATGGACTCTCTAGATCAAGGAAGAAGTTGAGAAACAGTACAATGCAAGATTTCTGAGAGTGGTCAACTACCCAAAATGGCTAGCTAATGTGGTTCCGGTGCCGAAGAAGGATGGGAAAGTGAGAATGTGTGTAGACTTCCGACATCTCAATAAGGCTAGCCCGAAAGATGATTTTCCCTTGCCTCACATCGACATCCTAGTTGATAACACAACAGGACATGCCTTACTATCATTTATGGATGGTTTTTAAGTATATAATCATATAAAGATGGCTTCCGAAGATATGGAGAAAACCTCTTTCATTACTCCATGGGGGACGTATTGCTACAAGGTCATGCCATTTGGCCTTAAGAATGCTGGTGCTACTTACCAACGTGCAGCCACTACACTATTGCATGATTTGATCCATAAAGAAGTAGAAGTTTATATTGATGACATGACAGTGAAGTTCAAAGACCGTGAAGGGCATATACCAACTTTACGGAAGTTCTTTGAAAGAATCCAATTCTATAAGTTGTGGTTGAATCCAAAGAAGTGCACTTTTGGCGTAACATTCAGAAAGTTGTTGGGGTTTATGGTAAGTTAGAGGGGAATTAAAGTCGATCTTGACAAAATCAAGGCAATTGTAGAGATGAAGCCTCCAAAGACTGAGAAGGAGATCCGAGGGTTTCTAGGAAGGATACAATGCATCAGCAGATTCATAGCCCAGCTTACCATAATATGTGAGCCACTTTTTCGACTATTCAAGAAGGAAGTTCCCACTATATGGAATGAACAATGTCAAGAAGCTTTTGAGAAGATTAAGAATTATCTAATAAAGCCACCAATACTGGTCTCACCAGTACCTGAAAAGCCATTATTGTTGTATCTTACAACTACGGATACAGCAATGGGGGTTTTTGCTTGCTCAATACCTAGAGGAGTCTAGGAAAGAGAATGCGATCTACTACATCAGCAAGAAGATGTTGGCTTATGAAGAGAAGTATTCACCACTTGAGAAGACATGTGTAGCACTTGTATGGGCAACCCGCAAGCTTAGACATTATATGCTTGCTTTCAAGGTCTTATTGATTGCAAGAATGGATCCTTTAAAATATCTAATGGAAAAGCTTGTGCAAGATGGGAAGACAGCTAAATGGGTTCAGCTTCTGTCAGAATTTGATATTAAATATGTGACTCAAAATTCTGTGAAGGAGAGAGCAATTACTGATCACTTAGCCCACTGTTCACCTGAAGAAGCTGAAGAGATCCAATGAGACTTTCCAAATGAGGATATTATGGGAATTGAAGTACAGTCATGGAAGATGTATTTTAATGGAGTAACTAATCAAATTGGAAGTGGCATTGGAGTTCTCCTAATCTCTCCAAAAGGGACACACATCCCATTTTCTGGTAGACTTAACTTTCCTGCCACTAATAATTCCACTGAATATGAAGCTTGCATAATGGGGTTACAAGCAGCCCTAGGCCTTGGAGTAAAAGAGTTGGAAGTATATGGTGATTCAGCCTTGATAATTTCTCAAATTCAGAATAGATGGAAGATCAAGGAAGAAAGGCTAATGCCTTATCATGAATGTCTCTAGAAGTGGGCCTCGAAATTTAGCAAGATCCAATACCAATATGTGCCAAGAATGTAGAATCAGATTGCAGATGCTTTAGCAACAATGACATCCATGATGGATGAACCTAAGAAAGATGAAGCTAGACCAATAGTGGTGGAACAAAAAGAAGAGCCAGCTTATTGCATGTTAATAGAAAAAGACGAGGAAAAGAATGGGGAAGGTGAATGGTATTCAGACAATCTACAGTACCTCAAGGATGGGACATACCCAAAGGCTGCAGACAAGAATGACCAATTGATCATTAGAAAGTTGTCTACTAATTATATTATTTGTGGTGAGAGGCTTTACAGAAGATCATATGACGGAATTCATCTCCTTTATGTGACTGCCAAGGAAGCACAGCAAATAATTGAAGAGGTTCATGAGTCAAGTTATGGGACACATATAAATGCACACATGCTGTCACGAAAAATAATGAGACAAGGTTATTACTGGACTACTATGGAAGCAGACTGCGCAGCTCATGTTCGGAGGTGCCATTTGATGGAAAAATACATGTTTGCATCACATACAAAACATACACAGCAGAAAATTAACAGATCTACTTCATTTGCAATTGATAACATGCACCATGTAAATTTCAGAATATAAGAACAAGAGAGTGTACCTTGGTGTGGTGAATTTCAAAGCAAAGATTGCAAGTTATTGAGAACACTTTTAATCTTCACTCCAATTCCACTTGTGCCCAAGATGTGTGGTCTCTCAATCAGTTTATATGAATTTGTCCAAGGGAGAATTCAAGAGTGTCCAACACTTACATACAAACCATTTCATATAACCTTCTCAAAATTCTGTATGTTTCTCTCCTTATAACTGATTATCTAATTGGGCTAACCTTTTGGGCTTTAGTAAGTGGCTTGGAGTGGGTCCAAAAGGGAACAAATAAGACACTAGATCCAATGGGCCTTGGGCTTTTCTGTCAACTCTTGACAAGTCCAAAGTTACCATTAATTATATTTAATACCACTATATAAATATAATTGCACTTTAGGCCTTATTAATAAATTATATCCCAAGACTTTATTGTGCATGCAACCCCTTCATAAAATATTCGTAGTAATACAAAGTCATTAATGTAGACTGCCACTTTGTAGATTACTACATCTTAATTCTTGAGTATCCGATTTAATCCTTTTAAGTTATTCATCATATATTTATGAAATCCAATTTCATAAATATATACTTTAGTAATTCCTTACTAAAGTGGTTAGGCCTAACTCTCCGAATAACCGAACTCATTAAACTTATCTCAAGGGAATATTTTATATCTCCGTTAAGAGACTATGAATTCCATCTTGAGAATATATGTTCTATCAATACTAAATGTGACTGCCCAACATACTGAAGTTTTGACCGTTATTTTAGATCTCACTCCTAATATATCAAAGCAACCTATACTTCATAATCAGGTCCATTATTCTCTCAGGATTAAGAGTTCATGTAAATAGAAGTCGTGAGATTTATTATTCAATTGACAGTCGTTAGGACAATAATAAATCTCACAGCGGTCCAGTTCAATATGTCTTAACTCTTAAAACATATCAACATACCAACTAGAAGTCTCCACTTCCATGATCAAGACAAATCATCGTAGTTGATATGTTATAATCTTCGCAGATGAAATACCCAATTTCATCACCGACTACGAACTACAATTCTGAGTTTACAAAGAACTTGTGACTTATATCTTCTGTGACTAAATCACATAAATCACATACTATGCATCTCATGGACTATATGATAATGTCCGAATATTCATGTTACCATTATTTTAGATAATAATAAAACAACTTTATTAAACACAATATTAAGTCATACATAATGTCATACTTAATATCATACATAGCATCATACAATAGGATTTAAGGGCACTAATCCTAACACCATTAATGCGAAGTCCATGGAGATCTGAAGCACATGCCACCTATGCCATTACATACCATGACTTCACCTTGGTCGTTCTCTACATAGGGGATAGATATTATTGGGAAGATTTACCCAACAGAATCCAATGGCCATGAATTCATACTTGTTGCTATTGATTACTTTAGTAAATGGGTAGAAGCTGCCTCATACAAGGTTTTGAGGTGGTAGTCTGAAAGCACCACGTCTGAGGTGGTTGTAAATTACGTTATTTCCCTTCCTAGGTTCGACCAAAAATAAATGGGTAGCTTGAAAACCCAAAAGGGCGATCTACGCAAAAGGAGAGTAAAAAAAAAAAAAAAAAAGTGAGAGAGTCTGCTAGGTTGCAAACCTGAAGGGCGGCCTAGGCAAAATTTAAGGCAAATAAAAAATGAACTATGTAATGACCTAATCCTTCTGCCAAGAAGGTACATAGGAAACCATATATTGGTCCGGTCACAACTTCCCCAAACCCACCATTTACCCATTAAGCAAAAAAAAAAAATTTGTTTTCAAAATCTAATCATTCCATTAAACCATGCCATTACATAGAAATCAAAACCTGAAACCTAAACCAAACCCTAAAAAGAAAAACCAAACCCTAAAAACCTAAACCCTAAACAAAACCCTTAACCTGAAATTCCCAAATAATTCCTAAACCTAAGAGTTTCACATCAAATTTTAAAATAAACATGTTCAAATCCAAAAATAAGAAGATCATTTTTTCTTTAGTCTTTGCTCCTTTGGTTGTTCGTTGGTTCCATCTGTGCTAGGTATTTTGTCATCTTTGTCCCTCCTTCTAAACTCATAGTTGTCAGCCTCCTGCTTTTCTCGATTGTCTCTAAGAAATTGTTTTCTCATAGCAACCATGTCAGCCTCCTTGTCTGCAATTTTGTTCACTTACCAGTTAGAATAGTCTGTGGTCATCTTGTGAAAGTGAACCTTGACAAAAGATTGATCCACTCAATCAGCCATCTCCAAGCCCAACAACATGTTCCTTATAGAAGTAGGATTTGTGTCCACAGGAGTAAAAGGTTTTCTTCCTCTTCCACCAGGCATTCCTTACTCATATTAGAATTGCCTTAAGAGTCTATCAGCCTTATAGAAAGTTGCCCTCCTTAATCCAACTATGAAGATGTGATCTGATCCTAGAGACCGCAACAAAGGAGGTGGGCACTTCCACCAATAACAATTCCATCAAATTGAAAGGCTGGATTTCTTGTCCAGAAATTTCACACAGATGCTTTCAGTTTGACACTCGGTTTTAAGGACAGTCCTACTGAGGAAATTGCCAGGACCATAATTAGCAACAATAGGCATGGCAATCATGTCCAGTCTTTCCATCAAACATATCTGCAAAGTCAATGGACTCCTAAGAAAGTTTTGCAACTCTCCACCAAGAAATACAGAATCCAATCCTAAAAGGGTTTCTGCCAAGATCAGAGAAGTAGGATTATCACCATTCTTAACTTGACTCATAATGCCTATGGCTCGAGCATCTACAAAACCAGGCCTTTTAGAGCAAAGCAAAAATTCTCCCACGAAGCAAAGAGTTAAGCCAAAATTTTTCTGCATGTTGTTAGTCACTCCCTGAGTACATTTGTTAATCAGTCTCGAAACAACTGCACGAAGATTCACCATGTGGCCTTCAATCATGCTACTGGTAACTAAAGTAGGAAGTCCTAGAGCACCAAATAAAATCTGCCTATATCTGGGATCATAAGAAACTGCTACGGATTTCTTGCTAGTATCATAACCCTGAATAGCTGAAAATTCTTCAATAGTGGGACAAAGTTCGGCGGTTTTAAACCGAAATACATGGTCTTCAGTATCCCAAAACTTCACTGCAGCATGAAGGAAATCCCACTTGATCTTGATATTCCTCAAAGCCTTGATTCCTTCTAGCTTGTAGGCTGCAAAAATTGGTTTTGGTACTAAAATCAAAGCTACGAACCCATCTATTGATAGCATGAATGTTTGAACGAGGAAAATTTTGATTTTTAGCCATGGATAACTCTTGCATGTGATTATTATTTCTGGATAACTTTGATTTAGAGATTTGTTTGTAGGATAGATGCTAAAATATGCTACCTTAGTCCTTAACTAGGTTTAAATGGGTTTCAAGAGTTTGTAGCTAACTAGGAAAGTGTTTCGTGGTGTTAAACAGAGAAAATATTTTTCAAAAAACTCAAAAACACAAAAGACGCGTTGGAAAAGCGCGAGGAATCAGCCCAAAATTAGGCGTGCATATCGGCACTCCCCAAGTGCCGATTGACACCAAGCTCAACTGAGGCCCAATTACCCTGTTTTGTGTTTTCGAGTACTTCATGGGTCTGTTTTGACTCTGTTTTTGAAAAAAAAAATTATTTGATTGTGCAATAAATTTTCTCAAAAATTTGCATGGAGTGTCAAACTAGGGCATTTAGACATGCCTTGTCCATTTGTTTTCAAAAAAAATCACCTGCATCAATGCTTTCAAAAAAAAAGGGGGAAGGGAAAATTAATTAAATCAAGATTTTATGAAGTCATGCATTCATCTCTTAAACTAGGGCCATTCAGCCATGCCTTATCCCCTCTCTCTGGAAAAAAAGAAAAAGAAAAAGATGAAGGGTCATCATGCACAAGTTTTCAGACTAGGGGCATTCGGCCATGCCTCATTCATTTTCAAAAAAATAAGAATAAAATAAAAAAGATCATCATCATCATTATCTTTTCAAAAAAAAAAAAAAATCAAATCAAATCAAATCAAGTTTTCCAAAAATCATGCATCCATTTCTAGACTAGGGGCATTCGGCCATGCCTTATCCATTTTGAAAAGAAAAAAAAAAAAAAATCATCTTTTCCTCAAAATTCAAGGTTTTCAAAATCATGCTTTAATTTACAGAGTAGGGGCATTCAGCTATGCCTCATTCAAGTAAGATCACCCATGTCAAAACCTTCATCAGATAAACTCTAAAATTTTCTGAATCAAGCTCTTACAAGAATAAGTCCATACATATCAAAGTCATCAAATGCAAAGATAAAAGAGTGGTAGTTCATGAGTTATACAAATTAACTGACTAAAAATCAACTCTTGTTTTTCTTGCAGGAAATTAAAAGAGGAAAAATCTCCTGAGCCTCAATTTTCAAAGGATAAATCTCCTAACAAAATCTACAAAAGAGAAATTCAAAATTTTCTGATTGAGCCAGATATAGCTCTCGGTCACCTTAAATTCAAGTCGAGGTAAAGAAGCCCCTTGGTCACCACAATTCAAGATTGAGATAGAGAAGCCTCTCAGTTGCCCCAGGTTCCAAGACAAAGAAGCCTTTTGGTTACCTTCCATTCAGATCAAGGTAGAGAATCCCCTTGGTCGCCGCAATTCAAGATTGAGATAGAGAAGCCTCTCAATCACCCCAGGTTCCAAGATAGAGAAGCCTCTTGGTTACCTTCCATTCAGATCAAGATAGAGAAGCCCCTTGGTAGCCACAATTCAAGATTGAGATAGAGAAACCTCTCAATCACCCTAGGTTCCAAGATAGAGAAACCTCTTGGTTACCTTCCATTCAGATCAAGGTAGAGAAGTCCCTTTATCGCCACAATTCAAGATTGAGATAAAGAAGCCTCTCAATCGCCCTAGGTTCCAAGATAGAGAAGCATCTTGGTTACCTTCTAATCAGATCGAGGTAGAGAAGCCCCTTGGTCGCCGTAATTCAAGATTGAGATAGAAAAGCCTCTCAATTGCTACAGGTTCCAAGATGGAGAAGCCTCTTGGTTACCTTCCAATCAGATTGAGGTAAAGAAGCCCCTTGGTCGCCGCAATTCAGGATTGAGATAGAGAAGCCTCTCAATCGCCCCAGGTTCCAAGATAGAGAAGCCTCTTGGCTACCTTCCATTCAGATCAAGGTAGAGAAGCCCCTTGGCCGCCGCAATTTAAGATTGAGATAGAGAAACCTCTCAATCGCCCTAGGTTCCAAGATAGAGAAGCCTCTGGGTTACCTTCCATTCAGATCAAGGTAGAGTAGTCCCTTGGTTGCCACAATTCAAGATTGAGATAAAAAAGCCTCTCAATCGCCCTAGGTTCCAAGATAAAAAAGCCTCTTGGTTACCTTCCAATCAGATCGAGGTAGAGAAGTCCCTTGGTCGCCGTAATTCAAGATTAAGATAAAGAAGCCTCTCAATGACTCCAGGTTCTGAGATAGAGAAACCTCTTGGTTACCTTCCAATCAGATCAAGGTAGAGAAGCCCCTTGGTCACCGCAATTCAAGATTGAGATAGAGAAGCCTCTCAATCGCCCTAGGTCCCAAAATAGAGAAGCCTATTGATTACCTTCCATTCAAATCAAGGTAGAGAAGCCCTTTGGTCGCCTCCATTTTCAGATTGAGATAAAGAATCCTTTAAATCGTCTTAGGTTCCAAGATAGAGAAGCCTCTTGGATACCTCTCATTCAGATCGAGGTAGAGAAGCCCTTTGGTCGCCCCCCACATGCGGATTGATATAGAGAAGCCTATAAATCCAACCCAGATTCAGACTGAGATAGAGAAGCCTCTTAGTCACCTCAGATTTCAAGATTTAATTCAAGTTTATTAGTTGTCAAGTAGGCCAAGTATTCACAGTTTTCACTTTTTCATGACAACAAAACACTAGTTCTATGTTCCAAGGTTTTAGGTTCTAGGGCTAGGTAATCTTTGAAAAGTCATCCTCGATTAAATCATGGTTGCTAAAATCATTTTCTTTGTTTTACATTGACATTCTCTTTGCAAGCTCTGTCAATGAGGGGCATTCTGTAGACACTCGATTTTGCACCAATAATTTAATCTTGAAAGATGACTAAAGTGACCATTCATATACCCAAAATTTAGAGTTGCATGACATGCATTAATTCATTCATTGCATATCATAAAAATGATCTTGAGATTCTAACGGTCACGATGGTATGTCTGATTTCCAAATCGGACTGTCGGATTGAAAGATATCACAAAATCAATTTTTCACGCTCTGCATCCATTTTGTTTGGGTGGAACCGATCACGCATGATTAAGTTACATTAATTCTGATTGGTTAAACAATTAAAATTAATTAAATAATTTTTTGATTGGTTGTTAGTTAGTGTAAAAAATAGACTTTTTTGCTTGGGAATAAAGTGGATAATCAGATAACAAAGAAGTTATGGATAATCAAGTCTTTTTAGAATATTTATCTACAAGATAATTATTACTTTAAAGACCTAAATATCAAGAAAAATGGATTAATTTTTAGAATATGGATTAAAAATGCATCTAGGTGCAATTCCCGACTAAAAATCCTTCAAAAAATGAGTCCAAATTGAACCAAAACTCAAACGCAAACCTGGCACCCAAGAAGGCCTTTCGGCATTTCCCAAGTGCCGATTGGCCCAAAAGCTCGACCTGGCCAGGGGACCCCCTAATTGAGATAAAGCCTATCTTTTTCAGATTTTTAGAGATAAGGACATGTTCCAATTCGTATATGATCTCATTCGGCTTATTTTTTAAGCATCCCAACCTCTTTAAATAGAGGGAAAAAAAATTAGAATTAAGGGCTCTTCTTTTCTAACTTCTCTACTCCACTTACGTTAAAGACGTTCTGGAGACTTTTGCTTTAGGAACTTCTTTTTTGTAAGTAAAGTATTTTAGACCTCAAAGAAGTGAATAAACTTCTTTGATTTCTAAAATATTCTTTCATTTGAAGAGCACGCTCATGCAAGAGGTATTTAGTTATTTCTTATGTTTTCTTTTCTTTTCCATTAATTAGTATGTTGTTGTTCATCTCATGAATGTGATAGATATGTTTTATTGTGTCTTGTTCTTAATACATAATTGCCATGCTTAGATACTTTGTTGTAATTTTCTTTGACAGGTTCTTTAGATGATTGTTTGTTTTAATTCTTTTTCTTTGATTTCAAAATCTGCTAATGATTATCAAAACTCTTTTTTATAAAAAATCAAAACTGATTTCAAAACTAATCTGTATTTTCATTAAATACAGATCTTTTTTTTTTTTATCTCAAAATTGATCTGTATTTTCATTAAGTACATATCTTATTTTTTTCTAAACTCAAAACTGATCTGTATTTTCATTAAATACATATCTAAATTTCTTCTAAACTCAAAACAGATTTTCTGCTGCTTATTTTTAACCTTTTGTGGCATGGATAAGTCACTGGGTCTTCATTCTCTGCATCTCGTTTCTTCCCTGGGCTGGGTTTTGCTTGGGTATGGGCCCTTCCTTCTTCAATCCAGCCCCTGCCTTCTCTTACTTTTAGTTTGTGGGTCGGCTAACACTTCTGCCACGTCGTTCCATTGCTTCTGCCATGTTATCACTCAACTTATGCTTGTTGGGCCTCCTTTGGGCCTGCCATATACTTTTCCTTTACTCAGTTCACATTGCCCAATACTTCTGTTGGGTTAATTCTTACACTATCTTGGGCTTCCTTGGCCCATTTTGTTCTTTTGGGCATCCTCAGCCCGCTTCATTCCTTTGGGCATCCTCAGCCCATTCCATTCCTACATTCCCATGGGCTTTTGCTAAATCTTTCGTGCTTCCCCGACCCAATTACCATATCTTTTACTTCCGAGGCTTGTTGGCCTTTGCACCAACCCCTTTTACTAATTCCTTTCTTTGGGCTCCTTCGGCCCATTTTTGCTTGCTTTCCATTCCTTATGATTCTCGTGGGCTTACTACTTCCTTCTCTGGGCTCCCTTAAGCCCGTTTGCTTTCTTTGTGGCATTTTTTACTACTTTCTAGGCCTGTGGACCATTATTTCTACCATTCGGGCTTAATGGTTTTCCTTACTTTGCTAGCTCTTCTTCCTTTACCCTTTTCATATTGTTGGGCTTCTTCTTGTTATTGGGCCTTTTTGCCAAAGTGGGCATCAACACATGGATTTCTAGACTATACAATTAAGGTAAACTTCAAATTCGTAAAAATACAAAGAAGCCAAAAATAAATACAAATCAAGATGTCCGAAAATTCTACTCTACAAAATTCAAAACACTTCCAAAATGAAAACAAAAATTTGCATATATAGGTCCTGGGAATTTAAAATAAATAAATAATAAAACTAAACAGCATTTTAATCAAAGTTGTTAGCAACTTAGCATCAACACATGTACAGTTCATACCCATGATGACAAAAATTCATTTTTTCATTTCATACTAAAAACATATTTAAGAAGAAAAAAAAAGCATTCTAGCATGAGTTAGAAGTCCTGTTTATTTACTTGAAGTTGCCATCTTTGATTAATGTATATAATAATATGGTATGCTATGGTAATTACCTTTATATATATATAGGGTAAATTATAAAGTTAGTCCCTATCCTTTGCACCATATTTCAATTTGGTCTCTAACCTTTTAATTGTGTCAATTTGATACTTAATGTTTTCAGTATTGTATCAATTTAGCCCTGTCGTTATCCCTTGAATGGAAAAAGATGATGTGTCAAACATAACAATAAAAATTATTTTTTATTCCACATCAACTACTATCTAGACTGCCATATCAGCATAACTTTAAAAAAAAAAATTTGTGACTAACCTCACGTCCAAAATAAAATGATAATTAAAATTTTATTTATCATTTTTAATATGTCACATCAGTATTTAAATGAAAAATTCAAATAACCAAAATTTTTCATATTCTTTATACTTTCTTTTAATTTTTCCTGCACTTCTCGATAATCAAACATATCTACGTTCAAAATATTCCAAAAAGAAAAACTACTTCACTTTTTTTCTTTTTTTTTTTTTTTTTATAATATGTAGAAATTTTAATGAACCAGACAACTTAAGAGGAGCCCATGTTAGAACCATGGCAAACCTCCTGTAAGAAAACGTTAGCAAAAGCTTGGGGGCCTAAACTTAAATAAAAAATAAATAAATAAACTATTCTTCAAAGATCACCTAGCCACACATGAGGAGATTTTTTAGCTTCCTATACCAACCCAATTGAAAATACATACACCCAAAGCCTCTGCTAGGTTACAAACTATATAGGGACCAAATTGACACAATTGAAAAATTAAAGACCAAATTGAAATATGGTGTAAAGGATAAGGACCAACTTTGTAATTTTCCCATATATATATATATATATATAAAACCCCAAGCCAAAAAAGAAAAAAGTAGGTTCCCAAATATGCCAACATTCCCAAAAAGTTAAATTGTAACAAAACTTAAAAATTTTCTGTTTTCAAGGCTGGTGAAACTTCCCAAAGTCATAAAACAACTCAACTTTAACAAATCAGCAAAGGAAACAAAATTATAAAATAAAAATATTTGAAGGACTGTACTGTTGACACACTCCAAATATACAGAATCATTTGCCAAACTCCACAAATTAGCAAAGTAACTATCACCTAAGGCTTCCTAAGTCATATTCAGCTGCCATGGGTGTAAACCCAAGCAACAAAACCAACAAACAAACTAAAAACTGTATATCGGAAAAAAAAAAATAGTGTCCAAGCTATAAAAATAGAAAATAAAAACTCACATCAAACGACTTCAAAAATATATGGAAAAATCACCATAATTATCACGAGAGGTTGGTGACTCAGATCATGTGGTTGCCAGAATCTAGTGATTGTGTTGTTATTGACATTAGTGATGATGTTAATGTACAGATGATGACCTAAGGTTACAACAAAAGGTGGAGGAACAGAATGCATCACAAAAGGTTCCCCTACAACTATTTCTAACTTTAGCTAACAAATTTGTACAGCAATTTCCATCTTGATAATGAGTACCGTTGAATAGTTATATACTTTACTAGATGTCATATAAACACATACCTTTGGTGGAACAGATCACCAAATTACTGGATCTTGTTCTTTGCTTGCTTTACGAACTCCTCATGATCTCCTTTGTGGAACACCTCCAAGTCGCAGGAGAGGCTACTAGAGTCTCTCCTAATTTCCACGCTCCAAATTCTAGGGAACAGTAGATGGTGTCCCAAAGATATGGCTTATTTTGAGAGAGCACTCAAAAACTATACGTATGTTCACTCACTGTATCTCTCATTAATCTGACTGGTGTAGGAATATTTTAAATACTAGTAGAGATTCACTTACTATCAAATATATGTGATCCCTATAAGATCTCATCTGTTAAGTTAAAATTACTCTACTATTGATATTGATAACTCATATCAATATCTGTTAAGTTTAAATTACTCCACTACTGATATTGATAACTCATACCAATATCATTTAGTTTAAATTTAAACTTATTTATCAGATAACCCATGTGGACAATCCATGGGCCATGGTTTATAGGTTGGGTCAAAACCAGCCCAATTTTTAACATCTCCCACTCATCCACACTAGGTACTACAAAGAACTGGCTCCTCTCAAATCTCTTGTCCAATCCTTTCTTTATACAAAAATATGGAGTGTGCGACCTAACAAGAAGGTGTAGGGTAGGAGTACTATATTAAGTCACCATCTAAACTAATATAGTACATCACTCATAATATCTCGTCTATACCCCAGATTATTTGATCACACCCGATCAAGTTTCTTTAATCCCTCATGAGTTCAAAACTCAAAGCAACACTTGATCCTATACCATATAATATGCTCATGATTATGTTGAAAAACAAATTCCTCATAATTGCCCAGGCTATGAGCCATAAAATAAATGGTGTGCTCTAAATAATTTTCCCCAGACACTCATGTCAATTCATTCACACTTGACCGCTTTCCTAGACATGCTCTGCGAGACCATATATATCATGGCCCTGAGATGACATGCTAAAGTAGCGACATCAAACATTCACTTCATGACATAGTTCTAGGTTGAAAAAAAGGGCACAGAATGGACCATATAATGGTCGACTAGGGCTCACATAGTGACGGAGTAGGGATCTATCCAATCACTCCCTTAATTGGTCAGCTATAGCACATACAGTATAATTTGTATACTACGGTGGAGCTCCCACTCAACTGGGCTTGTCACACTTAAACACCGTACAAATCTTAGTCCAATTGCCACAAAGGCAACCAACCTAAGTTTCTCAGCACAGTTACACATCAAGTTCCTGTCCAAGATCTCACATTTGGCTTTATTCAAGCTTCATGAAGTTGTGGATACACTTCAAGTGCGACTCCCATAAGTCTCATCTTAGCCTAGCTAAGGCGACATTCATTATATTATCTTGCGCGCCTCCCTAAGCGTCAAGATGATCACTTACTTGATTTACAAAAAAACAAAGTGATCACTATGTCTCATCCTACTCGCTACTCAAGTGCTAGGGTGATTGTCTATGTGAGTAGACCGATCTAAACCTGGTGACATATTCTCAAATAAAGTTTGCTCGGTATGCAATATCAATCACATCTCAAGATGAATCAAAATGAACAATATCATTATTGCATAAAGTATGAACAAACATAAATGTCCATAAGGTATTCAAAAACATATCAAATCCTACAAAGTCCCAAACTCCTAACATGAGCCTGAAAGGCATCCCTAGCAATGGCTTTAGTAAATGGATCAACCACCATCCTGCTAGTGCAGATATGTTGGAGGATCACCTCTCCTTGTGTAATAGCAAGACGAATATAGTTATAACGAGTCTGTATGTGTTTACTTTTGCTATGATACTTAGGATCTTTAGCATGAGCCAAGGTTGCCATACTATCACAATACATCTTTACAGCTTCATCTGCAAAAGATGTCACCCTTAGGCTTTGGAAAAATCTCTTTAACCAAACAGCTTCTTGTGCTGCTGCTGAACAAGCAACATACTCCGACTCCATTATGGATAAAGCAATGCAAGACTATTTCTTACTGCACCAAGAGATAGCTGCACCACTAAGTAGAAATGCATAACCTATAGTGGACTTGCACTCATCTCTATCACTGGCCCAGCCAGCATTAGAATAACCTCTCAATCTCAAATCTCCACCCTGATAGCAAAGAATGAGATCTGATGTCCCACGAAGGTATCAAAAAATCCTCTTAACTGCTTGCCAATGAACAAACCTTTGATTACTTTGATAAAGACTAACCATACCAACTGCAAAACAAATGTCTGGTCGAGTACACAACATAGCATACATCAGACTTCCAACTGCACTTGCATAGGGAACTCTTGCCATTTCTTTTCTTTCCTTTTCTGATTTAGGGCAATCTTCAAGGCTTAATGTATGTCCCTTCTCAATTGGAGTGTTTATGGGTTTGAAATTATGCATACGGAATTGCTTTAAGATCATCTTTATGTAAGTTTCTTGAGACAAACCAAGAAGCTTCTTTGAGCGATCCCTGAAAATCTTAACTCCAAGCACATAATTAGCCTCTCCCATGTCCTTCATTTAAAAAATAGAGGACAACCACCTTTTGGTGGTGACAATCATCTCCATATCATTTCTAGCCAACAAAATGTCATCCACATACAAAGACAGGATAAGTAAACTATTTCCTGATCGTTTGACATACACACAATGGTCTCCTTCCATCATTTCGAAACCAATCGAAATAATAGCCTTATGAAATTTGAAATACCATTGTCTAGACGCTTGCTTTAGGCCATAAATGGAACACTTAAGGCGGCACACTTTGCGCCCTTGTTCCTTGACCTCAAAGCCAATAGGTTGATCCATATAGATCTCCTCGTCTAGTTCTCTATTGAGAAATGCAGTCTTTACATCCATTTGGAAGAGTTCCAAATCCAAATGTGCAACAATAGCTAGAATAAGGTGAATAGAGACAAATCTCACTACTGGGGAGAAAGTCTCTTCATAGTCTATCCCTTCTCTTTGGGTATAGCCTTTTGCCACGAGACGAGCCTTATATTTGTCAATTGATCCATCTGCCTTGTGCTTTCTTTTAAAACCCACTTGTTTCCAATGGTCTTGCGCCCATGCAAAAGGTCAACCAACTCCTAAACTTGATTCTTTTCCATAGAATCCATCTCATCCCTCATAACAACTATCCATTCATATGAAGCAGGTGAAGCTAATGCTTCCTCATAGGAAGCAGGCTCATCAAGGTCCAGTGAATCACATATAAAAGATTCCCCCTCAATCTCAAAATGACAACGGGGAATAGTTCCACATTCACTTTTATGTACCTTGGATCCTTGTGTGTCACTATCTAGTAGTTTGCTCCCACTAGGAGCCATATCACTCCCACTATCTTTGGCGATTTTAGGATGAAGTTATGATTCTCCACCCTCGCCCAAAGATGGTATGACACCTTCAAGTTCTTGCAGCTCATAAAGCTGAAGATCTTGTTTTGCTTCACTAATGCTTGGAAAATCATCTTCAATGAAGTTGACATCACGAGACTCTATCTCAGTCATTCCACCATCAGAATGTTCACCATACATTGAATACCCCTTTGAGCTTTCTGAATATCTTATAAATATTTTCTTACTTGCTCTAGGGCCCAATTTCCCATACTTATAGGAAGTACTGTGAACAAAACCGGCACAACCCCAAGGCTGCAAGTTCTCCAAATTGGGTTTTGCACCAGTCCATAACTCATATGGTGTTTTGGGAACTGACTTAGAAGGCACACGGTTAAGGATGTAGGCAGCAGTCAACAATGCATCCCCCCAAAATGAAATTGGAAGGTTAGCTTGCGCCATCATTGATCTAACCATCTCTAATAGAGTACGATTCCTTCTCTCTGCAACACCATTTTGTTGTGGAGTACTAGGAATCGTCAATTGCCTGCATATCCCTTTTTCCTCACACAGTTCCTAAAACTGTTTAGAGAAATATTCGCGACCCCTATTAGTTCGAAAAACCTTTAGGTTCATTTCTTTCTGATTCTCAACCTCTACCACAAAGCACTTAAAGCAATCTAATGCTTTAAAGCGATGGGAGATCAGATAGACATAACTGAAACGTGAATAGTCATCTATAAATGTGAGAAAATAAGAGGTGTCATGGCGTGCCTTAACATTCATAGGTCCACATATGTCCGAATGGACTAATTCCAAGTGATGAGTTGCCCTTAGAGCCTTACCAAAAGGCTTCCTATAGGCCTTTCCAGCTAGACAATGTTCACACACAGGTAGGCTTACATTAGTGATAGACCCTAATAGGCCTTCTCTAGCTAGTCTAGCCAATCTATCTTTTCCTATGTGTCCAAGTCTAACATGCCACATTACAGAATCAGAAACATCATCATTATGAGCAATAAAAGAAAAAGAGGAATGATCTAAATCCAACATAAAGAAATCATTAGATAAATAACCATGTCCATACAAGGTTTTTTTTAAATAAAAATCCAACTGAGGACTATCGAAACGGAAACTAAATCCAAGTCTAAGCATAGTAAGTACTAAAAATAGATTACATTGGACACCAGGTGCATGAAGCACATCATGAAGAAGTAGCGTACGTCCTAAATTTAATTTGAGCTGGTAGGTTCCAACTTCTATAACTTCTTCTTGAGCTCCGTTACCCAAAATAACGTACTGTGTGCTTGTTGGTATCTTTTTGTAATCCACACACCCAATTCTATCTCTGGCTATATGTTTGGTTGCTCTTGAATCTACAATCCACCCAGGAATAGTATGAGCAACAAAAACTTGTGTACAAACATAAGTAATAGCAGAGTTGTTAAGAATGGATACCTTCTTCGACTCAATGCACTCACGAGCGAAGTGACCCTTCTTACCACAGTTGTAGCACTTGATCTTTGCCTTGTCCTTCTTAGCACGCTTGCCCTTTTGGCGCTTTGCTATCTTGCCTTCTTTAGGCCTAAGGTTATCAGCTCATTTGGCATTCCTCCCTTGTCCTTTGCGTTAGGCCTGAATGCCTTCCGCTGCCCAGATTGGGCAACATGGAGGGTGTTTTCGTGCGCCCCCATGCGCTTTGCCTCAAGCTCGAGATGACGAGAAATATTAACAAAAGTCTTGATATTCTCACTATGTGTCAAAACAAGTTTCATTTGCCCCCAAGTAGGTTCTGGCAATGAATGTATCACTGTTGTGACCTGTTGTTCATTAGAGAGATTATTGCCAACGGCCTTTAGGTCACAGATCAATGCAGACATTGTCCTTAGATGTTCAGCCATGCTATGCTTTGAATCCATAACATATTGCTTAAACTTCAAAGTAAGAGCTCGCAACCTAGTTGCTGAAGTCCCTCTATAGGCAATCTTAAGCTGGTTCCACATCTCTTGGGCAATTGGGTAGTCCTCAAACTCCCTAATAAGATCATTGTGCATGCTACTCAGCATAGTGATGTCGGAAAAATAGATGTTTGTAACACATACAAAACATACACAGCGAAAAATTAACGGATCTACTTCATTCGCAATAGATAACATGTACTATGTAAGTTTCAGAATTTAAGAACAAGAAAGCGTACCTTGGTGCGGTGAAATTCAAAACCAAAAATCTAAAAGTACTTGGGAACACTTTTAATCTTCACTCCAATTTCACTTGATGCCCAAGATGTGTGGTCTCTCAATCAGTTTCCAAGGAAAGAATGGGAGAGTGTTCAACACTCATATACAATCCATTTCATCATTTCATTCTCTCATATGATCTTAATGAAGACCCTTTATGAAAGTCTTATGAAAAACTTAATGAAAGCACTTTATGAAATTCTGTATGTTTCTCTCCTTATATACAACTGATTATCTAATTGGGCTAGCCTTTTGGGCCATTCCAATTGGGCTTTAGTATGTGGCTTGGAGTGAGACCAAAAAAGAACAAATAAGACTCTAGCTCCAATGGGCTTTGGGCTTTTCTGTCAACTCTTGAGAAGTCCAAAGTTACGATTAATTATATTCAATACCACTATAAGAATATAATTGCACTCTAGGCCTTATTAATTATATCCCAAGACTTTATTATACATACAACCCCTTCATTAAAATATTCGTAGTAATACAAAATCATTAATATAGACTGTCATTTTGAAGATTACTACATCTTAATCCTTGAGTACCCGATTTAATCCTTAACGATATTCATCATATATTTATGAAATCCAATTTCATAAATATATACTTTAGTAACTCCTTACTAAAGTAGTTGAGCCCAACACTCTGAATAACCAAGCCCATTAAACTTATCTCAAGATAATATTTTATATCTCTAGGGAATATTTTATATCTCCGTTAAGAGATTATGAATTCCATCTTGAGAATATATGTTCCATCAACACATAATGCGGCTGCCCAACATAATGAGGTTTTGACCGTGACTTATAGATCTCACTCCTGATATATTAAAGCAACCTACATCTCATGATCAGGTCCATTATTTTCTCAGTATTTAAAGTTGATGTAAATAGAAATTGTGAGATTTATTATTCATTTGACAGTCGTTAGGAGAATAATAAATCTCACAGCGGTCCAGTTCAATATGTCTTAACTCTTAAAACATATCAATATATCAACTAGAAGTCTCCACTTCCATGATCAAGACAAATCATCTTAGTTGATATGTTATAGTCTTCGCAGATGAAACGCTCAATTTCATCACCGACTACGAACTAAAATTTTGAGTTTACAAAAAACTTGCGATTTATATCTTCTGTGACTTTTCACATAAATCACATATTATGCATCTCATGGACTAAGATAATGTCCCATTAGTTCATTTATAAATAGTCTCATATAATTAAACAATTTAATTATTTATAACATTCCAATAAATTGGATTTTAGGGCATAAACTCAAACAATCTCCCACTTGCCCTCAAAGACAATTTATCATATATCCGACACTTATCTCCCTTTAGAGTAATTCATAATCACTCTTAAGGCAAGGTTTGGAAACAAGTTTCAGCCAGATTTATTAGATAAATTATCTTTTCTACTACTACTTCTCAAGTACTCATATCTCTCTAATGAGATAATACTTACACTTAATGTGTATCTTCACCACCTAGGATGAACACATATCTTGAAGTCCAATTTCATGAATCATACGTGTATCTTCACTAGGATGAACACATATTTTGAAGTCCAACTTTATGAATCACACGTGTATCTTCACCACCTAGGATGAACACATATCTTGAAGTCCAACTTCATGAATCACAATCAAACTACAAATCAGTATTTGTACATCTAGTAATTATCAAAACCTCACCTTTGTGGACAAACATATAATCCCTCATTCTCCTAAGATATTTGAGTATATGCTTTACTCTCACTAAATTAAGTGATCTTTGATTCAATTGGTATTTGCTTACCATGCCCACCGCAAAATAGATATTTAGCCTAGTATATAGCATAGCATAAATACTTCCTATAAATATGGTATTAGGAACCGTCTTAATATGTTCTTCCTTTTATATATCTTAGGACCATAGTCCTATATAAAAGAACTTTAAACTTAAAAGGAAAGAATCATTTCTTGAAGTATTACATGCTATACTTGGCTAGAGTCTAATCTATTTAAGTGGTTTGAGATAAACTCAACATCCTAATTTCTGAATTTTAACCAAAGTTTAATTCTTAGGATGTGACCAGTCTTTCCCAAGTACTTTTGTATCAAACTGGATTAGACAACAAAAACTCTATTGATGACAATAACTCTACATCATTCTAATTGATTAGAATGTTATCAACATACATTAAGAAAATTTATTATTCTATATAGCTTTACATACACCTAAGGCCTTTTAATACTTGATCAAAACCAAACAATTTGATTTCTTGATCAAAGATGATATTTTATGAATCATATGCTTGCTTTAGTCCATAAATAGAATTTAAGCAACTTGCATACTTAACACTACTGGTTCTTTGCTATGTACAAGTCTAGTTACATCATATAGATGTCTTCCTCAAGATTGCTACTAAAAGAAGTTTTCTTGATATCCATTGCCATATTTCATCCAAATGAAATATAATGGACAAGAGAATCTAGATAGAGTCAAACTTGACTATTGGTGAAAAAATCTTTTCATAATCGAACCATTTCTTTTTTAATAAATCTTTTCAACAATAGTCTTGACTTTGAAGGTTTGCACCTTCAAATCTATCATTCTCATTTTTCTTGTAAACCTATTTGAGAACGATAGGCTTAATGCCACTAGGCGCCTCTACAAATTCTAGACTTTAAATAGAATCTAATTCTATTTACATAACTTTGATTCAGTAATCCATATTCACATCATCTATTGCCTCTACGTAGGACCGAGGATCAAATTCATATCCTTGTGGAATGACTTCAAAAGTTTATTCCAAAAGTATGAATTTATGTGGTAATTGACAATCCTCCCACTACGATATTATACCGATGTACTAGCTATATATCTAGAATAATACCTTATGGTGTATCTAATACTACCATCTTATTTCTAAATGTGTTTTATAGTTGTCCTACAACAAATTCTGACATTTTGCTTCTAGAACATTTCTACGTTTAGCTTTAAGATCATTCAAATAGTCATCATCAAGAAACTTTGAATTTATACTTTACAAACACCTTGTTTTCTTTATGACTACCAAAACAATCTTCTGCAATTCCTTTTGGATACCCATCATAATTACACATTTTTCTACCTTTCGATTTCAATTTGTCAGACTTCCTTTCTAGCACAAGTGCTGGACATCTCCAAAAATGGAAGTATCATATACTAGATTTTCACCCATTCCTCAATTTGACAAATGTCCTAGGAACAAACTTTTGAAATCAATTTTAGAAAATGTACAGTAATACATTGAGTATATCTCCAAAAGAAATAAGCTAATGGAAATACTTATCATGTACTCTAGCACAAGTGCTGGACATCTCCAAAAGTGGAAGTATCATATACTAGGTTTTCACCCATTCCTCAATTTGACAAATGTCCTAGGAACAAACTTTTGAAATCAATTTTAAAAAATGTACAGTAATACATTGAGTATATCTCCAAAAGAAATAAGCTAATGGAAATACTTATCATGTACTTTACTATTTCTAAAAGAGCCTTATTTCTCCTTCATGTATGCACTGACTTAAAGAAATCATTAAAACTATATTCCTTTACAATAAAGGAGCCCTAGATCGTATTATCCTCTAAATAGAATTCATAGACTGGGATTATAACAAAATAATGGTACTAAAAGCCCATCCTTCTCCAATCTTGAATATCACTTAGAATAATAAGATCTAGACATAAGTTCCAAAACATACAAAACCAAAGAATGGAAACTTTCTCTTTAAAAGTAAAACATGTAAATTTCCATCTAGAAAACAATCATGGAAAATGCTTAGCTTTACCAAAACATAAACACTTTCCTTTTGATCATACTTTTGAGTCTAATTTCCTTTTGGAAACTACTAGGACAACTAGCTTGTCCAACTGTTTAGTATTATAATTCTTCTTACCACCCTTACCTTTCGGTCTAGGCTAAGAATTTGAATTAAATCATATTGATCACAGCCTTAGCTTTAGGATGTCTTCCGTTGTGTAGAACTCACACATCAATTCAGATAATATAAAAAGAATTTATTTTCAAAACAATCTGAATTGATCAAATGATTCTAACAAGAACTTTGTGGAATATATCCATATGAGATTAACATTTAATCTCTACATCCAACAATTCCAATTCATTTTAAAAAATAAAATATTTTCATAAAATGACATAGAGTTGGAACTCCTTAAGCTTTTCTTAGCACTTAATATGATTCATACCAAAACATCTCATTAAGACTTAATATAAAGTCTAAATCTAGTACTAACTCTTGCATCTCATGCTATAACACAATTGAGATAGAAGCCAAAGAAACATTTTAGCATTTCAATGGAGACTATGATCAAAACATAAGCTGTCTTCCATAAATGCATCATGTATAGGAAATTATGACAATGCTGAATCGATAAATGTATTTATATACTTCAGCTCCTTTAAGCACCATGTCCAAAATTATTTCTTAGTTAATGTGATTCAATTAAAATAGTAGCTAGAGAACAAAATTATGACAACTTTATTTTGAGACTATGAACATAATTACAGGGACATTATATTTTGCATCCATAACCATATAGTATGAGACCCGAAAAACATACTATACTAGGTGCAACGACAACCTAATCCCGCAATTAATATTCCTCAGCATAGAGTGAATATCAACCACTATGATCAGGCAAGAATTCTTCTCATTATTAATGCTATCATGGTAACTCTTACCAAACAAAAATAATTTGCCGCTCTTCCTTTGGCCTCTAAGTAATAATAGCAAGAACTCAGCATAAAGGATACTATCAAACTTAGTCTAGTGTACACCATTGTCTAGAATCATGTGTAGTCACATTTCATCCCTTTAACAGACTTATTTTGTAGTACCATGATAAAAACACCCTCCGCATAGAATGCAAAACTCGAAGCTAAGACAAGGTGTTTGATCAAACCACTATAAACCAGGAAATTCAATCTTGTAGTACCATGAAATAAACATTCTCCGCATGGAGCGCAAGGCTCAAGGCCAAGACGAGATGTTTACCCCACACCACTATGAACCGACAATGGAGGCCATGAGATCCAACCCTTGTATCTCTCTCCCACTAGAAATTTTAAAACAAGTGGATTGTATTGAAATCATTGTGATCTAATCACAATTTTAACCCTACACATCAAATGTGTTTAATTGTTTAAATTCAATGTGATGTTACTAAGTCACGTCACAATAGCGTAACGAACATTCGCGCAATCACAAAGAAGTTTAACCTTGTAATCCGTGAAGTAAATACCCTCTGCATGGAATGCAAGACTCGAAGTCAAGACAAGGTATCTATTCACATTACAATAAACTTAACAAAAGGGTTATTTCAATACTCCCACTCGTTATATTGGGTTTTTCTTAAATAATTGTGATCCCATCACAACTAATAACCTTGCACTTGTTGAAGACTTTAATCTTATTAGAATCTCTAACTAAAATGGAAGTCCTAAACTATTTAGGATTCCTTAAACAATAATGAATCAAAAATTAGTTATATAGAACTCTATCCTTAATTTACTAAATAAAGTATTCTAATCTCATTAGAAACTATATAACTTTAATTAGAATTTTAATCTCATTAAAAACCTCTAATTAAAATAAATTAAGAGCTTTCAATCATACAACTATTCTAATCTCATTAGAATGTTTCTTAAAAGACAAGTCCCAATCTATTTAGGACTAAGAGTTCTATTCAACTAATATCTTTGATCTCATTAAGTCTTTTAGTTAGAACAATGTGTAATCTAATCACACATAGCATTACTCTTTAATTATGTGAAAAAACACTTAGAAAAATTCTGAATTCAAGGGTCTCAATCGATGCTCAATAGCTCCTCGATCGATCGAGCCTCTGAATTTCCAGTCTCGATCGATCAAACGTGAATCTCGATCGATCGAGAAATAGTCTGGATGCTCGATCGATTCTCGATAGCTCCTCGATCGATTGAGCTTCGTGAATTTTGAATTTCCAGAATTTTTCAAGGGCAGTTTTTTTACCGTTTTTCATGAACAAACAACCATCATATGAACATGATAGACAGAGATTGATGTCAAAACTAAATTCCATTGATGCTATAGCCTTAAAGTTCAATTTAACATACTTAAATTCAAATTTAAACAACATCATAACATCAATATCAGTTTTCATCAAATCATAGTTTCAACAACCATGCAGAAAATTAAATGCATAATTTTCTAACAACATGAAACTATTATCTTTAATTCCAAAACTCACAAAACATGTTATACATATTTGAAATTGAAGACCGCTCTGATACCATTTGTCGGAAAAATAGATGTTTATAACACATACAAAACATACGTAGCGGAAAATTAACGGATCTACTTCATTCACAATAGATAACATGTACTATGTAAGTTTCAAAATTTAAGAACAAGAAAGCGTACCTTGGTGCGGTGAAATTCAAAACCAAAAATCTAGAAGTACTTGGGAACACTTTTAATCTTCACTCCAATTTCACTTGATGCCCAAGATGTGTGGCCTCTCAATCAGTTTCCAATGAGAGAATGGGAGAGTTTCCAACACTCACATACAATCCATTTCATCATTTCATTCTCTCATATGATCTTAATGAAGACCCTTTATGAAAGTCTTATGAAAAACTTAATGAAAGCACTCTATGAAATTCTGTATGTTTCTCTCCTTATATACAACTGATTATCTAATTGGGCTAGCCTTTTGGGCCATTCCAATTGGGCTCTAGTATGTGGCTTGGAGTGGGACCAAAAGGGAATAAATAAGACTCTAGCTCCAATGGGCCTTGGGCTTTTCTGTCAACTCTTGACAAGTCCAAAATTACCATTAATTATATTCAATACTACTATAAGAATATAATTGCACTCTAGGCCTTATTAATAAATTATATCTCAAGACTTTATTATACATACAACCCCTTCATTAAAATATTCGTAGTAATACAAAGTCATTAATGTACACTGCCATTTTGAAAATTACTACATTTTAATCCTTGAGTACCCGGTTTAATCATTTACGTTATTCATCATATATTTATGAAATCCAATTTCATAAATATATACTTTAGTAACTCCTTACTAAAGTGGTTGGGCCCAACACTCTGAATAACCAAACCCATTAAACTTATCTCAACGGAATATTTTATATCTCCGTTAAGAGATTATGAATTCCATCTTAAGAATATATGTTCCACCAACACTTAATGCGGCTGCCCAACATACTGAGGTTTTGACCGTGACTTATAGATCTCATTCCTGATATATCAAAGCAACCTACATCTCATGATCAGGTCCATTATTCTCTTAGGATTTAGAGTTGATGTAAATAGAAGTCGTGAGATTTATTATTCATTTGACAGTCGTTAGGAGAATAATAAATCTCACAGCGGTCCAGTTCAATATATCTTAACTCTTAAAACATATCAACATATCAACTAGAAGTCTCCACTTCCATGATCAAGACAAATCATCTTAGTTGATATGTTATAGTCTTCGCAGATGAAACGCCCAATTTTATCACCGACTACGAACTAAAATTCTGAGTTTACAAAGAATTTGCGATTTATATCTTCTGTGACTTTTCACATAAATCACATACTATGCATCTCATGGACTAAGATAATGTCCCATTAGTTCATTTATAAATAGTCTCATATAATTAAACAATTTAATTATTTATAACATTCCAATAAATTGGATTTTAGGGCATAAACCCCAACAAGTGAAGCATGCACAACGATCTTTCTTAACCCGAGACTCATAGGCCTCTAAGTCACGGCGATGTTGGGCAGTATTCCCATTTTCAGGTCGCATCATCATATTGGTTAGGGTTTCAAGGACCTCTTGTTCATTAAGCAGATATTGAATTTTTCTATGCCACATATCATAGCTGGTTTCATCTAGTTTCTCTCCCTTAGTTAGATCAGCAACTACATTCTTAGTGGCCATGTTCACTACATTCATTACCCAAGTTGACATTAGCACGTACATTTTTAAATTTTATTTCCAAAAATCCAACTAGACCATGATATTCCTTTCTACATAGTGAGATCAAAAATTTCTCTAAGCTCGTAATCATCTCTCACTATGTAAATTGGAATAACACATCTAATTGATTTTAAATAAAATTTTGTGAAGAATAAAACATCACACCATCCACATATTAAATCATACATATAACATTTGTCCATACATCTTTGTGCACAACACATTGTGCATGGGCTCCACTATAAGCCCTATTGGTAATTCCATACAAGATGCTAAGACAAAATTTGAAAATTATAGGTAACCATGAAACACATCCCCTTACATGGCTTTCAAAATTAAATTACATGGCCTTAAATTACATTGCCAAAAACAATGGACCAAAAAAAATTGCCAAAAACATTGGCCCAAAAATTACATATTCAAGTACCATGCTACAAAGATTCTATTTGTAATTAAAAAAAAATTTGGGGATGCCACGTTACCAAATAATTTAAAAAATTGTCTTATCCATCCACAATAACAATAAATAAAAATATACATGTTGCATAAATTACCAATACAATCTCTAACTATAGAGATGAGCCAAAGAGTCTCATAAACCCTTTGGACACATATTTATCAATGCATTCATATAATATCAATTCAATCATATCACAATATGTTAAAAAGACATCATAAATTAATTCAAAAATTAAATAAATTCCATGCATAATTATAGAAAATTAGAAAACTAATTTCACAATTTTCTCATATTTTCACAATTTTATTTTAACATCACAGTTAAAAAAAATGCCATCACAATTACATGTATTAAATATATGTCATACTAGAAAAAGAGGTCTAATAAACAAGAATGTTTATAATATAATAAGGAAGCCCACTGTGCATGTTATAACATTTGATTTTCATATAATTTTCTGTATTGTTATAACTTATAAGTTATTGCTACGTAAGCAATAACTACAAAATCCATATCTTGCAAAGTTATCCTTTGTAAACTACTGTAAACAAATCCACATAGCATTTGTAAACAATAGTGTCAGACCCACATAGCCACTCAACGTGTGGCTTATTTCATTGCACAGTTTCCTAGTTGAAGGAAATAACAAGTATAAGAATTTGTGTGTAACTAATACACCAAGTCACCAACGTGGGGCTCATCACTTTAATTTATGGATAACCAATCAAGCACTAAGCAGAGTGGTACACGCATGGTAAACTACTACAAGACAATTTTAAATGAGTGAAAAACATATTTTCTTTTACTGTTCAGCAAAACAGTTTTTCGGATTACATGTAAACATTCAAAAAATTACAGCTTTTTATTTCTCTCTCTACATGCCATAACATGCTTCTAAAAATAACATATCTGAAAATTAAAAATTACTTAAACTTTTAATTTTATCATGCATATAGGATTACATATATTAGAGATCATGGCATCATTCAAGAGTGAAAACAAGCATAAAATGGCTCTGATACCAATGTTGAATAGTTATATACTTTACTAGAGGTCATATAGACACATACCTTTGGTGGAACAGATCACCAAATTGTCGGATCTTGTTCTTTGCTTGCTTTACGAACTCCTCACAATCTCCTTTAAGGAACACCTCCAAGTCGCAGGAGTGGCTACTAGAGTCTCTCCGAATTTCCACGCTCCAAATTCTAGGGAACAGTAGATGGTGTCCTAGAGAGATGACTTATTTTGAGAGAGCACTCAAAAACTATACGTATGTTCACTCACTATATCTCTCATTAATCTGACTAATGGCTTGTTGTGTTTCGCCAATTCCGCTAATGTTGTATATTTGTGGAACCCCAGCATTAGAATGTTCAAGAAGTTGCCTGATACTTGCTTAGGACAGTTAAAAGATGTTACGCTCGGATTCGCTTATCATCCCGAGAATAATGACTACAAGGTTGTGAGGATTTCGTGTTTGTCTTTGTTTACGCATGAGATTGAGGTGTACACATTAAGTTCGGATTCGTGGAGCAGTGTTGGAACCACCAGTTTGACAGCAACCAATGTTATGTTCTATGATAAAAACTATCCTTTGCCGATTCCATTGGTTAATGGAGCTTTGCACTGGGTGTCAAATGTCGTAGAAGGCGAAGAGAATCACAGGAGTAGGATGATTATGGCTTTTGATGTCAATAGCGAGCGATTCAGAGAGCTAGCACTGCCTGATGGGTCTGTTGATGAGAACACCTTCCAGACATTTCTTGCATTGTTCAAGGGGAAATTGGCTTTAATTGCGTGGGAACATAGTGAACAACCTGGCACCCAATACTCCATATGGGTGATGAAGGAGTACGGTGTGATTGAGTCTTGGAATAAACTCTTTGTTGTACCATTTGAAAGAGTAGCTCATTGCATTGCCTTTACCGAGTATGGTTCGCTTCTGGTTTGCTATATCAATGATCAAGTAGAGGCGCAGGGATTTAAGTTTGTATTAGTTGACACTGAAACTCTACATGAGAAGAAGGATCCTGATATCCAACATTATTCATCTGTAGCTACTTTCATGGAGAGTCTTGTTTTATTTGATGGAGCAAACGTGGTATCTTACTAAGCATATGGCAGAGTGCATATAAGAAGTGAAGTAATTATCGGTATGGACAAATTGAAACCTTTGTCATTCCTTATCCTTTTAGTAGTAGGCATGTTTGTCTTGCTAAAAGCTTGATTTTTACCCAGGTTTACATATCCTTTTGTGGCTACTATATATTAGTATTTGATACTTGTATGGATGGTTTTTGTGCACATATCAAAGTAGGATAGCATTAACAAAAAACAATATTTGGCCAACATAATCCTTTTTTGCTTGTGTGTCCCTCTGATAGTGTTACAAAGAGCTACATTAGAGCTCTCCTGACTTCAATTTAAAAGAAAAAATGACTAGAAAAATAGGAGAATATAAGAAGCTCTAAATCTGTGATTATTGAGAAGGAGAAGCTGAGTGCCTGTCAAGTGAGGCTGTTACCATTCCATGCTCTTGTTCTTGCTTCCTTGGTCCAATCTACATGGTCTTTGTTGGTTTCTATACTACATTTTAACCGTAATTTCAATGATCAGAAGCTAATTTATATAACAGAGAGTCGGTTCCAAGATATGTGATGTTGCTATGTCCTCCTGTCTCTGTCCTCTAACAGATATATCTAGATAAGGAATGCTATTATCTCATGCTTAGCTGGGTTCAATCACATGTTTATGTCAGCATATATGTGGATCAACATGTGCTTAAATGACGTGTTTCTGTTGGTACCATTTTGTTCTTTATCCTAAACAAAGATGCTATGATTTATACTACTAAGGAGGTTTAAACAAAAATGTTTTAAAAAGACTGTCGATCTGCTTCTGGTTGTTGATTCTATTGCTAGTTACTACTGATTGCATGACCATTTACATGTCCTCACCTTGGGTCATTGACTTAGAGACCTCTGAATGCATTAGTGGTGCTTAGTCACTGTATTCTGAATTTGATATCATCTATAATGCATATTCGGCTCTTGTTCTCATTCTTAGTTAAGCCTCTTTGTTTACCAGTTGGTCTCTGCTTGTACTTTTTCATCCTTCTTTCAGTAAACTTGCATTAATTACTACTTATTGGAAAACTTAGTAGATCTGCAAAATTGCTTGTATTCTGTGGTTTTCTTGATCTCAGGGTCATGCCTGTGAGCAATAAAGTGTTGCAAAAGTCTGTCAAACATGTACCAAATAGAGGATAATTGATAATTAATTTCTCCATTGCCTGTGGGCATAACTCAGCCTTTGTACTAAATCATCACTATCAGGAGCATTAAAATGATCCATTGCCTGTTGGTGTAAAAAAAAAAAAAAAAAAAACACAATAATAAATTTCTCCTCTCAAAGTATGAGATAGGTGAAAAGGATATTTTAACAGAATAGACAGAATAAAGGAGACTAGAACGGGTGCAAAAGAAAATTATCCCTTGAACCTAGGAGAAGAGAATGGTGGCCCACTTGAATGTAGGATAAAAGCTTGAGCAATGTAGCACTTGCTTGTCAACTGACAGAGATGAGTTACAACCCTGTAGGACACCATTTCATAATTAATTGTGCATTATATATATATATAAAGGAGAGTTTGCACTTTGCCACTATCCCATCGAAGCAGAGAATGAAGCAACCGTGTGAACAGTGCTTTTGTTGAGCACTTATTTTGGTGAGTGGTGAGAACCCAAAAGAACTGAAACCTAAAGAGCAAAATAAGAAGACAAAGCAGTGGCAACAACCTTGATTTTGGTTTTGGTTGATAGCTTCAGAGACATTCAGAGTGATCCCCCAGATACTTCCCCAAAAACCTTATCTTTGCTTCTCACCCCGAAATCTCTGCCCTTCTCACCAGACTTCACCTCTGGACCGCCTGCACTGTTAATTCCATAATACTATCTTTGATTTCATTTAATTCAATATATTTATTTTAATATTTGCTATATTTGTTGTGGCTGAGGGATACTGGTTGAAGCAGTCATCCATGTCTCCCTATACAGGTTTATTCCTTTTCTTTTATTTGGGTTATTTTGGTTATGTTTTTGTTATATATATATTGGATTTCTGTTTTGCTTTGTACATATATGTACCATGGTTCTCTGTTACTACTATCACTTCTTGGGCCACTCACAGAAAAAAGGTACCACATTAGCTTAGACCATAAATTCCAACCTTTAGCATAGCAAATTGAATTTATAATTAATTTATGGCATACACAATTTTGAACTATTTTATTGGATAGTGCAGAATTGAAGGGCAACTTAACCATATTTTGTGCAGGTAACATGCGTCATATTTTTTGCCTGTTTGCAGTGTGGTTCCTTTATTTATTTTCTGCTGTATATTTTGTGTTGCTTGTTTTAAATAGTAATTTATCCAATATTTAATGATAATTATCATGCATATAATGAAATGGTCACACTATATGTGTTAGATATATCATTAAATGGTCAAATTTTCATGTTTTTGGTGCTCTCTTTTGCTCATTTGCTAATGTCTTAAGTTCTCTCTTTGTAAAACCTCATTTGATTCTTGAACTTAATCATCCGCAATGTGTAAAATCAATTTTCTTTTTCTTTTGTTCTTTGTTTTTTTGTCTTCCCTTTTCCTAAGCAATTTTTGATCCATTCATTAACTCTCATTTGCACATTCAAAGTGATAGTTTTTGTTTAGGTGGACAAAGTTAAATCAGTGCAAACCACATGTGGGCTAATATGTAATTATCCCTTAATTTTATTATCATTTGGAAATGTAATTTAGGAGTTCTTTATTGTCAATCATCTACAACATTTTGAGTGGCTGACCAATTGCTACACCATCGTTGATAATAGTCATTGATTTGATGATTTACCTATACCTTCTTTTTGACATTGAATGAAGTTATTTAAGTGTATTTGTAGACCATGTAATTGTTTTCTTAGACTACAGAATTTCATTTGTAGGTTTCATAATTGTGTCCCTTTTTCTCTGTTAGGATCTCTTAGTTGCTAGAGTTAGTTGTTATCACTTATCCATAGATATTAACAGAGAAAGATTTTTAGAAAAAGGAAGTAAAATATGGCTCCTATTCCTATTTTCCAAATCTAGTCAATGAAAGAGATGTCTTGCCCACTCAGTAGACCAAAAATTTGCTTCATTAACTAAATCTTCTTTCATCCTGGAACCATAATCATTACATGAAACAATCTTGTTCTAGGCCCTACTTGGACATCATTTACCTATAAGTGATAAATTACACAATCTGTTGAGAGTTTAGGTATACATTCAGATTTACTTACTATCAGATATATGTGATCCCTAAAAGATCTCATCTGTTATGTTTAAATTACTCTACTACTGATATTGATAACTCATATCAACATCTATTAATTAAATTACACCACTACTGATATTGATAACTCATACCAATATCAGTTAGTTTAAATTTAAACTTACTTACTAGATAACCCATGTGGACGATCCATGGGCCATGGTTTATGGGCTGGGTCAAAACTAGCCCAATTTCTAACAAGTATGTTGGATACAGACCGCCTCAAATTGCCGCATAAGAAATCTGAAATTAGAAATTAGAGCATTGCATGTGTGAGACTCAAACAGGAGAATCTTGTGAAGCTAAAAATATCCACAATTAGCTTAACATCCAATTTGATGATGATTTTCTGGGCATTTGAGTTAGAAGTTAAATTGAGTCCATCCCTAAGAATCCAAAACACTGCTACCAAAGAATTGGATATCCCAATGTTCTTGGAGAAAATCAGAAATTGGATTGGATAAGCTCCCCCACATAGTTCTTTGAGTTCAAAAGTACTGATTGATATCATATCATATGTGTTGAGTTTAAAGAAACCAAAAGGAGGTGGTCACTCCCAAGTAATCGGTCAGCAGAGTAGAGTTCAACAACCAAATAAATATTAAACAATGTTTTTTTTTAGCAGATAAGATTGATAGGTGTGAAGTGAAGAATGGCTCTCATTTCTTTCTTCTTTATGGGCCTTTGAAAACATAATCAATTTCATTGCTGGAGAATACTATATTAGGTTTGAGATTGGCATGCATCCAGTAGTAAAGTAGTTTTTGGGTTTTGACACTAATCTCTATGGATTGGATTCAGTTTCTGCTCTTATAAAAAAGGATATGGAGCGAGAGGATATTTCCTTGCTAAAAAACCCCATAGCCATAGCCATAGGTAACTAACTCCATTTTTATTGTATTGTATGTATGTATGATAAAGACGAAGTGACCAGCCAAGAGCAGGTAAGATGCTATTATGGTCACATCCAAGTAGGGAAGCCACACTGATTGACCCTCTCTACCCATTTTTTGTTTACCCGGAAAAAAAAAAAAAGAAAAAAAAAAAAGAGATGAAGTGGCCATGCATTATTTTACCCACTTACCCAATTTGGCATGAAATGTGAAACATTTTTAGAATAAAATTTCTACTCCATTTGCTTGTGGGGAAGATATCATATCAGCCATTTCTCTTCTTTTTTCCTACTTCTCATTGAATGAAGCAGGCTTTTGTTTTGTGGCACAATTAATTAATTAATTGATTCATCAAAAAATTAATTAAGGGTGTTATCTACAATACAGCCGATCAGCTTTATGTAGCAAAAGCTAGCTTTCAATTTGAATATTACGTTAGCTTCGATTTTTGGGTTGAGAGAATAGAGTTGTTAGGCAAAAAGTGGCAGCAAGCCTTGATATAGGGTTGTGTATTTTGGTTCGCCGCTGAGAAGGCCTTTTTTTGGGGGGCAAATAAACTATAATGAAAAAAAAAAAAAAAAACAGTTTTCCATTAATTTAATAAACTTCTATAATTATTTTCTTCTTTTATTTATTCATTTTTTGAATTTTTTGGTGGGTTGATTGCAAAATTTTGGCAAACTGTAATGAAAGAACACAATGACACTGTTCTAGATGTAAAATTGTAAGTTTTAAAAGTTGAGAAATCGATTTAGAAGTGATCTCAAGTTTAAAAGGGATAAAGTGCATTGCAACCCAAAGTTTAATTATATATATATAAATATATATATTTTTTTTTTATAGGAAAAGTTTAATTACAATTAATTAGTTAATAAAATCAGCCTTTTGGTATAATTGTGTACTTTTAATTTCTTTTAACAATTAAAATGAAATATTAATTAAAAAAATATGTTTATTTCTTAAAATATCCTTCACTTTAGAGATATCATATATATAAAATAGTATTCTATTTAACTATTCTTATTAGGTAGATATTAGCGTGTGTGTATATATATATATATATCAACATTTAAACTTTCAATATATTATTATTATTATTATTATTATTATTATTATTATTATGTCCTTTTCTTTTTTAATTTTATATATTTTTTTTTAATTTTTTTACAAGATAGAAATTCTACCTTAACTTAATCTAAGTGTATATGTGTGTAAAATTTCCTCTTAGAAACTTGAACCCTAGCCCTTTCCCCTCACACCTCATAAGCACTTATACTTTTGGAGTGATTATCGCATCAAGAGTGTGCAATGATAAAATTCAGTAGTTAAAAATGGGGCAAGGCCCAAGCCCATAATAATACATACAAAGAAAAAAGAAAAAGAAAACCCCATCTAAAACCCCTCATCCTCACTCTCACTCTCACTCTCACTCTCACTCTTAGACTGAGACTAATTTTTCATGTAAAAATCAAATTCAGAAACACAACACGAATGGCGCTAATGCTATCATTATCATCTTTTCCTTCACTTCATCTTCATCCTCATCCTCATCCTCGTCCTCATTCAAAACATCACCGTTTTGTGTCTGTCAATTTCAATTTCAAACCAAAACCAAAACCAGCAGCAACAGCAACCTCCGTCTAATCACCCAGAATTGACAACCTCATCGACTCCGTCAACATTGCCGATGACGTCACCTAGGTTATTTTTTAGGTTTCGAGTGTGTTTCAGTCATTTTTTACGTTTAGGGGGTATTTTGGTAATTTTCAGGTTTCATGAGTATTTTGGTAATTTTTTAAGTTTCGGAGGTATTTTGGTAATTTTAAGGTTTCAGTAGTATTTTGGTCATTTTTAGGTTTCATGGGGTATTTTGGTTATTTTTTAAAGTTTTTTAGGTATTTTAGTCATTTTCTAGAAATTTAGATTTTATGTTGTTTATTTAAATTTTAGATGGGTTTTAGTGAGTATTAGTAGGTTTATCCATTAACGCTCATATAATTAAATAACCTCATGGGTCTTTACCCATTTAACCCAACTATTCAAATAGGTTGGGTTATGACTAGGGGTGACAATTTTTATTTATATCCATGAACTCACTCATTATCCACCTAATTTTGATAAGTGATAAACCAAACCTTTTGAATATTTGGGTTAAACGGGTAAAGACCTATGAGGTTATTTAATTATATGGGTCTTAATGGATAAACTCACTAATACCCACTAGAACTCATCTAAGATTTAAATAAATAACATAAAATCTAAATTTCTAGAAAATGACTGAAATACCCACAAAACTTAAAAAATAACCAAAATACCTCATGAAACTTAAAAATGACCAAAATACCCTTGAAACCTTAAAATTACCATAATACCCCCGAAACCTAAAAATGACCACAATACCCCCAAAAACCTATAAAATGACCAAAATACGCCCAAAACCTAAAAATTACCAAAATACCCCCTAAACCTAAAAAATGACCAAAACACACCCGAAACCTGGTAAATGACCAATATACCCACAAAACCTAAAATTACCAAAATACCCCCTAAACCTAAAAGATGACCGGAATATCTTCGAAACCTATAAAATGACCAAAATACCCTTGAAACCTAAAAATTACCAAAATACCTCCAAAACCTAAAAAATGACCAAAATACCCTCGAAACCTAAAAATTGACCAAAATACGCCCAAAACCTAAAAATTACCAAAATACTCCCTAAACCTAAAAAATGACCGAAACACACCCGAAACCTAATAAATGACCAAAATACCCCCAAAATCTAAAAAATGACCAAAATACCCCCAAAACCTAAAAATTACCAAAATACCCCCTAAGTTTATAAAATGACCGAAATACCTCCGAAACCAATAAAATGACCAAAATACCCTCAAAAGCTAAAAATTACCAAAATACCCCATAAACATATAAAAAAAAAAAAAAAAAAAAAAGACCGAAATACCTCCGTAACCATAAAATTACCAAAATACCCCGAAACCTAAAAAATTACCAAAATACCCCCTAAACCTAAAAATTACAGAAATACCCCTAAAACTTCAAAATTACCAAAATACCTCTAAACCTATAAATTTACCGAAATAGCCCAAAAACCTAAAAATTACCAAAATACCTTTGAAATCTAAAAATATACCAAAATTGCCCAAAAATCTTAAAATGACCAAAATACCCTTAGAATCTAAAAACTTACCAAAATACCCTTAGAAGCTAAAAAATGACCAAAATAACCCTAAAACCTAAAAAATTATCGAAATTCGCTCAAAACATATAAAATGATAGAAATACTATTAGAACATTTAATTTGTATCCTTGAAACATCCAAAATACCCCAAACCTCTATTTTGGTAATTTTAGATGTTTCAAGTGTATTCTGGTCATATTACATGTTTAGGGGTATTTTGGCCATTTTTTAGGTTTTAGAGGTATTTATCGATCATTTCTTAGCTTACGGAGGTATTTCGGTCATTTTTTAGGTTTCGGAGGTATTTTGATCATTTTTGAGATTTCAGGGGTATTTCAGTCATTTTTTAGGTTTTGGAGGTATTTCAGTCATTTTATTTATTTATTTAGGGGGTGTACATAACACCACTAAGGCATGGGAGAATGCATAAGTGGTTGAATTTGGACTCTACACGTGGAGCAGCTGTGAGGTAAGGGAGAGTGCGTGATGGCTAAGAGATTTTGTCTTAGTCAGTGCTAAAGGCTTGACTGCCTTGGGAAAGAAGTGAGATTTACACTTGACATGGTACTCAAGCATTACCAAAAAGGAACATAGTGACTTTTCAGAGCTGAAGGCTATGAGGACATCCCTTATTGGTTGAATGCATAATGTGTCACCATGGAGACATGTGTACCAATCACAATATTCCTGATGTCTCTCTTGATGACCAAGACTTGTCTCTGAAACAGTGGCAAAGCTACCTACCTTCAGGTCTCAGTGCCTTGTTGGAACAATTCTTATCCGTTAGTCAACAGATTACATCACAGCTTCGAAAAGATCTCAAAAGAGAGAATACGATAACTTGACACCTGTCCTTGTACTCAGCCATGTTCCTTAGAGTATAAAAGGAACATGCAGCTGAACTTCTAGGGCAAGAACCCAACTAGATATTTTGAGATGAAAGTGGAGAGTTGGTAGGAAGAAATGGTAACTTCATTGTAAACTAACCTCTTTCTGATACATAATACAAGCTAAGCCGAGCAAGAATGTTGTGTTCTTTCTCAAATCGTGGTTTTTTATCCCTTCTCTAGGGTTTTCCACGTACATCTTGTGTTGTTTTGATAATCAGCTTCTTTTCCTTGTCTAAATGTGCGTCTTTTCATGTCCTACCATCACTTTCTCTATTTCTTGTTTGAGTGTCATGTCAAAGATTGCATCTTTTCGAGTTTTCTCATGTAAATGAACTATTATATAACTTATTTCACTCTCATAAATAAGCTCAAATCTAACTTGCACGTACAGGGGGTATTTTGGTATGGTTTCGGGGGTATTTCGGTCATTTTTTAGGTTTAGGGGGTATTTTGGTAATTTTTAGGTTTTGAGGGTATTTCGGTCATTTTTAAGATTTTGGGGGGTATTTTTTCATTTTAAAGGTTTTGAGGGTATTATGGTCATTTTATAAGTTCGAGAGTATTTCAATCATTTTTAAGTTTAGCAAGTATTTTGGTAATTTTACAAGTTTCGAGGGTATTTCGGTCAATTTTTAGGTTACAGGGTAATTTGGTAACTTTTTAGGTTTTGGGGGTATTTCCTAGTGCTTTTTTTTGATGACATTCTACTCGTTGGGAATGATATAGGGGTAATGTCATCAATAAAGGTTTGGTTGTCAAGCCAATTTGATATGAAGGACTTGGGTGAGGCTAACTTTATTCTAGGGATCAAACTTTGGCGAGATTGCAAGAATAAGAAGTTAGGCTTATCACAAGCTGGATATATAGATAAGGTTCTAGAACGGTTTAGCATGCAAAACTCCAAGAAATGATTACTTCCTTTAAGACATGGAGTTCCTCTGTCTAATGACCAAAGGCCTAAGACTCAAGAGGAAATAGACATGATGAGACAAGTTCCTTATGCTTCTACAGTGGGAAGTCTCATGTATGTCATGCTTTGTACTAGACCAGATATCTGTTATTTAGTTGGCATGGTCAGCCGATACCAATCAAATCCAGGACCACAACATTGGCAAGCTGTAAAGCATATTCTCAAGTATCTACGGAGAACGAGAGATTATATGCTTGTTTACTGTTGTGAGGATTTGATTCCCATTGGCTATACAGATTCAGACTTTCAATCGGATCCAAATTTCAGAAAGTCCACATCAGGATGTGGATTCACCTTGGGAGGTGGAGCCATAACATGGAGGAGTGTCAAGCAATCTTGTATTGCAGACTCCACCATGGAAGTTGAGTACGTTGCTGCTTGTGAGGTAGCAAAGGAAGCTGTATGGCTCGAGAAATTCATTTCTGACCTTGGTGTAATGAGAATGGAGCAAGTTCCAATTACATTGTTTTGTGACAATAGTGGAGCAATTGCACAATCTAAAGATCCAAGGAATCATAAGAAAGGAAAGCACATTGAGAGGAAGTACCATATCATTCGAGATATCGTTGCTCGTGGAGATGTGGTGGTAGCAAAGATTGAAAGTGCAACTAATCTAGCAGATCCATTTACCAAAGCTTCGCCTCAAAGGACGTTCGAGTCACATTTGGAGGGAATGAAAGTTATATTAGTGCACAATAGCCTTTAGGGCAAGTGGGAGATTGTTAGGATCAGTGCCCTTAAATCCTATTGTATGATGCTATGACATTATGTATGACTTAATATTGTATTTAATAAAGTTATTTTATTATTATCTAAAATAATGGTAACATGGATATTTGGACACTATATCATATAGTCCATGAGATGCATAGTATGTGATTTATGTGAAAAGTCACAGAAGATCTAAATCACAAGTTCTTTGTAAACTCAGAATTGTAGTTCGTAGTCGGTGATAAGATTAGGTGTTTCATCTGCGAAGACTATAACATATTAACTAAGATGATTTGTCTTGATCATGGAAGTGGAGACTTCTAGTTGATATGTTGATATGTTTTAAGAGTTAAGACATATTGAACTGGACCACTATGAGATTTATTATTCTCCTAACGACTGTCAATTGAATAATAAATGTCACGACTTCTATTCACATGAACTCTTAATCCTGAGAGAATAATGGATCTGATCATGAAATGTAGGTTGCTGTAATATATCAGGAGTGAGATCTAAAGTAATGGTCAAAACCTCAGTATGTTGGGCAACCACATTTAGTGTTGATGGAACATATATTCTCAAGATGGAATTCATAGTCTCTTAACGGAGATACAAAATATTCCCTTGAGATAAGTTTAATGGGTTTGTTATTCAGAGAGTTAGGCCTAACCACTTTAGTAAGGCTAAAGTATATATTTATAAAATTGGATTTCATAAATATATGGTGAATAACTTAAAAAGATTAAAACGGGTACTCAAGGATTAAGATGTAGTAATCTACAAAGTGGCAGTCTACCTTAATGACTTTGTATTACTACGAATATTTTATGAAGGGGTTGCAAGTACAATAAAGTCTTGGGATATAATTTATTAATAAGGCCTAGAGTGCAATTATATTTATATAGTAGTATTAAATATAATTAATGGTAACTTTGGACTTGTCAAGAGTTGACAGAAAAGCCCAAGACCCATTGGAGCTAGAGTCTTATTTGTTGGGGTTTATGCCCTAAAATCCAATTTATTGGCATGTCATAAATAATTAAATTGTTTAATTATATGAGACTATCCATTTATGAACTAATTGGACATTATCTTAATCCATGAGATGCATAGTATGTGATTTATGTGAAAAGTCACAGAAGATATAAATCACAAGTTCTTTGTAAACTCAGAATTTTAGTTCGTAGTCGGTGATGAAATTGGGCATTTCATCTGCGAAGACTGTAACATATCAACTAAGATGATTTGTCTTGATCATGGAAGTGGAGACTTCTAGTTGGTATGTTGATATGTTTTAAGAGTTAAGACATATTGAACTGGACCACTGTGAGATTTATTATTCTCCTAACGACTGTTAAATTAATAATAAATCTCACGACTTCTATTTACATCAACTCTAAATCTTGAGAGAATAATGGACCTGATCATAAGATGTAGGTTGCTTTGATATATCAGGAGTGAGATCTGTAAGTTACGGTCAAAACCTCAGTATGTTGAGCAACCATATTTAGTGTTGATGGAACATATATTCTTAAGATGGAATTCATAGTCTCTTAATGGAGATATAAAATATTCCCTTGAGATAAGTTTAATGGGTTCAGTTATTCAGAGAGTTAGGCCTAACCACTTTAGTAAGTAGTTACTAAAATATATATTTATGAAATTGGATTTCATAAATATATAATAAATAACATAAAGGATTAAACCGGGTACTCAAGGATAAAGATGTAGTAATCTTCAAAGTGGCAGTCTACATCCATGACTTTGTATTACTACGAATATTTTAATGAAAGGGTTGTATGTATAATAAAGTCTTTGAAGGGGTTGGTCTCACTCCAAGCCACATATTAAAGCCCAATTGGAATGACTCAAAAGGCTAGCCCAATTAGATAATCAATTTTATATAAAGAGAGAAACATACAAAAACATAATGAAGTGGTTTTTCATTTAGATCACATAAGGAATGCAATGATGTATGTGAGTGTTGGACACTCTTTTATTCTCTCTTTGGAAACTAATTAAGAGACCACACTTCTTGGGCATTAAGTGAAATTGGAGTGAAGATTAAAAGTTTTCCCAAGTAATTCTCAAGTCTTGGTTTTGAATTTCACTGCATCAAGGTACGCTCCCTATTCTTTGTTCTAGAATTCAAGGTTACATGTTATCTCTCATGAATGAAGTAGATCCGTGATTGATGCTTTCGCTGTGTGTTTTTTATGAGATGCAAAACCAGATTTTCCAACTAATAGTATCAGAGCGGTCTTCAATATCATGTTTGTATAACATGTGATTGAGTTTTAGAATTAAAGAAAAATCATTTTCTTGGTGTTCTAGTTTTCTGCAGTAAAAGTTTCTGCATACTTGTTGCACATATGGCCTGATATAGATATGTGTTGGGTTTTATTAATTTATTGTTAGATTAATAATTGAACATGTTTCTATATGTTTTGATAAGAGATAGCAAGAAGGGAACTGTATGAAATCATTTTTGCTTTCTGCACTAGTCTCCCATGTTCATTCTTGATTAAAGAATGAGGAAAGCCAAAATGTTTGTCTTTGTTTCGGTGTCCGAATCAAAGAGTTAACTGTTTTTTGGTTTTTGGTAGTGTGTGGGAAACTTGCTATTTATCATGATCTACGATGTGGATTCATAGTTGTGAAAATTTTGCAGCCATTTTTCTGCATATTATAGTTTTTGAAACTATTGTTTGATTAAAACTGATTTTGATTTTGTTTAAGTTTGATTTTAACCATGTAAAATTGAATTTTAACACTTTAACATCAATGAAATTCAAGTTTTAATCTTAATCTCATCGTTTTTGATCATTAAGAATGTGTTTTGTTCATTGGAAACGTAAAAAACGGTTAATAGAAAAAACAGCTATTTCTGGGCGTTTTCGCGACTGGCGAGTCGCGAGATGAGTCGCGAATGAGTCGCCAGAGCTTCTGGATGAACTCACGACTGGGGTCTCGCGACTGGTCGAGTCGCCAAAACAAGTCGCCAAAACTCGCGATTGGAGTTTCACGATTGGGCGAGTCGCCAAAACAAGTCGCCAAAACTCGCAACTGGAGTCTCGCGACTGGGCGAGTTGCCAAAACGAGTAGCCAAAAATTCTGATACCTGTTTATTACATGTAGTTAAATAGAACTCTTAGTCCTAAATTGTTTTATGATTAAAAGTCCTTAATTTATATTAATTAGAGGTTTTTAATGAGATTAAAATTCTAATTAAAGTTATATAGTTTCTAACAAGATTAGAATACTTTATCTAATAAATTAAGGATAGAGTTCTATATAACTAAATTTTGATTCATTAGTGTTTAAGGAATCCTAAATAGTTTAGGACTTCCATTTTAGTTAGTGATTCTAATGAGATTAGAGTCTTTATTAAGTGCAAGGTTATTAGTTGTGATGGGATCACAATTATTTAAAGAAAAACCCAAATAATGAGTGGGAGTGCTGAAATAACCCTTTTGTTAAGTTTATTGTAAAGTGAATAGATACCTTTTCTTGACTTCGAGTCTTGCATTCCGTGTGGAGGGTATTTACTTCACAGATTACAAGGTTAAACTTCTTTGTGATTGCGTGAATGTTTGTTACGCTATTGTGACGTGACTTAGTTACATCACATTATTTAAACAATTAAACACATTTAATGTGTAGGGTTAAAATTGTGATTAGATCACAATGATTTCATGACAATCCACTTGTTTTAAAATTTCTAGTGGGAGAGAGATTCAAGGGTTGATTCTCACGGCCTCCATTGCCAGTTTATAGTAGTGTGATTAGGCACCTCGCCTTGACGTATATGCCTTGCTCCCTTCGGAGGGTGTTTAATTCATGGTACTATAGGTTAAACTTCTTAATGATAGATGAAGTGTGTTTTTACATTGAGAACGACCACGGTTCCGTGGAGTTACTTGGTGACTCACATTGATTTTAGGCAATGGTGTACACTAGACTAAGTGTAATGTTAATATCCCTTCGGAGCTATGTCATTATTACTTAGAGGCCAAAGGAAAAGCGGAAAATTATTTTTGTTTGGTAAGAGTTACCATGATAGCATTAATAATGAGAATAATTCTCACCTGATCATAGTGATTGGTATGACCTCGCTTCCAAGGAATATTAATTGCGGGATTAGGTTGTCGTTGCACCTAATATAGTATGTTTTTTCGGGTTCCATATTATATGGTTATGGATGTAAAATGATAATGTTCTTGTAATTATGTTCATAGTCTCAAAATAAATTTGTCATAATTTTGTTCTCTAGCTACTATTTTAAGTGAGTCACATTAACTAAGAAATAATTATGGACATGGTGCTTAAAGGAGCTGAAATACATAAATATGTTTTGATTCAGCATTGTCATAATTTCCTGTGCATGGTGCATTGATGGACGATAGCTTATGATATAATCATAGTCTCCATTGAAATGCTATAATGTTTCATTGGCTTCTATCTCAGTTGTACTACAGCATGAGATGCAAGAGTTAGTACTAGACTTAGACTTAATGTTAAGTCTAAATGAGATGTTTGGTATGAATCATATTGAGTGCTAAGAAAGGCTTAAGGAGTTAAAATTCTATGTCATTTTATGAAAATATTTTATTTTTAAAATGAATTGAAATTCTTGGATGTTGAGATTAAATGTTAATCTCATATGGATATGATCCACAAGTCCTTGTTAGAATCATTTGATCAATTCAGATTGTTTTGAAAATAAATTCTTTTTATGTTATCTGAATTGATGAGTGAGTTCTACACAACAGAAGACATCCTAAAAGTTAAGGCTAGGATTAATATGATTTAATTCAAATTCTTACCCTAAACTGAAAGGTAAGGGTGGTAAGAAGAGGAATTATAATACCAAACAGTTGGACAAATTAGTTGCCCTAGTAGTTGCCAAAAGGAAATTAGACTTAAAAGAATGACCAAAAGGAAAGTATTTCTATTTTGGTAAAGCTAAGCATTGTCCATTATTGTCTTCTAGATGGAAATTTACATGTTTTACTTTTTAAAGAAAAAGTTTCCATCCTTTTGTATTGTATGTTTTGGCACTTATGTCTAGATCTTATTAATCTAAGTGTTATTCAAGATTGGTGAGAGATGGGTTTTTAGAACCATTATTTTGTTATATTCCTAGTCTATGAATTCTATTTAGAGGATAATATGATCTAGGGCTCCTTTATTGTAAAGGAATATAGTGTCATTGGATTCTTTAAGTCAGTGCATACATGAAGGAGGAATAAGACTCTTTTAGAAATAGTAAAGTACATGATAAGTATTTCTATTTGCTTATTTCTTTTGGAGATATACTCTAATAATTACTATACATTTTCTAAAGTTGATTTCAAAAGTTTGTTCCTAGGACATTTGTCAAATCGTGGATTGGGTGAAAACCTAGTATATGATACTTCCATTTTTGGAGATGTCTAGCACTTGTGCTAGAAATGAAGTCTAACAAGTTGAAATCAAAAATTAGAAAAATGTATGTGTATGTTGGGTATCCAAAAGGAATTGCAAAAGATTGCTTTGATAGTCATAAAGAAGACAAGATGTTTGTAAAGTTCTTGATGATGACTATGTGAATAATCTTGAAGCAAATAGTAGATTGTTCTAGAAAGAAAATGCCGGAATTTGTTATAAAACAACTATAAAATACATTTAGAAAAGAGATGGTTGTATTAGATACACCATAAGACATTATTCTGTAGATAACTATTACACCGGTACAATATCGTAGTGGGAGGATTACCAAATAAATTCATATTTTTGTAATAAACTTTTGTAGTTATTCCACAAGGATATGAATTTGATCCTCGGTCCTACGTAAAGGCAATAGATGATATGAATATGGATTACTGGATCAAGGTTATGTGAATAGAATTAAATTCTATTTAAAGTCTAGAACTTGTAGAGGCGCTTAATTGCATTAAGCCTGTTGTTTTTAAATAGATCTACAAGTAAATGAGATTGATAGATTTGAAGGTTCAAACCTTCAAAGTCAAGACTAGTGGCGAAAAGATTTATTCAGAAAGAAATTGTTCGACTATGAAAAGATTTTTTCACCAATAGTTAAGTTTGACTCTATCTAGATTCTTTTATCCATTATATTTCATTTGGATGAAATATGGTAATGGATATCAAGAAAGCTTCTTTTAGTAGCAATCTTGAGGAAGACATCTATATGATGTAACTAGACTTGTTCATAGCAAAGAACCAGTAGTGATTAGTATGCAAGTTGTTTAAAGTCCATTTATGGACTAAAGCAAGCATTTAAATCATAAAATATCATTTTTGATCAAGCAATCAAATTATTTGATTTTGATCAAGTATTAAAAGGCCTTATGTGTGTAAAAGCTATATAGAATAATAAATTTCTTAATGTATGTTGATGACATTCTAATCATTTAGAATGATGTAGAGTTATTGTCATCAATGAAATTTTTTGTTGTCTAGTCTAGTATGATATAAAGTACTTGGGAAAGACTAGTTACATCCTATGAATTAAACTTTGTTAAGATTCAAAAATTAGGATGTTGGGTCTATCTCAAACTGCTTAAATAGATTAGATTTTAGCCAAGTATAGCATGTATTACTTCAAGAAAGGATTCTTTCCTTTTAAGTTTAAAGTTCCTTTATATAGGACTATAATCCTAAGACATATAAAAGGAATAGCGTATTAAGACGGTTCCTTATACCATATCAATAGGAAGTCTTTATGCTATGCTATATACTAAGCTAAATATCTATTTTGCAGTGGGCATAGTAAGCAAATATCAATTGAATCAAAGATCACTTAATTTAGTAGGAGTAAAGCATATAATCAAATATCTTAGGAGAATGAGGGATTATATGTTTGTCCACAAAAGTGAGGTTTTGATAGGTATTGGATGTACAAATATTGATTTGTTGTTTGATTGTGATTCATGAAGTTGGACTTCAAGATATGTGTTCATCCTGGGTGGTGAAGATACACATTAAGCATAAGTATTTTCTCATTAGAGAGATATAAGTACGTGAAAAGTAGTAGTAGAAAAGATAATTTATGCAATAAATCTGGCTGAAACTTGTTTCCAAACCTTGCCTTAGAGTGACTATGAATTACTCTAAAGGGAGATAAGTGTCGAATATATGGTAAATTATCTTTGAGAGCAAGTGGGAGATTGTTGGGGTTTATGCCCTAAAATCCAATTTATTGGCATGTCATAAATAATTAATTTGTTTAATTATATGAGACTATCTATTTATAAACTAATGGGACATTATCTTAGTCCATAAGATGCATATAATGTGATTTATGTAAAAAGTCACAGAAGATATAAATCACAAGTTATTTGTAAACTCAGAATTTTAGTTCGTAGTCGGTGATGAAATTAGGCATTTCATCTGCGAAGATTGTAACATATCAACTAAGATGATTTGTCTTGATCATGGAAGTAGAGACTTCTAGTTGGTATGTTGATATGTTTTAAGAGTTAAGACATATTGAATTGGACCGCTGTGAGATTTATTATTCTCCTAACGACTGTTAAATTAATAGTAAATCTCACGACTTCTATTTACATCAACTCTAAATCCTAAGAGAATAATGGACATGATCATAAGATATAGGTTGCTTTAATATATCAAGAGTGAGATCTATAAGTTACGATTAAAACCTCAGTATGTTGGGCAACTATATTTAGTGTTGATGGAACATATATTCTCAAGATGGAATTCATAGTCTCTTAACGGAGATATAAAATATTCCCTTGAGATAAGTTTAATGGGTTCAGTTATTCAGAGAGTTAGGCCTAACCACTTTAGTAAGTAGTTAGTAAAGTATATATTTATGAAATTGAATTTCATAAATATATAATGAATAACATAAAGGATTAAACCGGGTACTCAAGGATAAAGATGTAGTAATCTTCAAAGTGGCAGTCTACATCCATAACTTTGTATTACTACGAATATTTTAATGAAAGGGTTGTATGTATAATAAAGTTTTGGGATATAATTTATTAATAAGGCCTAGAGTGCAATTATATTCATATAGTGGTATTGAATATAATTAATGGTAACTTTGGACTTGTCAAGACTTGACTAAAAAGCCCAAGGCCCATTAGAGCTAGAGTCTTATTTGTTCCCTTTTAGTCCCACTCCAAGCCACATATTAGAGTCCAATTAGAATGGCCCAAAAGGCTAGCCCAATTAGATAATCAATTATATATAAGGAGAGAAACATACATAAATATAATGAAGTGGTTTTTCATTTTGATCACATAAGGAATGCAATGATGTATGTGAGTCTTGGACACTCTTTTATTCTCTCATTGGAAACTGATTAAGAGACCACACTTCTTGAGCATTAAGTGGAATTGGAGTGAAGATTAAAAGTTTTCCCAAGTAATTCTCAAGTCTTGGTTTTGAATTTCACTGCATCAAGGTACGCTTCCTATTCTTTGTTCTAGAATTCAAGGTTACATGTTATCTCTCATAAATGAAGTAGATCTGTGATTGATGCTTCCGCTGTGTGTTTTGTATGAGATGCAAAACTAGATTTTCCAACATTACTTGTTCCCTTTTGGTCTCACTTCAAGCCACATTCTAAAGCCCAGTTGGAAAAGCCCAAAAGGCTAGCCTAATTAGATAATCAGTTATAAGGAGAGAAACATACAGAATTTTGTAAGTTAATGAAATAGGTATGTATGTGAGTGTTAGACACTCTTTCATTCTCTCTAGAACATACACATAACTGATTGAGAGACCACACATCTTGAGCATCAAGTGGAATTGGAGTGAAGATTAAAAGTATTCCCAAGTATTCTGATCTTCAGTTTTGAATTTCACCGCATCAAGGTATACTCTCTTGTTCTTAATTTTGAAACTTACATAGCACATGTTATCTATTGTGAATGAAGTAGATCCGTTAATTTTCCGCTGCGCACATGCATATTTCTATCAAAGGTATAAAACCAAGGAGAGGAAGATTGGGTGTAAGAACACTACCTTGATTATTGTGGAGAAAATATGAGAATCTAAGGTGTTTGAGGGTGTTTGGATGTGTTTGGGTGAGAAATTATAGAAAGAGAATCTGCCTAGAAACTGCCCAAAAGTCATTTTTTTGGGTAAAATGAGGGGTCTAGGGGTATTTATTTTGAAAAATGCTCCTTCGGCTTCCAGCGCACCTTGAAGGGTCACCAACTACCCTGCTGACGTCAGCAGTTTTGGCTTTTTCCCTGTTCAAATTTGGACATGTATTTAAAGGCCTTACGAAACTCAAATTGAGCTGATCTTAGTGTCCATAGAAAGCTCTAGATGTCCAGTTTCTAGAACACTAAAGAAATCGAAAATCCTATGGTCAGATGAAAAGTTATGGCCTCGGGAAGTGTGCTGACGTGCTTTTCACGGTTTTCTAGATATCTCAACTGTTTTAACTCCGATTTCGACCCATGAATAGTCGTTGGAAAGGGAATTTGATAATCTTTGTAATGGAGCTAGTCCAAACCCATTCTAATGGACAGATCAAAATTAGGAATTCTGGTGCCCTTAGAGTCAACCTAAGGTCAAACTTGGTCAAAGTTGACAAAAATCACTGAATAGCTCGGATTTGATGTAGAAACATGAAAAATGATGTTTTGGGATGATTTTGACCGACTTTAACTTCCGATCAACCCAAGGTTGACTAGGGGCATTTTGGTCAATTTAAACTAAAATGGCACTTCGAGTGCTCCGATGCTCGAACGGGTTGCGTCACGTTAATCTAGACATTTCCACGGCCCCATGGACAAAAGATAATATTTTTGGAATTTTCGAGGTCTAGCACATAAATCGAGGGCAGAAAAAATATCGTGTCTACAGCTGCCACTTCTTTATCTGACATCTCGAGTGCAATAAGAGGTGTCAGATAAAGAACGTGATTTCGCATTTTTTGCCCCAAAATTGCGTGCGGAAACTGCGCTGTTCATGGATCGAGATAGGTTTTACCTGCCAAGGTTGAGCTGCTGCAGTTGATCCGGAAAAATTTCTCTGACTTGGTCCTCGAAATTGCGCAAGAAACTCTTCATCTTTTTTTTTTGGTCAAAGGTCAACTGGTCAACTTTGACCGGGTCAACGTTGACCGACGGCCATTGTAGGTGTGCCGGGCAAACCCAGCAGCCCTTCAAGGTGCGCTAGGCAACCCAGGCCGTACAAGGCCTATAAATGGGCCCCAAAGCTTCATTTTGATCATTCTTACTTCATTTCTCTGAATTCTCACTTCTAAAAAGTTCTCTAGAGCAAGTCGCGGTCTAGCAAGGCTAGCTTTCAGCTTCAGTCTCCAGTTCTGCACTTGAGGTCAATGTCCATTTTCTCTTTCTTTTTATTTTCTGCTAGTATGTAGCATAGCAAGTAGGAAAGTATGCTAGTATTTTTTTAATTTTTGGTATAGATATATGTTTTTTTAAAAAATATTTTTTTATCATTTATGCCATGATGTTGTTGGGAAAAATATTTTTTTCACATGCTTGGGTATTTGCATAATCACACTTGCATGCTTTCACATGTCATGAATAATTATGCTTGCACTTGTTCGTGCGAGAAAAACTTAATTTTAAGGCCACATAGATGGACATGAGAATGTCGTATGCTGTCAAAACATAGAAAAAATAGCGAAAAACTAGGAGAAATGCTACGTAAACATGAGAAACTATGCATGATAACAGGAAAATTTTGGGAGATTTGAAAACATGGGAAAAAAGCAATTTTAAATGAGAGTAGTTAAGGAAGGATTAAACGGTCATGGCTAAATTGAATCCGCGTGAGATTAAACGAGCATGGTCGAAATGAATCCTGAAAAGATAGATAGGATTAAACGGTCATGGCTGAATTGAATCCGCGTGAGATTAAACGAACATGGTCGAATTGAATACCAAAAAGATGGATAGGATTAAAAGATCATGGCCGAATTAAAACCGCGTGAGATTAAATGAAAATGGTGGAATTGAATATCGAAAAGAAAGATAAGATTAAACGGTCATGGCCAAATTGAATCCAAGTGAGATTAAACCAGAGTGGTCAAATTGATACTCTAAAAGATAGATAAGATTAAACAGGCACGGTCGAATTCAATCTGAGTGAGATTACACGGGCATGGTCACATTAAATCTTAAAAAGATAGATAGGAGTAAACGGTCATGACCGAATCGAATCCTGAGAGAGAGGTATTTTGAAAATTCTTGACATTTTGAGGTAAAAAGAAATAGGATTAAACGAACGCAGTTGAATTGAAGCCTGAGAGAGAGGGGTTTTGAAAACCTTAACATTTTGAGATAAAAAGAGATAGGATCAAATGAACGTGGTTGAATTGAATCCTGAGAGAAAGGTGTTTTGAAAATTCTTGACATTTTGAGATAAAAGAGGGGGTATTTTGGTTAGTTTTTTGGTTTATGGGGTATTTTGGTAATTTTTTGGTTTCAGGGGTATTTCGGTCATTTTTTAGGTTTAAGGGGCATTTTGGTAATTTTTAGGTTTTAGGGGTATTTTAGTCCTTTTTTAGGTTTATTTTAGGTTACAGGGTAATTTGGTAATTTTTTTAGATTTCAGGGGTATTTTAGTCATTTTTTAGATTTCAGGGGTGTTTTGGTAATTTTTATATTTTGGGGGTATTTTGGTCATTTTTTATGTTTTGTAGATATTTTGGACATTTTAGAGGTTTTGGGGGGTATTTTGCTAATTTTAGAGGTTTTTGAGGTATTTTAGTCATTTTAGTGCTTTTTGAGCATATTTGGTGATTTTAGAGATATCAAGGGTATTTTGGTCATTTTCGAGGTTTTATGGGTATTTTGCTTCTTTTAGAGATTCTTGAGATATTTTGGTCATTTTAGTGGTTTTTTTAGCATATTTGGTCATTTTAGAGATATCGGGGATATTTTGATCATTTTAGAGGTTTCATTGGCATTTTGCTCATTTTTGAGATTTTGGTCATATTTTGCTAATTTTTTAGATTTTGGGGATAATTTTGGATGTCCAAGGGTATATTGGTAATTTTGGAAGTGTATGGGTATTTGGGTCATTTTAGGTATTTAAGGGTATTTTGGTAATTTTGGAGGTCAAGAGAGTATTCAAGTAGTTTTAGAGGTATTTGGTTCATATTGGGTTAAATGAGTGGGTTACTAATTAAATGAGTTGGGTTGGTAATAGATAATTAATATATATATATATATATATATAAACGGGTCATAAATGGGTAATTACACATCCAACCCATTTATAACCCAACCCGCCCATTTGCCACCCCTTGACCTTTAGATGTTCTATTGCATTTTAGGGTTGGATTGGTACACTGTGATGCCTAGAGATAGCACCAAAAAAAAAAAAAAAAAAAAAAAAAAAAAAAGAAAGAGAGAAAGAATGGAGAGAAGGAGAGAGAAAAGGTCTAGGGCTATGTCAATCAGTCCCTCACGTTAGCAGATATTAATAATCTGTTTATTAGTATTAAAATCAATCTAGGGTTTGTTTAGGATCCACTTATCAATATATATATAACCAAAGCCTCTAAAGCTCCCACAATTTTCTACGTCAACATAATATTTAAATAAAATTATCATTTTATTTAAATAAAATTATTTTTGTTTAGTCCAAACTTAAATAAAAATAATTTTAATCAAACTCTATCTCGCTAACAAGTCCAACTTAAACTCAAACTCATCATTATCATTTTTTTATGATTAATTTTTATTGACACTATTTTATTACGTGGCCAATTTGTGAAGAAGCCCCTAAGTGAATAATTGGCTTAAATTAATGATTTCAGGACATCTCTAAGAATTGGATTTTTTTTTTTTTTTTAACCTAACTACTAGAATTCTAAATTTTATTCTTTTTGTTTAATCAAAACTTAACAAGGAGTGAAACTCTATCTCTTTAATAAGTCCAACTTAAATTCAAACTTAAACATTGATAATCTATATAAAAACAAAAATTCTGATAGGACTCAAAAAAGAAAAGAAAAAAAAAAAAAAAAACAAAGAAAAAAAGGAACTCACGTTGAAAATTTCAATTCAACATATGTGGATATTTGTTTATATTGTTATTAATGAATTTTATCTTTTATGTTGAATTTTTTATTTTCTTTCATATGTGCCTGAGATTTTCTTTTTATCTTATTCTTTTGTTATGTTTAGAATTGATTTTGTTTTGAGTAATTGGGTTAATCTCCATATTTTTATTGACATTTTTTTCGTGAGTTTGGTTTTTGGGTAGAAATTTCTACTAATTATTTTTCTATATTGTACATAACAAATAAATCATCTCTATTTTTTTGGAGAAAAATCAAAGCTGCAACCTATGTCTTCCAGCTAGGGGTGTGCATGGGTTGGGTTGGGTCAGGTTAAAGGAATTTTTTGACCTAACCCACCATGGTGGGTTAAAAAAATTTCAACCCAACCCAACCCATCACATAAGTCCAACCCAACCCACATGGGTCGAGTTGAACCTATGGGTTTGACAATTTTTTTTATTACTATTATTATTAAATTGAGCAGAAAAAAAAATATCACACCTGCCACTAAGTTGATAAAAAAAATATACATTAATATATGAACTAATATTCCAACTCAGTTATACATTAATATATGAACTAAATATTGGTTTTTATATAGGATAAGAGGAAGAGCTAGTTATTTAAAAAAAAATTATTAATTATATGATATATTTTAAATATATATTAAATATATGGGCGGGTCGGGTCAGGTTTGGCGGGTTTGGAATTTTATGACCCAAACCCAACCCGACCCGCTATAAAAAAAATAAAAAATTGTAACCCAACCCACCAACCCACCAAGCTCTAAAAACCGACCCAACCCAGCGAGTTGGGTTGGGTCGGGTCGGTTTTGGTGGGTCGAGGAGTTGGCTACACACCCCTACTTCCTTCTAGCCTAAGGAACGATAAATTTTTATTTGGTATGTTATATATAAATTTGTTGAATTTGGTTTGGTTTTGAAGTAGAATCTGAGGATTCTATAAATTTTGAAGTTTTAAGTCTTAAGGTTTTTGGTATTTGTGTCTGAATAGGTTGATCTTAATTCTTCACCTTAAATGCTTTTTATTTAAGTTCATGTGATTTTTTGTTTTCTTATTAAAATCTATGATTTTTGGTTGATTAATTATTTGTTTGGACTAATTTCAATTAATTATTTATTTGGATTCAACATAAAAGATAATGGAATTAGATATTATAATTTTCATATTGTTCCATGTTTTGAATTGTCTATATTGTTACTACTACTAGAAAGTCATATTGCAACTCAAATTTGAAACTTGGTGTGTCTTCCTCATATCATGGTCTTTGTTTATATATTTGCAATTTATATTAATTTTGAGAGTGTGTATATATAACTATTGGGAGTTTTGCTTTATTAATTTAAAAAATGTAAATTACTTTGTAGGTTTCGATAACTATGCACTTGCAATTCAATAATGTTCAATGTTAGACAATACTTCTAAACTATGGAAAAATATAGAACTTAAATATTTTATCATTTTTTTCAGAGTTAATAACTTTTCCGTGCATCGCATGGGTTAGCGACTAGTTTTATTAAAACTGAAAACTTTTTACTGAAAGTACTGTAGATAAAGGTAAAAGTTAATTGAAATAGTACAGTAGAACCCATAAATAGTATCAAAAAGTGCAGTGAGACCCATGAATACTAGCAAAAATAAGCTGAATAGTAAAATAAGTTGGCAAAAATAAATTTTGCCAAACGCAAGCTTAGTCTAAGAGAAAGAGAAAGACAAACCTAAATTACTGACTCAATGCTCTAATATCGTCGCCAGGCCAGAGAATGGTCGGTACTGTTTCTTCTTTGGGTTTTGTTTAGTAGCCCTGGGTTATTGTGGTTGGTTAGTAAGAGAAGAAGCTAATATAGAAGAAGCCAGATAAACCGAAACCAAAGTGTGATTGAGACAAGAAGCGTGATAGTGACAAGCAAGGCATAGAGAGAATTTTGTTTTTGAGAAGAAGAGGCGCATAGTGATACTGGTTTTTTTTTTTTCTTTTTACTTATTTATATATATATATATATTTATATATATATATATATAAAACTTGTTTAACCCAGTATTCACTCTAAATTACTCCACATGAAATGAATGGTCAAGATCAAAATATTATTAAATTAATGGTTTGGATTTAAGTAGGTACCATACCCCCTAAAAAAAGAGGGGTATAGTAGAATGACCTCTAAATTATTAGTAATTAATTCTATAAAAAATATTAGTCATTAAAAAAAAATTCTGTTATAAATACGATGGAATTTCAAGGTATGAAGTATGTTTGATGGTAATTACGTACCTTACTAAGGCATAAATTTGTTATTAGTGTAGATGGAGTTTGAATCTCAAAATTTTAACAAAAACCTTAATGGTTGAACTAACTATAACTCACAAAATCATTAAAAATTTAAATAAACAGCAATCAACCAGGAGGAGACAGATAATGCACTAATTTAACGTAAATTTTTAACAAGATTCTGAATCCATGCTGTCAAGACGTCGAAGTACGAAGTAATGAATTTTTATCGTCATGTATACATTCTATTATATTTTCCTTAATCTCAGCGTTTGCTGAGGCACGCAGAACAAAGGTAATGTTAATTTCTTTTCGTTTTTCTCTCTCTTCTTTAATCTCTTGAAGGGTAGGTGCAGATTTTATTTATTTCTTTCTTTCTTTGTTTTCCCCCTTTATATATTTCTTTCTCATATTCATTTTCTTGCCTTTCCTTTCTTAATTTTTCACGTTACTATACTCTTCATTGATTTTTACCCCGATCCTCTTGCAACAGTCACATTCCGTTATATGTCATCATAATTAATTGGCTGGCATCATGGCCTTCACCGAGACAAAATTGGCTCTCATTGTAGCTACGCTTGGTCTGATTTCGTTCACCTTTGGAGTGTTGGCCGAAATTACTAAGGTATTTGTAATTTTGTCTCACTGAGACAAAGATATATTGCACTTATTATTTTTGTGTTATGAAACCCAAGTCAAAATATTAAATAAAAAACCTTGAATCACAACAAACTATATTGGAGAAAAAAATGTTGTACACATTTATAAGATATTAACTTGTTTTTTACTTTACCATTTTAGGTGATTTATTTTTTCGAATTAGTTGTTACTATTTTTTTGCTGCCCTAATGTGTAATTTCCTTCATAATTAGTGCTACAATAATTTTCTTTTCTTTTCATTTTTGATAAATATATATATTTGAGTTTTGTTCTTCTGGGCTTTGATTTAGCCGGCAGGTGGCAAGTATAAATCGAGTCCCACAATTGTTTTCTGTTGGATCTCTTTTCTCTTTCTACTAGCTTCAAGCGTGGCTGGTTGGCTGTCAATCTTTTGCCCATACAAAGGAAAAACAATTTCAAATTGCATTTTATTTAAAAGCATCAACTTCACCGTCTTTTTTTGCGTAGCATTGTAAGTATAATATTCTGTCTATCTGGTGGGACAATTTCCCATATTTCACTTTGTTGCTTTAATTTATTTTATAGAGACGTACGTATTTCAAACGAACTATTGTGTCTTAAGTCATTTATTCAATGTTGAAAATTGTGCATGCAGATCTACATCTGCAATTGGGGCCACTTTTTTATTGTGGCTGACCATAATCGAGCAACTTCACCTGTCATGCAACATACGTGGCAACCCGGATTGTTCCACAGCTAAAAAAGGTCTCATTGGTGGTGCTGCTTTAGTATCCCTGGATGCATCTCTCTTTTGGCTAGTGCTGATTATGCTTGCATTGAATGCAAAAGAGGATTATTTCGATGATGATACAGAAGAGGTCCCTGTTAAGGGTGGCGATGACCACGCTATCACAATAGAAACTAACAAGATTGATGTCTTAGATGATATGGAAAACTTTAACGGTGAAAACCACCAGATTATCACAATCGAAACAGATGAAGTAGAGGATTCTGCAAGAATTACAGAAGAGGAATGCATAAAGAGTATTGCGAACGTTGAATTCTTAGATGATGTACAAGACGACTTAATTTTGTCTGAAATCAGCCACTCAATCACAACTGAAGCAGATGAACAGGATCATTTGTTTCTTAACACACAAGATGATTCCAAGAGTGAAACTATCACACTTGAAAATAATGCATCAGTGGAATTTATAGATGATGCACAGGAAGATGTTATCAGCCACGGTGGCACAACTGAAACAAATGCAAAAGAAGTTCTCTTGGATGATACACAAGATGAATCTGTAAAGACTGAAAACGACCACACTGTTATTGTTAACCCACCCGTGTCTGAGCCTAGTAGACCTGAGAATGAAGGAGCTGAAGGGATTGAATATGAAGGAGAGACACAAGAAGAAAAGGTTGGAAAAACTCTAGAATCAAATGAAGGAACTGAAGAAATAGAATTTGATATAAAGTCACAAGAAGAAAATGTTGGAAGACCTCTAGAATCAAATGAAGGAGCTGAAGGGATAGAATTTGATATAAAGTCACAAGAAGAAAATGTTGGAAGAATTCTAGACCATGAAGATATTGTTTACTTTCATTAGTTAACTTAATTTTTTTTTAATTTGATAAATTATGAGAAAGTAAAGCTAATGGAAATTCACTAACAGAGACTTTAATTCAATAAGTTAAAAAATTAGAAGATTTAATTGAACAAAAGTAAAGTTAAAGATCTGAGATAAATTATGGTTAAATTTAGAGGGTATAATTTGCATTTTTGTCTTTATTTTTTTATCACCTCACTTTATTTTGTTATATAAGAATTTAAAAGTCATCTATATAACATGACATATGTTATCTTTCCTTCTCTATAGGAAAAAAAAAAAAAAAAAGGAAATGTACACTCAGGTTTTTCTTTGCGCACACTATTTTTCCCTATAATCAAACATAGGTGCATTTAGGTTACATTTGTTTTGTTTTAAAAAATTTCTACGAATTAAAATGTTTTCACCTTTAAATTTTTTAGGGAAAACTTTTTATTTCATATATTTTTTGTGTTCTTAAAAATGCTCTGGAAATTATTTTATGCTATTTGATGTGACGTAAAATAAAATTTAAAAAAAAATCTGATTTCATTTTTTATTTTGGGAAAAATAAAAAATTTTGTTAACAACTTCAGAAAATACTTGTTAATACTAATACATAACAAATAAATTAACCTTAAAAAATATATTTTTTTTAAGATATACATATTGACTAATATTATTTTATCATTAACACATATACCTTTAAAACATATACTTCCACCTAAAACATTATTCTAGTTAAAATATATGCACCTGTAACATTTAAAATAACCATAATATTACTACCATTAAATTTACATATAACCATCCAAAACTCTTAACATTATTCCATAACACATAACTAAAATACTACTATCATCCAAGTTTTAATACATAACCGTCCAACCCACTAAACATTGATCTATAATACTAATATCATCCAAGTTTTTGTTAAGTTTCCTTTCCTCCTCAATTACCTTTTCCCTTTACTATTTTTTGACTTTTTCACTCGACTACCGTTATGGTGTTAGCTTTGAACTAAAGCCTAGTCCAAGCCCAAGCAAGGTTAAATTTTTTATTTTTTATTTCCAAAGCCCGTAAACTCAGCCCAATTAAGTTTTTGCTTAGCATTCAAGTTTGTTGTAGCTTAATTAGTATTTCTTTTTCTTTTCTTTTTTTCTTTTAATTATATATATAAAAAAAAAAAGCTAGCCAAAAGAGCATTCACATATCAGTGAAACTAAAAAAATTAATTTTTAGTAACTTAAAAAATTACTTTATACTAATTTTAACACCTCATTTAACCCAAAATCAAAATTTTTAATTTTTTTCACTTTATTTAAATATTCTTTCTTTATTCTTTTTTACCAGTTTGTACTATAGTAATGAGAATATGTGATCCCACATAATAAACTTTTTTTTTATCACTTTGTGCTACAGTATGACAATTTACTATAGCTAGTTTGTATAAATTTTTAACTTTACCACCACCACCAATGTAACATACTTTTTAGTATTTTGGAGTGCTGAAATAGCATTTAATCTATCTCATCACAACTAATGTGAATGCTCTAACTTGACCAAATTGACTAGAATAAAATTATGGATACAACATTTGCACAACAAAACTTAAGGGTCCATATGGTTGGAGTGAAACAGTGAGGATAGAAAATAGAGAAGAGAAAAGTGGGGGGGGGGGGGGAATACTAATTTTATTAATGTTTGGTTGGAGAGAAGGGGATGATGGAAAATGGTTGAAGCCCAGTTGTTTTCTCCCTCCCATGGCCCACCATTATTTTATCTCACCAATTTGGAGAGAAAATAGAGGAGAGAGGAATAATTGCAATCAATGACTGAACTACCCTCCTCCTCTTACGTGTTGTACGTGCTTATTGCTTTTTTGGGGGGGGGGGGGGGGGAGGGAGGGGGTATGATCATACAAGTTGTGATGCTTTATTTGTTTTGCTCTTATTCTTTTCTCTCTTTTTTCTTTTTCTTTTCTTCTTTTTTGAGTATAAGTAGATGTGAATTTTTTTTTTAACTTTTTTTTTTGGTTATGATTTTTCTTTTTTTTACTAAATTTGGGTGATTGCCTTTTTTCTTGTTGTTTGCCATTTTATGTTTTAATTGAGCATCATTTTTTTAATAAGGACATGCGTAAATTTATACAAACTTATTTTTTTCCATCCCTCCACTTCTTCACTCGAACCAAATACAAATAAAGGAAACTAAAATCTCTTTTCTTCTCTCACTTTTCCATTTCCTCAACCAAACAAATTCTAAGTGGCAAAATGTTAACAGTATTAAAAAAAAAAAAAATGCCAATGATGGGCTAGATAAAAATCAATAACAAATTACCACTTAAAATTTGTTGTAAAATTATTGTAAAAATACTCCAGTTGGTGCCATTGCATTTGACGCCTGTACTGCTGGGACTGGCTTTTGCCTACCTATCGATTGAGTGCACATCTCACTGGGTGCCTGTATCATCCACTTATAATGGGGGACCCTTTCCACCTTGACTAGCATAAACTAAATTGACACTCTAAAGTTTTCCGAACTCAATAGATAGAATACTTTTTTTTTTTCGATACCAGATAAAATATTCATTAACAAAAAGTGGAGAAAGTACACAATGACACAAATAAAGACATCAGGCTTGTACAAAATTTAGATTTAGCCTGCACCTGTGAACTAGAAAGCAAGTAGTGACATAAGCTAAATCTATTACATGAGCTACTACATCCCTAGGAACAACAAGGAAGTTTATGGTCAATCCTTTAGCCCAAAACTGGTTTAAGTCTAAAAGCTAGTTCTTTTCAAGCCAATTTGGCCCTCTGCTCTGATTGCAAACCTGTGTGAGGCCTTTACTGTTACTCAAGAAAAGCAATCTGTTATATACCAGTTCCAAAGCCAGGACCATTGCCTCTCCCACAGCCTCCTGAATTGCAAGGCAGTAGGTCTTTTTACCACAGCTAGCTCCTCCTGTGAACAAAATTCTTCCTGCCACTGTTATTGCCTCAGAGGCATAACCACTTCTCTTGGTTCTTCTATTGGTGAAAGCTGCTACCTTGAGGACAAGTTGCCACTTTTGATTTGTGAATCTCTGCTGTGGTTGCGGCCTGCACTTAGACTTCTGAACTTGGTTGTTTTTGAAAGCTTCCTGGTACTTGCACAGAAGAGATTGGGAAGTTAGAATAACCTCCATTGGATTTGGCACTTTTCCTTGATGTAGAACCAAATTCCTATGGTTCCATATGGACCAGAGGGTTGTAAACAAGGATTGCAGTATTCCCATTCTGTCATTTTCTCTGAAATCATTCTGTAGCACACAAATTTCTACTCACTGTTTGATTGATAAATTAAAGCTATCTGAAGTCCTAATCTCCAGGTTTGATGCAGGCCAAACAGCCCAAGCAAAGTGTCATTTCAGGAACAAATGATTAATGGATTCCTCCTCATCATTGCACATAAGGCACTTGCTTGAGACTGTAATGCCCCTGTTAACCAAAAACTCAAAAACAGGCAAACTGTCATGCAATAATTTCCAGATGAAAGTTAGAATTTTGAGGGGGAGTTTGACTCTCCAAATTCTCCTCCGGACATTATTAGAAATGCCAAAAGATCTGTGGTCTTGTGAAGGAGCAGGGTAATGGTTCTGGAGAAGCATTTGATAAGCTTTCTTTACCTTATAGTCACCTGAAGTTGAGTATTTCCAGATGAGTTTACCCTCCATATTAGAGAGCCTAGATAAAGGTAGATGAAGGATTTCCTTAGCATCATGGGGATGGTAAAGCCTCCTAATTAAGTCCACATTCCATGTTTTTGTATCTTGATCAATGAGACCAGCAACAGTACCATTGAGTAAACTGTTCTCCATTAGGACAAGATTTGAGGCTTGATACCAATCTGGATGGGTGAGAGGAATTTGATGCCCACTTCCAACCAACCATCTGCCTTGGTGTAGGGATGATGATTGTGGTACAACAATGCCTTTCCAAGTCCAGGAGTGGTTTGGTTTAGGTTTATACTCTCTTAAGGAGGTTGTTGGAAAGTTTTTTTTTTTTTTTTTGGTAGGTTCTAGCTAGTGAGGAATTGGGATTTAGCTGAATTCTCCAAAATTGTTTAACAATCATGGCTTGGCTAATTAGGCTGAATTTTTTCAAACCAAGCCCCCCCTGCATTTAAGTTGACAGATTTTATCCCAATTAACTAGATGAAGTTTCCTATCTCCTAGTTCATGTCCCCACCAAAAGGCTCTAGTTATAGCATCTAAATTATTGCAGATAGTCTCAGGTATTCTAAGGCAAGAGAAAGTATACAAAGGCATGGCTTGAAGGACTGAAGAAATCAAAGTAGTTCTGCCAGCTTGGGAGAGAAGTTTGGCTTTCCACCCTTGAAGTTTACTTTGAACCCTATCAATGATATCTTGGAAATCATCCACTCTTCTTCCTCTAATATTGAAGTTGATGCCTAGATATTTACTTGGGTGTTGGACTAAGTTCACTTGGAGTGAAGAAGCAATAGATTCCTGAACCTCTTGAGGTGTATTGGGAGAGCAGTAAAGGTCAGATTTGTTAAAGTTTATGGCCTATCCTGAAATTGAGCAGTACCACAGGATAGTCCTCCTAAGATTGGTGAGAGAGGTTTTATCAATTTGAAAGAAGAACAAGGAGTCATTAGCAAACAAGAGATGCGTGAAGGATATACCATTTCTACCCACACGGATTCCTTTAATGTTCCTAAGGTTTTCTTCCTTTGAAAGAGCAAGGGAGAGAATATTTGCACAGAAGAGGAAGAGATTAAGGTGATAGAGGGTCACCTTGTCTAAGGCCTTTAGAAGGATTAAAGGATTGAGCAGGACTGCCATTGACCAACAAGGAGTACTGGACAGTGGTGACATACTCCATTATCCACTTTATCCAACAACTGTTAAAATTCATGGAAAGAAGCATAGCCTCAAGGAATTTCCAATTAACCCTGTCATAGGCCTTGCACATATCAATTTTCAAAGCTCCAAATCCTTTTTTCCTACCTTTCTTCTTTTTCAGAGTATCACAAATTTCATGAGCAAGCAGGATATTATCAGTAATATTCCTACCCTTGATGAAGGCACTCTGGTATGGAGTTATGAGCTTGTCCCTAAAGATTTAAGTCTAGAAACTAGGAATTTTGAGATGATTTTGTAGGTAACATTGCAGAGGCTAATAGGTCTGAACTAATTAACCTCCTCAATGGGAAGGGTTTTAGGAATGAGGGTGATGTATGTTTGATTAAGAGACCTAAGAATAGAGCTAGAGTGAAAGAAAGCATGAACATAGTTGAAGATGTCTTGTTTTACAAAACTCCAATACTCTTGATAGAAGAAGGCTGGAATTCCATCAGGGCCAGGAGCCTTGTGATGTCCAAGTTGGAATACTGCCTCTTCTATTTCAGCATTTGTCACTTGCCTATCAAGGTGATATCTTTGGTGCTGATCTAGTTTTGGGATTGGAAGGTCTTCTAACTCACCTATTAAGGTATGGACCTCCTTAGAATCTGTTTCACTGTATTGATTCTTAAAGTGATCAACCAAATATGCTTCAATTTCATTCAAATCCTCTATTTGGTTCCCATCAGCCTTTTTCAGCATTATTATTCTATTTCTGGCTCTTCCTTGTCTTACTATAGTCTGGAAATACTCGGTATTCCTATCCCCTTAAATAATCCAATCACTACATGCCTTTTGGGCCCACATGATCTCCTCTTTAGTCATGAGATTCTCAATCTCCTCCCTTAAAATTTTCTCCACTCTGACATCATCAATAGAAGAGATTGCATTCTGAATTCCTTGTAGTTTCCTTTGTTTTTCCTTTAACTCTCTATCCACTCTTCCAAAAATATTCCTATTTCATTCAGTGAACTTCCCCTTTACATTCTTGATTTTTTGTTGCAGAGTGTAAGCCCTCGAACCCTGTGAGTGAACATTCCATGCCTTCTGTGCCAGGTTCTTACGGTTAGCATGAGTGAGCCATATCCTCTCAGACCTAAAGGGTCTCTTTCTAAAAGGCTGCCTTAGGCCAAAATCTAGTGGAATGGACCTATGATCAGATCTTATTATAGCCTGGTTTTGAAGAGCATAGTGAGGATAAGCATTAATCCAATCCACAGTAGCATATGCTCTATCCAACCTTTCCATAACAAATGTTTCATCCTCATGTCCATTCATCCAAGTATACTTTTGGCCTTTAGCTTCTAATTCACAAAGCTCCAAATCAAATAAGGTTTTTTTGAGCAATTCCGCACCCTCAATCTTCCTAGTCTTAAATCCAAACTTATCATTTTGAGTAAGAATTTGGTTAAAGTCACCTATGCACAACCACTTTCTATGAGCAATATTCCTAATAGTTTTTAAATATGACCAAACTTGCTCCCTTTTTGATTGAATTGTGATAAGGATAAAATTGCAACACTCCCTGACGGTATGGCATGAAGCAACGTTCCAATTAAGCTCATCGGCTTCACCTTTGTCCATTAGCAGGTGACAGCAGAAAAACGACTTCGGGTTAACGGGGTCAGTTCGTTGACGATGAGAAGCTGACGGCTCTAGGCTGAGGGAATTGCACAAAGCTGACGGTTCCAGCATAACCTTGCCTTGTCTTCCACGAATGGGTATATAAGGAAATATCGTGCGCATCACGCTCAGTATTAGACTCCTATAAGGAAAGGATCCCGTAAAATACGCCCCAAAGAGACTCCTAAAAGGAAAAGATTTCTAATCCAACAAGGAGAGGTCAACACTCTACTACTATAAAAGCCCCAATACCCTCACTAACCAAGGTACGCATAATTTACCCTCTCTAGCACTCTAGAGTTGTGAGAATAGTTCTAACTTGACCTTCGGAGGGTATTTGGCCAGCACCACACCGGTGCTCTCTGCTAGGTCTTCTCTTTTTTTGTGTAGGTATTCTCTCGAGCGTGTGGAGACTGTGTAGCTCACTGGTGACTTTTTACAGCATCATCAGTTGGCGCCGTCTGTGGGGAAAATAAGACTTTGACGAATTTGTTTTCAGATTCGAAAGCCATAGCAAACGCTTCCCGGAAAAAAGAGTTGCATGGTGCTGACTCGCTCAATGGCAACCACGAACAACATTCAAGGAGACAAAGCTCGCACAACGGCCCTCGAGAGGCAGGTTCAGACCTTGGCCACCGTAGTGGAACGTCTCACTAAGGAGAACCACGATCTGGAGGAGCAGTTACGCCAGAAAAACACAGGTTATGGCACCTAAGAGCAGGACTAAGAAGGCACCAGTGCCGATAGAAGGGAACGAGAAGGGCCAGAGGGCAGTAACGTTCCGAGTAGACCAGAGCGACAAAATTTGAGCATGCCATCCCTCACGGATGCAACCCCTCCACATATCCCCGCTGAGATGCAGGCGATGAAGGAGCAGATGGAGGTTATGATGAACGCCCTCAAGGGACGGGTGTCCAGCGATCTTGACGATCTGGTCAATCGTACCAACTCACCATTCACTGCGGCCGTCAACTCCTTCCCTCTACCACATAAGTTTCGCATGCCACAGATCAACAGTGACGACGGAGTCAAGGACCCTCTAGGTCACCTAGAGACCTTCAAGACTTTGATGCACCTTCAAGGAGTGGCGGATGAAATCATATGTAGGGCCTTCCCCACAACACTGAAGGGTGTGGCAAGAATTTGGTTCAGCCGGTTGACGCCTAACTCCATCAGCACTTTCAAGGAGCTAAGTACTCAATTTACTGCGCACTTCATTGGGGGACATAGGTATAAAAAGTCTACGGCTTGCTTGATGAGCATCAAGCAGCAAGAGGACGAAACGCTAAGATCCTACATATTCCGTTTCAATAAGGAAGCTCTCTCGATCGACGAAGCCGACGACAAGATACTTGTGGCGGCCTTCACGAATGGGCTGTGGAAGGGTAAGTTTTTGTTCTCCATATACAAAAACGACCTGAAGACCATGTCAGAAGTACTTTATAGGGCCACCAAGTACATGAATGCTGAAGACGCGCTGCTGGCCCGAGAGGAAAAGCCCAAGAAAAAGGAGAGGCAGGAAGACACACGGCAAAACCAAGGGCGTAAGAAGGCAAGAATAGGAGACCGAAGGGATGAAAGGCGTTCTAAGATCCCGAGAGGAAGGTTCACAAGTTTCACCCCACTAATCGCCCCGATTGACCAAGTCCTGATGCAAATCAAGGACGAGGAGGCCTTGACCTACCCTAGAAAGCTGAAAGGAGATCCCAACAGGCGATCGAAGGACAAATATTGCCGCTTCCATCGTGATCACGGTCATGACACAGCTGATTGCTACGACTTAAAGCAGCAGATTGAGGCCCTCATCAGACAAGGGAAATTGCAAAAGTTCATCAGCAAAGATAGAGCAAATCCACCCCCTCAACAGCAGCATCTCCGACGGGATAATGAACGTCCAAGACCCCCCATAGGGGACATAAGGATGATTATAGATGGAACAGCAACTACTGGGTTGTCCAAAAAGGCCCGCAAAACCTACCTTAGGATGGTCCAGAATGTTCAAATGACGGGTTCCGTACCAAAGATAGCACGGAGAGAGAGCCCCATTATCGGGTTCTCAGAAGAAGATGCACGGCGTCTCCATCACTCGCACGACGATGCGCTTGTCATTAGCATAAAAGTAGGAGACTACAACTTACACCGGGTGTTGGTTGATAATGGCAACTCGGCAGATATCCTGTACTACCCGGCATTCCAGCAGATGAGAATTGACAGGGAACGACTGATTCCAACGAACGCTCCGTTAGTCGGTTTTGGAGGAACAAGGGTGTTCCCCTTAGGCACAGTCACATTATTTGTAATAGTAGGCAACTACCCTCAGCAGATCACCAAGGACGTAACGTTCCTAGTAGTCGAGTGCTCGTCCGCATACAATGCTATCCTGGGACGACCCACCCTGAATTCGTGGAAGGCTGTAACCTCAACTTACCTCCTAATGATTAAGTTTCCTACCGACTATGGAGTAGGAGAGTTACGCGGAAATCAAATGGCCGCTCGCGAATGCTACGTGGCCATGATGGAAATGGATGACCACCTCCAAGCCATGAATATAGAAGAACACCGGATGGAGACAGAGCTTGTAGAGAAGCTTAAAGAGATACTTCTTGACGATTCCAAACCAAACTGAACAACCAAGATTGGAACCCTCGCTAATCCCATAGTCCGCCAGGCGATCGCGACTTTCTTCAGAAATAATCGGGACGTATTCGCTTGGAGCCACGAAGACATGCCAAGGATAGACCCTTCAGTCATGGTGCACAGGCTGAATGTGTCGCCCTCTTTTCCACCCATCCGACAAAAGAAGCGGGTGTTCGCCCCGGAGCGGGATCAGGCCATAGCGGAAGAGGTCCGCAAACTACAGGAGGCAAGCTTCATTAGAGAGGTTTATTACCCCGACTGGTTGGCAAATGTAGTGATGGTTAAGAAAGCTAGCGGTAAATGGAGGATGTGCGTGGACTTCACTGACCTAAACAAAGCATGCCCCAAAGATAGCTATCCTCTCCCGCGGGTCGACATTCTGGTAGACTCTACGGCTTAGCATCAGCTACTAAGCTTCATGGACGCTTTCTCGGGTTACAACCAAATCCGAATGCACGAAGATGACTAAGAGAAAACTTCGTTCGTGACTAGCCAAGGCCTATTCTGTTATACAGTGATGCCATTTGGTCTAAAGAACGCGGGCGCAACGTATCAGAGGCTTATGAACAAGATGTTCTCGCAACAAATCGGGAGAAATGTCCAAGTCTACGTTGACGACATGCTAGTAAAAAGTCGAAAGGAGGAAGATCACTTGGAAGACCTTAATGAAACATTCAACACCTTTCGCTCTTATAACATGAAGCTCAATCCAGGAAAGTGCGCATTCGGAGTAACGGCAGGAAAATTCTTAGGATTCATGGTGTCTCAAAGGGGCACCGAGGCTAACCCAGACAAGATCCGAGCCATAATGGAGATGGCACCCCCAAGAAATGTGAGGGAAGTGCAAAGCCTCAATGGCAAAATAGCAGCACTGAATAGGTTCGTGTCAAGGGCAACAAACAAATGTTTACCCTTCTTCCACACGCTGAAGAAGTCTTTCGAGTGGACTGACGAGTGTCAGCGGGCATTCGAGGAGTTAAAAGCTTATCTCTCTTCCCCGCTGCTGCTAGTCCATCGTAGGCCGGTGAAGAGCTTTTCCTCTATCTGGCCATCTCCTCTGCCGCCGTCAGCTCCGCCTTGGTAAGAGAAGAAGGAAGAGTGCAAAAACCCATGTATTACGCCAATCGGGCACTCCGCGACGCCGAAGAAAGATACCCGCCCATGGAGAAACTCACTTTCGCATTAGTTACAGCAGCCCGCAAACTCAAACCGTACTTTCAAGCCCACACGGTGATCGTTCTGACCGACAAGCCCTTGCGGCGGGCAATAAGCAACCCTGAAGCTGCTGGTCGGCTGACGCTATGGGCCATAGAATTGAGCAAGTTTGACATCCAGTACCGCCCATAAACCGCCATCAAAGGACAGATCGTCGCAGACTTCATAGCTGAATTCACCAATGACGAGGACAAGGGGGCAGAAGAACCTCCTCAGTGGAGCATACATACAAACGGATCATCTAACAGGCAAGCTGGAGGGGCAGACGTCATATTATTGTCACCCGAAGGAGACACAGTTGAATGTATGGTACGTCTCGACTTCCCCACTACCAACAATGAAGCGGAGTATGAAGCACTAGTAGTAGGCCTCGACCTCGCCAAAGCAGCGGGGGCCGCAAACGTAGTCATTTACTGCGACTCTTAGGTCGTTACTAACCAAGTGAATGGAGACTACGAGTGCAAGGGCGAAAGGATGAAGAAATACATGGATCAAGTAAGGAGAAGAGTAGACGACTTAAAGGCCAAAATCATCCAAATCCCCAGAGGAGAGAATGAGCAAGCCGACTGACTTGCCAAAGCCGCTTCAGCAGAACATATAATCACCCCTGGTAATGTGCTCTCTTTTTTTTAGCTTTCTCCACTAATAGATTCCGACGACGTGTAGGAGATAGGTTCTGAAAATAACTGGACCACACCGATAGTTTCATACTTGAAGGACGGCGTCTTGCTAGATGGGAAGGAGGCCGCGAGAAAGCTGAAGGTTCGGGCAACAAGGTTCGTCTTGATAAAAGACGTCTTGTATAAAAGAGGCTTCTCCCGTCCATATCTAAGGTGCTTAGGTACTGAAGAGGCGGACTACGTCATGAGAGAGGTGCACGAAAGGATCTGCAGAAACCATTCAGGGTCAAGATCATTAGTACATAAGCTAGTGCGAGCGGGGTACTATTGGCCCACCATGCAGAAAGACGCCGAGGCTTATGTCAAGGCCTGCGACAAGTGCCAAAGGTTCAGCAATGTTATTAGACAACCAATCGAAGAGTTGACCCTGATGACGGCCCCATGGCCGTTTGCTCAGTGGGGACTAGACATCATGGGACCATTTCCTACCGCAATACGACAGCTGAAATTCTTGATAGTGGGTATTGATTACTTTACGAAATGGGTGGAAGCTGAAGCCTTGGCCACCATTACGAAAAAGAACATACGGAGTTTCGTCTAGAGATGCATCGTGTGCAGGTTTGGCATCCCTAGAGTCTTAGTCTCAGACAACGGAAAGCAATTTGACAACGACTCCTTCCGGGACTTCTGCTCCCAGTTAGGGATCAAAAACCATTACTCCTCCCCCGCCCACCCTCAGGCTAATGGGCAAGTCGAAGTCACAAACTGATCCTTGCTCAAGATCATCAAGACTCGGCTCGAGGGGGCAAAGGGTATATGGCCTGAAGAGTTGCCAAGTATATTACGGGCATACAGGACCACGGCAAGAACGTCCACAGGAGAGACACCATTCCGACTAACCTATGGGAGCGAGGCAGTCATCCCAGCCGAGGTCGGACTCACAAGCTACAGAGTGCATAACCATGACGAAAGCAACAACGACAAGGCCATGCGTCTACAACTTGACCTAGTAGATGAAGTCAGGGCGACGGCAGAACAAAGGCTAGCACGATACCAGGACCGCATGGCTAAGCACTACAACTCCCGGGTCCAACACAGAGACTTCCAGGTTGGAGATCTCGTTCTAAGGAAGGTCATGGGCGCTGCAAGAGACCCTATCCAAGGAAAGCTCGGCTCTAACTGGGAAGGACCCTACCAAATCACGGCATGGCAGAGGAAGGGCACTTACCACCTAGAAACGTTAGATGGACGAAAGCTGCCACATCCATGGAACACCGAGCACTTGCAAAAATACTATCAGTAGAAGACAGCATAAAAGAACAATACTCCTCATTCCCAGTTTATTTTCTTTTAGTCATTTATCCTAGTTTACTTTTGCCTACAAGTACTTTTTAAGTCCAAAGGACTGAAATATTCTTTTTGGAACGATTTTCTACTTATGCATTCACAATAATAAAAGGAGTTTATTCAAAAATAACTGACGTGTTTGTTATAGGGATAGAATTAGTTGATCCACAAAGTAGACGAGTCTACTAACAAGTCCATTAAAGTGGACAAAACTATAAAGCTGACGGACTTGTCAAAAAGACAAATCCACGAAGTCCATTAAAGTGGACGAAGCTATAAAGCTGACGGACTTATCAAAAAGATAAATCCACAAAGTCCATTAAAAGTGGACGAGGCTACAAAGTTGACGGACTTATCAAAAAGATAAATCCACGAAGTCCATTGAGGTGGACGAAGCTATAAAGCTGACGGACTTATCAAAAAGATAAATCCGCAAAGTCCATTAAGGTGGACGAAGTTATAAAGCTGACGGACTTATCAAAAAGATAAATCCACGAAGTCCATTAAAGTGGACGAGGCTATAAAGCTGACGGACTTATCAAAAAAGATAAATCCTCCAAGTCCATTAAAGTGGACAAAACTATAAAGCTAACGGACCTACAAAAAGATAAGTCCATAACACGGACGATACTATAAGCTGACGGACTTATAAAAATAATGAGTTCGTCGTATGAAACGTAGACGAGGCTATAAAGCTGACGGACCTACAAAAAGATAAGTCCATAACACGGACGATGCTATATGTTGACGGACTTATAAAATAATGAGTTCATTGTATGAAATATAGACGAGGCTATAAAGCTGACGGGATCGAAAATAACGGGTTCGTCAAGGCTATAGACGAGCTCAAAATCATAATATAAGTTGATTACCCATGAGGCGAAGAAAGCCAATAAACTGACAGGCTTATCATGCCCTTAAAAAGGACATCAACAATAGAATCTACGAGTTTGCAAGAGTAATAGAGATTATAGACCAACAAACTCATTTTGAAACATTCTACAACAAATAAAAGCAACAGGAACAACATACCACAAATGAAAGTAGAACGTTTACAAAATACAAGTTCTGAAGCAAAGGGGCATTCAAACATTGTCTACATATTAAAGTATTACAAAAAATAGGGACGGGACTAAGCAAGGGGAGCATCTTTAGAGGTCCCGTCACCTTTATCCTTAACAGAAGGATTTTTCGCGACCAGGGCTTCGACAGGCTGGTTGGAAGTAGAGACGGGAGGATTGGCAGCAGGTTGGGCTAAAATGACGGCACCATCATCTTTATGAGGAAGATTGGACTTAGGGAAGCCATCATCATCATCAACAATGACGTCATCAACAATGACGTCACCAACAGGCGTCGTTGGCTCAGGATCATCCATTGTAATCCCAGATAAGTCCAACTTCGAGAAAGCTGACGCAACTTGTTTAAGGCAATCTTCGAACCCAGTACCATAATAATCGGCACAAGCGTCAATGAATGATTGCGACTCCTTAAATTTTTGGACAGCGTCAATCCCAGCCGTCACCACTTGTTCGTGCAAAGCCGTCACTTCTTCCTGAAGTTTCTCTTTCTGACGCTCTGCCTCTCCCAACTTCTCTCCCTACGCCTTCAACTCACGGTTCAGATCGCGAAGGCCCTTCTTATATTGGGCCTGTTGATCCAACAAATTGGAGTTGTGCTTCCTAACCCGGGTGACGACGTCCTCCTTGGCAACGCACCGGTCCTGAAGTGCCTTAACACGTACCAAGGCCTATAAAGGGTACGGTCGTCAGCTAACAAACAAGGAATAAGCGAAGTAAGACCTACCAAGGAAATATGCATACCCGGGTTAAGTCAAAAAAAGCTGACGCCCCCAATTCCTCCGTCCCTAGCTGAGCATAGGGATCTATGTCCGTCGACTTTATAAAGACTCTATTTCCTCGATGGCGTAATCCTTGTGAGTAAGTAAGCAGTGGGGTCCTTCAGCAATGGGACCAGAGGAAGTCATCATCCCCTTCCCCGCCCCACGAACTAGCTTGGAAGGTGACTTCTTCTTGGCGTGCACCTCCCCGGTAGTGATGGCTACCTTTTTAAGGGAACGCTCATCCTTCCCGTCACTCTTTCTTTTCACCGAGCCTTTGGCGACGGTCTTGGGGGTTGATGAGAAAGTCCCGTCTCTTCCCTTGGCCGCCTTCTCTTCCTCTTTCTTACGGGTAGCAGCAGCCCTCACCCTTTACTTAGCAGCCTCCATTTCTACAAAATTGATGTATGATTGGCGGATTAGACAGAAGGAATGAATTGACGAGGAAAATACAGACGACTTACGGTGACGGGAAAGAGTGTCTAATCTGCGAGCTTTCTCCATCGGTTCCGAACCTCCACAATAGACGTACAAAGCGTCGAGTGTTATGAGGTCCCGACACTTCCGTTCGTCCAAAGGAATCTCTGTTACACGGCGAATGAAGTCTTCTTGCTCCTCTGAAATATGAGGGCGAATGCTAGCTGAAAATAAGGGAAATAGATGGCGTTAGAAACTTAGAATTGGCAAACGAAGAAAAAAGCAGACGGGATTAACCTGAGTCCTTGACAAAAGCCTAAGTATTGTCAAAGTAACCACAGGGCATCGTCTCCTATTCCTCTTGATGACACACCCAATCCATCCCCTTAACAAAAAAGTATTTACTTTTCCAGTTTCTGTTAGAATCCGGCATATCAGACACTAGTCTCAAGTCCCTCTCTCAGACGGCGAAATGATACGTCCCCCTAGAGGAAACAAGGTGTTGGGGTCTATAGCAATAGAAGAACTTGTCCAACGAAAGCTGACGGTTCCCTCCACTCAATTGACCCCATAGAATCTCAGCACCTATAAAGATCCTCCAGGCATTCGGAGCAATCTGGCTGATGGACAATCCCAGAAAATCAGCCAACTAACAATGTAAAGCCGTCAATGGTAGTCTAAGCCCTGCAGCAAACATAGCGTCGTACATACCAACGTCTGTCGTCCTCCTTGTATAGCATTGCTCGCCTTTCCTAGGAAGGCGGAGAGGGATATGGTCGGGGATTTGGTAACGGGTACGCAATTCCTTAAAGACCCTGTCACTCATGTTTGGTAAGAACTTATTGACGGCCCAATCCTCAGGAAGAATGAAGGGACGGTTGCCTCCGGGACTTTCCTGAGTCCCTTCACAAGATCCCTCGTCACCTTCATCTCCACCTCCGTCACTATTTCTCTCCTCTTCTTCCTCCTCAGCATCACCCTCTTCACTCACCACTCCTTCCTCACCTTCCTCCCCATAATTTTTAACCTCCTCGTTAAGGGATTGGGCTGACGTTTCCCTTTCTGAAGACCAGGAAGAACCCTCGGACTCATGACCTGAACCAAACACCTCGTCATAGTCCGCTCCTTCGCGGACTGACGAGTTCTCACCCGACGCGTCACTTGACATCTGACTACCTACAGGTGACAGATTCATTCTAAGAACCTAAGATGATGGTCTCATTAGAGAACCAACTAAATAAAAATATATATGTAGAAGAAAAAAGAACTTACAAGTATGGCTTTTGAAGTGGCAGATTCAAATGCGACGGCAACAGCGCAATCAACGAAGTCAACAAACCCACGGGGTAAAAGCTAACGAGGCTTCTCTCAGGTAATCAGCGAGGATGAAGTAGGAGGAATGAGGGGAAAATGCGAGTTATATATAAGAGGTGAAATGCACGGAAGATGAAGCGACGCCTTCGTTCAGAAGCGGAACCAACTGGGATACGCCACGTGTTCGAGCATTTAATGTTGGCAGCTCAAGGAGTTGCCCCTAAATAGTCTTTCTTATTTCCTGGCCAAGGAGGAGATTAGCAATGAAAATCTAACTCCATAATCCGTCAGCTTAAACTGACGGCACTATGGAGTAAGAGGCAGCTAATAAGGATAAAATTGCAACACTCCCTAATGGTATGGCATGAAGCAACGTTCCAATTAAGCTCATCGGCTTCACCTTTGTCCATTAGCAGGTGATAGCAGAAAAACGACTTCGGGTTGACGGGGTCAGTTTGTTGACGATAAGAAGCTGACGGCTTTAGGCTGAAGGAATTGCACAAAGCTGACGGTTCCAGCATAACCTTGCCTTGTCTTCCACGAATGGGTATATAAGGAAATATCGTGCGCATAACGTTCAGTATTAGACTCCTATAAGGAAAGGATCCCGTAAAATACGCCCCAAAGAGACTTCTAAAAGGAAAAGACTTCTAATCCAACAAGGAGAGGTCAACACTTTACTACTATAAAAGCCCCAATACCCTCACTAACCAAGGTACGCATAATTTACCCTCTCTAGCACTCTAGAGTTGTGAGAATAGTTCTAACTTAACCTTCAGAGGGTATTTGGCCGGCACCACACTGGTGCTCTCTGCTAGGTCTTCTCTTTTTTTGTGTAGGTATTCTCTCGAGCGTGTGGAGACTGTGTAGCTCACTGGTGACTTTTTACGGCATCATCAAATTGGATGTCCATATATAAAGGAAATGGATAGTTGGTTACCTTTGTTGTCAATAAGATATGCATGAATCAAATGTTTGGAGCTGTAGTGAATGTTGAGCTAGTGAGTTAACATCTAGCCTAGCAACAGTCCACCATTGAAGCCTTCTCTAGGAACCTCCCAACCTTCCATGAAGCCACGTTTTTCCAAAAAAAATTTTCCCTTGTCTTTATTAAGCCGAGTCTCCATCAAGAACATGATATCTGGTCTGCATTCCTGGGCCTTTTTTTGGCATTGCAGAACTGCAGAGGGGCTGCCCATCCCTCTACAGTTCTAGCTTAATACTTTCATAGGTGCTGGGGAAGCTGTTGGAGGCCAACTTCCCGAAGCCTTGAATTCGTGCTAGACTCTGCTTCAAGAGATACCATCTGATCAGAACCATCTCCATCTTGTGCAATCTCCTTGTCAAACATAGCACACAAAATTATCTGTTTAATATTCCTTCCAATTTTGCGAATTTCCTTTCGGATTCTCTTTCTTGAACTAGTTTTTAAATTCTCCAATCCTACTATTGTAGTTCCAGATTCATTACACCAGAGGCTAGGTGTTGGGACTGTGGGAATAAGGGGTATAAGTGATAGAGGGGGCCCTGGACCAAGGGTCAGTTGTTCAAATGGGCCCAAATCCTTTACATTGGGCCCTTCTTTAGTGGGCAGATCATTACCCAATGTGCCTTCCTAATGGCCTGTCTGCAATGCTCCACTATTAGAATTCCCAATTTTTGATTCCAGCAGTCTAGGCCCATTACTTGAGTCCCCCAATTCAAATCTAAATCTCCCTCTATCAACCCGTTGAACTAGGGTCTCTATAAAGGAATCAGGGGATTCAGGAATACAACCTTTTGCCCATCCTTGATCTTACATGGCTTCAGGACGACTCTCATTCAAGCTATCCAAGTTAAACATGATTGCTGTAGTATCGCTCTCTGATTCTGAATCCATAAAGTGGGGTTTGTGATGAAAGGACCACTCCCCTCTATCCAAGCCCATTGTAGGTTAAATTTTGGTGGTGGTTGCCATGATGGCTGGTTAAGGAGGGAATGTTGGTGTTCAAGGAAGGAAGTTGTGTATCAATCAACTTATTTAAAGAGTCCCCTATTCTGTCATTGCCATGGTTAGACTCCATTATAGCTAGGGAATTAACAGGGGTTTGGGGCACAGTTTGTGGTTCCAAGGGAACATGTATGATGGTAGGATTCTGTGAAGGTTGGGATGATTGGTCTGTAGTGTTAAGGTTCAGTATGTTGATGGCATTTTGTATGATGGAAGTAGTGTTAGTTTGTCCTTGATTAGGTGGTATTGTAGTTGCATGTTGGGAATATGGTGTGCTAGGTGTACTAGGATCAGGGTACTCATGAAATGCATGTTGATGATGAGCTTGTTCAGGAACTTGGTTTACCTGTCTGAACCTTACTTGTGTGGTCCATCTTTTCCGACAATTATGAATCACACGGAGTTCATTTGTAAATTGTGGTTGAAGTCCATCAAACCTGTACTGAACTTGGTAGAGTTCCTGAATTCTGAGCCTCTGCCTAAAGAGCATTACCTCCACATCATCCATTCTGTGAGTACATTGTCCCCTTGTATGACCAATTAAACCACATCTCGTGCACAACTTGTGCACTCTCTCATAACAACATTGGATCCAGACCCTAGATCCAACATCCAAACGTAGCATGAAACCAGCAATCAGAGGAAGCCACGGATCGATGCGAACCTTAATCCTCATGAAACGAATATTTCTCGGTAATGTATCCTCCCAATCAACTCTCCCCGCTAAACCCATCATTTGACCCATCCTCTCTGCTAGCTCAGGGTACTGATACTCCAACGGTAGTCCATGAAGTTGAACCCACATTGAGATGAAATTGATCTGAAGGTTACCCAATACCAAATTTGGTCTCCACCTTTCAACCACCAAAAGAGCACCATCCACAGCCCATGGCCCTTCATTGCAAATGTGGTTAAGATCTTCAAGAAATTCAAAATGGAAGATATAGAAATAGGAATCCCTACCCACAACAGAAACATTTCCTCTGATCTTCAATGCATGGCTTACAATGTGTTGTAGATGATGGACTAAGAATTTCTGATAATCCATTATAAACCCAATGGCACACAAATTCCAGAAATCCCTCTGGCTAGCTATATCCTCTGTATCGAGGACAACTAAAGGGCCATGTCTTGCAAAGGGTACTTCATCTTCGTCACTGGATAGTAGATCAAAGTCCATTTCTTCTTTAAGTAAGTCAGCACTAATGTTGGATTCACTACTGTCTGTCCATCCGTATTCTTTGGCATTGATGTTGTTTTCCATTTGAAGACACTAAGAGCATCCACAGCAGTGGAGCTATTTTTTTAGCTATTTGGCACCACAAAAAGCTACTTTACCTATTTTACCTATTTTACCTATTTCTAGCAACAGTAGATCTATTTTAGTTTTTAACATAATAAAATAATATAAACATTACAATAAAATAATATATCTATTACAATAAAATAATATATCCCACTAAAAAAAAAAAACCACAAATTGATCATCTAAAGAATCTGAAGAACAATAAGCAAACCCAAAACTCCAGCCACCTCCACTGCCACCCACAACCCACAACCACCTCCACTGCCACCCATAACCCACAACCACCTCCACTATCCACAAGCCACCATTAACACAACCCAAATCCATCAAATTTGCAACAAAATCATCTCAAAAACCAACCAAAATCACACATAAAAACAACCAAAATTCAACAAACCCACAAATCCAGCAACAAAAAAACCCAATGATAACCAACAAAAAAAACCCACACCACTGCCACAGCCAACAACAACCGCCCACAGTAATGGCTTGGGACAACCCACCATCACTACGAACACAAACCACAAACACAACCCACGAACACAACCCAATCAACAACCCACCACCACCACCACAAACCCACCTCAACAACCACCACCCACAACTCTAATTAAAAATAAAAAATAAAAAAAAATAAAAAATAAAAAAAACACCACCACCAGGCTTGGGTTGCCGACGGCTTGGTACTTGTGTTGGCAACGGCTTAGGACTTGGGTCGCTGGTGGCTTGGCGGGTAGGGGCTAAGGAGTGGTGAGGAGTGCTGGGTTTAGTGAAGAAGAAAGGCGAAGTAGAAAGAAAAAATTAGAGAAAAAATGGCTGGAGGAAGGAACAAAAAAAAAAAAAAAAAAAAAAAAATTGAAAGGGAGAAGTGCTGGGTTGGGTTCAGTGAAGAAGTAAGAATGAATGTGAAAAAGAATATATATATATATATATATCATATACTATATATAATAGCAGAAGCATTTCCCTACAATTAAGGAGGTGCTGACATGTTTAAGTTAAAAAGCGATACATTACATTGTTTGGTAACACTATAACACAATTTAAAAACGATAAATTATAATTTTTCACTACATTAAAACACTGTTTGGAGCCTCTTGGTATAAAAGGAAACTAACCGCTTAAAAAAAAAAAAAAAAAGAAGAACATTACTACACGGAGAAACGAGAAAGAGAGATCGAGAGAAAAGAGAGACAGAGAAATAGAGAGGTGTCGAAATTGAGAGAGAGGCTATGAAGACACGGAGAAAGAAATAGAAAAAGAGAGAGGCGATCCTGGGACACGGAGAAAGAAGAGATCGCCTCTCTATTTCTGACAGAACGCCTCTCTGTTTCTTTCACTAAGATCAGAGTTCATTCGCCATTTTGATTTTACTAGAGAAAGAAGCAGAAGAAGGAAGATGATACTGACTTCAGCGTCAAGAACGAAAAAAGTCCCCTCTGCCCACAAACAACGCCTCTGATGGGTTCTATTCTTTTTTTGATTTTTTTTAGGTTAATTAGATCTGTTATATGCATTCAATTTTTCCAATTTGGTTCTAGATTTGGATTCAAAAATTAGGGCAAAAGAAATCAGGTTTTAATATGTGACTTTCTTTTCGCTTCCTTTTCAATTTGTTAACACCGATGCTTGCGATCCAGAGATAGAGAAGGAGGAAAAAATAAACCTTGCGATATAGAGATGAGAAGGAGACAGACATTGAGAGAACTACCACCGATAAGTTTTTATTTTTTTCATTCTTTCTTAGATCTGGGTATGGGTATGAAATATGAATTAGTTTTGAGAAATTTGGTTGGATTGATTTTTATTTAGGTATTTGGGTAACATTAGGTTTTGATTTGATTTTTTGAAATTTGGGGTTATATATGATTTAGGTTTGGAGAGGGCAAAAACAGAGAAATAAGAGAGAAGGAGAGAGTTCTCCGTTCCCATTTATTTTTTCAATTTCTTGGGTTTTGTTTTGTCGATTATTGTTTTTTTGGTTAGAATTTTGTTCCTATTTGGCAGTTCTTTTTTTTCATCGTTTGCCACTGAAATTAATTTCAGAATTGTTTTTTTCTTTTTCTTCTGTTTCTCCCTCCAGTTGCAGAATACCGTTTCCCTGTGCCAGATAAAGACATTGGGACTTCTGCAATAAGAGAATTAAAAGGTACAGTTAGATTTTAATTTCTTTGGTTCTTGCTAGAATTAAGATCCTTAATGAATGCAAATATTGAAGTGTTCTCTTTACATTTGAACTCACATGACTCAATTTGGATTGTGACTTATCATGTTTAAATAAGAAAAACTAAATTTTGAATTGTAACGTAATTAATATTTGCATTCATTGTTACTATTTGTCTTTTACTATATGTTTGTTTGATGTTTTTGAGTTACTTTCAAATTCCTGAGTGAATATTTGTGGTCCATTGGTATGTTGTTGAGACCCAACAGTTGTGTTTTTTAAAGCAAGAGGAATTGAATAACACAATCCAAAAAAATTTAGAAGAGTCATGAAAGTTGGTACTAAAGACATAGAAAAAAAGGAAAATAAAAATGTTACATTCTGATGCTTCTGTAATTACTTATTTGAAGTTCAAACCAGATTCAAAAAATTGGTTTGTGGTTTATAGCATTTCTATTTTTACTAATTGTGTGTTTCCCTGTGCCCGTTTTTTAAATTTTGGTTTGTGTTGTCTTTCATTCCAGTTTTCGGTATTTGTGGATTTCTCTGTTTTTTGCTAGCTTTGAAACAATATTTTGCCAGATTTGGATCCATACTACTAGACTTATTGTTAGTTACTTAAAGTTCAGTGGTGTATAAAAGTACACGCATTTGAAACTTTTGATTAAATAAGTAAAAGAACTTGAATGTTGCCTAAGAAGGGTTAGCAAGAAAAATGATAATCATGTCAGTTGAATAATCCCAATTATTTTCTGTCTCTATCGTTGTTGGGCATGGAAAACACAGATTGACTATGCTTCCAACAATCTCCGCTTTCACTGGTACCTTCAACCTCTCTCTCTTAAGGATTTTCCATTATCTATTTTTGTTTTTTTCAAATCAATTTTTTCCTTGGTTTCTCAATTCCCATCAAACTATTCGAAGAAAGGCTTGAACTGAATTTTTGGTCAATTGTTTCTTAATTTTGATTTTAGTTTAAGGTGAGTGGAAGCATGAAGGCAAGCAGATGTAGAAGCTGTCCGGGAAGCCAGACGTAAGATAAAGCTTAAGAGATAAAGCAGCACGACAAGCATTAGGCCATTGTGACTGAACAAATATGAGATAATGTTTAGTACTGTGTAGTGCCATGTTTTTGAGATATCTGCGACTGCATGAGAATTGTGTTTTCTCATGTGATCTTGATGTTATGAGTCTGATGTTGCGCTTTAAATCCTCTTTATGATCATCAATGACTGATTAATATGGGTCCAGCTGTCAATGGTGGTTAAAATTGTTTGCCAATTGTAATGTTCATTTTTACTAAGGTTGCATGCTTTTTCTAAGGACAGGGTTACCATTGTTGTTAGTGCTCAAATGTAAGACTCAAGTAATATTCCTTTTTCCTTTTCCTACAAACAGAGTGGGAATTGATATGGTTGCTTGGAGTTTAAAGTGTTTGTTTTGATTTTGGATTTTTATTTTTTGAGGATAGCTGAATTTGAGTTTGATTTTTCCTTTTATTTTATTTTTGGGGTGGAAAATGTAATTGGGCTATTTGTGTGCCTTTTTCCTTCTATATCACATAAGATCTACACATTGTTTTGAAATTCATAAGTATATATTTGTCACATAAAATAGAGTCTCATTTTCCCTTTTCCTTTTTCTCATTAAGGTATTTGGGTTAGAATTCATTTCGTTTTGGGTTATTAACCAAATCCAAGTTAGTTTATGTTGTAATGAAACTGTAAGTGGTATGCCAGTATAGACTTTTTTGATATTAAATAATCACATAAGAACTATTAATTATTGTTATTAAAATTCTATCAGATATCTCCTCATTATCAATAATTTAACTTGCTTCGTTCATTGAACCAAATTTTTTTTTTTCAAAAATTCTGCTTATTAGTTATTGATGCAGTTCATAAAAATACTATAATCCAATCATTTATAAATTTGATTGTGATAGTTATCTATGTATTTAATTTGAAATTCATACTAGGTGTTATTCTTCACATGTTGCTCCTCTTTATAATTTGGTTTCCTATGTTCTTTTTATTTCGTTGTTTACAAGTTCTTTGAGGGCTTCTTTTTATAATTATTTTTCTTGGGGTTGTGATGTAAAGGTCAAAGAGTTCGTAAATCACAATGATTGAGGCATGTAATTGCGTTACAATGAATATCATAATTTAATGGTAAGTTTAGGGATTTTCCCCTTTATTTCTATTGATTTTTTAATATATATATATATATATATATATTCGAACATGTAAAAAATATATATTTGAACATGTAATAGAATGCAAACTTGGCAAAGAAGCAGGAAATTAGGAACAATGGGCATTTTGTTCTTTGAAACTTATTTCTCTGCATCTTGCCATCCTATATCTATGGTAAGCTTTTTTGTAGCAGGCATTATTCTTTTGATGGACAATTTCTACTTAAGCATAATTTGGTTTTAATGCTCATTTGAGAAATTTGTTATTTGTAAATTCTATTAAACAGTTTACTTGCTGCAAGTATTTTGATCTCTGCTAATTTCTATGTTTTGTGTCATACTATGTGCTTGATATTTTGTTTCTAGATGGACACCATTGTAACATATGATATATATTTTTTAAATTCTATAAAAGATAGTTGGAGTTGATTTTAAATGGAGTGATATTGTATTTTATACATAGCATTCCTGCAAGTAGGACAAATGAGGGGCTGTACAACATGCCCTTGCACTAATATATATTTTACTGTGAAGGATACTTTGATGAACATTTTCTTTCATTTTTTTTCCCCTCTTTTTTATATAGGTTTGGGAAGAGTTTTAGACTTCCATTTTCTTTTCTTTTTTTCCAGCTAAAAGTACTTGCCTCTTTGTAGTAAAAAAATTTCAGCTGAGGTTTTGGACTTTCTTTCATCAAGCCAGTGAGTTAGGCATCTTAGATTTGGTGCAAATGTGAGTTGGGTGTTTTGTCATTTGATGAATTGCCTTGAATGTGTTTGATTATTGTTATAAATCAGAATCACATTAGAGTTTTGAATGAAATTTACACTACTTTGACTCAAAAGAACAAAAAACTAAGCCCTCTTTCAAAAGTCTTTTTAAAGAATAGAGAATGCCAAGAAGAAATCTGCACTTGACCATAAATTAGGATTTAATATTGGATTATTTCAATGAATTATGTATGTTAGGACATATGTGTTTCACTTGTTAGGAACATATGTCATGATTTTATGTAATTGATTTATCCTTTGACAAAACGCACTTTACTATTTGGGTAGATTTAGGATGTGTTTAAATACTTCAAGAAACCATGTTTCAAGATCAAGTGTTAAATCCTTCAAGTCTGTCCAAGAAAACAAGTTGAAAGTGCAGAGTTACTAAAGCTCGATAGCTAGCATGTGTCGAGATTTAATAAGCTGTTTCAGCCCCGTGGCTCGACAGCTAGCTCGACAGATGCTCGACAGCTTCTATCTGTCGAGATTTATGAAAACAGAATTTCTGATATGTTTTTCTTGAGATCCGTGGATGTATCTTTGGGCCTTCTTTTCTCCTAACCCTAGACATATAAAATGATTGTTTTAAGGGCCGTCAAATAGTGAACAAGTTACACAAGTATTGAGCAAACTCTATTCAAGCAATTTGTAACTGGAGACGAAGTTCTTGTCCTAGTTCATCTCTTTCTCTTGAAGAAGTTGCTGTGTATATGCACCATAGGGTTTTGTAACCAAGCATCTTCTTAATCTTCATCGTGTGGATGAACTGAAGAACTTTGCAGCCAACAACCTTCTTAGTTGGTGATTGAAGTCACGTACTGGGATCCGCGCATTGGTTAGTTACGTACTTGGGAGCCGTGCATCAAAAGGGGGAACTGTCACTACAGAACAAGTCCAATTGGGTATTAAGGTAAGGGTTCAACTGTAGTTGGTAAGGTACTTGAGATTCTTTTACTTGTAACCGCTTGTTGTGATAATAGTGGAGTTTCGAGAGTGGTGTCCTGAAAATCACCCGGTGGGGTTTTGCCGTTAGGTTTTCCCCATTTGTAAACAAATCACCGTATCATTTATTTTTCGCTGCGTATTTAGTTGTTTGATGATTTGTTTGTGCTACCACACGCTTTGCATGTTAATTTGATTAATTAATAAACTTGGTTAATTAATTTATTTATTTATCACAAGGGGTTAATACGTTTGTGGCCTATCAATGTAGACTGCTTAATCCATCCTTTGGAATTGTTTTCCCAATTTCAAGCTTCTTTTTTTTCTTCCTTTTTGGGTAAACAATATTGAACTTCTTCTTTTCTTCGTTTGCAGCTTCATCCTGATGTCAAACTCAGGATTTAATGTCAAAATTAAAGTTTGAGAGGGAATTTGCAGCTTGAAAGTGGATGGATTAATTGCATTTTGTACGTTAATAGCAATTTCCCATTTTGATTTGCAAGGACATTCTCACAAATTTAGAGACTACTACACCCATCTTGGCAGATATGTTCTGAGTAACCTACTTACAATGAACATAAAGCATAATATTAAATTTGTATCAACAAAAATGGTGTCCTCACACACTTTATATATAAAAGAAACTGAAGAAACATGAATTTTTTATAGTTATATTTTATTCAGCTTCTTTCATTCTTGTTGTAACAGAGAGACAGAACTAAGTTAAACATGCAAAAGGTTAAATTTTATTGAATATTCATGTTTTATCAATAATTTTGTTGTGTCTATTGCTATGAAACAAATTGGAGAGCTTGGAAAGGGTACTTTTTTCATTTTTGATTTCTATGTTTTTAGTTATTTTAATTTTTCAACCAAGTTAATATAGTGTATATAATTGTATTGTGGCTATTTGGATCAGATATATATCTGCTTGAATGCATCAAAATTTTCCTTATAATGTCTATTGAATTTTGCGTAAGAATTTATATCATGACTATAATGTAGTGATGTCAAATAAGCTATTTTTTCTTCTCATCATCTATTGATAATTTTTTTTTTTTTTTTTTTTTTTGTTGAGAAAATCTTTTGAATAGTTGAATGCATGCTCAGTTGCTTAATGGAACACTATGGAGTTTTACCCAAGAAATATGATAAGTTAAAGCATGTTGTTTTCTGAAATAGTATGCCATGGTTCATATATATAGATCTAACAATCTAAATTTTTCTTTCAATTTTTTTTCCTCCCCTTTTTTTTTAAAGAAACATAATGATATCTAATTCTTATAATTTTATTACTTCTAATGAAATCATTTTTATAGCTATACACAAGTTATTGTTTTCACCTCTTATCTTTTGAAAAAAATTCATATCCAAAAACAAACAAAAAAGGAGGAAAATTATTTTAGTAGAACAAATTATAGATGGAACATATATACTTGAATGTATGTAGTGGAAGCATGAGAACTAGGTTTATATTAAAAGTAAGCTCATTCATACATAAAATGATCCCTTGTGTTGCGCGGGTTTAAAGTTAGTATATATATATATAGAACCAAAGCTTTTGAAGCTTCACAAATTTTCATGTCAGCACAATATTAAAAAAAAAACATTAAAAAAAAAAAAAAACGTAATAAAAGTTTTCTAAAACCCGATGCTCTGCCTTTCCCTTGCGCGATGCTCTGCCATCTCTTGGAAAAAATTGGGAAACAGTATATTTCTAGGAAAAAATTAGGCGCGTGGCATGCGTTCAAAGTTATTTAGTTAGTTAGACTCTTTTTGAAAGTCGAGTTTGGCAAACTCGACTTTGGGCTAGAAAATGAACACTATAGTGGCATTTTTTTAGTGCCTATAGCAGCGTTTATATAAAACGCCACTATATGGTATCTATAGCGGCGTTTTTGAAAAACGCTCCTAAAAAAAACGCCACTATAGAGTTCGTTTTCTAGCCCAAAGTCGAGTTTGGCAAACTCGACTTTCAAAAAGAGTCTAACTAACTAAATAAGTTTGAACGCGTGCTATCCGGCAGATAAATTTCGAAAATTGTACTGTTTGGCAAATTTTGCCGCCATCTCTTCCCTGCCTTCCTCTACCAGCTCCTCCTCGATTAGACCCACGACAAACCAACAGCAAGCATCGCAACGCATTGCATCTAAAGACCCACAGGCACAAAAGCTTTGAAAAACCCGACTTTTTTCTGTCCAACGTCTCTTATGCTCTTTGATAACTTCTTAACTCTTCGACAACTTCAGAAGCCAGAAATACTTCCTTAGAATTATCCCAAATCTGCCAATCTGATGCTTCTCTTTTTGTATCTTGGTCTCTTCTCTTCTTCTCCTTTGTTTCTTGTGAGCTTTGCAATACAATTTTTTCATCATGGTCTCTGCGTGTTCCTCTACTCTCAGTCTTCTTCATTTTTTCTATCAGATCTTTCTCTGTTGGTTACCGCTTTTCTCTATTGGTTTTTGAGTTTTGCTTTGGGTTATCAAGTTATGAATGATAAAAGGTAAAAAGAGCCAACTGCCAAGACTTTTATTTTGTAAAATTTGAAATGTAAGTACATATTGGAAGAGAACATGTGGAGGAGATAATATGAAGAAGATTAAGAAAATAAATAAAACCTAAAAGCAACAGAGAATGAGTGGAGGTGAAAAAACATTAGTTATAAAAAATGAAAAAAAAAAATTTGTTGTCAAATGTTAGGTAATTCGGTACTTGAGATGAGATATGTGTAACAAAAATATGGTTAGAGATATTACAAATTGAGTTTTACTAAAGTATACTTTTAGAATATATATTAGTAAACTATTTTAGAAAAATTTTTTGTCGAAAAATTAAGTAGCTTGAAGAAGTTGAGAAAAGAGAAGAGCCTAAGAAAGGAAGGAAATACATTCTTGAAAATATAAAACTTGAAGATGTAAGCACAATTGTATATTTATTCTATTTAATGTGTCTTTTGTAATACTTATTAAATCAAATGTAAGAGCACATTATGATTATAGTAATATATTGCTTCATAATATTCGTATTTATCTCATTTTTAATATTACTTCATAATATTACATGTTTCATCTTATATTAGAGCTAATTTAGCTTTCAATAATTGGAATTTGAGAAATGTTTAAATCTGAACATGTTAACATTTGATTTAATTTAAAACAATCATGTACATCGCACGGGTTAGCGACTAATTTAATAAAAGAAGAAAGACAAACCAATTATTATTTTTTATTTTTTTATTTTTGCCTTTGAGCTACAGTACACAACAATTTTTAGCTGTGCACTGTGGCTAAAAAGGTAAAACTTTTGGATATAGCTCCACTATTGTAGCTCACTTTTTAAAATTTGTGGTGCTAAAAATAGTTATATAGCTATTTAGCACCACTATTGCTAGTGCTCTAACTAGAAGTAACTAGGAGTGTTTTGGTTACATGCACAGGCTCTAGTGAAGTAGACAGTCACTGAGCTCTCTTAGGATGTGTTTGTTTAGAGGTGAAATAGGGAAGATGGAAAACTTTGGAGAGAAAATAGGAAGGAAAACTTTTTAGAGTGTGTTTGGTTGGGTGGGGAGGAAGGAAAATAAATGATGAGATCCAGGTGTTTTCTCTCCTGGGCCACCAAAAAATTTTCTCTCCAAAATTGGGAGAAAACTCAGAGGAAGAAACTCATGAAATAAGCTTCCAAAAATACATTTAAAATTTACCTTCAAGTTTCCTATATGTTATTCCTTTCATTTTTTCTTCCTTTGTTACTGACGTGTTGACTTTTATTTTTTCCTTGATTTTGTTTCTTTGTTACTGACACGATGGTTTTCATTTTTTATTATTTTTTCTGCCTTTTCTTTTGTCTGAACGTAGCTACTTTTCTTTTCTTATTTTTATTTTCTTTGACTTTTTCTGGATGTGTAGCTTTCTTTTTTCTTTTCTTTTTTGTGCTCATATGTTTATTTTCTCATTAATTTTGGTTGGGGTTTTTTTTTTTTTTTTAATTTTTTTGAAAACATTTTGTTATGCTTTTTTTTTTTTATACTTTAATTAGTGTCTATCTATACATAATTTTTTTTTATACAAAATAGAATTTCTACTCTAGTTTAATCTAAGTGTATATGTGTGTAAAACTCCTTCTTGAAGACTTGAACTCTGGCCCTTACCCCCCACACCCCACAAGCACTTATACTTGTGGAATGACCACCGCACCAAAGGTGCGCAGTGGTTATACATAATTTTTTTTTAAAAGTATAATATGTTACCTTTTATTTTATTTAATAGGGACATGATGGTTAATTTATACAAACTTTATTTTCAACAAAATAAAAAAGTTTTCCATTCATCCACTTTTTTACCCTTCCAACTAAACATAAATGAGGGAAACTAAAATCTTTTTTATTCTCCTACTTTTCTATACTCTCTGTATTTTTTATCATCTCACTTTTTCATACTCCTAACTAAACGGGGACCACAAAAGAAACAAAAAAAAAGGAACAAGAAGGATTTTGGAAAGGAGGAAGAAAAGGACAACGAGGGGTCAGACAATAATATGGAAGAAAAGGATATTTGATTTAGAAGGATAAGGAAGACACGAAACTAACATGCAAGAGTATGGGGTTGCAGGTTTAATGATGATGGTAGCCGGTAATTTAAAAGCATTAAAAAGGATAAGACGGCTACACCTACCACAGCAGATTTGAGAGAAAAGAGTTAGAAAAGGAAAGGACGTTTAAGGGAAGGTGCGCCCACGATAACCCTATGGGAGAGAGCTCACTAATGAGATACTTTTTATTAATTAGGACAATAGAGAGCATACTACTAATGCTTTTGACTTGAAAAAAAGTACAATATTAAGGGTGGGTTTGGTTCAACTTTTTAAAATTAGGCTGCGCCCACGATAACCTTATGGGAGAGAGCTCACTAGGGAGATACTTTTTATTAATTAGGACAATAGAGAGCATACTTCTAATGCTTTTGACTTGAAAATAAGTACAATACTAAGGGTAGGTTTGGTTCAGCTTTTTGAAATTGGGCTTTTAAAAAAATAAGGTTTTTAAAAAGTACAGTATAAAATTGAGCTTTTTTAAAAGTTGAGTGTTTTATAAAATCTGTTAAAAAGTACTTTTTGAAAAAGCTGAGTGTTTGGCTAGCACTTATAAAAGTGGCGGTTGGAGTTGTAAATTACCAAAAAGGACAATGTATATATAAGGGGGTTTATTTCATACTTAAATCAACTACTTAATAGTACTTACTAAAAAAAAACTACTTAATAATAATAATAATAATAATAATAATTTATTGTTAACTAAAATTTGTTGTAAAAATATTTTTACAAAATTTTCACAACAAATCATATGTGGTAAGTTGTTACTGATTTTAATTTGAACACACCACTTAAATTATTATTTTTTCACTAGTATTAGCTAGTAACAACCCACCATTTAAGATTTATTGTGAAAATATTTGTGTGGGTTTTTTTTTTTTTTTTTTAGGACTCAGGTCCAAGTGGAAACGAGGACCCTGGGCCCAATACTGATTGTTTTAAGGAACTAGGCTTGGTTCACCGCAGCTAATTGGGCTGATTTCAAATCAGGTGGTGCACAGAGCACGAATCCTACAACGTATACATGCTAACAAACAAGAAATATATGCATTGAATAACAAGAAATAGCAAAGGAACGAAGCCGTAAAGAAAAAACACAGAACGGAGCGTTGGGGATCCTTAAAACAATGTAAAAAGTTTCATTAAGTTCTTAATTGTGTAATACACTATGCTCACTAGGACGTGTTACAAGGTTCAGACAAGTTCAAAAATTACAGACTTAGATGGCTGTTCATGCCTTTAAGACTTGCAAAGTTTGAATCCCTTTGAATCTAAGTGTGTTCTCTAGTGGCTGTCTGAGGATACCGAGCGGTATTTTTCTCTCTTTTCTCTCTTTTTTTGAATTCTGACAGAGCTTTCTCAAAGTTTTTACTCTAATTCACTGTTTCTAAATGTCTTTCACTGTTGGTTGCTTCCCCTTTTATAATGTCATTCTAGGGTTTCCAAGGTACCACTGATTCCCTCCATTTGCTCCCTTGGGTACCAGAACCAATGTTGTGCCAGCACCATTGGTGGCTGGTCCCTTACTCATTCTTTATTACTTTCTCCTTTTAGGGTTTCTTCCTCAAAAGCCTCCTGCTGACTTTCCGTTATGGGGTGTCCTAAAGAGCTGACCTTGGATCTCTCTTCTTTCAAGGCTTCTAGATCCCATCTTTTTAGACTCAACTTTTGGCTGCCTTTCTCTTTGTCATTTTTTCAAAATGAGCTAATTCCTTCCTGCCATGTTGAAAGTTTCCTAGCCACCTTCCTTCATGGTTCTTGTTTCTGGGTTCCCTGAGGTACCAGCCCCTTGTTCATGAATTGTTGGTTCCTAAGCTTTCTGATTCTTTTCTGCATCATTGGGTGACCAATAGGGACGTATCTTTCCTCGCTCCTTATGTTTCTTGGCACCCTACTGTACTGTCTTTATCTAAACCAGGCCTTACTACATGTCCCGAGGACCCCAGGCTTTTGGGAATTCCTAGGTATCCCAGCCCAGTCATTTTCCCGGGCTCCCAGCGATTTTCCTGACTTTTGAGGGCTGGGTTGGGCTTTTTCTCTCCTTTATTCCATGAGGCCCGAAACTTGCCCATCCCTGGGCCCGTGTCTTTCCATATGGACCCTTAACGAGTTTGGGCCTCTCCCTTTTCCCTTATTGGATGCCCAAACATCTTATGATTTCAGTCCTTTGTGTTGTTTTTGGGCTTTGGCACAACATTGTGATTTTTTGGACCTCAACAATATTATAGTAGCATTTCTTAGTTTTAATTTTTTATTCTTTATTTTATTTTTCTCTTCATCTCTTTTTCTTTCATCCACACGTTTATTTATATTTTTTTTTCCTCTTTTTTTCTCCTCCACACACGTATTTTTTACCTTCTCCCTATCTTCACTTTTGACTGTTCTTTATTCTTTTCTTCTTCACCAGACTACCATTTCATCCACTTTCATTTAGAACATACCATTTATTTTTTCTCTTTCTCTATTTTCTTCCACACATTCAGCCACACAACCCACACCCACGCACTTCTTCACCTTGATCTTCTTTATTCTTTTCTTTTTCTCTAAATTCAACCACACACAGCTCACACCCATGCACTTCTTCATCTTGATCTTCACAGGTAATTTCTCTTAATTTCACCAAAAATCTTCAATACCTCTCTCAGCCCACACCCACACACTTCTTCACCTTGATCTTCACAGGTAATTTCTCTTATTTTTTGTGTTTATCTTTTTAGTTTTCAGTGTATTTTGTGGTTAGTGAGATGAGAGTAATTTGGGTCATTTCTTGCATTTCCAACCGTAATATTGATCAAAAGCGCTTTTGCGTTTGCAAAAGCTCCTCAAACCTGCCCGCATGTTTTGGCTTAATTCTTTGCATTTCAAAACGCAGCTTTTTTGAGTAAGCACGGTTTGAAACATTACCAAACGCCTGACTTTCATTTTTGCTCAAAAAGCGTGTTTTGCGTTTCCCAGAGGTGCGTTTTTTTTAGTAGGTTCCGTGCACTGTTCACAGAACCCGCAAACTACTTTTTTTTAAAAAAAAAACTTTAAAACTGGGTCCCACGACACTATTCACACATTTAAAAATTATTTTGATACAGTGTTTTCAGTTTTCAGTTTTTAGTTTTCAACAATAAGCGGTATCCAAACAGATCATGTGAGATGAATAAAAGTGGGGTATATATAATTGCTGCAAAGGATTTGTGTCGGGATAAGCATCAAGATGCCAGTAGTTTCTTTCTGCATCAAATAGCGAATTTAGGTTTGATTAATTGGTTCTTCTAAAAAAAAAAAAGGATTGGTTAATTGGACGTGATTTTTTTTTTTTTTTTGTGTGTGTGAATTGGACATGAATTACAATTAAAATTAAAATTTAACCCCATTATCAACAGTTGCTTTCTTGTTGCATTTCCTTTTTTTCTTTTTCTTTTTTAATATCTTACCTTGTTCGGTCATATATGGTTTGGGTAATAAGGGTATTATGCATTAGCATCCGAAGATGTAAAAAAGTATCTATTATATATACATTCTCAAAACTTTATTTATTTTACTATTCCGTTTTACAACTCTCTCAACATTTCAATTTCAATTTTTACATGCAACTCATTAAAATAATATAAAGGCAAAAATGCAAAACTGACCCTCTAACTTTCACATTTTTCATTTCAGTTCTCTAACTTTCATTTTTGTCAATTCAGTCCTCTATCTTTCAATTTTTGTCAATTCGGTACTCCATTAAACTTCAGTTACCTGCTGCCGTTAGACTCACTAAAACGACGCCGTTTTGCATGGTTTTTTTTTTAAAAAATTCGGAATTAAAAGAAAAATCTGGGGAACGACGACAACGTCGTTCCCCTACCCCTGAATCAAAACAAAACAAAGAAACCCAAATCCCTAACCCGTGTAACTTTGAGAGAGAGAGAGAGACTGAGTTGATCACCGGCGTTCGGTTCCGGAACCTCTTCGACATGATGGTGGACGCGGTGGTTAGCGCCATGGCCATGGCCGGCTACGAGAATATTTCGGTGGTCGTGGTCGAGACTGGGTGGCTAAGCTCCGGCGCTGACGCGAGCGAGGTCGAGGCTAATCCGGCTTACGCCGAGATGTATCTTAAGAACCTTGTGGAGCATTTGAGATCGGGGACCGGCACGCTGCTGAGGAAGGAAGGAGTGGCGGAGGTGTATATATACGAGCTGTTTGACAAGGAAGTGAAGCAAAGGAATGATCAGAATTGGGGGATTCTGTATCCGAATATGACCAAGAAGTACAAGATCGAGTTCTCTAGGTGTGGGTGCAATGGAATCATCAATCACCAAACTGGTTTCGTGAGAGTTGGGTCTTTCTTGGTCTTTGCTTTCTTGCTTTCTTTCTTCGTCTTTTTTTTTTTTTAATTTTTTTTTTATATATATAATTTTTTTTTTTTAATTCTGAATTAAAAAAAAAAAACAAAAAACAAAACAAAACGACGTCGTTTCAGTGGGTCTAACAGCAGCAGGTAACTGAAGTTTAACGGAGTATCGAATTGACAAAAATTGAAAGTTAGAAGACTGAATTGACAAAACTGAAAGTTAAAGGACTGAAATGAAAAAAGATGAAAGTTAGAGGGTCAGTTTTGCATTTTTGCCTATTATAAACTATACCAACAAATAATATAAACAAATCAATTTTATCTCTTCTCTCTTTTCCTCTCTCACTCCATTAAAATATTAGTTTTTATTTTTATTTTTAAAAAGCTTATTGTTAGTCGGCCTTGTGAGAGTGTCTTGAGTGAGATTGAGAGTTGGAGAGAGAGAGGGAGAGACCCAAGGAAGGGTGACAGCGCTACTAGTTGAGATTAGCAATGCCAGTGATGGAGGACTGGGCTTTGTCGGCGCCTGTGAGTAGGATCGGTGGTAGAAAGGGCGTGAATAGCTGGTAGTCGCAGATTGGGTTAGGTCGTGAACTTAGGGTGTTCGAAGAGCTAGCGACAAAGAGTGGAATTCAAGGGTATTTTTTTTTTTCATTTATACTGGGACCTGTATCCGCGTTTACAAAAACGCAGCTATAGACACGCGTTAAGCCGCATTTCTACAAACGCAGCTTTAGGGGTGCCTATGGCCGCGTTTGACTCTTAAACGTGGCTTTAGGTATGTCTATAGCCACGATGTTTAAACACGGCTTTAGGACATATTTAAAAAAAATTTAGATCGGTCTATAGCCGTGTTTTTAACACGCGGCTTAAGTCCAACCCAGCAAAACGCAGTTGAAACATCATGAAACATGGCTACAGAGCTGATCTATAGTCGCATCCGGTAAACGCGGCTATACGTCTGGTGGTGTAGTTGCATTTTTGTCAAATGCGGCTCAAAGCCACTCTATAGCCGCATTTTTGTAAACGCGGCTTAAAAAAACGCAGCTAAAAAACGTGTTTTTTGATGTTTTACCATTCAAGAATGGAACTTTCAGTTTAAACCCTTTTTTTTTAATGTAAGGTAAAAGATTTATAAGAGGCATTTTTACAAGGCACCACTATCATAAAAAACTAAATGAGTAGTCACATTATATAGCGTGTTGACCAATAAATTAACCTTGAAGGAGCTATGTCCATACATTTCCTAAAGTAATGGCACACGCGTCTCAATTCTGTGCTTATAAAGCAGTAGATAAAAGCACTAATTAATTCAAAATTGGTTAAACGGTTCATTGATTTGATTATATATGAAATGATTAGCAATGTTTCCTTACCATTGAAAATGGCGAAGTGACACAGACCATTATAGTTTATAAACAAATCCAACTTTCATACTTCATGCTAAGATTTTTTTAGAACTCACGTACAATTCTTGTCTCATCTTTGAAAGATCAGTTAGCTCTTCATTATGACTGACATATATATATATATATATATATATATATATATATGATATTCTATTAGATTTCACAGATTTATAAATTAATGGTGGGTAACATTTAACTAGTAATTAATTAGTCCTAATCCATTCAAGGTCCTTAGTTATTGGAAGTCTCTAGTAATATTTCAAACATGATAATAAGATTGATAAGGTAACCAAATTTGAAAAGGCCAGCAAGCCAGCCCATGGTTTGACATACCAAACTTCTGAATTGTCCTAGTTAGCATGGGCATTGAAACCAAAGCTAGTGAATTGGTCACCAGCTCTTCCTTACAAAATTATTGACATGTCCAAATATAATAGTTGCAAACTAGCAACAAGCAACTAGTAGCTAGCAAGGGTTAAAAAGTCTGACAGGGACAAACACTTTGTAATAGACATTTAAACATGCATGCAATAACAAAGCTTGAAAATTTATAGGATATATTCAAACTCAAAAACTGTCACCATGCATGATGTGTTGGATGATGAATCCATTAGAAGAAAGAGCCAAAACAAAGAGGTCCTGAGAGTGAGTTCCTCATTAATTAGTAACCCCGATCGACACGACAATATAGAGTACAAGCAAGAAGACAGAATGTCTGGCTACAGAACTTGACTATGCAGAAGAAAAAGCCAGCCAGCCTAGCCTAGGTTCGTTGAATATGATGAACGAGAAATGCCCATGAGGCATCACGTGGACAATCACGTGGCTACCCATTGCCCTTTTCAAACGTGTCAACGTTTTATTTGTAAGGCTATTTAACAGCACAAGGGTGTTAGTATGCTCCGCAATTGTGTTCCTTTTTCCCATAGCTAGATTTCTTTGTTTGTTTATTTTACCCATTCTTGTTGTTTTCCTCTTTCTTTATCTTTGTGTGTTGCTGTTTCTGTTACACGACAAGCAGTCTTTTAGATCTTTGTACACCATCAATGTTAACCTTGTTTTAACCGTATTATTTAGAACTAGTCGCTAACCCATGCGATGCATGGGAAAACTATTGATAACTTCTCCAATATGAAAAAAAAAAAAAAAATCAAGATCTTGGTATAAATTATATACCAAACCAACAAAATCTATCACTTACAAAGTAATAAAATCTATCACATACAATGAGATATCGTGATAACCAAAAGCTTGAGATCATATTTAGAAAATATATAACTGATATAAGTACACTCCACTACAATTAATTATGCAAATATAGTTAATTCCATACTCATTCAATCAAATATCTTTCATAAATTACATTAATCATTCTTGATATCCAAGATGTATCTAAATTCTAATATTGCCAGTAAACAAAGATGCTAGACCTCAATGGGATTGAAAATGAAACATAATGCCAATTTACACAATTGCTGAAATCTTCACTTTCACTATTGAGAGAGAGAGAGAGAGAGAGAGAGGTGGTTGTTGTGTTGCATCTCTTAAGAAGAATCTACCATTTACATTTTTTTTATTTTTATGTAATTGACCCATAACAAAATAGATGTACCACATTCAAAGTGTGCACATTTGGGAGATTAAAAGTAAAGGAAAATGAGAAAATGAACCCACGTAAAGTTTTTTCTCTTCCTCTTGATGTTGACTTTTCCAACATCATCCAGAATCAAATTTAAGTACTCCTCAAAGCCCTGTAAGGCATAAAAATTAACATTTGAACAAATTTACATGTATTCACTTAAAATTGTGACAGATGCTAAAAATTAGGTTGATATCAACCTTTGAACCAAAATTTAACATTTTAATGATTGCACATCAATCAGCAATTTTGCCATTGTTAGTTGCAACATATATCTTTTTATTTGTGACAAATATGGTGCAATTTTGGCCATCAAATTTTACTCAAAAGCTAAGATTAGACAACCTCCATCCTGCATTACTCTAAGAAATCTGTAGAATCCTTACCCTAAAATCAAAAAGAACATGCCACAGCCATGGATAGGAGGTAGAACAAAAAAATTACATGTTCACAAAGATTTCAAAGTTCTCAAGATGTAAATTTGACAATATCACCCCTAAACTTGCTTAATATACATAACATATAGCAAAAATACTCATCATAAATGTGATTAAAAAACTCAAGCACTAAATTACAACCCTCTACATAATATTTTTTTTAAGAAAAGACTATCCTTAACATTTTATCTTCAAAACATTATAACAGGGATTGTTGCAAAAATTTGGAATGATTTACCTATATATAGCTTAACCATACTTGCTACTCCATATAATTCAAATCAAGACGTTTGAATTTTTCCCCTCATCACTCAAACAGATTATCAACTAAAATTTTAAGAATAGCATTACATGCAAAACCCAGAAAAGCCCAACATTGAAAAGGATGAAATCAATAATTAAAAGTCTCTAAAAAACATTACCACTATCATGCAATATCCAATACAGCCACTTTTAATAAGCACTATGAGAAGCAAATATACAACAAAATACCATTAAACTGAATAACACATAATCAAGAATATACCTTTTTTTCATATTAAAACTGCACCATCTGGCATCGATGTAGACACAAGAACTTCTTTGTAAACAAATGCAAACATAAATGCAAGTTATAAGTTGAAGGAGACAAAAATGTTAATAACTATGTAGGTTGTCAAAGATGATCACTTGAAAGCATTAGAATATATGTTTTAAGGGTAACAATTCCTTAAATTCAATTTGTTCAAGGAACCTACAGAATCAAAGACCAATCCTACAGATTATAGAGAAAATTAAAATAAAAGACATTGTGATGGCAAGTTATGTCTGCCTCAAGCAATGTGTTCCAAGTTTGAGTCTTGAAATTAGCCTAACCCACCTCTACCAAAGCATTTTTTTTTTTTTTTTAAATTTAGACAGTAAATATCTACCAAATTAGTAACATATATCATATATAAAAATATGGAATGATATTCTTACCAAATGAGATAATATCTCCATGTCGGACTTCGGCTTTGACCCTATTCTTCCTCAACCTCTCCCAATTGAGATATGACATTTTCCCTGTAGTAAAAAATATATAGTATGTAAACAAAAGTTAAAGAGAGACAAAAGCATTAAGAGAACAGAATAAGCAACCTTCTATCATTGAGGAAGACCAAAATATCTTGTAATGAAAAGAAAACATACCTGTACCAAAACCACCACAATGGTGGAAGCTGTGACCTTTGTGTGTACCAGTAAACAATAGCATCTTGCTACAAAGAGTTTAAACTGCCTGTTAGGAGGATATTCTTCTTAGTAATATCAGGCTTTACAATTTTGTCAACAAAATTCACATATATTTATATATAGAGGTATATATCACTTACCAATCAACAGCTTTTGAGTGTGACTTTTTCCAAAAAAAAAAAGGAAGTGATATACAGGAAAAAAAATTTAGAACCCAAATGGCATTGATTTGAATAGAAAAAAAAAATGTTCCCAAAATCAAAGCTAATCTACAAAAATCTGTAAAACCAAATCAAACACAAAGTCAATAACTTATCTAAAATTTTTTAATCTAGACAAAGAATTAGACAAAGATGTAACACATCCTTAGAAGCATAGACAATTGAGAGAGACATCATCACTTCAGAATCAAGTTCAATCCTAAACAATGAAATGAACATGAGACTTAAGATTAAAATGTAAAACCCAATTTCTTTTTCCCTTAGTCCCAATATCAACAAATCTATATTAATCATTAAACCATTAACTAATGCAAAGTTAATCAAAATTAAATAACCGGATAAAATATTTTAACAAAAAGCAAAAGGAAGATATCATACCTGAAGGTTAGATGTCGTTTCCAAACTTTTCAAGGGCTTCATACTCCTCCATCTTCAGCTCTACCTCTACCTCTACTTTTTCCACCACTTCTACACCTTCTAAAACACCAAAATAACCAAACCTCCTAAAATGAAGTTGTTTAATGCAATCTTTTTTAAATTAAGTCATTAAAATAACAGCAAATGACTAACAGCAAGATCCTTTTGAAAACAAATTCTAAATAGTTCAAGGCTTCCAAAATTTGTGACTTTCAAGTTTCTTCTAGATTAGATAACTCTAAGTTGGGCTGATTATACTCTTTTGGTAGTATTGCCTGGCAGATCTACTGTTCAAACATTACAATGGTTCGAAATCAGCCCTTCAATATTCTATCATCAAAGTGGAATTCGGCTGGTAGCTTTGAAAAGAATTTGATTCGCAAAGGAGGCCACCAACCATTATTCGGGCCTCTTTCAAAGACAGAAATCAGTCAAGAGCATTTATGAATATAATAAGTCTAGAGGATAATTCAGTGATATAACAATAGGGGAAGTGGCAGCATAAATATCTTATAGGGAGTAACAATTAGCATAGCTGCTCCTTTTGGAATTTGGATCAAACATATCTTTGCAGCTCTCCATACCATTTTAAATCATAATCATATCATTGAAAAAATTATAACACTATAAGAAGAAACTCAAGTTGTTATACTTACACACCCAATGGTATTTGTCCATTCATTGAAATAGGATCCAAATACCATAGATAAAAAAGAAACAAATATAGCTCAAAATATCAATGGAATAACAAATTTGTGAAAAATAAAAATTATGCAGCAAACAAAAAAAAAAGCACCAAGTTACCAATCAAAGCAAGATGCTTATCCTATCAAAAAAAAAGAAAGCGAGATGCTTATCCACAAATCTGTTGGATTGAATAATCTGCAGAAAAGATAAGCAATGAAAATCAAATAGAATACTATAGGGCATAGACATATCTAAGTAGAAAGAACATAAAGAAAATGGTTATTAGAAGAAAAAAAAAATAATAACAGCAAAGCTATAGTTCATTGCTTTGTTAAATCTCTACCTAAAAAATATCAGCCAAAACCTATAAAGTAATCCAAAATTGGCAAATTAACAAATCAAAACTCACTTTTTTTTTTGGATAAATAATCAAAGATTTATTACATAGAAAAGGACATCATGTTCGCAACAATGAACACTTTGAACATTAACAAAGCAAAATTCACAATTCGCCAACGTATCTAAAAAACCCCTTCACAACTGATTGTGCTCCCATTTACTTTTGCTTCACTATTTTTTTCCTCAACATCCAAATAGATGCTCAATTAAAATTTTGAGAATATAATCCAACATGCCAAATCCAGCCTTTACAGCGGAACTTTAAACAAAGGAATAACTCAACGTGTGGCTTTTTGAAAGGCCACACATTTATAAACAGATGTTACTTATCAATACTAAGGCAAGGAAAGAAAAAATTTCATGGTATAAAAACACAAGTCCTCAAGCAAAGCCTAAAGCCTCTTGGCTTTGAATTTCTAACAAAATGAAACAACCTCAACATGCATAAAAAAAATTCAACGCCTAAAATAATAGAGCAAACATTAGTCAACTCAACAAATCAACTAAGCCTTAATTGTAATTGCAGTCTGAATTCATAGATGTAAAGATTACAAACAAAAAAATAAAACAATTTATGCAATACTATCATATAATAAATTATGAAAAGGCAACAAACAACAAAATTACAACTTCCAATGTTCAAAACCTTACATGACATAGAAGCATTAACTCGATTTCTTTTCACTCTGTTGCAAACTATGAAACAGCAAATACCAACATATGAAACAGAAAGTTGGTTTAAAGAAAGTTATTTAAAAATAATGCAGAAAGTTATTCAAAACAGTGCAGATTTTATAAAATAATGTACTGTAGTGCAAATTTTTATGAAATAGTGTGCAGTGCAAATTTTTGAGACATTTTTTCAAACACACATCATGCATTATTGTTGCAACCATTCCTTGCATATAATGTGATCAAAGAACTACCAATAATTTCAACAATAATAGAATACCATAATACCTCCAAAACAGTCAAATAAAAATTTCAACAATAACTAACTCTAATCAAGAGTATAGTTGAAATAGACAACAAAATAGTTATAGTTCCAAAGCCAAAAAATAAATGCCGTTTCCAATTCTTTCAAAATCATCTATGTTTGTATATGCAATCAAGGAAGACTCTATTCAGCCTTGCAGTAATAAGAGCAACAAAATATCCAATAATGAAAACCCAATATGCACTTTAAGATATTTCATCCACATAAAAGTAACATTCTAGGTAGCCAAAATCCAGACAAACATCAATTGCCCTGCCATAATTCAAAATAAGGAGCACAAGAACAAATACCCAATTGAAATTAGAAGGAAGAAAAGTTCCATGTACCTAGCATATGTCTTCTTAGTTGAAAGTTCATGTCCTAAAAATATATGTATGAATTTCAAAAAATATATGCTGCAAACAAAAGCTATCTGCAAAGCAACAGCTACAGCCTAACTGAAAACATAAAATTAAGACCTATAAATTACAATTTGACACAAACCAAGACAAAAATATTATATTACCCATTAAAATGTCTTTAAAATACACAAACAAATTACCCGCTATATGAAAAAAAAAAAATCATTAATGTAAGCATATATCGTATACACTTAAAAAAAAAACAAAAAAACAAAAAATCTTCAAGACAAAGTAAGCCTAGAGTCATATTTATTTCATTTGTTTTTTGGGTCAGTGTCAGATTGCTAACCTTGATATAAAACTTAGATTAAAAAAAAAAGTTGAAGTCACATATATGAGACAGATAACTTTTTGATGATGCCAAAAATCGTCAGTAAGCCACACAATACTCACGTGCTCGAGACAATACCTGTAAGACAAAAGCAAAGAAAAAACCCTAGGAAAGTACCGGTGTGGTACCGGCCAAAGACCCTCCGAAGGTTAAGTTAGAAAACTTTTCACCACTTTAGAGTGCCAGAGCTGAAAGAATTATGCGTACCTTATTTTCTGAGGGCCTTTGGGTTTTTATAGTAGTGTAGAATCGACCTCCGTTTCTTGCATAGGAAGGTGTTTTCTTATGGAGAAGATCATCATTAATGGGCGTATATTACGGGATCCTTCTCATGTTAGGATTCTATTCATATTGGGACTCTATTGGCTAGGGTTAATCGTGGGACGCAAGTTGTTTCCATTTAGGATTCCTTGGAGGTCACTTAAACCATGTGGATTCCGCGTGGCCTTGAGATCTGTCCACCTCGCGTCCGTGCATCTTGGATCCATCCACTATTAACCCACTAGTCTAGCACCGTCAAGTTTATTTAAATGGACCCATCATCCCTAATTTTACCCTCTTCAGTTGCCCCCTCACTCCATGGGTTCGTGATCTCTGAGTGGATGGACCCGTGGAGTGATGGTTCAACTTGCCTCCTGAGAAACACACCCAGCCTAACAGGCTGGCCTAGGGTCATTAATGTCGTAGGGACACGTGGCGTCTATTTAGCGGTCCATCTCTTGGAACGAAGTGTCCCTTCGTCTTCCGTACCGTTCCCTCTATATAAACCTGCCTCTTTGACCCTCATTTTTTACTTTCCACAGAAATCTTACGATTAGAACGCTACCGTCACCCTTGACAAACGAGCATACCGTCCACCTAGTGCATCCGTCATCTACACCTTTTTGCTGTTCATCTTCAACTTGTCAGTACTCTTCTCCTTCCGTTAAGTTTTTGTCATCTTTTAGACTTTGTACTCCCGTCATCTATTAGATCCATCAGTGTCTTAGGGTTTACCGTTACGTGTAGGTGACAGATGTCTAGTGCGTCAAGTAACCAATCGTGTGTCCGCGACAGGGTAGGCTACGATGAAGTGTTTCCGTCAAGTCAGAAAGACCCTGACACTTCAAGTGAGGAATCCGTCGGCCACCTCTCTTTCAAGGGATGAGGGATTAGAGATGGATAGGTTAGAGGGTGACTCTAGTGACGGTCTAGATGGCGCTGAGCCCCCAACCCAATCTGTCATAGGTCCTGATGGATTTAGGGAGTTCATAATGCTACCTTTGTGGATGGTTAACGATTTTATTTCTACAATTAAACAATCTCACTTCGAAACACTTAGGGAGAAGTACCAGATACCCGACAACATACCCATCCGTCTACCCTACAAGTCAGAGAAATGTTACTACGAGGGTGTTGAGGGCGTCGGGGTTTATGAGCAGATGCTGAAGGCAAGGCTCAGATTTCCCCTAAGTTCTCTTCACTGTTGCCTCCTTCAATACCTAGGTTTGGCCGTCACCCAGATCTCCCTAAACTCCTAGAGGGTCTTTCTTAGCATGGAGGTCTTGTATGGGGCCATGTTTGACAGAGCACGGAGGTTGACGGTCGAAGAATTCTTTCACTGTTACCGTCTGACTGAGATTGCTCAGTCAAAGGGCATGTATAGTTTTGTGCCTAGGAGCCCATTGTTGAGGCTCGTGTGTGATACCCCTGACTCCAACAGAAACTGAAAGAGTCGGTATTTTTTCATGGAAGGTGACGAGTGGATGTGTCGTCCTGGTGACCATGAATATATGCCCGTCAACACAATATGGGGCATAATGCCCCTGTCTGGTATGCATCCGTCTATATTCAAGCTTTTAATTGTTTTATTTTTAGATGTTACTCTAACCGTCTTTTTTTTTTTTTTTTTTCATTCAGTTCAAGACCGTCCACAAGTCTCACTTGAGCAGTGGAGTTTTTTGGAGAAAATTTTCAACAAAACCAAGCTAGAGGAGAGGACGTGGGCTAAATTGGTCACCCTAGACACCCTCTTCTGGTATTGTGACGGACCAAAGCCCACAGCAGCCGCCCGTCGCTACGATCTTCAAGTTCGCCAGCGTAAGTTCGTCCCCCAATACTCTTTTTAGGTTTTTATATTATCAAACTCCTGACATCTGTCCCCCTTTGTGCAGAAATGGACGCCGCTAGGAGAAAGGCCTACATTAAGCAGCAAGCTGCTTTGAAGAAACAACAGGAGGGTCAGCCCCCTAAGGGGACGGGTTCGGCCAATCCGTCTACCAAGAGGAAGTAGTAAGAGAAGACTGATCGTCTTCCAAAGAAGCCCAAAACTGTCCTTGAACCCATAATAGGGTTGAAAGTTGAGGCCAAGAAGATGGTCACTTAGCCTGGCCCAGGAAAGGGTAAAGGACTCATGGCGGGTTCTGTCCCTGTCACTGAAAAACCACCCGTCCTCTTGTGTGAGGACTCTAAGTATGCGTTGGAGCAGCTCTCGTCCGTCATCACGGTTAATAACTATTAGGACTTGAGCAAACACGCAACTGAGGCCATGGGGGAGACGGGGCTCTTTAGCATTGCTCAGGTAACTACGTCCATCCACTTTCTCTTTTCCTTCCCTTCAACTTGCCTTGTTACTAACCCTTCTGTCTTCAGGCAATGTTAATGATGAAAGGGTTGATGGGTCGTTGCCTGAACCACGAGACGACGTTAGACCGTATAAGGGCAAAGGCGAAGTTGACAGAGGACGAGCTGGCTGAGTTGAAGGCCTGGAAGACGGTCCACGAGAAGAAGCTCGCTCTGTCAGAGGAAGCTAGGGGTGAGCTGGAAAAGCAGACGGAGCTGCTGAAGCAGGTCTTGGAGGACAAGGAGAAAGAAATTAGTGACTCCAAGGACCGGCTCTGTCAGGTGAAGGATGAAGCGATATGCGAGTACCATGACTCCGACTCCCTTCTGGCAGAGCTCGGAGGATCCTTTGCTGAAGGCTTTGACGACTGCCTCCGTCAAGTCAAAGCTTCTTATCTGGACCTGGACTTATCCCATGTGACTATTGATGTCCAAGTCCAGACCTCAGTTCAGCCCGTCCACTCCGAGGGCACGGACGAATTATTAGTTGATAATGCCCCCGTCGACGACACTCGTGGTGATGGAGAGATTGCCCCCGTCGTAGACAGCACCGATCATCATGACAAAGTACAATTAGTTGAAAATGCTCCCGTCCAACAGTAGTTTTTTTTTTTTTTTTTTTTTTTTTTTTTTTTTTTTTTTTTTTTTTTTTAATGGTGAAAATTTATGTTCAATTTATCCGTCGCTTTCTATATTCAGACTTCTTCCTCTATGGGCTTTAGTAATATTTGATTACTTATTTTATCCGTCTACTTTTATTCCTGTAGATGAATCTTTTCAACTTATGGTTACATTTGTCCATTTTTATGGACCTCAATGGACTAGTGATTTTAATTCAACGTGGTTGAATCTGTCTACTTTATGGATCTCATAATTTTCTGATCATCCTCTTGGATGAACCCGTCCTCTTATGGACTTGTAATTTTAATTTGACGTGTGGTTGAACCCGTCCACTTTATGGACTATAAACCCGTCCTCTGATGGACTTGTAATTTTAATTCAACACATGGTTGAACCCGTCCACTTTGTGGACTATGAACCCATCCTCTGATGGACATGTAATTTTAATTCAACGTGTGGTTGAACCCGTCCACTTTATGGACTATGAACCCATCCTCTTACAGACTTGTAATTTTAATTCAACGTGTGGTTGAACCTGTCCACTTTATGGACTTCATAATTTTTTGATCATCCTCTTGGATGAACCCGTCCTCCTATGGACATGTAATTTTAACTCAACATGTGGTTTAACCCGTCCACTCTATGGACTTAATCAATTTCAAATCACCCCCTTTGGGATGAGTCCGTCTGTTTAGGACTTTTAGTAATTACGTAGACATGTAGATATCACACACGATATTTCTGAATAACTCTTCTTATTATGTGGTAAACATGCGTGTAGAAATTGTTCTTAAAAAACCTGCCTTTTGGGCTTGATAGAAACTAAATAAAAAAAGTTAAACTAGAAAACGATAAACTGGAAATGAGGAGTGTTATATTATTGTTCATGTTGTTGCCTATTGGTAGTACTTCTTTAGGTGCTCTGTGTTCCATGGGTGATTCAACTTTCGCCCGTCCAGTGTCTCCAAGTGGTAGGTTCCCTTCCTATGCCATAACGCGACTTTGTATGGTCCTTCCCAATTAGGTCCTAGCTTCCCTTAGGTGGCATCCCTTGTGGCGCCCATCACCTTTCTCAGGACGAGATCTCCAACCTTGAAGTCCCTGTGTCTGACCCGGGAGTTGTAATGCTTGGTCATGAGATTCTGGTACCGTGCTAACCTTTGCTCAGCTATTGCTCTTACTTCATCCACTAGATCAAGCTGCAGGCACATTGCTTCATCATTCTTGCCTTCGTCGTGGTTCCCTACTCGATAGCTTGTAAGTCCTATTTCAGTTGGGATGACAGCCTCACTTCCATATGCCAGTCGAAACGGCGTTTCCCTTGTAAGCGTTCTTGCTGTCGTCCTGTATGCCCATAAAACACTTGGTAGTTTTTCCGGCCATATGCCCTTTGCCCCATCAAGCTGAGTCTTGATGATTTTGAGCAAGGATCGGTTCGTGACCTCGACTTTTCCATTGGCCTGAGGGTGAGCGGGCAATGAGTAGTGGTTCTTGATCCCTAGTTGTGAGCAGAAGTCTTTGAACGCGTCGTTGTCAAATTGCTTTCCGTTGTCCGAGACAAGCACTCTAGGTATACCGTACCTGCAGATAATGTTCTTCCATACAAAGTTACGCACATTCTTCTCCGTGATGGTGGCCAAGGCTTCTGCTTCTACCCATTTGGTGAAGTAGCCAATGCCGACCACCAGGAACTTCAACTGCCTAACTGCTATTGGGAAGGGGCCCATGATATCCAACCCCTATTGAGCGAACGGCCACGGGGCCGTCATTGGGGTGAGCTCCTCTGTTGGTTGCCTTATGAGGTTGCCAAATCTCTGACACTTGTCGCATGCTTTGACGAATGCATGGGCATCCTTCTGCATGGTTGGCCCGTAGTACCCTGCCCAGATTAATTTATGCACCAATGACCGTGATCCAGAGTGGTTTCCTCAGACTCCTTCGTGGACTTCTCTCATGACATAGTTTGTCTCTTCGAGGTAGAGGCACCTCAGGTACGATCAGGAGAAACCCCTCTTATATAGAACGTTTTTAATTAAAATGAAGCAAGCCGCTTGAACCTTCAACTTCCTTGCAGCCTCCTTGTTTTCTGGTAATACGTCGTCCTTCAGGTAGGAGGTTATTGGGGTTGTCTAATGGTTCTCAAAACCTATCTCCTGTACACTGGTATTGTTTATTAATGGTGTGATTTGAATGAAGGATAATACCTGTCTGAGGATGAGCATGTACTCCGCTGATGCGGCTTTAGCAAGCCAGTCGGCGTGCTCGTTCTCCTCCCTTGGGATTTGAACAAATTTTACATAGAGGTTACTAACTCGTCCCTTCACCTGCTCGAGGTACTTCTTCATCCGTTCATTCTTGCACTCATAGTCACCATTAACTTGACTGGTTACCACCTGGGAATCGTAGTATACGACCAAATTTTCAGCTCCTACAGCCTTCGCAAGGTCCAATCCTACTGCCAAAGCTTCGTACTTTGCTTCATTATTGGTCGTAGGAAAGTCCAGACGGATCATGCATTCGATCATATCTCCTTCCGGGCTATGGAGTACCACACTAGCTCCACCCGCTTGTTTATTTGAGGATCCGTCTGTGTGAATGCTCCATTGTGGGACCTCTTCTGCCCCTTGGCCTTCTATATGAGTGAACTCTAAGATAAAGTCAGCGATTACTTGCCCCTTTGCAGCTGTGCGCGATTGATATTGTATATCGAATTCACTCAACTCGACTGCCCATAATGCCATCCGTCCCGCAGCTTCAGGGCTGCTCATAGCTCTGCGTAGGGGCTTATCAGTCAGGACAATCACTGTGTGGGATTGGAAGTACGGCTTAAGCTTGTGGGCTGCTGTAACCAAAGCGAAGGCGAGCTTCTCCATCGGTGGGTACCTCTTCTCTGCCCCACAAAGCGCCTGGCTGGTGTAGTATACGGGTTTTTACACCTTCTCTTCTTCTCTGATTAAGGCCGCGCTGACGGCAGCCGGTGATATAGCCAAATAGAGGAATAATTCTTCCCCTGTCTATGATGGACTCAGCAATGGTAGGGAAGAGAGGTAGGCTTTCAGGTCCTCGAATGCTTACTGACACTCGACCGTCCACTCAAAAGATTTCTTCAACGTGTGAAAGAAAGGTAGAAACTTATCCGTCGCTTTGGACACGAACCTATTATGCGCAGCTATCTTGCCATTGAGGCTTTGTACTTCTTTCATGTTCTTAGGGGGTGCCATTTCTATTATGGCCTGGATCTTGTCCGAGTTAGCCTCGATGCCTCTCTGGGACACCATGAATCTTAGGAATTTTCCTGCCGTCACTCCGAAGGCACACTTGCCTGGATTGAGCTTCATGTTATAGGAACGAAGGATGTCGAATGTTTCCCTGAGATCCTTCAAGTGATCGTCCTCCCTTCGGCTTTTCACCAACATGTCGTCAACATAGACTTGGACATTTCTCCCAATCTGCTGTACGAACATCTTGTTCATGAGCCCCTAATACGTCGCGCCCGCGTTTTTTAGGCCAAATGGCATTACTTTATAGCAGAAGAGGCCTTGGCTAGTAACAAACGAGGTCTTCTCCTGATCCGCTTTGTCCATTCTGATCTGGTTGTAACCCGAAAAAGCATCCATGAAGCTTAATAACTAGTGTTGAGCCGTAGAGTCAACTAGGACGTCGACCCGCGGGAGGGGGTAGCTATCTTTGGGGTATGCTTTGTTCAAGTCTGTGAAGTCTACGCACATCCTTCATTTCCCGCTGGCTTTCTTGACCATTACCACGTTTGCTAAATAGTCAGGGTAGTAAAACTTCCTTGATGAAGTTCGCCTCTTGTAGCTTGCAAACTTCCTCCGCTATAGCTTGGTCTCGTTTTGGGGCGAATACCCGCTTCTTCTAATGGATGGGTGGAAAAGAAGGTGACATATTCAGCCTGTGCACCATGACCGAAGGGTCTATTCCCCACATGTCTTCATGGCTCCAAGCGAATACATCCCGGTTATCTCTGAGAAAAGTTGTAAGTGCTTGGCGGACCATCGGGCTGGCGAGGGTACCAATCCTGGTCGTTCGATCAGGCTTGGAGTCGTCGAGAAGTATCTCTTCAAGCCTTTCGATGGGCTCTGTTACTATCCGGTGTTCTTCTATGTTCATGGCCTAGAGGTGGTCGTCTATCTCCATCATAGCTATATAGCATTCGCATGCAGCCACCTGATTTTCGCGCAACTCTCCTACTCCATAATCGGTAGGGAATTTGATCATTAAGTGGTAGGTCGAGGTTACGGCTTTCCATGAATTGAGGGTAGGTCGTCCTAGGATGGCATTGTAAGCGGACGAACAGTCGACAACAAGGAATGTTACGTCCTTAGTGATTTGCTGGGGGTAGTCGCCCACCGTCACGGATAATGTGACTACACCAAAAGGGAACACCTTTGTTCCTCCAAAACCAACGGGCGGAGTGTTCGTCAGACCCAATCGCTCTCTATCAATTCTCATCTGTTAGAATGCTGGATAGTAAAGGATGTCAGCTGAGCTGCCATTGTCAATCAGAACCCGGTGCGTGTTGTAATCCCCTACTTGTATGCTGACGACAAGCACATCGTCATTTGGGTGGTGAAGACGTCGGGCATCTTCTTCCAATAATTCCATAACGGGGTTGTCGATCCATGACATCTTTGGTACCGAGCCCATCAGCTGGACGTTCTAAACCATCCTAAGATAAGTCTTATGGGCCTTTTTGGACGACCTAGAGGCGGCGCTGCCCCCTATAATCATCCTTATGTCTTCCAAGGGTGGCCTAGGGTGCTCATTTTCTCTCCGGGCGGGCTGTCCCTGGGGCTGTTCTATCCTTTCCTTACCAACGAACCTCTGCAACTTCTCTTGCCTTATGAGTGCTTCTATTTGCTGTTTTAAGTCGTAACACTCGAACGTGTCATGGCCGTGATCGCGATGGAAATGACAGTACTTATCTCTAGACCTCTTGTTGGGATCTCCCTTCAACTTGCCAGGGAATGTTAGGGCTCCTTCGTCTTTGATCTGCATCAGGACTTGATCAATCGAGGTGTTTAGAAGGGTAAAGCTTGTGAACCTTCCGGTTGGAGGCTTGGAGTGCCTTTATGGAAATATGCATCTGCGCAGCGAAAAATTAACAAATATACTTCATTCGTAATTGATAACATGCACTATGTAAATTTCAGAATACAAGAACAAGAGAGTGTACCTTGATGTGGTGAATTTAAAAAACAAAGATTGTAAGCACTTGGGAATACTCCTAATCTTCACTCTAATTCCACTAACACCCAAGATGTGTGGTCTCTCAATCAGTTATATGAAATGTTCAAGAGAGAATTCAAGAGTGTCCAACACTCACATACACCATTTCATGTAAGTTGTTCTTTTTTTAAAATCTATATGTTTCTCTCCTTATAACTGATTATCTAATTGGGCTAGCCTTTTGGGCCTTTCCAATTGGGCTCTAGTATGTGGCTTGGAGTGGGACCAAAAGGGCCCAATAAGACACTAGCTCCAATGGGCCTTGGACTTTTCTGTCAACTCTTGACAAGTCCAAAGTTACCATTAACTATATTTAATACCACTATATAAATATAGTTGCACTCTAGGCCTTCATAAAATATTCGTAGTAATACAAAGTCATGAATGTAGACTGTCACTTTGTAAATTACAACATTTTAATCCTTGAGTACCCGGTTTAATCCTTTTAAGTTATTCATTATATATTTATGAAATCCAATTCCATAAATATATACTTTAGTAATTTTTTACCAAAGTGGTTAGGCCTAACTCTCTGAATAACAAACCATTAAACTTATCTCAAGGGAATATTTTGTATCTCCGTCAAGAGACTATGAATTCCATCTTGAGAATATATGTTCCATTAACACTAAATGTGGCTGCCCAACATACTGAGGTTTTGACCGTTACTTTAGATCTCACTCCTGATATATCAAAGCAACCTACATCTCATGATCAGGTCCATTATTCTCTCAGGATTAAGAGTTCATGCAAGTATAAGTCGTGAGATTTATTATTTATTTGACAGTCATTAGGGGAATAATGAATCTCATAGCAGTCCAGTTCAATATATCTTAACTCTTAAAACATATCAATATATCAACTAGAAGTCTCCACTTCCATGATCAAGAAAAATTATCGTAATTGATATGTTATAGTCTTCGCAGATGAAACGCCCAATTTCATCACCGACTACGAACTACAATTCTGAGTTTACAAAGACCTTGTGACTTATATCTTCTGTGACTAAATCATATACTATGCATCTCATGGACTATATGATAATGTCCAAATATTCATGTTACCATTATTTCAGATAATAATAAAACAACTTTATTAAACACAATATTAAGTCATACATAATATCATACTTAATATTATACATAGCATCATACAATAGGATTTAAGGGCACTAATCCCAACAATCTCCCACTTGCCCTAAAGACTATTGTGCACTAATCTAACTCTCATTCCCTCTAAATGTGACTTAAAAGTCCTTTGAGGCAAAGCTTTGGTAAACGGATCTGCTAGATTATTTGCACTTTCAATCTTTGCTACCACCACATCTCCACGAGCAATGATGTCTCGAATGATGTGGTATTTCCTCTCAATGTGCTTTCCTTTCTTGTGATTCCTTGGATCTTTGGATTGTGCAACTACTCCACTATTGTCGTAAAACAAAGTAATGGGAACTTGCTCAATTCTTATTACACCAAGGTCAGAAAGGAATTTCTTGAGCCATACAGCTTCTTTTGCTGCTTTAGAATTAGCAACATACTCAGCTTCCATGGTGGAGTCCGCAATACAAGATTGCTTAACACTCCTCCATGTAATGGCTCCACCTCCCACGGTGAAAACACATCCTGATGTGGACTTTCTGAAATCTAGATTTGATTGAAAGTCTGAATCTGTATAGCCAATTGGAATCAAATCCTCACAACGGTAAACAAGCATATAATCTCTCGTTCTCCGTAGATACTTGAGAATATGTTTTACAGCTTGCCAATGTTTTCGTCCTATATTTGATTGATATCGGCTGACCATGCCAACTGAATAGCAGATATCTGGTCTAGTACAAAGTATGGCATACATGAGACTTCCAATTACAGAAGCATAAGGAACTTGTCTCATCATATCTTCTTCCTCTTAAGTCTTAGGCCTTTGGTCATCAGACAGAGGAACTCCATGTCTGAAAGGAAGTAATCATTTCTTGGAGTTTTGCATGTTAAACTGTTCTAGAACCTTATCTATATATCTAGCTTGTGATAAGCCTAACATCTTATTCTTGCGATCTCGCCAAAGCTTGATCCTTAGAATAAAGTTAGCCTCACCCAAGTCCTTCATATCAAATTGGCTTGACAATCAAACCTTTACTGATGACATTACCCTTACATAATTTCCAATGAGTAGAATATCATCAACATAAAGCACTAGGAACATTACTAATTTATCTTGATGTCTTTCGTACACACATGGTTCATCAAGATTTTGTTCAAAACCAAATGATTTGATTGCTTGATCAAATCTGATGTTCCATGACCTAGATGCTTGCTTAAGTCCATAAATGGATCTTTTCAACTTGCATACCATATGCTCTTGGTCCTTAGCTATGAAACCTTCCGGTTGCATCATATAGATTTCTTCTTCAAGATTGCCATTGAGAAATGCAGTCTTGACATCCATTTGCCAAATCTCATAATCATAATGAGCAGCAATGGATAAGAGAATTTTGATAGATTTAAGCATTGCTACCGGTGAAAAGGTTTCCTCATAATTGATACCTTCTTTTTGAGTATACCATTTTACCACTAGCCTTGCTTTAAAGGTTTCAACATTTCCATCTATCCCTCTCTTTCTCTTGTAAACCCATTTGCAACCAACAGGTTTAATGTCATTAGGCGCCTTTACAAGATCCCAAACTTGATTGGAATACATTGAATCTAATTTAGATTTCATAGCTTTGACCCATTGATGTGCATCTATATCATTCATTGCTTCATCATAAGTGTAAGGATCCAATTCAGCCTCTTCTGAGATAGCTTCATAAGTTTCTCCCAAACCTATGAATCTTATAGGAGGCCGAACAATTCTCCCACTACGACGAGGCACCTGTGTACTAGATATCTCATTAGTAGTATCTTGTGGTGTATCTAATACAACCACATCATCCCTAGTTTCATCCATTGGTTGTTTATTTACAGGTTCATTCATTTCAGCCAAAACAACTTTACTTCGAGGATTAAAATTATTCACATAATCATCTTCCAAAAATTTGGCATGGGTACTAATAAACACTTTGTTATCCTTATGATTATAGAATAAATAACCCTTAGTTTCCTTTGAATACCCTAAAAACATGCATACTTCCATTTTAGCTTCCAACTTATTAGACTTCCCTTTCAACACATGTGCTGGACATCCCCAAATGTGGAGATATTTCATACTAGGCTTGCGCCCACTTCACAATTCCATGAGTGTGTTAGGAACAGATTTTGATGGAACTAAATTTAAAATATGCATTGCAGTTTTTAGTGCATATCCCCAAAAAGTAAAAGGCAAATTTGAATAACTCATCATGGACCTAACCATTTCCAAAAGAGTCTTATTCCTTCTTTCCGCTACACCATTTTGTTGGGGAGTTCCAGGTGCAGTCAATTGGGATACAATCCCATTTTGAGTTAAGTGATCCTTGAAATCCCCAAGAAGGTATTCGCCACCTCGATCAGATCGAATGGCCTTTATGTGTTTACCTAATTGCTTCTCAACTTCAACCCTAAACTCTTTGAACTTTTCAAAGGCTTCGGACTTCCATCTCATTAGGTACACATAACCATATCTTGAGTAATCATCGGTAAAAGTGATGAAGTACTCATAACCTCATTTTGCTTGAGTTGACATAGGACCACACACATTAATATGCACTAGCTCTAGCAAATCTTGGGCTCTTCTACCTTTTGCATTAAAAGGTCATTTGGTCATTTTACCTTCTAAACAAGATTCACAAACTGGAAATTCATCAAAGTCCATGGGCTCTAAGAGTCCATCTTTGATCAGTCTTTGAATTCTGTTTGAATTAATATGACCTAAACGCAAGTGCCAAACATATGCATCACTAGTAGAAGGAAACTTTCTCTTTAATGATTTTACATGAAAGTTATTATCTAATTTAGAATTATATAATTCATGTTTATCAGGAGTTAAAATATAAAGACCATCCACAATATTGCCAGAACAGATAAACACTTTACCATTCTTTATTACAACATTGTCTTTTAGGATAACACAATATCCATGTTTACCTAAGTAAGTAGCAGAAATTAAATTCCTACGAACATTAGGTACATACAAACAGTCTTCCAATATTAAAACTTTAGATTCAAAACATAAATTATAAACACCAACAGCTACAACCGGAATCCTGCTCCTATCAGCCAAAGTAAGAAACAACTCCCTTTCTTTAAGCTTTCTGGTCTCCTGAAACCGCTGCAAGGAATTGCAGATATGATTAGCACAACCTGAATCCACACACCAGGAATCTGTGGGATTCTGTACCAAACATATTTCAAGAAGGAATGAACTTTTCATACCTTTATTGTTGGCAGCCCTGAATTTTGGACAATTCCTCTTCCAATGTCCTTTCTCACCACAATGGAAACATTTTCTTTTGAGCTTCTTTCCTTTGTCGGAAACCCCTAAGGTAATTTGTTTACCCTCTTGTTTAGTGAAGTCCTTCTTTTTCTTCTTCTTACCCTTGCCTTTCAACTTAGGTTGAGAAGTAGAAGCTTCACCAACATTGACTTCAACACTAGAAGTACCCATAATGCCTTCCGCCGCTACCAACTCATTCATTAATTCAGACAATGAATAAATCTTTTTGTTCATATTATAATTAAGTCTGAATTCCTTAAATGATTCTGGTAGTGACTGGAGTATCATTTCCACTTGGGATTCTCCATCAATATCGGCACCTAAAACTTCTAGTGTATTCAGATTAGAGATCATTGTAAGACAGTGCTCCCTTACTGAACTTCCTTCAGCCATCTTGGTAATGTAAATTTGCCTCATGGTTTCTTGCCTTGCATAACGGCCTTGCTCACCAAACATCTCCTTCAGACTTTGCATAATGTCTGAAACTAGTTCTACATCCTGCATTTGATGCTGTAGAACATTTGAGATAGATGCTAGGATGTAGCACTTGGCCATTTCATTAGATTTCTGCCAACGATCATATCATTGTTTTTCCTTAGGAGGAGCATCTAATAAAGGAAAGTTAGGACATGGTCGAGTAAGCACATATTTGTGCATTTCAACAGTAAGAACTATGTCCAAATTTCTTTTCCAGTCAACATAGTTGGATCCAGTCAGTTTGTTTTGATTAAGAATAGTTACAAGTGGGCTAAATGATGCCATGACAAATTTGAAATAATAAATATGAATATAATAAGTAAACTAGACATTATCAATTTAACATATAAACATATAATATGGAACCTTAATAAAACCATAAAATAATATATGCAACGACAACCCAATCCATGTTCATAATTCCTTGGTAGCAAGTTTATTATAAACACATTAATTGATTGAGAACTATTCTCATTATTAGTGCTATCATGATAACTCTTATCAAACACTAATAATATGCCGTATTACCTTTGGCCTCTAAGTAATAATGACATAGCTCCTTTGGGAGGTTAACATTAATAATGACTTAGTCTAGTGTACACCATTATCTAGAATTATGTGTAGCCATATTTCATCTCCTTTATAGTGTTTAAACTTGTAGTACCATGGAACAAAACACCCTCATTTGGGATCGCAAGGCATATATGCCAAGACGAGGTGCATGTCCACACTACTTTAAACGGGTAAGTTCAATCTTGTAGCACTATGAAGTAAACACCCTCCTTTGGGATTGCGAGGCATGTACGCCAAGACGAGGTGCTTACCCACACTACTATGAACCGATAATGGAGGCCTTGAGATCCAACTTTTGTACACTACTATGTACTCCTCTTACATGTGAAAACACTTAGAAAAAATTCTGATTTTATTTCTTTCGATTGATCAAATGTGCCCCTTGATCGATTGAAAAAATTAAGAAATTTGAACTTGACCATCTGACTTCTTCGATTGATTGAAATTGCCTGATCAATCGACTAGCAATCGAAAATCAATCTATTTAAGAAAGTCTGATCACTATTTCACTCGATCGATTGAAAGTGATTTTCGATCGATCGAAACTCGTGAAACTCGAATTTCCATAATTTCTCTAAGGCAGTTTTCTACGGTTTTTCTTGAATAAACAACTAACATACGAACATGATAGTCAGAGAATGATATCAAAACTGAAATTCATTGATGCTATAGCCTTAAAGATCAATTTAACATACTTAAATTCAAATTTAAACAACATCATAACATCAATATCAGTTTTTATCAAATCATAGTTTTAACAACCATACAGAAAATTAAATGTGTAATCTTCTAACAACATGAAACTATAACCTCTAATTCCAGAATCCACAAAACATGTTATACAATTCGAAATTGAAGAACGCACTGATACCATTTGATGGAAATATGCATATGCGCAACGAAAAATTAACGGATCTACTTCATTCGCAATTAATAACATGCACTATAAATTTCAGAATATAAGAACAAGAGAGTGTACCTTGATGTGGTGAATTTCAAAAACAAAGATTGTAAGCACTTGGGAATACTCCTAATCTTCACTCTAATTCCACTAACACCCAAGATGTGTGGTCTCTCAATCAGTTATATGAAATGTTCAAGAGAGAATTCAAGAGTGTCCAACACTCACATACACCATTTCATATAAGTTGTTCTTTTTTCTAAAATCTGTATATTTCTCTCCTTATAACTGATTATCTAATTGGGCTAACCTTTTGGGCCTTTCTAATTGGGCTCTAGTATGTAGCTTGGAGTGGGACCAAAAGGGACCAATAAGACACTAGCTCCAATGGGCCTTGGGATTTCTATCAACTCTTGACAAGTCCAAAGTTACCATTAACTATATTTAATATCACTATATAAATATAGTTGCACTCTAGGCCTTATCTATAAATTATATCCCAAGACTTTTTGTACATGCAACCCCTTCATAAAATATTCGTAGTAATACAAAGTCATGAATGTAGACTGCCACTTTGTAAATTACTACATCTTAATCCTTGAGTACCCAGTTTAATCCTTTTAAGTTATTCATTATATATTTATGAAATCCAATTTCATAAATATATACTTTAGTAATTTCTTATCAAAGTGGTTAGGCCTAACTCTCTGAATAACAAACCATTAAACTTATCTCAAGGGAATATTTTGTATCTCCGTCAAGAGACTATGAATTCCATCTTGAGAATATATGTTCCATCAACACTAAATGTGGCTGCCCAACATACTGAGGTTTTGACCGTTATTTTAGATCTCACTCCTGATATATCAAAGCAACCTACATCTCATGATTAGGTCCATTATTCTCTTAGGATTAAGAGTTCATGCAAATATAAGTCGTGAGATTTATTATTCATTTGACAGTCATTAGGAGAATAATGAATCTCACAGCGGTCCAGTTCAATATATCTTAACTCTTAAAACATATCAAAATATCAACTAGAAGTCTCCACTTCCATGATCAAGGCAAATCATCGTAATTGATATGTTATAGTCTTCGCAGATGAAACGCCCAATTTCATCACCGACTACGAACTACAATTCTGAGTTTACAAAGAACTTGTAACTTATATCTTCTGTGACTAAATCACATAAATCACATACTATGCATCTCATGGACTATATGATAATGTCCGAATATTCATGTTACCATTATTTCAGATAATAATAAAACAACTTTATTAAACACAATATTAAGTCATACATAATGTCATACTTAATATTATACATAGCAACATATAATAGGATTTAAGGGCACTAATCCTAACATGCCTTTCTTCCCTTCTATCTCCTGTCCTGGCCATCTTCCGCCCTTGGTCCTGTCGTGATTCCTCCTGTCTTTCTCTCTTTTTGGGCTTCTTTTCATGAGCCAACAACGCATCTTCCGCGTTCATGTATTTGGTAGCCCTATAGAGCACATCTGACATGGTTTTCGGGTCATTCTTATATAAGGAGAATAGAAAATTACCCTTCTGCAGCCCATTTGTGAATGCGGCCACGAGTATCTTGTCATCGGATTCATCGATCGAGAGTGCTTCCTTATTAAAGCGGGCTATGTAAGGCCTCAACGTCTCATCCTCCCATTTTTTAATGCTCATTAGGCATGCAGTGGACTTCTTATACCTGTGTCCCTCAATAAAGTGTGAGGCAAATTGGGCGCTCAACTCTTTAAAAGTACCAATAGAATTGGGCGTCAACCTGCTGAACCAAATTCTTGCGGGGCCCTTCAATGTAGTTGGGAAGGCCCTGCATATAATCTCGTTTGCCACTCCTTGTAGGTGCATCAAAGTCTTGAAGGACTCTAGGTGATCTAGGGGGTCCTTTGATCCGTCGTAACTTTCCACCTAAGGCATTCAAAATTTTGGTGGAAGAGGGAATGACGAGACGGATGCGGTGAATGGTGAATCAGTTCGATGGACCAAGTCGTTGAGGTCACTGGACACCCATCCTCTAAGGGCGTTCATCATGAAATCCATCCGGTCCTTCGTCATTTGCATCTCTGCAATTATCTGAGGGGGAGCCGTATCTGTACCGGATGGGCGGTTGGTATCCTGTCGTTTTTGTCTGCTTGGGGTGTTGCTGCCTTCTGGCCCCGCCTGATTCCTTCTTTTGGCACTGGTTCCTTCCTGGTCCTCCTCTTGAGTGTTCAGCGTTGCATTCTTCTGGCACAGCTGTTCCGCTAGGTCATGATTCTGCTTGGTGAGGCGCTCCACTGTCGCTGCGAGGGTTTGGACTTGTCGCTCCAGGGCTGTGGTGTGCGGTTTGTTACCTTGATTGTTGGTGGTGGTTGCCATCGAACAAGTAAGTACCATGCAACTTTTTGTCCGAGAAGCGGTAATTGTGGTTTATCTCCTGAGCTTCCTATAGACGACGCCAACTGATGATGCCGAAAATCGTTTGTAAGCCACATAATACTCACGTGCTCAAGACAATACCTGTAAGACAAAAGCAAAGAAAAAACCTTAGGAGAGTACTGGTGTGGTACCGGCCAAAGACCCTTTGAAGGTTAAGTTAGAAAACTTTTCACCACTCTAGAGTGCTAGAGCTGAGAGAATTATGCGTAACTTGTTTTCTGAGGGCTTTTGGATTTTTATAGTAGTGTAGAATCGACTTCCGTTTCTTGCGTAGGAAGGCGTTTCCTTATGGAGAAGATCATCATTAATGGGTGTATATTACGGGATCCTTCTCATGTTAGGATTCTATTCATATTGGGACTTTATCGGCTAGGGTTAATCGTGGGACACAAGTTGTTTCCATTTAGGATTCCTTGGAGGTCACTTAAACCATGTGGATGCCACGTGGCCTTGAGATCCGTCCACCTTGCGTCCATGCATCTTGGATCCGTCCACTATTAGCCCACTGGTCTAGCACCGTCAGGTTTATTTAAATGGACCCGTCATCCCTAATTTTACCCTCTTCACTTTTCATTAAGCAATACCCATCAAGGATTGTAGCAAATTCAGGAAATTTCGTTCAAAATGTAGCAAGAACTATCCAAAATTACAATGAAAGAAGTCCACAACTCACAGAGATAAACAGCAGTACAGAAACCCCAGTGAGTGGGCAGAGATTAACAAAATAAAAATAAAAAACAGAGGAAAGTAGCAAACCTACTGACATCATAAAGATGGATCATTCAATCACGACCCCCTAATGCAAGGAAGGAATGGCAATCTTCTTCAGAATTAGCCTCCCTTTTACTTGAGTCATGAGCACCCTGCCAAAATTTCCAAAATTTTAATATTCTAAGATGCATAGGACCTAAACACTTGTCAGAAAGCATAACTTGAAAGGAATATTTCAAAACTGCATGTAGGTGAATGCATTACCTAAAAGCATGAATAATCAAAAGTTTGTAGGTAATAGATATGAAGTTTTCCCTTACAATCACCAGCACTGAGGTACTTGCAAAGATTGAGAAAATTTAAAAAGCATTCTTATTAGCTATGTTGTCACGAAACATTCTCTGATTACCTAAAATCAAGAAATTCAAAAACCTAAAATCAAAATTCTAAGTAGGAGTGGAAAAATTAAGAACCAATTGGAATCTAAATATCTACGAAAACATTCAAAAACATAAAAATCAAAATTCTATGTAGGAGTGGAAAAATTAAGAACCAATTGGAATCCAAATATCTGCCAAAACTGAAAACCCAAAGAGTGAGAGAGAAAAACGTGAATGCCCAGTGCTCCAAAGAGAGAAAAAAGAGAAAATAAGTTACCTGTGAGAGAGGAGATTGGTGGTGAATCAACAGCAAAATTGGTTTTCCAAATCAAAACCCCAGAAAAAAAAAAAAAAAAAAAACTATGAACGCAGATATTAGAAAATAGACGATGGAGATGCAAAGAGAAATCGATGTAGTGGTGGTGATCCGTGGTGGCGACGGCGGTGGGAGGAATTGAGTTTTGGGTTTCGATTTTGGGGGAAGGAAAGGGTGAGTTTTAAGTTTGGGGGAAGGAGAGTTTAGCATGACAAATGACAGAGAGATTTTTTTTTTTCTTTTTTTTTTAAGAAGTATCGGGTGTATTTTGGGGGGGGGGGGGGGGAAGAATGATATTTAAATAATGCTGAATAATTACTGTATTTTGTAATTATAATATTAATTAATTAATGCTGACGTGTGTGTATATATATATATATTGATTATATAATAACTAAAGAGAGAGGGTATACACTATACACAATAAGAGAGTACTTAAAGATATACAATAAAATAAATAGTATAATTCTTATATATATATAATTTAAATACTATTGATAGTCATTTTTATATTTTGTTGACTCTTTAAAAAATTTTGTAAGAATATTATTAGGTATAAAATGTAAATTGTCCATATTTATTTATTTATTTATTTTTATTACTTCTTAATTTTTGTTATTGTGAAGCACTTTTTTTTTTTTTTTTTTTTTTTTTTTTACGATTAATTTATTCTAGACTCTTTAATTTTTATACTCAATAACTCACTTGAATAAATATTTATGATATGGTTCCACATTTTATTATAAAATTAGGAAATAAAACTATCTCTAAAAATAAATACTTTAGGACACATGGCGCAAAATTAGACTCTAATTTGAAATTCTAATTGGACTTTCTCTAAGATAAACCTGCCGAGGACCAGGGTACCCTATCCGAAGATAAACCTGCCAGCTCAAGCAAAGAAACGCAATCAAACCCCAAGAATCACGCTTACCTGAGGAGGACTCTAAGAGACCAAATGGTAGCTAGTACCTCGAAAAGCCAAGGATAATGGAGTAGATGACAAACGAAGAGTACAAGACATACAGGGGTGGACGAAGGAAGTTTCCTAAGGAGACAGCTCCCACCTCCACATTCAATGCTCTGCACCAACTTAGTTGGCTGCATTAATGGGGAAATGACACTTGAACAGTGACTTCACAGCTCACAGCTCTCTCTACCACCTCCAAAAAGGTCCTGATGGGACAAGCATCCAAATTGTTCCCCTAAGACGTACAGATGGAGGGCTGAGATGCAATGGAAGGGACTATATAAGGAAATGAACCCCCCAGAAATGGGGGAGGCACATTTAACACAAAAAGAGAGAAAGGGAGAGAAAATTGAAACTCATTGTAAAAGGATGAACATTGACTTTTAATGAACAACCCCTCCTCGGACTTACCAGAGGAAGACTTTATGCCAAATATGTGTCTCTTGCATTCATATTAATTGTGTTAGCCTAGTTATTCTTAAGTCTGAAATCGCTCTGCATTGTAGTTGTCTCGTGGAACCCATTCTCTTACAAATCTATTATTTTGGGCTTGTTGTACTGGATCACACAGCTCTAAATGGGCTTGGGCCACAATTTTAGTCCTTACATATATATATATATATATTTATGTAAGTATGTATAGAATTATATAATAACTAACTTTTTTTCCCATACACGACAAGAGAGTTGATACACATTTCTACAAATCTGTACTCAAAGGCCCAATGAGAAAAAAGGCCTAAGTTGACCCAAGGAGATGGGTTAAGACATGGGACAAAAAAACAGCAATTGGGCCGCGTTCTAAGAGCCCAAAGAAAAGGAAACACACACACAAGGCCCAAGCAATGGGGCAAAAAGGAAGGATGTTCTTTGAGAGTGGGAAATAAAAACCAAAGTTAGCCCACAGGCCCACCTTTGGAAGAAAAGTAAAGCATAGAAGGTAACCATGGTGAAATGGACCCTCTTAAAGAATAGATAAGGGCCTTAGAAGGGTCCAAAACTAGAGAAGCAAAATAGGGCCCAATAAGTAAGGCCCGACAGAATCAAATAAATGAAGACAATAAAAAATAAATAAATAAATAAAAGGGTCAGTAGACCCAATCCAAAATGACAAGCCCAAGGAGCCTGTGATGCCCTAGTACAAGGGATAAAGGTGAATTTTAATTCCGCAAGGAAGAAAACAACAAAGTTGTGAAATTTTAAAGTACTCACAAGTGTACAAACCATACCGAAATATAGTTTGACAAGAAAGAGGTCGAACACTTGAACCCACAGGGACTTGTATGAACGTAGGAAAATTGATTAATTCTTAACAAAATTAATCCTAATCTAGTTTAATAAAAATTGGTTATTTTGAAATTAAATGAAGCTAAGAAAATAATTAAACTAAACAACGATATTATTAAAACAGCAAAAGGATGTAAATAATCAAGAGAAATGAATTAAGGTTTTGGAATCTGCCTTATTAATTCATATTAGCATATATTCATGATCTTTAATTTTTCCCAACCACTACATGATAATCTAGAAATCAATCTTGCTATCATGGAAAATATTATTATTAAAATCCATATTTGGGTGGCAACTACGGTGTAAGAAAATTTTCTTTTTCTTTTTCTTTTTCTAATCAATTAGATTAGGGTTTTTTTTTTAAAGGCATATATATATATTGTGGGGACAAAGGTCCAAAATCATATACCTTGGGCTTTGGGCTTGATCCGAGGACGTCCATGATCTGGGTAGTGATGCATTTATTAGGTGTTCTATTTTAAAGTCTCATAAATAGGTATTGAAAGGAAAGTTAGTCCGAGGAGAGCTTCATCCTCGAACGTGAAAAATAAAATAAAAATAGGTATCCCCATAGGTGGAGTGACCTTCCAAGAAGCTCCAACGATGGGTACGTGTCTCGTGAACACACAGGAAGGAAAAAGATCTAGAAATATCTGAGGAAAAGCTACTACCACCGCATTTAATGCACTGCAGCTACTTTCCTGGCCGCATTTATGTGGAGAGGACCTCTGAATAGTGCCACTGAAGCTACCACAACTCACAGAAGGGTGAAAGAAGGTGTTTGATGGGATAAGTACTCAAGTAATGTCCTAGATGGTCAACAAGTGTAAGGTCAAGATGACCAAAGGGGAGCTATATAATGTAAAAGATCTTCAATGAAAAGGGGGGCATTTTGTAATTGGAAAACTTTATTGATATTGAATTGAACCTCCTCGGACTGGGCAGAGAGCAAATTTGTCCAATACTATTTTCTTCTTCTTCTTCTTGTTACCTCTTAACCTGGTCTTAAGGTCATATTAAACGTTGCCCTTTTTACTAAAACACGATTCTTTAACCTACTCTCTACAAATTTATTGTATTGGGTTTATTAGGCCAAGTTAATCCATACGTTGGGCTTGGGTCGTAAATCGTGACCCTACAATTGGCGCCGTCTGTGAGAAGAACTTGTGGAATATTGATTGTGACGTTTAATCATGGTGGGATTAGGTCCCCATCAACAGGAATCCATGGGCTCCCATCGACAAGATGTCTTCCATAACCTTGAGCGTAGGAGAGATAGAGAAGGTAGTTTACATACCACACATACTAGCGGGAGTCACCCTCAAGGAAGGAGTCATCTCTCTCAGGAGCAAAATAACAGAGCCATGCAAAAGGAAATTGATGATTTAAAGAAGAAGCTGCGACATGCACGACGACGACGAACTCCTTCCAGTTCTGGTGTCTCATCTAATGATGAAGAGGATGTCACTTATATACAAAGGTCTAGGACGCCACCTAGCGAGTCTCTCTCTTATGATGAAGAGAACCCCCACAAGCGAAGACACAAGAGCCCACCTCTCAGGGGCTTGGGAAATGATGCCATGAGCAAGGCGTTGAACCAGATCTCTAGATCACCTTTCACGCGTATGATTGAGGGGGCGAAACTTCCTCGGCGATTCCATCAACCTACATTCACTACTTACAATGGCAGAACAGACCCTGTGGAACATGTAGGCCAGTTCAATCAAAAAATGGCTGTCTACTCTAAGGACGAAACTTTGATGTGCAAGGTTTTTCCCTCCAGTTTGGGACCTGTGGCCATGAGATGGTTTGATGGGTTGAGGGCTAACTCCGTAGATTCCTTCAAGGAGCTCACCTAGGCTTTTGGCTCTCGTTTTATCATGTGTAGTAGGGTACCTCAACCTTTGGACTCACTTTTGTCTCTGTCCATGCAAGAGGGGGAAACCCTCAAAACGTACTCGGACCGATATTGGGAAATGTACAATGAGATAGATGGTGACTTTGAAGACGTAGCCATCAGTACTTTTAAGGGCGGTCTCCCTCCCGATCACGGTTTAAGGAAGTCCCTCACTAGTAAACCTGTTACCAGCGTACGCCAACTTATGGATCGCATTAGTAAATACAAGAGGGTCGAGGAAGACCAACAGCAAGGAAAAGGTAAAGCAAAGGCTATCCCTCAAGAGTAAAGGGATTTTAGGTCGGATCAATTCAATAACAATTGACCTAGGAGAGATTTTGCTGGACAGTTAGGATCTGCCACCCAGGCGGTTAACGCGGTATTCCGAGAACCAGTGCACCAAGTTTTGGAAAAGATTAAGAACGAACCATTCTTTAAATGGCCAAAAAAAATGGCTGGAAATCCCATGAGGCGTAACCAGAATCTTTATTGCCAATACCATTAGGATCAAGGGCATACTACCGAAGAGTGTAGGAACTTATGGGATCATTTGGACCAATTGGTCTGAGAAGGAAAATTGAAGCAGCTACTGCACCATTCTAGCGGTCAGTCGGGGCAAACAGCTTCGAATCCTAGGAGTGATGCTTCCTTAAGACCTCCCTCGGGGACTATAAATGTCATCTTTGCTGCCCTAGGGAGAACCGGATCCTGTCCTTTCAAGGTCATGTATGTGGCTCGGTTGCTTGCCGAGGACGAAATCCGAAGCCAAAAAGATCCAAAAGGGAAATCCAACTGGTTCTGGGTTTCTCGGACGAAGATAAGATCGGAACCATCCAACCCCATGATGATGCCCTGGTGGTTACACTTAGAATAGGTGGATATGACGTGAAAAGGGTGTTGGTAAATCAGGGGAGTGCTGTCGAAGTCATGTACCCCGACTTGTATAAGGGTCTGAATTTGAAACCCGAAGATCTAACCGCCTACGATTCCCTTCTGGTAAGTTTTGAGGGCAGGACTATTGTGCCAAAAGGTCAAATTCGACTACCCGTACAGACCGGTTCTGAGGTGGTAGAGGTGGATTTTATTGTAGTGGATGCTTATTCGTCCTATACGGCTATTGTGGCCAGACCCTGGCTTCATACTCTGGGGGCGTCTCCTCTACTTTGCACCAAAGGGTGAAATATTCGTCCGAGGGTCATGTAAGGGAGATCCTCGGAAGCCAATCCATGGCTAGACAATGCCTGGTGGCTGCCATATCTCATCGGCCCGAGGTTGAGTCGTAGACCCCCACTGAGACGAGCTTATAGCAATTAAAAACTCCGGAGTTGCCTGTCAATGGACAATCCAAGGAGGTAAAATGTGAAGACTTAATAAGGGTTATTATATGGGACGATCCAGAGAAATACTTTCAGGTCGGATCTGAACTGCCACCTCAGGAGAGGGAAGAGTTGGCAGAATTTCTTAAGGAAAATGTTGATGTGTTCGCTTGGAATGCTTACGAGGCCCTAGGGGTGGATCCAACCTTCATCTGTCATCATTTAAACGTCAACCCATCCATTACTCCCAAAAAGCAACCACATCGGCGCCCATCCAAAGAACATGCAGACGCCGTCAGGGATGAGGTAATGAGGCTCAAGCAAGCAGGGGCTATCAAAGAAGTTTTTTACCCTGAATGGCTGGCCAACATTGTGGTGGTAAAGAAAAAGAACGGCAAGTGGCAAGTGTGTGTGGACTTTACAGATCTAAATAAAGCCTGCCCAAAAGATCCTTTGCCTATGCCTCAAATAGATCAGTTGGTGGATGCAACAGTGGGCCATCCTCGGATGAGTTTCCTAGATGCCTTTCAGGGATCCACCAAATACCACTAGCCCTGGAAGACTTGGAAAAAACAGCTTTTGTCACCCCCATTGGAAACTACCATTACAAGGTGATGTCATTCGGTCTGAAGAACGCTGGATCCACCTATCAAAGGATGATGACGAGAATGTTCGAGCCCCAACTAGGCAAAAGTATTGAAGTCTACATAGATGACATAGTGGTAAAAAGCAAAGTTGTGTCCAAGCACATTGGAGACGTTGGAATCATCTTTGAAATTCTGAGGAGACACAAATTGCGCCTAAACGCTTCCAAATGCTCATTTGGTGTGGGATCTGGCAAGTTCTTGGGATATATACTAACTCACAGAGGAATTGAAGTCAGTCCCAATCAAATTAAGGCGATTAACAATCTGCAACCTCCTCGGAATCCTAAGGAAGTCTGGAAGCTCATCGAGATGGCCGCCGCCTTGAATCGTTTTATTTCTCGGTCAGCAGATAGATGCCGGCCTTTCTTCCTCTTGATGAATAAGTGGAAGGGATTCGAATGGAACGAGGAGTGCGCACTGGCATTCCAGCAGCTAAAGGAATATCTTTCTCGGCCTCCCATCATGTCCAGTCCTCAGGAGGACGAGGTTCTGTTTGCCTACATCGCCGTGGCCTCTCAAGCTGTAAGTTTAGCGTTGATTCGGGTTGACAATGGTGTACAATGACCTGTTTACTATGTAAGCAAATCATTACATGAGGCCGAGGTGCGCTACTTACCACTGGAGAAAGCCATCCTGGCTGTGGTGCATGGTACACGAAAGCTTCCCCATTACTTCCAAGCACATACAGTTATTGTCTTGACTCAGCTTCCACTTAGGGCTATACTTCGGAGTGTTGATTACATGGGCAGGATTGCTAAATGGGGTACAGTTCTAGGGGCTTTTGACATTAAATACATGCCTCGTACCTCCGTCAAGGGTCAGATCCTCACAGACCTAGTAGCCGAATTCGTCGAAACCCCATTGGAAAATGTGTCAGCAACCCAGCACATGGATGAAAAATCAGTTGGCATCATCTCCCTGTAGGAACCTCTATGCTGGAAAGTGTATGTTGATGGCACAGCAAATCAAAGGGGGTCCGGAGTGGGGCTAGTCCTGGTTTCTCCTGAACAGCTCACGATTGAGAAATAATTGAGATTGGGCTTCTCAGCCACGAATAACGAGGCTGAATATGAAGCCGTACTAGAGGGAATGTCCATGGTTTCGAGAATGGGGGGAAAGGCAGTAAAAATGTTCTCAGACTTAAGATTGGTTGTTGGCCAAGTTCAGGGCGAACTAGAGGCGAGGGATGGAAGAATGCAAGAGTACTTAAGTCAAGTTAAGTACTTACAATCCAAATTTGAGTCATTTAGCCTAATGCATATCCCTAGAAGCGAGAACACACATGCTGACTCCCTTGCCAAGCTTGCAACCTCCTTGGCACAAAGCCTGCCTCGAGTTATCCTTATAGAAGACTTGTACAAACCCAGAGAGGCAGGAGGAAAGATGGCCCATATTCACCAAGTCAAAGTGGGGCCTAGCTGGATGGACCCCATCGTACTATTCTTAAAAGAAGACATCCTGCCAGAGGGTAAATTGGAAGCTGAAAAAGTACGGAGAAAGGCGTCTCGCTTTTGGCTATCCGAAGATCAAAAATTGTACAAGCGTTCTTTTTCAGGGCCATATCTACTATGTGTTCACCCTGAAGCGTCATAACTAATCTTAGAGGAATTACACAAAGGAGTCTGTGGAAGCCACACCAGAGGCAGATCTTTATCTCATAGAGCCATCACACAAGGCTATTGGTGGCCTAGTATTCAGAAAGAAGCACACGAGTACTTGAAAAAGTGTGACCAATGCCAAAGATTTGAGCCAAACATACACCAGCCAGGAGGGATCCTCAATCCGTTAACTAGCCCTTGGCCGTTTGCTCAGTGGGGCTTGGATATTGTCGGGCCTTTTCCCAAGGCAGTAGAAAACAAAAGGTATTTGCTAGTCAGCACTGACTATTTTACTAAATGGGTTAAAGCCGAGCCTTTGGCGAACATCAGAGATGTGGACGCTAAGATGTTTGTCTGGAAGAACATTGTTACTCGGTTCGGGGTCTTTCACACTCTCATCTCGGACAATGGTCTACAATTTGATAGTAAGGCGTTTAGGAGATACTGTTGTGAACTGGGAATTACGAATATATATTCCACCCCAGCTTATCCCCAAGGAATGAGCAAGTCGAAGCTGTTAACAAAGTCATAGTGAACGGACTTAAGAAAAGGTTAGACGATGCGAAGGGAAGATGGGTAGAAGAATTGCCACATGTCTTATGGGCGTATCGGACCACACCTCGCAGATCAACAGGGGAGACCCCCTTTTCGATGACTTATGGTGCCGAGGCTGTTATTCCTTTAGAAACGGGCTTTCCAACGCTAAAGACCAGCTTATTCAGTCCAAGCAGTAACAATGAGCTACAAGAAAAGAATCTAGATCTTATGGACGAAAGAAGGGAAAGTGCAATAGTCCAATTGACGTACTACTAACACAAACTTAAGCAAGGTTATGATGCCAAAGTAAGGCTAAGGCCACTAGTGCCTGGTGACTTGGTGTTAAGGAAAGTTCTGGGCACTACAAAAAACCTATCATGGGGAAAGCTAGGACCCAATTGGGAAGGACCATATCGCATCACCTCGGAGGCAGGTATTGGGGCATATTTTCTAGAAGACTTAGATGAACATGTAATACTGCACCCTTGGAATGTAAACAACCTAAAATTGTATTATTATTAATAAGAATTTTCTTTATCATTAAACTCTTGTGTTGTGTGAAGATGTGGGGATTCCCGTTGCTCAATCTTTTATAAAGTGTTAAACAGAACCTTAGTCATGCCTGATGTCCTGGACAAATCCATTACTTAATTAAGCGGACAAGGTCATTTGAGGCAAAGTGTTAAACAGAACCTTAGTCATGCCTGATGTCCTCGGACCAGACGCGTTGGGAAGATTAATTCATTGACATCTTTTATAAAGTGTTAAAATTCACACACTTAGGAGAAGTTAACATTCAATGATATTTTTTTTAAATGCTTAAACGAATCCTAAGTCATGTCAAGGCTCTCGGATCATACACTTAATTCGAATTAACTCCCTAGTATCTTTTGTAAGGTATTAAACAGATCTTAAGTTATGGCAAGTCTTTGTTGTCAGCCTTCGGCCTAGAAGGATCAGTTTTTGAAGCAAAAGCATGATAAGCTTGTGCGTTACAAGTATTTCATCAAATGACTTAACTTGTGGATAGTGAGTCGTCATTAGCCTCTAATATAGGTAAATGGCAGCTATGCAAACAAAGTAGAAATACAAGAGATATAAAGGAAAAGTCCATTCTTTAATCGAAAATAAGTACATCATAAGTTTTGGAAAAAGCTACATGAAAGAAAACTAAAGTAAAAAAAATAAAAAATAAACAGAAAACAGATCCTACAACTACTTTTTCGAGGGTTGAGAAACCTTCTCGGGACCGATAGCCTTATTCTTGGCATCCCCAACATCAGATTTTGACTCAGCAGCTTTGGCTTGGGAAACGACGTCCTTTATGGTAAAGGAATCCTCGGCGGGGTTATCTTTGGCCGAGGGTAGGACCTCCATACCCTTTCCAACAACTCCTGTGGAAACCTCAACGACCGTAGTAAGGACAGGTGTGTCAGCTACCTGCTCAGGAGGAGGGAGGGGTAGAGCAGTGGCCGGGGGATGATTAGCTAGGATTTCTCTGATATGTTCAGGGAAGAACACATTCTCAGGTTTCCTCAACTCCAAATCAGCAGGAACCCCCGCACGATTGAGTGCTTCTACCCAAGATTCAGTGCAGTAATCTCTGCACACCTCGGCTACCTCCTCGGTCAGCCTTTCTTCTATTTCTCCCACCCCACGCCCATAGGTCGCTTCCTCCGTGGCCTTCGCAGCTTCCATGGCCATTATGGCTGCCTCTTTAGCTTTTTGTAGCTCGGCTTTTAGACTTAAAACTGTCGCTTTCTCGGTAGCCAGACTTATCTCTGTTGTGTAAAGCAGTTTGCGTTGGTCCTCGGCTTGGGCTTCAACATTTTTCAGCCCCGCTTTGGCACTTAAGCATTCGCGCTCTGAAACCTTCAGCTTCTCGGCCAGCTGTGCTTTTTCCTCTTTCAAGGTCCCGAGAGCCTTCTCAACTTCGCGCCGAGAGTGGGACTCAGCTTCATATCTGTTATAGGCGTTTCGAACCCACTCTTCGGCCACATAAACTTGTTGAGTGACCTACGTAACAATAGCAAAGGGGTCACACATGTAAAAATAAGCGTAATAACACTGATAAAAGTAGGAGCTTCTTAACGTTTAATTTGGAAAAAAAAAATTAGCTTACCAGGGCAAGATCTTTCTTCAATGACATAAAGAGCTCCGGCTGCCTGGTGCGTCTAAGAGCCTCCATGTCCCGTGGGAGTAGAAGGGGCTGCTCTAAAGCTTGCGCTAGATGGGCCGCATGACTTCTCTGAGACTCTCTAATAGTGGCATCTCAGGGAATTTGGGCTCCATCCAATTCTATCCGTGGGGCCCAAGGGCGCTGTTGTCGGCGTACTTCGGCATCTTCCCTACTATCAACAAAATTGGCCCTGTTTTCCCTCGGGTCTTTAGTTTTCTGTTGTTTAGAGTCTTTCGGAAGGACCACCTCACCTTCTTCTATCTCCTGTATGGTTCTCTTCTTCTTCAAATCCGGAGCGGCGTGTAGTTCGAGATCAGCAGGAAGAGGAGGAGGAGGGGGTAGATTGATAGGAGTTTGGGTCTTGGGTACATCTTTCGAGGTTCCCTTTTTGTTCCTATTGGCTACTAAACCTTTCAAAGACAGCCTCCCTTTCAAGCTCATTTCTCCTTTTTCTTCTGAACTTACGTCAACCCTAGTAACAATAAGTTCAGGATGGGGAGCTGCGAAAAGTCGGTCAGATTCAGTTTCAGAGTCCCGAGAGTTGTACGGGCCTTTCTGGTATCCCTTCTTCTCATTCGAAGCGGAATTAGTCTATTTCTTCTTCTAATGACAGCCGCGAGGAGGCGATTTCCTCTTCTGCTGCAGTTTCTGCTCTGAGCGGGACTTGTTGCAATGGTATTGTGAGCTGAGGAGGGATTCGATGGATTGGTAGTCTGACTGGGGGAATGTCGTCTCGGGCCAAAAAATCCGGTTTTGACATATCAATGCGATTAATTCGAGGGTCACCAGATCTGATGGCATGGCCGATCTCCTGAAAGATTTTTGAAATGGAATCGAAATCTAGGATCAAATGGACAGCTCGTAGTTGTCGATCCTCGCTCACGAAAATTTCTGATCGGAGAAGGTAGTTAAGGGCCATAACGTTGGTATGGCTGAGCCGAGGAGCAACTAACCTTCTATTTGCAGAAATAACCAAGAAACCATATACAATTAGATAAGTAAGGTCCGTTATTGAAGAAAAGTAAAATGGGGAACATGGGTAGGGTTTAGAAATCTAAATCCTAGGCTAAGGAACCTATCTCTAGAGTATCCCACCTGTCTCCCTCTCCCGAGTTGGGTAGGGGCGACCATCGTGCCAAGCCCCTGAAACGATGAGATAGTCGTCTTTCATCCCTTTGTTGGACTTGGGGAGGCACGAGATAAGCCTGACGATGGATGACCTGGACTTGAGGTAAAATCCTCTGTCGGATTGTGAGTGACACTTGTATAGATGAACCACGTCATGCCATGTGAGTACCAAGTGAAGATGCTCGTCAAGAGCATCGACGCAGCCTAGAATCCTAAACATGTTAGGTGCACACTAATGGGAACACAGCCTATGACTAATAAGATACTCTCAGGTTATTCTGCCCATAGGAAGGGTCATTCATCCTTCTATGAAAGCTATCATAGGAATAACCACTTCTCCCACTTCTCTGTGTGTAAGGATTTGTTCTGTGGAAGAGTATCGTAGGCCGACTTCCTGGGGTATACGGTATTTTTGTTTAAAGGCTTCTATTTTTACGGGGGAATCTACTAGACACTCAAATCTACCCATTTTTACAACCTAAGACGAAGTAGTTGGGTTTTGTAAATAAGGAAGCAAGAACTGGCAAGCCGAGGAGAAAGGCCAAGAAGAAAAATGAAAATATAAAGAGATAAAAACTTACGGGAGCACGTATGCTAATCTCTGAAACTTTCTAGGAAAATCTTCGAAGACTTCTTACAAGAAATAGTAACAGAGATTCAGGAAGTTGGGGTATTTTAGGAGAAAGAGCGTTGGAATTCTCTGGAGCGCTTAAAGATTTCTTTGAAGAAGAAGGCAAATGGTTTCCCTCAAGGCTTTATATTGAGGGAGAAAGTAAGTGGGAATTATCCCGCTCAAAATCCTAAAGGAAATGTACACCGTTGGATCTGCGTGCAACCGTCGAATGAGAGGGACAAGACGCCTCCTAGAGTAATTAATGACGCTTCGCGAACTACGAAGCGTCAGAAGCAATTATGGGGGCGCAGTTAACCCATGTTCCTGCACGTGTGAGTCAATATGTCAGTTAGTCTTATCTTTTAAAGATCAAAACCCCATTCTTTCTCATCAGATGAGAGGGAAAAATCGGAGTTTTGAGGGGCTATTGTGGGGACAAAGGTCCAAAATCATATACCTTGGGCTTTGGGCTTGATCCGAGGACGTCCATGATCTGGGTAGTGATGCATTTATTAGGTGTTCTATTTTAAAGTCTCATAAATAGGAATTGAAAGGAAAGTTAGTCCGAGGAGAGCTTCATCCTCGAACGTGAAAAATACAATACAAATAGGTATCCCCATAGGTGGAGTGACCTTCCAAGAAGCTCCAACGATGGGTATGTGTCTCGTGAACACACAGGAAGGAAAAAGATTTAGAAATATCTAAGGAAAAAGATTTAGAAATATCTGAGGAAAAGCTACGACCACCTCATTTAATGCACTACAGCTACTTTCCTGGCCACATTTATGTGGAGAGGACCTCTGAACAGTGCCACTGAAGCTACCACAACTCACAGAAGGGTGAAATAAGGTGTTTGATGGGATAAGTACTCAAGTAATGTCCTAGATGGTCAACAAGTGTAAGGTCAAGATGACCAAAGGGGAGCTATATAATGTAAAAGATCTTCAATGAAAAGGGGGACATTTTGTAATTGGAAAACTTTATTGATATTGAATTGAACCTCCTCGGATTGGGCCGAGAGCAAATTTGTCCAATACTATTTTCTTCTTCTTCTTCTTCTTGTTACCTCTTAACCTGGTCTTAAGGTCATATTAAACGTTGCCCTTTTTACTAAAACACGATTCTTTAATCCACTCTCTACAAATTTATTGTATTGGGCTTATTGGGCCAAGTTAATCCATACGTTGGGCTTGGGTCGTAAATCGTGACCCTACATATAAATATATATATATATATATATTAAATTTGATTTTTTTTATTAGTTGGAGTATTACACGGAAGAGGAGTCCTAATTGCTAAAAGTTAATTTATAATGTATTTGACTATTTGGAAAATATTATCATTAAAATTTATATTTTAAAAAATCTAAAGCATGCTCTTCTTTATTTCCTAGCCTTCTAGGTATAAAATCAAATTATCAATTGTATGCGTACCTAAACAAATCACAAAAATGTCCAATTTTAAAATCAAGCACTTATAAAACCAAGCATTTAATTAATTAAGATAAATCCAAAATCATGAGAAAAACATGATTAAGCTTGTATTAAGAATCCTATCTTAGTTAATTGTAATGAAGCAAGAACAATTTAAATCATTAAAGAATAACTATTGTGGGAAATATTAAATCACATAAATAATACTAGTAATTTTTAACAAGGTTTCACCCTCAACCTTAATTATAAATTTAGCTCATAGTAATTGAAACTAAACACAAAAATAAAATACTAAGCATTAAACTAGACAAATAAAATAGAGAAAGAAATTGTCACAGTACTGTCATGGAGAAAAGCTACAAAGAAGCCACATGCGTCTGCCATTACATGCTACACGTTTAGTCCTAGCCAGTGGCAGAGCTAGGAAGTGGCAGAGCTAGGAAATTTTGTTTGGGGGGCTGAATAAAATTTAACAAGAACAGCCTTTCGTCACATAATTCTTGATTATTAAAATATTCCCATATTAGTTGTCAAAATCTATGATCACATTCTAAGGAAACAATATTCAAACTTTTTAGTTCACTTTGAACTTTTTAAAGGGTTCAATATCTAAAGTTTCACGATCTGGGATGGATGATTGAACAACTTTAATTCTTGAATGCTTTTAAAACTTAAAATATGCTTCAATAAATATAAATATCTAATAAAGAAGCATTTAACAATAATTTAATTTAATTAATCAAATCACTATTATCAAATATAAATATCAAATAAACAAAACATCAAAACTAAATATGAAATAAAATAATAGAATACTAGTGGGTTCCAGTTAGCTCAACTGCTAAAGTGTCTGATGGTTAAATAAGAGATCTGAGATCAATTCCCGTCTACACCAAAAACCGATTGGTAACTTGGTCTTATGATAAAAAAAATATCATCAGGAGAAAACGTTATAGGTTGAAGCTCTCTCAAAATAATAATTAAAAAAAAAAAATTTAGTTGAATCATATAATAGAAAATACTGTACACATAAGCTTAAAGAACTAAAGTAATAGAAAATACTATCCACATATACAAATATATATATATATATATATATATATAAAACCTAAACTTTTGAAACTCTCACAAATTTACACATCAACAATATTAAAAAAAAAAAAAAACTAATTAAAAAAACCTCCCTTTCTTCCCCCAAAAACAAACCCGATATTTTGTAATAAAAAAAAAAATATGTAAACCCGATAAAACTCTTAAACAAAGGATGCGTTAACCACTTCGAATAGTTGAAGTTTTTAGCTAGGCATTTGAACACCAATTTAATCGGCTTTGACTTAGTCAATTTGTATTCAACTCCGATTCCTTCTCTGCAAAGGATACTTTATTGAACCAACTTTGACTTTTATATTTATAATCTTCCAAATTAAGGTAGAGTACAGGATTGGAGTATTGGATATTTGTTATTCATTTTTTTATTTTTTTTTTATTATTTTTTTTTTTGAGAATGATTTGTTATCCAATTAATGGAGAAGAAGTATAATTCCTTTTCATAGGGAATCAAGTAGTTTTTTTTTTTTTTTTTTTTTTTTTTTTTTTTTTTTTTGGACTCCAAATTTAACAAAGAGTGAAACTCTATCTCTTTAACAAGTCCAACTTAAACTCAAACTCAAACTCTATCTTTTTAAAGCCAAATTGTTATGTTGTGGATTTCAATTGCCCCTTTTTTCAGGCCTGACACACTTGATCCTGCATTGTTACGTCCTGGACTATTAGAACGAAAAGTTGAGTTTGGCCTTCCAGATGTGGATGGTAGGACACAGATATTTAAGATCCATGCACAAAAAATGAACTGTGAACGAGATATAAGATTTGAACTTTTGGCTCGACTTTGCCCAAATTGCACTAGTAAGAACCATTTATTATGGATAGTCTTGCAAGGCACTGCTGTTTGTTATTTGTTCACTATGCCAAGGGTGTGTTATGACATTGGTTTTCTGACATGGGTTTCTCTCTCAGGAGTTGAAACAAGGAGCGTGTGCATTGAAGCTGGCATGTTTGCCATTCGAGCACAGAGGAAATCTGTGACAGAGAAAGATTTCCTTGATGTAGTGGACAAGGTCATCAAGGGATACAAGAAATTCAGTGCAACACCCACGTACATGGTTTACAACTGATTAAGCTGTTATGAACCATAAGGTTCTGCTAGGATTATTTCATTCATCATTAGGCTGCATAGCTTGGAACAATTGTACTTATTGGGGAGCTTTCTCCATTTGAAGTTGCGAAAGTGTATCAAACCATGTTTTGTTACAGATTTAAGCCATGACTTCTGGAATACCCGTTAAAAATTAAAACTTATTGCTTTATGGGTTCGTTTTCTTTTTTCTTTTTCTTATATTTCTCTTTTGAATAGTCATATATTTTTTGAATTGTTTCAATAACTTATTCTTTAATTATATATATTTTTGGCATTTTGGAAGTTTTAACATTTGAATTTGTGTTAGTTTTTGCAATATTTGAACATGTTTAGCAGATTTCAATGACTATACTATGTATTATTCTTTTGAAGGTAATCAATCTTTCTTTTATATTTCTCTATTGTGTAACCATATACATTTTTTTTTATTTCAAAAATTTATAGGAAGTAAATCTTATGATTCTTTAATATTTTTTAGCCTTTCGAAAGTTTTAACATCTGAATTATTATTCTTTTGATTCCTTTCAATAACTATAGTCATAGATTATTCTTTTGAATGTAACTCATCTTTCTCTTATATTTTTATATTGTTTAGTCATATATATATATATATATATATATATTCGTTTCAATAATTTCTAAGCAATGAATCATCTGATTCTTTAATATTTTTTTATTTTTCAAAAGTTTTAATATCATAATTATTTTTTTATTTTTTTATAGTATCCAAAACTCTCTGACAAATTTTTTGTAAGCCATTGCACGTTCAGGCAATGGCTTCTTCATCAAATTGTAACACAAATTGAAGTCATACAAGAGCAAATCATGCAATGGTGTAGTTTTTTAATCAATTTAAAATTTTATAAAATTAATTTTAGTCTACCTCACAAATAGGTAGGTTCCCGTGCATAGCACGGGTTAGCAACTAGTATTAAATATATCCCATACCTAGCACCTGAACCAAACCCAAAAACTAAATTTAACCCCCAAAACCTAGAAGCCTACGCACCAAACAAAAAATTAAAATCCTAAATCAAACCAAAACACTCAGATTAGCCTAAAAGATATATGTAATATATCCCATCCCTCCCACCCACACCAACCACAATTCCCTTGTCTCACTAAAGCAGCAAATAGAATCCAAAGTTAAGATGAAGTTACAATTTGTAGAATCCTTATGTGTTGAAGGGTAAAGCAGGATGTTTGACTTTATTTTGGAGGAAATTGGAGGTTATTCATTCTGATAAAAATTTAGTTGCTGCATTGGTGTATTTAAGAGTGTTGTTAAAAGCATGCTTTAGGCGCGCTTAAGCTCAAAACTCCAAGCTCTCAACGTTTCAATAGGCCAAAAAATAGCTCATTTAATGAAGCACGCTTTAGACACATTTTTTTTCTAATAACTTAAAATGAAAAAATTGTTGCAATAACTTAATACCAATTGCAACTAAAATTTCAAAATGATAACTTATTGCAACGAGGTTATCATTGCAATAACTTGATATAAATTATTTTACAATTTATTGCAATGACAAATATTAAGATATCATTGCAATAACTTGACATCAATTATTTTACAATCTATTGCAATGACAAATATAAAATAATTATCTATTACAACGAATATATTGTTGCAACAATTTGATTGAATTATTTTTATCAATCCTTTTCTGGCTTCTATTGGGGGGTGCCGTTGTAGTTGTGTGCAAACTCAATGTTTACTCCAAACTTTTTCATTCATCTCTTCTTCTGAAATATTTGAACTCTTTAGAACTAGAATATAAATGAAGACCAACATGCAAACAACAATTATAGTAAAAAGGACAAATAATCCTCCTTTCATGGTGCAAATCACTGGCAGTAATGCATAGCTCACCAAGAACATAATCAACAAATTTAAAGTCATGTTCATAGGGCCAACAGTTGAACTAGCTCTCCTTGGAAAATCAACTTCAATCCATCTTGATGATGTTAGTCTATATTCAACTGAGTAAACAAGGAGGAATCCAAAAAATCGATATGCTTCACTACATGTAGGATGCACCACATTATAATGCCCCTATAGTAGCAAAACCGAAACTGGAAAGAGTCTGAAGAACATCACAAATAAAGAAACCACCATCAATTTCCATTGTCGATTAAACCTAGCGACCTAACATGAACCTAAGATGCTCAAAGCCAGGTTCACATATTCAAGAATCATCAGCGCTACGTAAGATGCATGTGTGGAGACTTTAAAATTCATTAGAACAATTGGGAAGAAGAAATTTATGGCAAACATAAATTACTGTTGCGGAAGCTATTGCAACAATAATTTATTTCAACCAAAAGTATCGTTGCTATAATTTATTGCAAAATGTTCCGACTTCCTGCCATATTTATTACAACAAAAAATTTGTTACAATAAATTATAGTACCAATATTTTTTTGTTACAATAGATTATTTTTAATAATAATCAAAAAATTTATTGCAACAAATTTATTACAAAAAAATGCTATTGCAACAAAATTTTTGTTGCGAACACCTATTACCACAAACTTTATTACAACAGTGCAACAAATTTTTTTGTTGCAATAAGTGTTTATTGCAACAAATTTGAGTTTATTGCAAGAAAATATTTCATTGCGTGCTATGTCTGCAATGCATTCACCACAAATTGGTACTCAACACTAATTTGGTAACCCTATAGCTTAGAGTATATATTAGTAAACCATTTTATGAAAATTTTATGAAAAATTAAAAAAACTGTTAAAACAGTTAATCATTTTTTCATTTTTCCACAAATTTTTTTTAAAATGGTTTACTAATATATGCTCTTAGGGCATATGTTAGTAAAACCATTAGTACAATGAATAGCACATATAACTCATGGACCATGGAGGACTAGTGGGGTTCACAAAAGGAACCAAATAAAGGTCTACAAAATGGTTGTCCCCTCTCTCCATATCTCTAAGGTTGGTTGCAGGTGACATTGTAATAATAACAACCCAGATAGAGAATTTTCTTTTTGAGGCTTCAAAACAATTTATTTCATTTTTTTTCCTTCCCGCCCCAGATTAAAAACCATACTTTTTTTTTACTTTGGTCATGTTAAAACCCCAGGTACAAATTCTAATACATTTGGGATTCAAAAAAGGATTAACAGATGATCTATGAATTTACTCGGCTTAGTCCTAGTATTAATAAAACTTAGTGCAACCTATAAAGCACAACTCAAGTAGATAGTCATAGTATCCTTTCAACACATAAATATAGAGCAAGAGAGAAACAGAGTTAGAGAGGGAGATTACCACTGCACTGATGATTGAACTGGAAGGAACATGTAGCTGGAAGCATTGAGTTGAGTCCGGCTTGGTTGGCAACTACGGCGTAAGAAATTTTAATTTTCCATTTTCTAGTCAGATTAGGTTTTTTTTTTTTTTTTTTTTTTTTCAAATGCAGAATACTGAATATATATTAAAGTTTAATTTTTTTTTATTAGTTGGAGTATTATACGGAAGAGGAGTATATTTCACCGACTATTACAAAATATTTGTGATTTTATTAACATAGTAAATGAAAATTTTGAAAAGTTATTCTCTTTTTTTTTCTTTTCTTTTTTTAATTTTTTGTTTTCTCCTCTATTTATAATCACCACATTCCGCTAATAGTGAGTGGGTTTCAGTTAGTTCAATTGGTAAAGTCTTTTATAGTTTAATAAGAGATTTGGATTCAATCCTCGCTTACACTAAAAGTCGATTGATATTTTGGTTTGAAAATCTGATGATAAGAGTTATTATCACGAGCAGAGGCTATAAGTTATAAGTTATGAGTGAGACACTCCTAAATAATACAAGTTGGATTAGCCTTATTTTCTGTTACTTTGTTTTGTGGCTTTGTATTGTATTCACTAGGGGTGTCTAGGACCCACTCAACCCGCCGCCAACCGAACCGAAAGCCGACCGACCCGAGCACCACCGCGGTCGGTGACGGTTTTGTCCAACGAAACCCAACCCTTGTCGGTTTGAGTTTCAGTTTCACTTCTCTCAACCCGCCGGAGCCGACCCGACTGAAGAATAGGTAGATTTGTTTGATTTTCCTCCTTTTCTCTCTCAGATCAGCCCAGTTTTAATGGAGATCTCCCTTTCTATGCCCAGATTCGGTGGAGATCTCGAGTTCTTCACCTAGATCCGGTGTAGATCTCGCGATTTTTGCACAGATCGGGTGGAGATCTTGAGTTCTCCGTCCAGATCCGGTGGTGATCTCGGCGATTTTTGGTGCAAATGGAGTAAGTTTTTGCAAATTTCAGCAAAGTTTTTGTAGATTCCGGCGAAGTTTTTGAAGATTCCGGCAACGTTTGCAGGATTTGGCAACTCTCTCCACAACTCGAACTGACCCGAGCATCACCAAAACCCAAAACTGACTGGACCGATTGATGCCGACGGTCGGTTTCGGGTCCCTCTTCCTTCCACCCGACGTCGGCGGGTCGAGTCCGAGTTGGGTCCAAAACCGACCAGGCCCGACTCGTGGACAGCCCTAGTATTCACACAAACGCGTGACCTTGAGGCCTTTCTTCACAAAACCGAAACAAAAGCGGCCCATTAAAAACTCTTTTCAATTTCGTTTGGATTAATGGATAGCCCATCAAATTAGGATCCTTAAGCCCTGTAGTTCCTTTTATTTATCTTTTTCTTTCTTTCCTTTGCTTTCACGTATTCATCCTCCAGGTTTCTTCAAGTTATATAACAGTCCATTTGGCCCAAATTTTATTGGGCTTAGCTCTGTTCTAAAAGTCTAAACCCAAGAGAACCCACAGAACAAAAAGTTATCACAAAGCCGATAGGACCCGTTGGCGTGTTTGTGAATTGTGCGAGTTTCTCCTCTTCTTCTAAGTCTTCTATGTATGTGCCTCTCTGCAGTTTTAAGGTTTTGTCTAACCCTATTTTCTTTTTGTGAAGCAAGGGCAGCACAAACCCTATTTTCTCTTAGTCTTGGTTTCATTCTCTGTCCTATTTTTTTTAATAAGTTCTTTGTCTTTGCTATCTGAAACCTGTGCTAGTTTTTTTGATTTGAGCTCTGAGAAACTAGGCTGTAGCTGGTTGAAAAATCAGGAGGTGGGTTATGGTAGAGGAAACCCATGTGGCAGAGCCAGCAAAGGCTCAGAAGAGGAGGGTAAGGAAGAAGGTAGGCTCTAAGGGTAAGAAAAGACCAAGAATGCTAGAGGGTATGCCACAAAACAAGCCTAAGAAGATTGATAGGAAAATGAAGAAACTTTATCGAAAGAGGGCAAGAGATTACAATTCAGATGGAGATGATAATGATGAGAAGGAGGAGGAGGAGGAGAGAGATGTGGGCAGTGATGGCGAATCAGAAAAGGAGGAAGAAGAAGAAGAAGAAGAAGAAGAGGGTTTGGATGTTAATGGGGATAATGGGAATTCTAATGATGGTGAGGAATCTGGCAGAATTCAACCCGGAATCACTATGTTTGTGGAGGGTTCTAGAGCATTCAAGATGGCATTCAGGAGTATTATCAAGAAGAGTGTGCCTGAGGATGCACTTGTTGTTGGAAATACATGTTTGTATCGCATACAAAACATATGCAACAGAAAAATTAACGGATCTACTTCATTCGCAATTGATAACATGTTCTATGTAAGTTTCAGAATTTGAGAACAAGAAAGCGTACCTTGGTGTGGTGAAATTCAAAACCGAAGATCAGAAGTTCTTGGGAAGACTTTTAATCTTCACTTCAATTCTACTTAATGCCCAAGATGTGTGGTCTCTCAATCAGTTTCCAATGAGAGAATAAAGAATGTCCAACACTCACATAAAAACAATTTCATTCCTTATGAGAACTCTAATGAAAGACTCTTATAAAAAACCCCTTAATGAAATTTTGTATGTTTCTCTCCTTATATACAACTGATTATCTAATTGGGCTAACCTTTTGGGCCATTCCAATTGGGCTCTAGTATGTGGCTTGGAGTGGGACCAAAATGGACCAATAAGACACTAGCTCCAATGGGCATTGGGCTTTTTTGTCAACTCTTGAGAAGTCCAAAGTTATCATTAACTATATTTAATACCACTATATAAATATAGTTGCACTCTAGGCCTTACCTATAAATTATATTCCAAGACTTTATTATACATGCAACCCCTTCATTAAAATATTCGTAGTAATACAAAGTCATGAAATAGACTGCCACTTTGAAGATTACTACATCTTAATTCTTGAGTACCCGGTTTAATCCTTTATGTTATTCAATATATATTTATGAAATCCAATTCCATAAATATATATACTTTAGTAACTCCTTACTAAAGTGGTTGGGCCCAACACTCTTAATAACCAAACCCATTAAACTTATCTCAAGGGAATATTTTATATCTCCGTTAAGAGACTATGAATTGCATCTTAAGAATATATGTTCCATCAACACTAAATGTGGTTGCCCAATATACTGAAGTTTTGATCGTGACTCATAAATCTCACTCCTGATAAATCAAAGCAACCTACATCTCATGATCATATCCATTATTCTCTCAGGATTTAGAGTTGATGTAAATGGAAGTCGTGAGATTTATTATTCATTTGACAGTCGTTAGGACAATAATAAATCTCACAGTGGTCCAGTTCAATATGTCTTAACTCTTAAAACATATCAACATACCAACTAAAAGTCTCCACTTTCATGATCAAGACAAATCATCGTAGTTGATATGTTATAGTCTTCGCAGATGAAACGCCCAATTTCATCACCGACTACGAACTAAAATTTTGAGTTTATAAAGAACTTGTGATTTATATCTTCTGTGACTAAATCACATAAATCAGATACTATGCATCTCATGGACTAAGATAATGTCCCATTAGTTCATATATAGATAGTCTCATATAATTAAACAATTTAATTATTTATGACATGCTAATAAATTGGATTTTAGGGCATAAACCCCAACAATCTCCCACTTGCTCTCAAAGAAAATTTACTATATATCCGACACTTATCTCCCTTTAAAGTAATTCACAATCACCCTAAGGTAAGGCTTGGAAATAAGTTTCAGCCAGATGTATTACATAAATGATCTTTTCTACTACTACTTCTCACGTACTCATATCTCTCTAATGAGAAAATACTTACGATTAATGTGTATCTTCACCACCTAGGATGAACACATATCTTGAAGTTCAACTTCATGGATCACAATCAAACTACAAGTCAATATTTGTACATCTAGTAATCATCAAAACTTCACTTTTGTGGACAAGCATATATTCCCTCATTCTTCTAAGATATTTGAGTATATGCTTAACTCCCACTAAATTAAGTGACCTTTGATTCAATAGATATTGGCTTACTATACCAACCGTAAAATAGATATTTAGCCTAGTATATAGCATAGCATAAAGATTTCCTTATAGACATGATATTATGAACCGTCTTAGTATGCTCTTCCTTTTATATGTCTAAGGACCATAATCCTTTATAAAGGAACTTCAAATTTAAAAGGAACGAAATCATTTCTTGAAGTATTACATGTTATACTTGGCTAGAATCTAATCTATTTAAGCAGTCTGAGATAGACCCAACATCCTAATTTCTGAATTTTAACAAAGTTTAATTCTTAGGATGTGACTAGTCTTTCCCAAGTACTTTATATCAAACTGGACTAGACAACAAAAACTCTATTGATGACAATAACTCTACAATCATTCTAAATGATTAGAATGTCATCAATATAAATTAAGAAATTTATTATTCTATATAGATTTACACACCTAAGGCCTTTTAATACTTGATCAAAATCAAACAATTTAATTGCTTGATCAAAGATGATATTTTATGATTCATATGCTTGCTTTAGTCCATAAATGGAATTTAAGCAACTTACATACTAATCACTATTGGTTCTTTACTATGTACAAGTCTAGGTACATCATATAGATGTCTTCCTCAAGATTGCTACTAAAAGAAGCTTTCTTGATATCTATTGTCATATTTCATCCAAATGAAATATAATGGATAAGAGAATCTAGATAGAATCAAACTTGACTATTGGTGAAAAAATCTTTTAATAATCGAACCATTTCTTTCTGAATAAATCTTTTCGCCACTAGTCTCAACTTTGAGATTTGCACCTTCAAATCTATCAATCTCATTTCTTTGTAAACCTATTTGAGAACAATAGGCTCAATGCCAATAGGCGCCTCTACAAGTTCTAGACTTTAAATAGAATCTAATTCTATTCACATAACCTTGATCCAATAATTCATATTCATATCATCTATTACCTCTACGTAGGACCGAAGATCAAATTCATATCCTTGTGGAATGACTTCAAAAGTTTATCCCAAAAGTATGAATTTACAATCCTCCCACTACGATATTGTACCGGTGTACTAGCTATATATATATATATATATATATATATATATATAGAATAATACCTTATGGTGTATCTAATATAACCATCTCATTTCTAAATGTACTTTATAGTTATCTTACAAAAATTCTGACATTTTCTTCTAGAACAATTCTACGTTTTGTTTTAAGATTATTCACATAGTCATGATCAAGAAACTTTGTATTTGTACTTTACAAACACCTTGTCTTCTTTATGACTACCAAAACAATCTTTTGCAATTCCTTTTGGATACCCATCATAAACACACATTTTTTTATCTTTTGATTTCAATTTATCAGACTTCCTTTCTAGCACAAGTGCTGGACATCTCCAAAAGTGGAAGTATCATATACTAGGTTTTCACCCAATCTACAATTTGACAAATGTCCTAGGAATAAACTTTGAAATCGATTTTAGAAAATGTATAGTAATACATAGAGTATATCTGCAAAAGAAATAAGCAAATGGAAACACTTATCATGTACTTTACTATATCTAAAAGAGTCTTATTCCTCCTTCATGTATGCACTAACTTAAAGAAGTCATTGATACTATATTCCTTTATAATAAAGGAGCCCTAGACCATATTATCCTCTAAATAGAATTCATAGAGTGAGAATATAACAAAATAATGGTTCTAAAAGCCCATCATTCACCAATCTTGAATATCATTTAGATTAATAAGATCTAGACATAAGTATCAAATCATACAATACCAAAAGGATGGAAACTTTCTCTTTAAAAGTAAAACATGTAAATTTCCATCTAGAAAATAATCATGGACAATACTTAGCATTACCAAACCGGGAACACTTTCCTTTTGGTCATACTTTTGAGTCTAATTTCCTTTTGGCAACTAGTAGGGCAACTAGCTTGCCCTACTGTTTGGTATTATAATTCTTTTTCTTATCACCCTTACCTTTCGGTTCAAGCTAAGAATTTGAATTAAATCATATTGATCCTAGCCTTAGCTTTAAGAATGTCTTCCATTGCGTAGAACTCACTTATCAATTTAGATAATATTAAAAAAAAATATATTATTTTCAAAACAATCTAAATTGATCAAATGATTCTAACAAGGACTTGTGGATCATATCTATATGAGATTAACATTTAATCTCTACATTCAAGAATTCCAATTCATTTTAAAATTAAAACATTTTCATAAAATGATGTGGAATTGGAACTCCTTATGCTTTTCTTGGCATTCAATATGACTTATATTGAATATCGTCTAGTAGCACAATATTTCATACCAAAACATCTCATTTAGACTTAATATAAAGTGTAAGTCTAGTACTAACTCTTGCATCTCATGCTGTAGCACAATTGAGAAAGAATCCAATGTAATATTTTAGCATTTCAATGGAGACTATGATCATATCATAAGCTATCTTCTATCAATGCATCATGCATAGGAAATTATGACAATGCTGAATCAAAACATAAATATGTACTTCAACTCCTTTAAGCACCATGTCCAAAATTATTTCTTAGTTAATGTGATTCAATTAAAAATAGTAGCTAGAGAACAAAATTTATGACAACTTTATTTTGAGATTATGAACATAATTACAAGGACATTATATTTTGCAACCACTACCATATAAAATGGAACCCATAAAAACATATTATATTAGGTGCAACGACAACCTAATCCCGCAATTAATATTCCTCGGAAGCGAGGCCATACCAATCACTATGATCAGGCGAGAATTATTCTCATTATTAATGCTATCATGGTAACTCTTACCAAACAAAAATAATTTTCCGCTTTTCCTTTAGCCTCTAAGTAATAATGACATAGCTCCGAAGGGAGGTTAACATTACACTTAGTCTAGTGTACACCATTATCTAGAATCATGTGTAGCCACATTTCATCTTCCTTTATAGTGTTTAAACTTGTAGTACCATGAAACAAAACACCCTTCTTTGGGATCGCGAGGTATATACGCCAAGACAAGATGCTTGTTCACACTACTTTAAACGAGTAAGTTCAATCTTGTAGTACTATGAAGTAAACACCCTCCTTTGTGATCGCGAGGCATATACGCTAAGGCGAGGTGCTTACCCACACTACTATAAACCGATAATGGAGGCCGTGAGATCCAACCCTTGTATTTCTCTCCCACTAGAAATTTTAAAACAAGTGGATTGTCATGAAATCATTGTGATCTAATCACAATTTTAACCCTACACATCAAATGTGTTTAATTGTTTAAATTTGATGTGATGTTACTAAGTCACGTCACAATAGCGTAACGAACATTCGCGCAATCACAAAGAAGTTTAATCATGTAATCCGTGAAGTAAATACCCTCTGCTTGGAATGTAAGACTCGAAGTCAAGACAAGGTATCTATTCACATTACAATAAACTTAACAAAAGGGTTATTTTAGCACTCCCACTCATTATTTGGGTTTTTCTTAAAATAATTGTGATCCCATCACAACTAATAACCTTGCACTTGTTATCCCTAACTAAAATGAAAGTCCTAAACTATTTAGGATTCCTTAAACACTAATGAATCAAAAATTAGTTATATAGAACTCTATCCTTAATTTACTAAATAAAGTATTCTAATCTCATTAGAAACTATATAACTTTTAATTAAGCTTTAATCTCATTAAAACTTCTAATTAAAATAAATTAAGTTAAAGACTTTTAATCATACAACAATTCCAATCTCATTAGAATGTTTCTTAAAAGACAAGTCCCAAACTATTTAGGACTAAGAGTTCTATTTAACTAATACCTTTGATCTCATTAGGTCTTTTAGTTAGAATCATGTGTAATCTAATCACACATTGCATTTCACTTTCTTTATGTGAAAACACTTAGAAAAATTCAGATTTTCTTTCTTTCAATCGATCGAAAGTGCTCCTCGATTGGTCGAAAAAATTAAGAAATTCGAACTTGACCACCTGACTTCTTCGATTGATACTCGATCACCTCTCGATCGATCAAAAAACAAATTCGATCGATCGAATAGCAATCGAAAATCAATTTATTTAAAATGTCTGATCACTGTTTCACTCGATCGATCGAAAGTGATTTTCGATCGATCGAAACTTGTGAAACTGAATTTTCTAGAATTTTTCTAAGGCAGTTTTCAACGGTTTTTCATGAATAAACAACTAACATATGAACATGATAGTCAGAGAATGATATCAAAACTGAAATTCATTGATGCTATAGCCTTAAAGATTAATTTAACATACTTAAATTTAAATTTAAACAACATCATAACATCAATTTTAGTTTTTATCAAATCATAGTTTCAATAACCATGCAGAAAATTAAATGCATAATCTTCAAACAATATGAAACTATAATCTCTAATTCCAAAACTCATAAAACATGTTATACAATTCGAAATTGAAAACCTGGCTCTGATACCATTTGTTGGAAATACATGTTTGTATCGCATACAAAACATATGCAGCGGAAAAATTAACGGATCTACTTCATTCGCAATTGATAACATGTACTATGTAAGTTTCAGAATTTGAGAACAAGAAAGCGTACCTTAGTGTGGTGAAATTCAAAACCGAAGATAAGAAGTTCTTGGGAAGACTTTTAATCTTCATTCCAATTCCACTTAATGCCCAAGATGTGTGGTCTCTCAATCAGTTTTCAAGAAGAGAATAAAGAGTGTCCAACACTCACATAAAAACCATTTCATTCCTTATGAGAACTCTAATGAAAGACTCTTATGAAAAACCCCTTAATGAAATTTTATATGTTTCTCTCCTTATATACAACTGATTATCTAATTGGGCTAGCCTTTTGGGTCATTCCAATTGGGCTCTAGTATGTAGCTTGGAGTGGGACCAAAAGGGACCAATAAGACACTAGCTCCAATGGGCCTTGGGCTTTTCTGTTAACTCTTTATAAGTCCAAAGTTACCATTAACTATATTTAATACCATTATATAAATATAGTTGCCTTATAGGCCTTATCTATAAATTATATCCTAAGACTTTATTATACATGCAACCCCTTCATTAAAATATTCGTAGTAATACAAAGTCATAAAATAGACTGCCGCTTTGAAGATTACTACATCTTAATCCTTGAGTACCCGGTTTAATACTTTATGTTATTCAATATATATTTATGAAATCCAATTCCATAAATATATATACTTTAGTAATTCCTTACTAAAGTGGTTGGACCCAACACTCTGAATAACCAAACCCATTAAACTTATCTCAAGAGAATATTTTATATCTTTGTTAAGAGACTATAAATTCCATCTTGAAAATATATGTTCCATCAACACTAAATGCGGTTGCCCAACATACTGAGGTTTTGATCGTGACTCATAGATCTCACTCCTGATATATCAAAGCAACCTACATCTCATGATCAGGTCCATTATTCTCTCAGGATTTAGAGTTGATGTAAATGGAAGTCGTGAAATTTATTATTCATTTGACAGTCGTTAGGAGAATAATAAATCTCATAGCGGTCCAGTTCAATATGTCTTAACTTTTAAAACATATCAACATACCAACTAGAAGTCTCCACTTCCATGATCAAGACAAATCATCGTAGTTGATATGTTATAGTTTTCGCAGATGAAATGCCCAATTTCATCACCGACTACGAACTAAAATTATGAATTTACAAAGAACTTGTGATTTATATCTTCTGTAACTAAATCACATAAATCACATACTATGCATCTTATGGACTAAGATAATGTCCTATTAGTTTATTTATAGATAGTCTCATATAATTAAACAATTTAATTATTTATGACATGCCTATAAATTGGATTTTAGGGCATAAACCCCAACACTTGTAAGCTTAGAGTTGCTGTTTGAGTATTTTTAAGGTTTTGATACGTGGGATTATTATAAAAATGTTTGCTTGATTTGCAGGGTCCGGTGTTGTCAGGACACAAGAAGCTCATTGCGGAGAAGCTTGTAGAAGAGGAGGCCAAACGGAAAGTCAAGGGGGAGGCCAAGAAGGAAAAACAATTAGTAAGTCAATCTCAAAATCAATTGTTAGGATATAAGCATGTGTGTTTTTTAAGTGTTGTCTTCACTTATCTGATTTCATTGGTAGCTTATGTGTTTTTAAATGTTAATATAGTTGGCAGAAAAGGGACATGTGAAACCTGCGAATTATTTGGATTCGAACGAAAAGTTTCTGATGGGGGTTGCTACAAAAGGAGGTACTGTGTTTGTGTTTGTTGGTTGAGATTTATGTGACATTGGCACTAGTGTGATCAGATTGATTGCAAAGTATATATCACTAACTTAGTTCATGTTTACCATGTATGTTGCTGGAGTTTCAGTGGTCAAGTTGTTTAATGCTGTAAGTTCTCTATGACTGTTGAACCATGTTTTATTTTGTCTTGAGATTGATTTTTAATTATTTTTTTTTGTTACCTTAATATCTGAACTTCTGTCGTTGGTATCTTGTGCTGGTCAACAAGGCACAACATGCTCAGAAAGGTTTGGATCCTTTGAGATATAAAGATGCAAAAGGTATGCTGATAAATGACGAACTAGATTTTGAGATTGCCTTACTACCATTTTTCTTAGTTATCTGCCTGTCTGCACATCAATATGAATATTTTCTTAAGTTACAGAATTTGAAGATTACTCTGTTTTAATTGCAATTAACAATTATTACCAAGCCATGTATCTTCAAATGCATACACAAATCCCAAGTTATATAATATATACATGTACACCAGTGTTTTGGGATTGCAATTAGTACTTTCATTTTATTTGTTAGCTGCTTTGTCTATACCAGCTTGTATCTCTTTGAACTTCCATATAAAGGATTTTCAACTTGTTCATGACATTTTTTAATGTTCTCATCTGAAAAAATTTCTACAACTTTGCCAATGCTCTCATTGTAAGAGCAACACAGAGGGGGTCAAGTTGAGATCATGGGTTCCAAACCCACTGGGTGAATAACTTACCAATAAAAAAAAATCAATTTCCACAGTTTTCCTAGTTTTTTTTAATCCTTTTACACAATCTAATCTTACATCCAAACGCTCACTCTTTTGGTCATTGTGCCCAAGTGTTCTCAATGACTGTACTTTTGAGAAAGATGCATATATGGTATTGTTATTGCTATCGAAAGTTTCCATGCAGTCCTCATATCCGCCTTCTTTCACGCCCTACCTAAGCTCACTTCTGCCAAGAACTGCAACTTCATGTGCTTTATACAAAAAATGCAGATACTGCATTGCTGTCATATGGTAATTTAGAGTCAGCAATTTTATACCAAAGAATCAAGCTGTGGACTCATGAGATCCAAGACCGTGGAATTGGTCACCGCAGAAGTGCTCAAATGAGAAGTGGGGATGGTCATTGCTGGTGGAGTGATGTCATTGTTGGTCACTGGTGGAGAAGTGGTGCCATTAATGGTGGTGGACGTCGGAGGTAGAGTGGTGCCGTTACTAGTGGTGGTCATTGGTGGGTGAGACGTGCCGTTGGTGGTGATGATAGTCGGAGGAGGCATGGTTGGAGACATTTGCTTCAAGGATTAGGCGATTTGGAACTCTATTCTATAAAAAATGAAGCGAAAATTAGTGAGTTGGAAGCGATTATATTAATCAAAGGCACTAGCTACTGCCATGTGCTATGGACGATGGCAAATACTCGCAAAGTGTGTTAAAAAAAATTGTGACACTGCATTGAGTTTAATGTAACATGTATTATAGTGTTGTCCCCATCAGTTTGGATGGACTCTCTTTCATGGGACTTTCAAATAAATTAGATTCTTTTCCAATTTGAACTGTATAGAAGAAGGTGAGGATAATGTTTTCCTTCTCAGTTGCACATTATGGTGTTGTTTCTTCTCAGCTCTTATCATCATAAGGAAAACAAATATCCTTTGGTTGGTATGGGGGTTGTTACTACACAACTCTAGAAAGATGAAGATATAGGACCATGTTCATTACTACAAAAGATTTTTTCTTTCTTTTTATATAGATTTATCGGTAGTTTTCTTACAATATAAAAATATATTTATTAGAAATTTTTTATTAAAAAATTCATGTTCGGAGAATCGAGATTCTCAAAAAAATTAAAGCCAAATCCAAACCAAGATTTTATGAAAAAACCAATACAATCTAGCCTACAATTCCTTTGATTTTTATTAGGGATTTAGCATTTAGGGTCGATTTTGGGTGAGCACAAGCAAAACGGAACTTGGCCCAACTAACCCGGGTTCAAAAGAAAAGGGAGTCAAACCCAAAACTTACTATGTATGTCAAACAGAGGCTAATGATGCATGACAAAGTAATTGCCCAAAGACATGAGAGAGAGAGACTATTCTACCCTTAATAGCCACTATCTCATACGTATGAGATAGTTTGAGTGTTTGAGTAGAATAAGTGTATTTGGTAAGATGGTTATTAATGGTTGATTAATGCAAAACTTATCATCAAGAAGGCTTTATAATAGATCTATGATGCTCTAAGATCCATCTCTGAATAAGGAGAAAAGCTTTTGCCTACTGCATCCATGAAAGGATGGCAATGCTTCTCATGGCTAAATGTGGTTAATTATGCCAAATTTTTAGCCACATAGAGCAGCTTGTACAGGTATCCTTTTATGCGTAAGTGGCCAACATATGGAATTATTCATAGGCTTTTCAAATTTTACAAACGGCACTAACCCACTTGGTAATTTTATATATTGGGCCAATGTATTTTTTAGAGAGAGTTTCAACCTATGGCGTCCACTTCGGATGATAGCTCTTTATCATCAGACCAAGACACCAATCAGTTTTTGATATAGGCGGAGATTGAACCCCAGATCTCTTATTCAACTATCAGAGACTTACCAGTTGAGCTAGCTGGAACCCACTATATTTGGCCAATGTTAAATTCTCTTTCTCTATAAATGTACTAATTTAAAATGAGAAATGATATGTCCACAACATTTTTACAATAAATCCTAAGTGGAAAGTTGTTACTGGTTGTTATTGTTGGGGCAAAAAAGTAATCTTAATGTTAGGTTCAAATTTAAACTAATAACAATTAACCACCTATGATTGTAAAAATGTTGTGGACGTAGCACCTCTCATTTAAAATAACCAAAATTTCATAAAAGACCATGTTAAGTTTTTAACCAAAATTTCATAAATCTGCTCCTCCAAAGATCTTGTTTGGTTGCATTTGTTATTGATGTGGTAATCATCGACAAATGAGTTTTTATTAACACTTTTTTTGAGAAATTATTAAAAAATAGAATAAAATAAAATAAAATGTATTTTCTCTAATGTGTTTTGGAGTTTATAAAGAGTAAATATAAATTAAAGAAATATATAATTTTATCACTAGTATACCATTTAACTTTTATTTGTCTTTGTCTCAAAATAATGATAATATGGATATTTCATCTCATTTTATTAAAGGGATGAATATTCCTCCCACTTTTGAGAAGATTATTTGTGAAAAAATGGAATGAAATGGATATTTCTTCATAGTCATTTAATTTCTTCTAATTAAATTTTCAAAAGAAAGGATAGATGGAATATTATTTAAAGATTGATTCAATTCCTTTTCTCTCCCCTGATTGGGCTATAACAATATTTCTACTCCCTTATTAAGTAGCAACACGTATGGTATCAAAAAAAAAAAAGTAGCAACATGTAGGCTAGAGTCTTTTTCTCTTTCTCTTCTTTTAAAATTTTTAAACTTATATTAAAGTGTTTTCACTTAATGTACTATTTTTTGCTAGTCATGTTAGTATTAACTTTTCAAATAAAGGAAATGATAACTTAGGAAGTTATTAATATTATACATTTGTAAAATTTTTGAAAGGGAGACTACATTTTGGAATATATATATACATATATGTGTGTGTGTTTTACTAAATAATTATTTTTATTTAACATTTATGAAATCATTGATTCAACTACTAGTTGAACTGATCAAACTAAATAACTCAAAACCGCTTCCTTTTTCCAATTCCCTATCGAGTCTAGTTTATAAAACTTGGGTTAAATGCATGCGAAGTGACTCATGTGGTATTGGTCATTATCAAACAACACTCCTTGTGCTACAAAATTGATTTTTTAAAAATCTTCATAGTATTTTAAATAATGGAATTTGACAATTCTGTTAAACTTTCGTCTAATAATGACGGAGAATCAATGACCACACGAGCATCATGTGAGCCAAAAAATATGGACAATGACCAATTCTTGATTCCTGCCTAATAGATATGTTTACAAGAATTTTTATTTTATGTAATAGGTATATATAAAAATAATTCTCTCACATGGAGATGGACTCCCCAAATGTAGGATCCATCTCATATAAAATAGACATTATATATACCGCTACACCAAATATTACCTTATGTTTACCTAGACATTCTCTATCGAACAAAATGACGATATACCCCTTTCGCTGAAAAGTTCCAGCAAAATACCTCCTGTCTGAAACTATTTAGGGATATGCTCCTGTTTTGAAACTCAATTTTCTAAAAATTGAGTTTCAATGTAAAACTCAATTTATAGAAAATCGAGTTCCTTGAAAATATTCAAGTGGAACTCGAGTTCCACAATTTTTTTTTTTTTTTTTTTTAAGTTTAATTTGACTATAACTCGATTTTCTAAAAATCGAGTTTTACATTGAAACTCGATTTTTAGAAAATCAAGTTTCAAAACAGGAACATATCCTTAAATAGTTTCAGACAGGAGGTTTTTTACTGGAACTTTTCTGCGAAAGGGGTATATCCCCATTTTGGCCATCTCTATCTAATAAAAGTAAAGAAGTCTAACAAAATACTAAATTACGTTATTTTAAATACCACAAAACTAAAAAAGACATTTTTTTTAGCACTTGAGATAATTTTGAATTTGATATTGATTCATGCTAAAGGAGTCTGTGCATTGAACCCTTAAAACCTTAGTATTTTACTTTTGTTAAAACAACTTGTGGGGAGGGTAGAGGCTGAGGCACCCCCTCAACAGAAAAAAGTAGTTTCTCTTGTAGCCTAAACAAACGTAGAAGAAGGCCACCTACGTATAGCTTAGTAATACAAATTATCCTTTCCAAGTGATAGGTTCTTCAAGTGTATTATTAAAATGACTCAAAGCAGCATTCACAAATTAACATATAATATATCATAGACCACTTGTGAGGTTGAAAGAGAAACACCCTTTGATGTTTTACGATTCAAGAATGGAACTTTCAGTTTAAACCCTTTTGTTTTTTAATGTAAGGTAAAAGATTTATAAGAGGCATCATTACAAAGGCACCACTATCATAAAAACTAAATGAGTAGTCACATTATACAGCGTGTTGACCAATAAATTAACCTTGAAGGAGCTATGTCCATACATTTCCTAAAGTAATGGCACACGCGTCTGAACTCTGTGCTTATAAAGCAGTAGATAAAAGCACTAATTAATTCAAAATTGGTTAAACGGTTCATTGATTTGATTATATATGAAACTAGAAAATAGAGGGTGCGTGTTGACAGACACTCTTAATACAGCCATACACAAAAGAGAAAAATCAAACCGAGGCTGCCCTTGGTCTCTCACCATGGATTTGGAGTAATCCAAAAAGGTGGTGGATCGATCTTCTCCAAATCAGAATCATAAAAATGCGTAATACTTTGATCATCTAAATTGAACAATCCAACATCGTGGCCACCATACGAGAACTCCGTATCATACTCATCATTCCATTTATCATCCGTGAAATAAATGGAATTTGGTTTGCACCGATTGAAAACATCAAGTCCAGAGAATGATATAGACTGATTTCCACCCAAGAACAGAAGCTGATCGTTCAAAGATTCCACCTTTTCCCATCTTTGCTCTCTCAAATTTAACTTGAAGACAAAAAACATCTTTGTACTATATGAACAAACCACAGTCTGTGTGCCGTCTTCGGTACTAAGTTCCTTAAAAGATTTTCGAATGAACCGTTCGATGAACAAGAGCTCACTTGACGTCTTCACCAGATAGATCTGCGTTGAAACACAAATGTCTCTAGAAAACTTTCGAGTACTATCAACATCTTTTAGTAGTGTCAAAGGTGGAATGGTCATGATTTCATTGGAAGAGGGACCTTGAAAATCCCATACTTTCACTGAAAGATTGTCATCCAATGCGTAAAGCTGATTATTGTGGCATATAATGTCACGGTAGACTTGATCAGCTGCATCGCTGAGGTTGGTCCATGTTGTGTCTCCATGCTTACAAAATGCAAGTCTTGACAGAAAACCATAGATCACTACCACCACAAAGTTTTTGCATCGTGATGGGTCTGCCAACAAGACAGCTTTGGTGATGAGTTTCTTCCGCAAAAATTGGATCATGATTGGATTGAATTCGTTGGGAAACAATGGGAGTTCAATCTGAACTCTAGAGAAGGGATTAAAGACAAGTGGGTTGGCTTCATCGTCCAAAATCACCAACCAACCGTGAGAAGAGCCCACACACCAAGGGTCATTACCAAGTCCCTCAAATGCATTCTCGAACTTGTAAACCTTGTTTTCTGCAAGATTAAGGAAGCAGCGAGATGTATAGTCATCTTCTTGGTCATTGGGAAGCATGAGCCATGGAGTAATTTGAATGGAATGATATTGTGATTGTAATTGTGCAGCTCCGGATCTCCAAGAAGAACAAACAGCTTTGAAGGGAATAACGTCAACGAAGGAAAGCTTTTTGAGGATAAGTTCCAAGAGTTCGGTAGGGAGGTCTGACCATGAAGATGATGAGTACTTTGGTTTCCCTTTGGTCGTAGAAATTCTTCTTCTTTTACTGCTTTCAGCCATGATCAAAATGCCTTTTTTTTTTTTTTTTTTTTTTTTTTCTTGTTTTTTTAGAGAGAGACTGAAACTTGAATCCAAGAAATTCTTGTTTTTTTTCGTTGAGGACTTAAAACCCCCACATGATATATATAATATTCGTTGCCGACTTAAAAAAAAAAAAAAGTATTCGTTAGGGTATGTGAAAACTGACTTCAAGTCGGTTTGGAGTTGAAAAAAGTCCTAGACGACTTCGGATTTGAACTTGAATCCGATGTAGTGTCGGATTACCCTTGGCGATACTTGTAGTGGACAAACTTTTATCTTTTTATTTTGATTTAATTTCCCCATTTTTATAAATCCTTTTTTTTAATGAGAAAAATCTAATTCCCTTTGATTGTTTATAGTGGACTAAAATTCTTGTATTGTTGTGTTTTATTATGGTATTATTATCATTACAAGTCGCTAACCCATGCAATGCTGGGGAAAGATTTTAGTAACTAAAGAGGATAAAAATTAAGGTAGACGGACTCGTCCAAAAAGCCTTCCATAGGCGATGGTACTGAGATAATGGATGATCAAAACATAAGGACAAGACGACGGATTAATACGTCGGATGGAGAATATACAAGACGGATGGATCCTCCATAGTGGATGGATTCTAGCTATACGGACACAAGGGGGACGGATATCAAGGCCACGTGGCACCTACGTGGCTTAAGTGGTCTCCAAGGAACCCTAAATGGAAATGTCTTGCACCCTACAATTAACCCTAGTCAATGGAATCCCTATATGGGAAGAATCCCGCAAAATACGTACATTTATGAGGATCTTCCCCACAAGGAAACATCTTCTTAGTCAAGAAACGAATGTCGATTCTACACTACTATAAAAACCCAAAACCCTTAGAAAACAAGGTACGCACAATTTACCCCAACTTTAACACTCTAGAGTTGTAAAAGTTCTCTAACTTAGCCTTCGGAGAGTGTTTGGCTGGTACCACACCGGTACTCTCTGTAAGGTTTTCTTCTTCTTCTTTGTTGTGCAGGTCTTGTTTAGAGCACGTGAGGACCGTGTAGCTTACTGATCGATTTTCACCATCATCAGTTGGCGTCGTCTGTGGGAAAGAGAGTAAGCCATCCTACTGTTTCCCAGAAAAAAAGTTACATGGTACTTACTCGCTTGATGGCGACCACCAACAATAATCAGGGAGACGAACCACATCACTTCACTGCACGGACTCACCCTTCACTGCACGTCACTTCATTTCCCCTTCCACCGAAGTTCCGTATGCCATAGGTAGAGGCCTACGACAGGTCGAGGGATCCTCTGGACCACCTAGAGTCGTTCAAAACTCTCATGCACCTACAAGGCGTGGCGGATGAGATCATGTGCCAGGCCTTTCCCACTATGCTAAAGGGCCTCGCGAGGGTATGGTTCAGCAGGTTGATGCCAAACTCCATCAGTACCTTCAAGGAGTTGAGCTCCCAGTTTGCCTCGCACTTTATCGGGGGGCACAGGTATAAGAAGTTCACTGCATGCCTAATGAACATTAAGCAACGAGAGGATGAGACGCTGAGGTTTTTCATAACCCGCTTTAACAAAGAGGCCCCTTTGATTGATGAAGCTGACGACAAGATACTCGTGGCGGTGTTCACCAATGGGTTAAGAAAGGGGAAGTTTTTGTTTTCATTATACAAAAATGACCCAAAAACCATGTCGGACATACTCTACAGGGATATGAAGTACATGAATGCGGAAGACGCGCTGCTAGCCTGAGAAGAGAAGCCCAAGAAGAGAGAAATACAAGAAAAGGCACGGCAGGACAGGGGGCGAAAGACAACAAGGACTGGAGACAGGTGGGAGGATAGACGCTTTAAACCCCCCACTGGAAGGTTCGTAAACTTTACCCTGCTGAATGCCCCAATTGATCAAGTCCTAATGCAAATCAAGGACGAAGGAGCCTTGACATTCCCTGGCAAGCTGAAAGGAGACCCTAGCAAGAGGTCCAAAGACAAGTACTGCCGTTTTCATCGCAATCACGGTCATGATACATCCAACTGTTACGACTTGAAGTAGCAAATAGAAGCTCTTATCAGACAAGGAATGTTGCAAAGGTTCATCAACAGGGAAATGGCAGACCCACCACAAGAGCAGCCTGCCCAGAGGGAAAACGAGCGTCCTAGGCCACCCCTAGGAGACATAAAGACGATTGTAAGGGGCAACACAGCTTCCAATTCGTCCAGAAAGGCACTCAAAACATACCTTTGGATGGTTCAGAACGTCCAGCTGATGGGATTCGTCCCAAAGATGGCGCAGATTGACAACCCCGTAATCAGATTCACAGAGGAAGATGCACGGTGTCTCCACCACCCACACGACGATGCCTTTGTTGTTAGCATACGGGTGGGGGACTACAACACTCACTGGGTCCTTATAGACAATGGGAGCTCCGCTGATATCCTCTACCACCCGTCGTTCTAGCAAATGAGGATTGAGAGAGAATGGCTGATTCCAACCAACGCACCACTCGTTGGATTTGGGGTAATAAGGGTATACCCCCTCGGTGCGGTCACTTTGCCCGTGACGGTCAGCAATTACCCTCAGTAGATCACCCAGGATGTCACATTCCTGGTCGTTGATTGTTCGTCCGGTTTCAATGCCTTTCTAGGCCGTCTTACTCTGAATTCATAGAAGGCCGTAATTTCAACTTACCACTTGATGATCAAGTTCCCCACCGAGTATGGAGTAGGGGAGGTACGAGGGGACCAAGTGGCAGCACGCGAGTGCTACGTCACCATGTTGGAGATGGACGATCATTTACAAACCATGTGTGTGGAAGAACAACGGACGGTGGCAAAGCCCGTGAAAGGGTTGGAAGAGGTACCTTTAGATGACTCTAGGCCTGAGTGAACGACCATGATCGGCACTCACGCTAGTCCACCTGTTCGTCAGGCACTCATGACATTTTTAAAGGAGAACCAGAACGTCTTTGCCTAGAGCCACGAGGACATGCTCGGAATCGATCCTTCAGTCATAGTCCACAGGTTGAATGTGTCGCCCTCTTTTACTCCTATCCGTCAGAAGAAGCAAGTGTTCTTGCAGGAACGAGGCAAGGCCATAACAGAAGAGGTTCACAAGTTGCAGGAAGCACAGTTTATACGAGAAGTGTACTACCCCGACTGGCTGGCCAACGTAGTAATGGTCAAAAAGGCCAACGAAAAATGGAGGATGTGTGTAGACTTCACAGCCTTGAATAAAGCATGCCCCAAGGACAGCTACCCACTCCCACAGATACAACCAAAGGCAAGACACCAGTTATTGAGCTTCATGGATGCATTCTCTAGATACAACCAAATCAAGCTGGATGAAGCCGATCAGGAAAAAACTTCGTTCGTTACCAGTCAAGGCCTCTTCCGTTACAAAGTAATGCCGTTCGGACTCAAGAACGCAGGCACCACGTATCAAAGGCTAATGAACAAGATGTTCGCACGTCAGATTAGGAGGAATGTGCAAGTCTACGTGGATGACATGCTGGTAAAAAGTATACGGAAGGATGACCACTTGGATGACCTCAAAGAGACCTTTAACACCCTACGTTCTTATAACATGAAGCTAAATCCAAACAAGTGTGCATTCGGGGTGATGGCAGGAAAGTTTCTGGGGTTCGTGGTGTCCTAGAGAGGTATTGAGGTCAACCCAGATAAAATACAGGCCATAATGGAGTTAACTCCGCCAAAAAACGTCAAGGAGGTACAGAGTCTAAACGGTAAGGTAGCTACACTGAACAGGTTCATCTCAAGAGCAATAGATAAATGCCTACCTTTCTTCCGCACACTAAAGAAGTCCTTTGAATGGACGGCCGAATGATAGCAAGCTTTCGAAGACCTGAAGACATATCTTTCTTCCCCGCCGTTGCTGAGCCCATCCAAACCAGGAGAAGAATTGTTTCTCTAACTAGCCGTTTCCCTAGCCGTTGTCAGTGCGGCCTTAGTTAGAAAGGAGGACGGAGTACAGAAACCCGTATACTTCACGAGCTGAGCACTCCGAGGTGTAGAAGAGAGGTACCCTCCAATGGAAAAGCTAACCTTCGCTCTAGTGACCACGGCCCGCAAACTTAAACCTTACTTTCAGGCGCACGCGGTGATTGTTCTAACGAACAAACCTCTACGGAGAGCAATGATCAGCCTTGAAGCCGCTGGACGGATGGCACTGTGGGAAATCAAGTTGAGCGAATTCGACGTACAGTATCGCCCACGTACGGCCATTAAGGGACAAGTTATTGCTGACTTCATCGCAAAATTCACCAATATGGAAGGCCAGGGGACAGGAGAGTGTCTAAGATGGAGTATCCACAAGGACAGATCATCCAACAGACAGGCAGTCAGAACTAGTGTGGTACTCCATAGCCCAAAAGGGGACGAGATTGAATGCATGGTCGGACTCGATTTCCCTACGACAAACAATGAGGCGGAGTACGAAGCTTTAATAGCAGGGCTGGATCTCACCAAAGCAGCAGGAGCCGCGAATGTGGTCATGTATTGCGACTCTCAAGTAGTCACAAGACAAGTAAACGACAACTACGAGTGCAAGGACAAACGGATGAAGAAGTACCTGGAGCAAGTGAAGAAACGAACGAGCGACCTCCAAGCGAAGTTTGTTTAAATCCCAAGGGAGGAGAACAAGCAATCCGATCGTCTTGCCAAGGCTACATCAGCAAAACATATGCTAGTACCTAGTTAGGTACTGTCCTTTGTTCAAATTTCACCATTAATAAACAGCGTCAGTGTGCAGGAGATAGGTTTCAAAAGCAACTGGACTACACCAATAACCTCCTACTTAAAAGATGGCATACTACCTGACGGAAAGAAGACCGCTAGGAAGTTAAAGGTTCAGACAGCATGGTTCATGCTAATCAAAGGCGTCTTGTACAAAAGGGGCTTCTCCCGTCCGTACCTGAGGTGTCTTAGCTTCGAGGAGGCAGACTATGTCATGAGAGAAGTCCACGAAGGAATCTGTAGAAACCATTTAGGATCACGGTCTTTAGTGCATAAACTGATTCGGGCGGGATACTATTGGCCTACCATGCAGAAGGATGCCCATGTATACGTCAAAGCTTGCGACAAGTGTCAGAGGTTTGGCAACCTCATCAGACAACCAACGGAAGAGCTCACTCCAGTGACGGCTCCATGGCCTTTCGCTCAATGGGGGTTAGATATCATAGGTCCATTCCCAACAGCACTTAGACAGTTGAAATTCCTAGTAGTCGGTATAGACTACTTCACCAAATGGGTGGAAGCCGAAGCCCTGGCCACCATCACGGAGAAGAATGTGCGAAACTTTGTATGGAGGAACATCATCTACAGGTACGGTATACCTAGAGTACTGATCTTAGACAACGGGAAGTAGTTCGATAACAACGCATTCAGAGATTTTTGCTCATAGCTAAGGATCAAAAATCACTACTCATCACCCGGCCACCCTTAGGCCAATGGACAGGTTGAGGTCACGAACCGATCCTTGCTAAAAATCATCAAGACTCGGCTCGAGAGGGTAAAGGGTATATGGCCGGAAGAATTGCTGAGCGTTTTATGGGCTTACAGGACGACGGCAAGGACGCCTACAGGAAAAACACCGTTTCGACTAGCATATGGAAGCGAGGCAGTCATCCTCGCTAAAGTGGGACTTACAAGCTACAGAGTAGGAAACCATGATGAGAGTAGGAATGATGAAGATATGCGCCTGCAGCTTGATCTGCTGGACGAGGTCAGAGCAATGGCTGATCAAAGGTTAGCGTGGTACTAGGACCTTATGGCCAAGCACTACAACTCCAAAGTTAGACACAGGACTTCCAAGTTGGAGATCTTGTCTTAAGAAAGGTGACGGGCACCACGAGAGACACCTCCCAAGGGAAACTAGGACCTAATTGGGAAGAACCATACAGGATCGCATTATGGCATAGGAAAGACACCTACCACCTAGAGACACTGGACGGGCAAAAATTACACCACCCACAGAACATGGAGCACCTGAAGAAATACTACCAATAGACGACGATATGAACAACAACATCTCATTTCCAGTTTATTTCTTTTTAGTTAAATTTTTATTATCTACAGTACTTATTTAGCTCGAAAGGCAGGTTTTTATTTTTTAAGAACAATTTTTATATGCGCATGTTTATCATAATAAGAGGAGTCATTCAGAAATACCATGTGTATGCTATCTACATTCCTACAAAGCTATTATCAAGTCCAATAATGGACGGACTCATCCCAAGGGATGATTCTAAATTATTAAGTCCATAAGTGGACGGGTTCATCCCAAAGGGTGATCTAAAAATTATTAAGTCCATAAGTGGACAGACTCATTCCAAGGGGTGATATGAAAATTATTGCAACTCTCAAGTAGTCACAAGTCAAGTAAACGGTGACTACAAATGTAAGGGTGAACGGATGAAGAAGTACCTGGAGCAAGTGAAGAAACGAAGGAGCGACCTCCAAGTGAAGTTTGTTTAAATCCCAAGGGAGGAGAACGAGCAAACCGACCATCTTGCCAGGGATGCATCAGCAGAACATATGCTGATACCTAGTTACGTACTGTCCTTTGTTCAAATTTCACCACTAATAGACAGCGTTAGTGTGCAGGAGATAGGTTCGAAAGAAACTAGATTACACCAATAACCTCCTACTTAAAAGACGGCATACTACCTGACGGCAAGGAGGCCACCAAGAAGTTAAAGGTTCAGGCAGCACGGTTCATGCTAATCAAAGGCGTCTTGTATAAAAGGAACTTCTCCCGTCCGTACTTGAGGTGTCTTAGCTCCAAGGAGGTAGACTATGTCATGAGAGAAGTTCATGAAGAAATCTGCGGAAACCATTCAGGATTACAGTCTTTAGTGCATAAACTGATTTGTGTGGGATACTATTGGCCTACCATGCAGAAGGATGCCCATGCATACGTCAAAGCTTGCGACAAGTGTCAGAGGTTTGGCAACCTCATCAGACAACCAACGGAGGAGCTCACTCCAGTGACGACCCCATGGCCTTTCGCTCAATGGAGGTTAGATATCATAGGCCCGTTCCCAACAGCAGTTAGACAGTTGAAATTCCTATTAGTCGGTGTAGACTACTTCACCAAGTGGCTGGAAGCCGAAGCCCTAGCCACCATCATGGAGAAGAATGTGTGAAACTTTGTATGGAGGAACATCGTTTGCAGGTACAGTATACCTAGAGTACTGATCTTAGACAATGGGAAGTAGTTCAACAACGACGCATTCAGAGATTTTTGCTCACAGCTAGGGATCAAGAATCACTACTCATCACCCGCCCACCCTCAGGCCAATGGACAGGTTGAGATCACGAACCAATTTTTGCTCAAAATCATCAAGACTCAGCTTGAGGGGGCAAAGGGTATATGGCCGGAAGAATTGCCGAGCATTTTATGGGCTTACAGGACGACGGCAAGGACGCCTACAGGAGAAACACCGTTTCGACTAGCATATGGAAGTGAGGCAGTCATCCTGGCTGAAATAGGACTCATGAGCTATAGAGTAGGAAACCATGATGAGAGTAGGAATGATGAAATACTACCAGTAGACGACGATACGAACAACAACACCTCATTTCCGGTTTATTTCTTTTTAGTTAAATTTTTATTATCTATAGTACTTATTAAGCCCGAAGGGCAGGTTTTTATTTTTTAAGAACAATTTTTATATGCGCATGTTTATCATAATAAGAGGAGTCATTCAGAAATACCATGTGTATGCTATCTACATTCCTACAAAGCTATTATCAAGTCCAATAGTGGACGGACTCATCCCAAGGGATGATTCAAAATTATTAAGTCCATAAGTGGACGGGTTCATCCCAAGGGGTGATTTGAAAATTATTAACTCCATAAGTGGACGAACTCATCCCAAGGGATGAATCGAAACTATTAAGTCCATAAGTGGACGGGTTCATCCCAAGGGGTGATCTAAAAATTATTAAGTCCATAAGTGGACGGGCTTATTCCAAGGGCTGATCTGAAAATTATCACGTGGACGGGTTCGTCCCAGAAGGTGAACTGAAATTATAATCCATAAGTGGACGGATCCATCCCAAGATTTGATTTTGCAATCTTTACTATCGTAACTAGACGGGTATATTATTTAATCTAAAAATTAATAAGTTCATATCCACGGATGAATGGATACATCCTAAATTCTAGCCCCAAGACGGACGAGCAAAAACGAGTCACAAAAATAGGAAACAACAACCAATAGACAAAATAAGAGACGGTAGATAAAAAGCCCATGAAAGGCGAATGTTTACATCTAAAGAAACTCGAATAATTGGGCGATGGAAGGAATAGATACTGTTCTCTCAAGTGGTCAAAAGTTAATAATATACAAGTAAAAATAAAAAAGTAAAAAACTACTGCTGGACGGTGGGGATCTCTTCATTCTTCTTCTTAATCGTCTGATCCCTTTCAAGTTGACGGGTACCGTCCTCAACGGATATTTCTTGATCAGCGTGAGTGGCCTCCCCGTCACCTTGAGGGTCGGCATTGGTGTCATCATCAAATAGCTCGTCGGTTCTTTCGGAGTCAACAGGACGGGCTGGAGTCTGGCCTTCAGCATCAATGGTGATGTGAGAAAGGTCCAAATCCAGGAAGGAGGCCTTGACCTGACGGAAGCAGTCGTCAAAGTCATCAGCAAAGGAGATGCCCAATTCTTTTATGAGTTCGTTGGAGTCACGATATTCGCGTATAGCATCCTCCTAGCTTGACAGAGCTTATCCTTGGCATCCTTAATCTCACCCTCCTTGTCCTCAAGGACCTTTCTTAGCACCTCGATCTGTTTCTCCAACTTACCCGGAGTTGCTCCGACGCAGTAAGCTTACTTTCCTGGACCACCTTCCAGGTCTTCAGCTCCCCTAGCTTCGCCTCCGTCACCTTTACCTTCGCCCTTAGACGCTCTACCACCGTCCCTTGAGACAGGCAGCTGTCCATCAAGCCCTTCATCATTAGAACCCTGAGCAAAAAAAAAAAAAAAAACTGAGAGAAAGGGATATGCAACATGACGGATAAAGAAAAGAGTACGGATATACACCTGTGCCAGGCTGAAGAGACCCGTCTCACCATAGCATCGATGGTATGGTTGCCCAGGTCCTCGTAATCTTCGCCCTTAATAATTGACGAAAGTTGCTTCAAGGCGTATTGAGGGTCTTCGCAAAGGAGGACGGGAGGCTTCTCAGTGACGGGACCCTGACTCGTCATCAAACCCTTTCCCTTCACCAGACCAAGCTTGGGGGGCAACTTGCTGGTAGCAGGGGTCTCACCAACAACTGACCCCTTCACCACCTTGGGTTTCTTAGATTGACGGTCTACTTTTTCAGACGACTTCCCTTTTGTAGACGGGTTAGCCAGACCTGTCACCTTAAGAGGCAGGCTACCCTCCAGTTTCTTCTTTGCAGCAGCTCCCTGCTTGATATAAGCTCACCTCCTGCTATCTTCCATTTCTGCATAAAGATGGATGGATAGAAGGAGTTATATAAGCTACTAAAAGTTAGAAAGGAAAGCAAGTAATAGGCAACAGACTTACGATTGCGCACTTGGCTGTCATAGCGACGGGCAGCCACAGTAGGTTCAGGATCGTCACATTACCAATAAAGGGTGTCCAAGGTAACCAGCTTAATCCACATTCTTTCTGACAACTTGGTGGTCCTGAAGATCTTCTCCAAAAAGCCCCACTGCTCGAGAGTAACTTCTGTGCGATCCCGAGTTACAATGAGAGACGGTTAGAATATCAAACGAAACCAGTAATAGAAAATGAAACCTAAGATGAACGGACACTTACCAGATGGGGTGACACATCCAATCATCCCCTTGGATGAAAAAATACCGACTCTTCCAGATTGTATTTAAGTCGAGGGCCTCGCACACTAGCCTAAGCGACGAACTCCTTGGCAAGAAACTGTACATGCCTTTTGACTGGGTAATTTCAGATGGACGGTAGCAGTGGGAGAACTCCTCCACCGTTATCCTACAGGCCCCATCAAATAACACTCCATATAAGACTTCCGCACGTAGGAAGACTCTCTAAGCATTCAGAGAGATTTGGGTAACGGCCAGTCCCAGGTACTGAAGAAGACGATGGTGAAGAGCACTTAAAGGGAATTTGAGTCTCGCTTTCAACATCTGCTCGTACACTCCGACGTCTTTAGCACCCTGGTAGTAACACTTTTTGAACTTGAAGGGTAGACGAATTTGTATGCCAACGGGAATCTAGTATTTCTCCCTAAGTGTATTGAAGTGTTTTTGTTTGATGGAAGAATTGAAGTCATTTATCGTCTAAAACGGAAGCATGATAAACCCTCTAAGACCATCAGGACCTATGGCGGATTGAATGGGGGGTTCAGCACTACCTATATCTTCTTCATTATTGGAATCACCCTCTGACCCGTCCACATCCAAGTCCTCATCCTCCTCCGCAGAAGGTGAGTTGGCAGACGGAACCCTTTCATCGTAGGAGGTGCTGGGGTCATCCTGACATGACGGAAACACCTCATTGTAGCCCGCTCCTTCGAGGACACACGATTGTTCACTTGACACCTCACTAGACATCTGTCACTTACACATGACGGGTAAACCCCTAAGACTCTACAGGTCTACATAGACGACAAGCATGTGATATTTAAATAAATAGCAAAAAAAAAGGAGAGTTCAGTATAAGGTGAAGGATACTTACAGGTGAATGGTGCGAAGAAGGAGACAGAGAAAGCGTAGCGGACGATCACACCAGGTAGATGGTATAACAGTTTGTTGAAAAGGACGGTAACACTCTGATTAGAAATTCGTTGCGAAAAGTAAAAATGAAAGGGAGAAGCAACATATATATAAAGGGAACGGCACGAAAGACGAAGGGATGCTTCAGTTCGAATGATTAACCACTAAAAACATGCCACGTGCCCCTACTGCATTAATGACTCTAGGCTAGCCTATCAATTAAAGCACGTTTTCCAAAGGTTGAGTTAGACCGTCACTCCACGAGTCCATCCGTAAGATAAGATGACAGACCCATAGAGTGAGGGGGCAACTGAAGAGGATAAAAATTAAGATTGACGGACTCGTCCAAAAAGCCTTCCATAGGCGACGGTCCTGAGATAATGGATGATCAAAACATAAGGACAAGACAATGGATTAATACGTCGAATGGAGAATATACAAGACGGATGGATCCTCCATAGTGGACGGATTCTAGCTATACAAACACAAGGGGGACGGATATCAACGCCACGTGGCACCTATATGGTTTAAGTGGTCTCCAAGGAACCCTAAATGAAAATGTATTGCACCCTACGATTAACCCTAAGCAATGGAATCCCTATATGAGAAGAATCCTGCAAAATACGTACATTTATGAGGATCTTCCTCGTAAGGAAACATCTTCTTAGTTAAGAAACGAAGGCCGATTCTACACTACTATAAAAACCCAAAACCCTCAGAAAACAAGGTACGCACAATTTACCCCAGCCCTGGTACTCTAGAGTTGTGAAAGTTCTCTAACTTAACCTTCAGAGGGTGTTTGGCCGGTACCACATCGGTACTCTCTATAAGGTTTTCTTCTTCCTCTTTGTTGTGTAGGTCTTGTCTAGAGCATGTGAGGACCGTGTAGCTTACTTATCGATTTTCACCATTATCAGTAACTATAAGATTTTAGCAAATCAAATGCTTTAAAATTTGAAAATCTTAAAGAACTTATATTAGCACTCATCAATTTGTTTACAAAGCCAATGCGAAATAGATCTACAAATTGCATTCTCATATCTTCTGTCATTTACAAGGTGAAAAAACTCTTTTCATTACGGTTTGCATCCTTCTATCCTTCAAAAGCTTTAAGAAGTGCCATGTGGTCACTGCATAAGAATGTGTATAAGGTTATACAAAATTCTGTCATTATAATAAACATCCTAAAGCTAATATCCAATCCAAAAATGTGTAAACAATGTAACATATTAGTGTGTTGTAAAGGGCAGAGAGTAGAGCAAACATTTTCTTACAACCACAATCATATGGCTTAGAGTTCTAACCATTATTCTAAGTAACCTAACAATATCAATAACCCAAAAAGTATTGTTGTGATACATTTACTTTAGGACAAATAAATTTGAGCAATCAAAATCAAATAAATCTATCTTAAAATTACAGTTTCAGACACAATCACACAAACCCACTATGAAATTCTATTTAAATTTTCTATCGCTTTCATCGAACTATTTGATTAACAGGCATACAAACATCACTTAGTGTAAGTAAAGCCAATAAAAATCACCAAAAAAGGAAAACCATTTTGCTAGAAACATCACAAAGACCAATAAATTAGACAGAAATATAAAATTAAACAAACTCATTTCCAAACATGTATCTATGAAAACTCAAAAATATACAACAAATTTTCTTCTATCTTCATTTAATAAAGAAAAATGATAAGAAACTGTTATTCTAACTTTCATAAATTTCACTTATATCTATCGCTTTCACCGAACTATTTGATTAACAGGCATACAAACAGCACTAAGTGTAAGTAAAGCCAATAAAAGTCACCAAAAAAGGAAAACCATCTTGCTAGAAACATCACAGAGACCAATAAATTAGACAGAAATATAAAATTAAACAAACTCATATACAAACACGTATCTAAGAAAAACTAAAAAATATATAACAAATTTTCTTCTATCTTCATTTAATAAAGAAAAATGATAACAAAATGTTATTCTAACTTTCATAAATTGCACTTATATCCTTCTTTATAAGCAAGCAAAAAATGCATAGCTTAAGTTGTAATAACAAAATTGGAAAATTCTTAATGGAAGAAGGTAAGCTATCTCTGAATTCAGCCATAGATATAAGAGGCATATGAAAGCAACAATAACACCAATCAATCAATTATTCAACCTAGCACACGCTATCCTTAAGTTGATCCTAGGCACCTATTTTGGAACCCATGTTATACCCTACCATTCAAAAACTTAAGCGCAATTTGTAGCATGAGCTTGGAACTTTCTATTACATGACAATGATGAAACTACCAATTTTCAGCTCTTTCTCCCAAAATAAAACTTTTGCTCCACTGATACACCTTAATTTCCCTTTTCAATTGGTTTGGAATTCGAAGAAACAAAAGCCTAAAGAAAAATGTAACACTTAAATAAAGAGCTAAAAATGATTGGTTATGTGCCAAAAACAGTTAATCAACCTCATGGAATTCATTTATAAGTAATGTAAGTTAAAACAAATAAGTAACTGTACTAAAGATTACATTTGTGTATACACACACACACATTGCACATATATTTTTTTTCACGTTTTCACACATTTTATAAGAGCCTGGTAAGGCACCTTAACTAATGGTTCATAAGCACTATTTACCACGTTATAAGCTCATGAATGTTAAACACAATTTAATGGTTTATACATAATAAAATAAATGGAAACTAAATGAAACTCACCAACATTTACTTTTCACAGTGAAAATCACATCTGCATTAGCAACTGCAGTTGGCTTTAAATGCTCCAATAGTCTTGATAGCCACTTGGACATCATTCCAAATTTACTACAAATGGCTAATTACTTACAAACGGGCAGAACAATCTAATTAATTCATATAGGTACATAAAAAAATAAAAAATAAAAAAAAAAATAAAAAAAAATAAAAAAACAAAACAAAACAAAAGAGCATGGCCATTATGATTGATAACTCACTTGAACATGATCAAATTAAAAGAGCATGGCCATTATGATTGATAACTCACTTGAAAATAGCATGGCCATTTTCTTACCTCACTATCAGAGTCCCACATAATTTTTGTTATTTCACTTATGGTTCTTCTGTTGATGTTCATCTCTTCTTGAATTGTCACTTGTGGTTTGAATTGCTTTGGCATTTGTACTATTGGTTGGTTATTTTCCACCAGCCTGTTATATTACATTTGATATTAGATTAAAAATGTGAATCATGTAAAAAAAAGTAACAAATAGATTTCAAAAGTAATGATACCACATAATAATAAAACATACACAACTTATTTTAAAAGGCTAATATATAACAACCAATAAAACTTGACTATTGCACGTGTCCTTTTAGGAATTACTACATTCTAATTTGCAAGTTGCAAGTTGAACTTCTTTTTGACAGGACCTTATTAAAAAGACTCATTATCCACGCACTGCCAAAACAACCTTCATATCAAATAAACACTTTCCCATATTTTGTGCCACTTAGACTTTTTTACTTTAGGCCTTAAATGACTCCAGAACCTTCCTATATGTACACTCTTCCCTGTCAGTAACAGCTGCAATTCATGCAGGTTATTCATTTATAGCAAGGTGCTTTTTCACGTTAACTGCAAACTGCCCATTGTGACCATTATTGTTTCCTACAGAAACTACTCATTTCTTCCTGGTGGCAACCACCAGAGTATTGCACAATAATTTAAGGTCATAGCTTATTTACCTTGCAGTGACTTGGGACATATGCTTTGAGCAGTATTGTAGAGACTGTAAATACATTAAAAATATGAATCCAAAACAAAGCACTTACTGATCTTTGAATTTAGCAGTCTCAAGAATGTCCAAGTCAATATAAACTCTTGTTAAACTTGTTGAGGATAAGTTATACTCTCTTGTAACACATGGGATTCATTAGAAAAAAAAAAAAAAAAAAAAAAAAAAAACAACTACAATTATCTATATATAAACTTATATTTGTATATTATAACAAAAACCCAAAGAGACAACAAAAATAGTTGTAGGTATATAAGAGAGAGAATCTGATCAAACATGTATTTCTATTTTTGCTTACTTTGAGATTGAATTTCAAGACTGAAACTTAAAATCTAGAGTTCCAACAACAAAAGCACAGAAAAATCTCTCTGATAGTTTTTAGACCCCTTAAAAACACAATCAGATTAACCTAGATAATTAGCCAAGTGATTACTTAGTCAAATTAAAAAATCTAGGTTAATACAAATATATCATATCAATGTATAGCAGCGAAAAATAAAAAACACAATAATATGATAACTCAGGAAAACCAAACCGGTAAAAAATCTGGGGAGGATTTAACCTAACTATTCTCAAGGTAAAAAACAAATCCACTAGAAAGAATCAAAGTTTTACAATAGTGACGTAGACCACTAACATCCTATTGCTACCCACCAATAGAAACTTATTGACATGACCACGTGCAAGCTCCAAGACCACAGACTCCTTCTTTCTTGGATTCTCCAGCAAGTACAAGCACTCCCGCTTGTGTATCTTTAAGTTCTTATGGCAGCAACTAAATGATCATCAAGCTCTTGAAGAAATCTCCTTCTTGATAATCCTAAACTTTTGTAAAGGAAAGCTCCTCACAGATCTCACAAGAGATTCACACAAACAGCAATATGAGCAACACATAAAACGTGGCTAGGGTTTGCCTTATATACCTAGGAAAAAAACATAAAACCCTAAACATTTTAATGAACTAGGGCTGAGTTGGAATTCTGCAGAAAAAACATTCTGCTTGAGATTCGATCGATCGAGCTTGTTCTTCGATCGATCGAGCCAGGCTGAAATGCACTATTACTTTTGCAACAGCTCGATTCCAACTTTACATAAAAGAAACAACTTTAAGCAAGTCTAAACAAGACTAAGCAAGTCTAAACAAGACTAAACAACCAGTTTTGATCATGGTTTGCCAACAATACACATTAAAGTTCTAAATACATTAGTTCCTAACTCTTTAGAACCTAACAAACTCCCCTTTTGGCAATCGGTGACAAAACAGAACTAAAAACTCAAAGTTTACAAAGAAAAGCCCTTTACAAAAAAATGCTCATTATAACAAATCAAATCCTAACTACTATCCATCAGTTGCAAGTATAGACAGCAGCTCAATTGAATCAACCTGTATATTTCCTGAAACACTAAACAAAACACATAACCGCATGTGTGGAAAATACAAGTAAACAAAATAAATTCTTGATTTCACTCAACACAAAATAAAGACATATATCAATGAATAACTCATAAATATAAATCAATAAGCAGTGAAACAAGAAACATATGAAACAATAAATGTATCTCCCCCTAACATGAATAGCCCAACAAAAATACATCAAGAGCCAAAAGGTAAATACAAAATGAAGCACCTAGATACAATCTAATAGCTCCACAAGCTCCAAACATACAAAAAAAAAAAACTCTCCCCCTGAAAACAAAAACTCTACAAGTGCTCAAAATCCAAAAGTACTCCCCCTTTTTGTGACGAAATGCCAAAGGGCAATCAAACTCCATCATCAAAAGGAGGTGGTGGTGAGGATGTCAAAACTGTGCCAACTCTGCTCGCAAGGCATGGATCTCATCGAGCACGTCCACCAAAATCTGTCCGTGAGCCGCCTGAACGGTCAAGACATGATCCAACGTACGTCGAATGTTTGAATCATCCGAAGTAGTCAGTGGAGGAACATCAGCAGTAGCAGCAGCAGCATCAGATGCCTCAGCCATATTAGCACCTGTAGAAGAGGGAGGAGGGGGTACAGCACCAGAAGAAGGAGGACGCGTAGAGCCAACTCTCAAGTGAGCAGCCCTCTGCCTAAGGAAAGTGGCACCTAAGGGAGCTATAACATGTACGGGCTCACCAGCAGGGAAATCAACTAACCCAAGAAAATACAAAATCCTATGAATGAAAATAGGATGAATAAGAGCATGCGCAGCGACAGAACTCCTATGAACTTCGTTCAAAGAATGAAGAAACATATGAAGAAAACTAATAGACGCACCAGAAACAAAGGCATACAAAAACACACATCGCTCAAGAGAGATGGTGTGGAGATGAGAAATAGGCCAAAAAGAATGACACGCTATCCTAAAGAAAAGATAGGAAGTCTTAGTAAGCTCAGCAGACGTGATCCGAGGATCAGAACCCCACTGGATAGAAGACCCAGTGATGTAAGACATAACAGCATCAAGGGGTGGAGACTCCTCATAAGGATAGATAGGCTGCCTAACGACCGGAACCCCAAAAGCTTCAGCCACTATCCTAGGGGTAATGGTGAACTCAACACCTCGTATCCAACTCCTAACAAGGGTGTTGGAATCATAGATGTGGCAAGAGAGATTTGAGTAGAACTCTCTAATCAGGGCGGTCGGGGGTGGATGATCTACCTCCAACAAGGACAACCAGCCTCTACTCTCAAAGTTTGCTCTAATGGCAGGATCAACCTCATCTAACACAATAGATCGCTCAGCCCAAATCTTTCTCTTACAATTCAGTTTCTCATAAACCTCTCTGCTTTTGTCATTCCGAAACAACTCACTCCTAGAGGGAGACTCAGAGGAAGTGGAGGGTGTCCTATGGGCTCTAGTCTTCCTAGGCATAGTGCTATGATAAGGACAAAGACACAAAGCAGAACAAAACAATAAAACAGAAAGAAAAACCAAGGACAGATTACAAGTTAGCAAAAAAAAATAGAACAAAAATCTATATGATGCATGAACAGTTAAATGTCATGATGCATGCTCTAATGCAGTGAAATTAAGTTCAAATTCACAAAATTGGCTTGAGCATAGAGTTTCTAACAAAAACCCCAAAAATTGTAAAACCACTTGTTCAATTTGTAAAAAATTGACCAATTGATCATCACACAAGGTAGAATACAGAATATAATGATCAATTACATCAATTCAACAAGCCAATTTCATTAATTGAACTCAATTTGAAAAAAAAAAAAAAAAAAAAAAAAAAAAAAAAAACCCAAAACGGGTAAATACAAGCCCTAGAATTTCCAAATTATCACAAAACACCAAATTGATTAAATTAAACATCATAGATCATGTTTATAACATCCTAGAACAAAAACCCATTGATCAATTTCAGAAAATTTGGCTTGAATCATCAAAAATCTCAATTTTGCATAGGTCCGAAAATTTACCCAAAAACCATGAATTAATACATGAAACATGAAATAAAATGCAAAAGAAAGGGTAAAATAGACTTACCGGCTTAAAGAGAGGAAAACCTTGCAAAAATTTTGGGAGGAAAATGACAAAAAATTGAGATTTAGCCTTGACCGAGTCGTATGGAGAGAGAAAAGATAAAGAACTTTTTGAAAAAGTGTTTGACTCAACTGAAAATCAGTTTTTAAAAAACTTCTCATACGATTTTCGATTGATTGAAATTTTAGGTTCGATCCATCAAAACAAGCAGAGGCTCACCTAAATTTTTAATCGCAATTTTGATTGATCGAAAAACAGCCTCGATCGATAGAAATTCTGGAAAAACAAAATTTAAAAAAAAAAAAAAAAAAAAACAAAGCAGTTTTGCAAGAAACTCCTCAAAGCATTGAATTTTATAAATAAAATGCATAAGTATGAGATGAAATGCTTTTCAAAAACACAAGTTTTAAACCATGTTTTCCCAAAATGAAGATTTTCAATACAATCTCCTTAAATTCTCAAGCATCAAATATGTTTTGCATAAAACTCAAGGTATTTTCAAACTTGGTTGGTCAGACCAAAAACACACACAATAACATGTACAATGTTTAGCAAAGAGTAACTTGTATAGTGTGTGCAACTAGCAAAAACTTGAAATACATGTGAGGTGATATGTGAATAGCAATCAAACACAAAGTCTACAAAATTCATCACATAGAATTTGAAAGAGACTATCACCTAAAGAGTTACATCATATAACTTCCACATCTCCTAGAACATAAGCTTGCAATCATGTAAGTTTCTTGATTTTGCCTCATATTGTACACACAAATTTTAATTGTTCAGAAACTTATTAAAATAGCCAAGATAATGTATACACCAATTTTAGCATTTATTTGATTTAGCTTTAAGTTCAATAATGTACACACCAATTTTAGCATTTAAACCGAGGCTACACCTTATGATCTTTTTGTGCATGTGCTACACTTTTTCGAGCACAAAATCTTACGATATGCACTAATGTGTTCATGATTGGCTAATGAACAGTGGTGAGATGGTTATTTATGCCTTTCTCGAAAGGTTCAAGTCCGACAGTCAAAGACTTGTGACTTCAAGATCAAGACAAAGTGATCAAAACCATAAACATCTTTCCCACACAACATGCACTACAAAGCTTCAACTAGTAAAGTACAATAAGAAAGCTCATCAAAGCTAAACAAGGTACAAAAGACATGTTATGTGAAAATAAATTGACCAACCTTGTTTTCAAAAACAAGAAAATACTGCAAAACATAACTTGATTCCTTTTTCTTCCCATTTTTTATTATTTTTTTATATAAAAAAAACAAAAAACAAAAAACAAAAAACAACCTAGAATGAAATGCATGAATGTTATGCAGTGCAAATCCTAGAAACAAAGAAAACAAAAGAACAAAAGAACAAAGGTCACAAAGAATATAGCAATGAAGCACAAGGACCATGTCAGAAGGACTCAATTAGATTGAGCCTTTTGCATCTAAAACTTTTTAGATGCACCACCAGCATTGGAGTTCTTATTCACATAGGAATGATTTCCAACTCCAGGATTGGAATAAAGGTTTAAAGCTTTTACCAATTCACCAATGAGTACCATAGGATTTTGTGCTTGAGGCACAGGTACTTTTGGTTTGTTTGCTCTCTTAGCAACTTGCAACTTGTAACAGTTTGGACGAATGTGTCCAGACTTTCCACAAAAATGACAAACCCATGCAGGCTTATCATGAGACTTGTCCTTAGAAAGGGTATACTGCTTAGGTTTAGACTCTTTCAGTTCAACCCTAATCTTCCTAGGATGTGTAACATCTAAGGGTTTGACAATCTTATTCACAGGGGGTTCAGAAGAAGATGAAGGAACAAAGATAGTGAATTGGGTACAAACACATTGATGCTTTCTACAAAACCTAAACCAGTTTTGTCAGAAGAAGACTTTTGAACACTAAGCATATGATCAAGTTTGGAACTAGCAGATCTATTAGTTTGTTCTCTAGCAACAAAAAGCTCATGTTCCAAATTCTTAACTTTTTCAAGCAAAAGCATGTTCTCAGTCTTAACATTATTCAAAAGTTCAGTAGCATCAAACAATTTAACAAGCAAATTTTTCTTATCAAGCTCAAGAGATGCAATTTTCTTCAAGCCTAATTCAATGTTCATAGCATCCTTTGTAGCAACTTTGCAAAGTTTATTGTAGGCTTCTTGAAGATTTGCATCCTCAGAGAGTTCCCCATTAGAAGGGTTCTCTTCAGTAGATACACTTTCATTGACTACAGTAGTAGCAGTGAAAGCAATGAAGTTTCCATCCTCGTCACAACCAGACTCATCATCAGAAACTTCACCATCTCTAAGGGTTACAGCCATAGTCTTACCCTTAGACTTCAAGTAAGTAGGACATTCAGATTTCATGTGACCATACCCTTGACATCCAAAACATTGAGGATCCATAGAATTATTAGTAGATTGACCTACTTTTTCTCTAGGTTTATCAGTGTTGTTAACCTTAGTGGGATCATTCTTCCTAAAGTTTCTAGGTTCAGCAGTGTTCTTATCTCTTGCCCTTCTGTTGTTGTTTCTAAGGAAATTCCTAAAATTCTTGGCAAGGTAAGCAATCTCTGTAGCAGAGAGCTCATCATCAAATCCACCAACATCTACATCATCAACTGACTTAAGAGCCATTGATTTGGATTTGCTAGTCTTAAGTAGGTCCAACTCATAGGATTGAAGAGATCCTATAAATTCATCAACATGGATGGAGTCCACATCCTTGCTCTCAATGATAGCAATCACTTTGGGTCTAAAATCTTCAGTCAAAGATCTAAGAATCTTCCTAACAATTTTAGGTTGATCATAGATTTCACCCAAGTTGTAAGCTTAAGCTTAGCATAGAATTCATTAAAAGATTCATCATCAGACATCCTAATGCTTTCAAATCTAGTAGTTAATTGCTGTAACTTATTGATTTTGACAGCCTTTGTGCCTTTGTGCACAGTCTAGAGGATATTCCAAGTAGTATGAGCAACCTCAACATTAGAGATTCTCTTAAATTCCTTCATAGAAACAGCATTAAAGATTGCATTCATAGCTTTGCTATTGAAGGCTACTGCTTCTTTCTGAGAAGTTTCCCACTCACTAACAAGAGTAGTGGGCTTCTCCCATCCGTACTCAACGGAGTTCCAGACCCTCTCATCAATGGATTTCAGGAAGGCTTTCATCCTTACTTTCCAATAAGCATAATTATTCCCATCAAAGTGAGGAGGAATAACAAGAGAGTGTCCGTGTTCCATGACAACAGGGGTCAAGGATCAACTCAGAGATCAAAAAATCAACAACAAGAGAGCTACCCGCTCTGATACCACTTGATAGTTTTTAGACCCCTTAAAAACACAATCAGATTAACCTAGATAATTAGCCAAGTGATTACTTAGTCAAATTAACAAATCTAGGTTAATACAAATATATCATATCAATGTATAGCAACAGAAAATAAAAAACACAACAATATGATAACCTAGGAAAACCAAACCGGTAAAAAACCTGGGGAGGATTTAACCTAGTTATTCTCAAAGTAAAAAACAAATCCACTAGAAAGAATCGAAGTTTTACAATAGTGACTTAGACCACTAACATCCTATTGCTACCCATCAGTAGAAACTTACTAACACGACCACGTGCAAGCTCCGAGACCACGAACTCCTTCTTTCTTGGATTCTCCAGCAAGTACAAGCACTCTCGCTTGTGTATCTTTAAGTTCTTATGGCAGCAACTAAATGATCATCAAGCTCTTGAAGAAATCTCCTTCTTGATAATCCTAAGCTTGTGTAAAGGAAAACTCCTCACAGATTTCACAAGAGATTCACACAAACAGCAATATGAGTAACACATAAAACGTGGCTAGGGTTTGCCTTATATACCTAGGACAAAAACATAAAACCCTAAACGTTTTAATGAACTAGGGCTAAGTTGGAATTCTGCAGAAAAAACATTCTGCCCGAGATTCGATCGATCGAGCCAGTTCTTCAATCGATCGAGCCAGGCCGAAATGCACTAACACTTCTGCAACAGCTCGATTCCAACTTTACATAAAAGACACAACTTTGAGCAAGTCTAAACAAGACTAAACAACCTGTTTTGATCATGGTTTGCCAACAATACACATTAGAGTTCTAAATATATTAGTTCCTAACTCTTTAGAACCTAACACTCTCTATCTAACAGATTAGAAAACACTACAGAAAAGTACCAAATTTAATATGATATTACCAACTTTTCTTTGAAAGAAGATCACAAAGACATCACAATAAATAATGAGATGGAATATACTCCTTCAGTACTACCATGCTTCCAATCAACTAGTCTTCTTTTCCACTCTCCCAACCACAAAATCCAATGCTAACTTTGCATTGAGAGGAACTTCTAATAATAATAATAATAATTGCAAAATTGTGATTTTCAACTATGTGTTTTGTTGGCTTTAATTCCGTGCCAAATTTTATTGTAATTCTATTTCAATCTTTTGTACCCTGTATTTATTGTGGGATTAAATTGTAAGGGTTGTGTGATAGAGAGAGAGAGAGTGTGAAGACTCAAGCAATTGAAGACTAAAGAGTTTTCGCGGGTATCTTGCAACTAAGCATCTTGCGAAGTGACTCATGTGACTTGCATACGCTGGAATGCGAAGAGTCAGGACAGGATGGAGACAGTTGTGTCTCGCGAGTATCTCGCGGGTAAGGTCTTCCCGCAAGACACCCGCGAGACATTCTGTTCTGCCAAACTGTACTATCTGATACACACTTTCTGTACCCACACTATATATACCCACATTACCCACAAATGTTAAGGACTACTTCTGAGAGAAAACCCTAGCCAAACACCTTGAGAGTTAGAGATTGTTATACCCACAATCCTCTACACAATAGCTTGTGAATTTTCCTCAACTCCTACCTCTCCATTTCTATACCATTGAAAGGTTGATAGCCCAAACAATTACCACACCCTTTCAGAGTGTCAAGTGATAGTTTGGAGCTGCTGGGAAGTATTGGAAGAAGCCAAAGATGGCAGATGCAACATGGAGCTTGTTGCGGGATCCGGAGATTTAGACAAGACACAGTTCCGAGAAGCCTTATTGGAGTAGGAGTTTGGAGGGCTAAGGTACATCGGGTAGATTAGGCTTGGAAGGTCTCTTGCTAACCCATGTATCCCAACTGATTTTCTAGTGGATCGATTACCGCTTGGAGGGTGGCAGAGAGGTTTTACGCCGAGTACTTCGGTTTCCTCTTCGATAACACATCGGCGTGTTATCTTGTGTTTGCATCTTTCTTCCCTACTCTTTTATATTTCCATTTTACTGCTGTGTTTCTTTTAATATGGATTAGAGTAGCTTGTTTGTTTATCCGCTGGCATTTACACTATTCCGCACTTAGTATTAAGTTAGTGTAAAATCTATCGAGCCGTAACTTTAATTTGGGGGACTAAACAGCTCTTATGTTTTCAACACATTTTCGAGCTTTCAATTGGTATCAGAGCAGGTACACTCGCTGTGATTTTAATACCTGAGTGTGATCCTAGACCCTCTTGGTTTGCCATTGAAAGTGATATGGTAAAGGCCAACATGAAGCATAGTAAAGGTGTTTGTGAAAATGACTCTACGAGCATATTTGGAGATTGTTCTAGTAATGAACTTTTGGAGTTATTCAAATCAGAGAAACATGCTAGAATCTTTATACACATGCTGAAATCACTAGTTCATAGGAATCATGATATTCATAATAGACTGTGTGAATCAAATTCCTTAATTGACAAATATAAGGAAAGGAATAGACGTTTGTGTGAAAAACTAGATTGTCTGAAAAAAAAGATTCACTCATCTATGAATGAAGTAAAGAAAGATGAGTCCTGCTTTGATGGTCAAGAATGCCTATCTCATGCTTGTCTTTTTGTTCATACCGCACTGAAAGTATTTAATTCATGTTTGTGGTATCTTGACAACGATTGTTCAAGACATATGACTGGAGATAAATCTTTGTTCAAAACTCTTAAAGAGAAGGAAGATGACTTTGTGACATTTGGAGATGGTAGTCACTCACAAGTTCTTGGAAAGGGAACCGTGGATATTCCAGGACTGCCTTTGTTAATTGATGTGCTGTACATTAAGGGATTGAAAGTGAACTTGCTGAGTATCACTCAGATATGTGATGAAGACTTCTTAGTCCAATTTTCAAAGAAAGGATGTCTAATCCTAAATGAAGAAGGTGTTTAGGTTTTGAAGGGACGTAAGACCACCGACAATTGCTATGGGGTTATTCCCAAACCAAGCATAGCATGTTGAAGTGCTCGAGTGAATCTTTTGAAGTTGTGGCATCAAAGACTTGGACATGCTAATTACAAACAGGTGGCAAAAGTCTCAAAGCTTGAAGCTGTGATTGGTTTACCAAAGTTTGGAAAAATTGAGAAGAATATTTGTAGTCCATGTCAATTGGGAAAACAAACAAAGTCAAGCCATCCGAAAGTAAATGTAGTTGCTACTTCTGGCCCTTTGGAGTTACTACATGTGGATCTAATGGGTCCAACAAGAACATAAAGCTTGGGTGGAAAGCGTTATATTATGGTGGTTGTTGACAATTTCTCAAGATATTCTTGGGTGGAATTTCTTAGAGAGAAGTCGGAAGCATGTGATAAGATGAAAAGGCTATGCAAAAGGCTACAAAATGAGAAAGGAGTTCCCATAGTTAAAATCAGAAGTGATCATGGGAAGGAATTTAAAAATGCAAAGTTTGAAGCATTCTGCAATGAACACGGCATCAAGAAGGAATTTTCAGCTCCAAAAACTCCACAACAAAATGGGATGGTTGAAAGAAAGAACCGGGTGATCCAAGAAATGGCAAGAGTAATGTTACTAAACAAAAGCATTCCACAGAAGTTTTGGGCTCAAGCAGTGAATACTTCGTGTCACATTGGGAATAGGATTTACTTCCGGACAGGATCAAAGAAGACATCGTATGAAATATGGAGAGAAAAGAAGCCGAAGGTGAAATATTTCCGAGTATTTGGAAGCAAGTGTTATATTCTCAATGACAGGGAGAATCTTGGAAAATTTTATGCTAAGAGTGACGAAGGGATATTCCTAGGCTACTCAACAAATAGCCGAGCATATAGAGTGCTCAATAAGCGCACTAAGACAGTGATGGAATCGATAAATGTGGTCATCGATGACACTATCTTTGAAAAGGATATTGATGATGATGGTGAAGGACCGAGTCTTAAGAAGAATGAGGGTGATGACAACATGTCTCAAGGTAAGGATGCTAAGAAAGAATCACCGGAAAAGGAGTTTACACCTCCTATATCAAGAAGGGAGACTAGATCAACTCAAGGATCTTATAGTCCACTCACCTCTCTTGAAGTTCAACCTCCAATCTCTCGTGATGAGGAACCTTCCACTTCCAATAGACCATCGTCAAGGGTAACTCTCAATCATCCTTCAAGCAATATCATTGGTGACTTAGAAGAAGGAATTCGGTTGAGAAAAGGACCAGCCTATAGTGCGAACCATGTGACATACAACTGCTACCTTGCTCAATTTGAACCAAAGAAAGTGGGAAGCTTTGAAGGATGAGAATTGGGTAGAGTCCATGCACCAAGAGTTGCATCAATTTGTTAGAAATGATGTATGGGAGTTGGTACCAAGGCCCAAGGATACACATGTAATCGGCACCAAGTGGATCTTCAAGAACAAGACTGATGAAGATGGTGAAATTGTCCGAAACAAGTCTAGATTGGTGGCTCAAGAATATACTCTAGTTAAAGGTATAGACTTTGATGAATCTTTTGCTCCAGTTGCAAGACTAAAGTCAATCCGAATTCTTCTCTCCATAGCATGCATTATGAACTTCGAGTTATATCAAATGGATGTGAAGAGTGCTTTCTTGAATGGGTTTTTAAACGAAGAAGTGTTTGTTGAGCAACCAAAGGGGTCTCAAGACCCTCACTTTCCGGATCATGTGTTAAGGCTGAAGAAGGCGTTATATGGGCTGAAACAAGCACCAAGAGCTTAGTATGATCGCCTCACCACATACCTCTTGGATCATGGTTTCAAGAGAGTTCAAGCCGGTCGAACTTTGTTTGTCTAAAGAAATGAGAAATATCTCCTTGTTGCTCAAGTATATGTGGATGACATTGTATTTGGCTCCACAATCGATCACCTAGCTCATGAATTCTCAAAAGAAATGAAAAGGGAGTTTGAGATGAGCATGGTGGGAGAGCTAAACTACTTCCTAGGGCTTCAAGTGAAACAACGGGAAGATGGGATATTTATCTCTCAGGAGAAATATGCCAAAAATCTTGTAAAGAGATTCAGCCTAGACTCTAAGAAACACACTTCCACTCTCATGAGTTCCTCAGCAAAACTAAGTCGTGATGCTGCAGTTGTAGAAGTGGATCCAACACTTTATCGAAGCATGATCGGTAGTCTTCTCTATCTCACTGCTAGCAGACCAGACATCGCTTTCAGTGTAGGAGTATGTGCTCGATTTCAGGCAGCACCTAAAGAGTCACACTTGACAGCAGTCAAACGAATTATCCGCTACATAAATGGCACATCTAATTATGGAATTTGGTATTCAAGAGACTCGAATGAGTGCCTAGCTGGATATTCTGATGCGACTGGGCCGGGTGCTTTGATGACAGGAAAAGCACTTCTGGTGGTTGCTTCTATCTTGGAAATAACTTAGTGTCATGGATGAGCAAAAAGCAAAATTCAGTTTCTCTATCAACGGCTGAAGCTGAGTACATTGCAGCGGCAAGTTGTTGTGCACAATTATTATGGATGAAGAAGCTTCTACATGATTATGGAATCACTCAAGACACTATGTGTGTGTACTGTGACAATACGAGTGCCATAAATTTGTCCAAAAATCCAGTTCAACACTCAAAATCAAAGCATATCGAGATCCGGTACCACTTCATTCGAGATTTGGTGGAGGAAAAGACTGTGTATTTGGAGTTCATCAACACTGACAACCAGAAGGCAGACATTTTTACTATACCTCTTAATGATCCAAAGTTTGAATCTTTGCGTAAGACCATTGGTGTCGATATCATTCCTTGAACTCTATCTCTTATGTGAACCTATTCTGTTCATTGTTGCACATCTAGTGTTTAGGTCTCACATGCTTTGATATTAGCATTTTTCTTTGATTTGGTTTGTACTTGTTTTTTTTGTTTGTTGATCTTACTTTACTTATTCTGTTTTTGAGTGTGTTCAAAAATTCAAAAACCCATAAAAATTGAAAAATCTTCAAAAAGAAAAAAAGTTTGATCGCTTGTGTTGTGTATATCACATGTGAGTTTGGCCTAGTACCTTCATACTAATGGCATAGTGCATTTACGAGCTTAGCTTGTTATGTATGCACATATATCTTTGTGGGAGAAATCTTGAAAACTATGTGTGATTATTGTAAATAGATCTTCAAGCTTGTCATGAATGATTGATCAATAGTCTTGATGGTCTTGATTCTTTCATAGACTTGTGCCTATATCTCTTCCCACCTTTATTTTTTTTATGTTTTTGCAATAGAGCTCGCCAAATGTAAATCTCAAAATGAAAAGAGATAATGAGCTGCAAAAGTCTGTCGCACATACTAGTATTTGACTAGGAAAAAGGGAAAGCGACTCTTGTATTGAAATGTATGGTGCTCAAAAAGCCAAAGGCTAACTCTACATGTTGAAATATCAAAAATTTCAAGCACCGATCTCAAAAAGGAGATGTATTATCCAAAAAGGATCAATTGTTATGATTTATGCAGAAGCCAAATGAAAAGCTTCTAAATTTTGTAATCATTCTCTTGTGGGAGGTCATATATGCTCATTACTATAATTGAGATAGTCCACTTGATTTCGTACCAGTTGTGTATGACTTGATTAAATTGATCATTGAAACTTCACTCTGGTCTATGGACTATTCCACATTTGATACTCACCCACAACACACCAGTCTTCGATTTAACTAATGCTTATCTCAGTTGTGTGATTGTACATGTTCAAATGTGATGTGTATGCTCAAGTACTTGTTGATCAAACCCAAAAAGATTTTTGAGTGTTTTATTTTTTTTTGAAAGTGTTTTTGTACTTTCGTGCTTTTAGTTTTTGTTTAAAAAAAAATGCATTTTTGTGTTTTTCTTAAAAAAAAAAAAAAAAAAAAAAAGGTTCAGAGGTCTTTTCGCGAGCAGCTCGTGACTTAGAGCTTCCTGCGAAATGTGCTTAAGGAAAATTTCAAAGTCACATTTTCATACAGAAAGTCTCGCTACTGCCTCGCGAGTATTTCGTGACTAAACTCTTCTCACGAAATTTTTTTAGGCAAAAACTGAAAATTTTTCAATTTCATACAGAGGCTATCGCGATTGTCTCGTGATTGTTTTGCGACTAAGAGCTTCTCGCAAAAGCTTCAGTGTGTCTCGCAACTAATCTCGCGACTTTCTAACCTGCGAAAAACGCGTGTTTTCAGTTTTATAAGGCAGATGTGACAGGTTTTCAAAACATTCTCATTTCCCTCGCTAAGCCTCTCTCGAACCCCCCTTCAACCCAAAATCATTTTTCACTCAAACCCCATCATTTTCAAGCAAAAATCTCTACAAGATCACTTCAAGGTATGTTTTCCTAAACATTGTCTTCATTTTTGTCTTCATTGGGGTTCTTAATTTTGTGAAAATTTTTCAAAATCTTTGATTGGGCTGAGTCCCATTTGCTGTGTTTGTATCTGGGTTGGCCCCGTGTGGCATTCTACTCATGTATTGAGGCATTTTCTCTTATGTTCATGCATTGTTCATTGGTGTAGTTCATTGTTGCATGCCAAGTGTTCGACAAAATGTCCCAGTGACATTCTTGTGCTGAATTAGACTCAAGTGAGTTCCAATTAGTGGATTTTGTCTTGACTGATCATGTTTATCATGTTTTAGTCAGTGTTTGTGTGTTTTACACACTTTGCCCTTGTTGCACACACTAGGCACACACTAGGGCCCTCTAGGCACACCTCATGCATCTCCTGATGCACACATATGCACTGCCTAGACACACACATGCACAGTCACTTAATTCATGCATTGTGTTTATGCTTACTTGGTTTAACACCTTTAGCATGCTGTTTGAGTGTATTTACTCTATTTTTGAGTTGTTTTTGATCTATTTTAGGTTATTTTACCTTTGTTTTGAACTAACATGTTTCTAATCATGTTTTGTGTTCTGTTTTGTGTTTGCACACTTGTTTCTTTTCTGTTTTGTGTTCCTTTGCACAGATGGCTCCTACTAAGCATGCAGCCACCAAGAAACCAACTTCCAAACGTGCATGCACTGATTTTGATCATTTCAAGTCTGCTGAAGCTGATATGAAGTATAATGATTGCTATAAGGATAAAAGGATCATCATGGAAAGGGTTGTGCAACTAGAATCACTTGAGGGCACTTTCATACCTGAGGTGTTCAAAGAAAGAACTTGGACCAAGTTATTGAACCCGATTGGGGTTGTCTACTTAGAGATTATAAAGGAATTTTTCTCCAATGCTGTTGTGGACGGAGATCGTATAGAGTGCTGGGTAAGGCACAAAAAATTTGTGATTACAAAAGAGATCATACAAGACTTTTTGGAGATTTGTCCTCCATCTCAGCCAATCTCAGTCCAATATGAAGATAGATTAGGGTCCATTGAGGAGATGGTGCAAATTCTTGGTGGTACACCAAAGAAGTCATCCATGAATACAATCCCATTTTCACCGGAGATGAGGGCTTTAGCATATGTGATGATCCATAACCTATACCCGGTCACCAACCTCACTACACTGTCAGCTGGAAGAACAAAGTTTTTGTACGATCTCTTTACTCACAAGGAGATTGATATATGTGGACACATCTTCCATCTGTTGAAGAAAAGCATTGAGAAGTAACATTCTAGAACAGTTATGCCTTTTCCCTCACTGATTATGGGCCTAATTGCGAAGACAATGCTCAAACTCCCGAGTGGCCTCACTGTGGTTCAGAGGGACTATCACATTGGTGCGCACACAGTCACCAGGAGCACAGCCCACATCAAAGGCTCCAAAACAGGTGTGCATACGATACCACAGGATCATGCTAAGGACGAGGGTGGAGATACAGAGGAGGAGATTGATAGATTCACTTCTCTGCACCAACACGAGGATCAGACAGACTAGATCGCCTCCTAGATAGAGTGGACCAGATGTTCACCATGCTAAACTCTCATGTGCAGCACATCGCGACCCAGTTTGCATACGTCCAGGGACAGATCACTGCTTTGTCTTCACAGATCGACGACTTGTCCATGGTGCAGGGATCAGATTCAGAGTCTAATTAGTTCTAGCCTCTTTGGCCATTCCGGTCAAAAAGGGGGAGAAAATTTTGAGGGGGAGCTTGCACATTTGAGGGGGAGTAAAGCACTGACACAGCTTAGACTTAGAAACTTTAGTTCATACAGGCGATTTAGTTTTATTTATATTTTGGTTTAAACTATTTCAACATTTATAACTCTTGGATAGTTGTCTTTGTTTACATTTTTTACTGCTTTTGTTTAAAGCTTTAAGCACTATGTTTTAATTTCAGTTTATTTAGTTTATGTGTTTATCTTATTGCTTTGTAGCATTTTTTTCGTACTTTTAAGATATTGCCAATATGTCTTGAGTACTTCACTCTTGTGCCCTTAGTAGGATTTTGTATCCTAGATGCAAATACTTTGTGTATTCTGTATTGGTTGAGTGTTGGACATGCAATTGATCCATGGGATTGATCTTAACTGCATTGCATGTCCGGATGAGCATTTACTTGTTAAATGTTCATTGTAGTCATTCTTTAATGACTGATCCTATTTGATCAAGATATGCTTACATGTTCTATTGTGTTTACTAACTTGATCGCATTTTACTTGCTTATATACGTACCTTGTATTCAACTTGTCATAAGCTTAATGAAAGTTTTGTTTGTGTGCAAGCGTTTCAGGTTACAGGTACATACGTGCAAGTGCTTCACAACTTCTAGATTAGGTATGAGTGAGTTTTGCCACTGTTCCCAAACTCACGTTTAAGTCTAGAGTCTGTTTTAGTAGTTTTGTCATGGAATAGCCAAAGGGAGAGATTGTAAAATTGTGATTTACAACTATGTGTCTTGTTGGCTTTAATTTGGTGACAAATTTGATTGTAATTCTATTTCAATCTTTTGTACCCTGTATTTATTGTGAGATTAAATTGTAAGGGTTGTGTCATAGAGAGAGAGTGTGTGAAGACTCAAGCAATTGAAGACTGAAGAGTTTTCGCAGGTATCTCGCAACTAAGCATCCCGTGAAGTGACTCATGTGACTTGCATATGCTGGAATGCGAAGAGTCAGGACAAGATGTAGACAGTTGTGTCTCGCGAGTATCTCGTGGGTAAGGCCTTCCCGCGAGACACCCGCGAGACATTCTGTTCTGCCAGACTGTACTATCTGATACACACTTTTTGTACCCACACTATATATACCCACATTACCCACAAATGTTAAGGAGTGCTTCTGAGAGAAAACCCTAGCCAAACACTTTGAGAGTTAGAGATTTTTATACCCACAATCCTCTACACAATAGCTTGTGAATTTTCCTCAACTCCTACCTCTCCATTTCCATACCATTGAGAGGTTGATAGCCCAAACACTTACCACACCTTTTCAGAGTGTCAAGTGATAGTTTAGAGCTGTTGGGAAGTATTGGAAGAAGCCAAAGATGGCAGATGCAACATGGAGCTTGTTGCGAGATCTGGAGATCTAGACAAGACACGGTTCCGAGAAGCTTTGTTAGAGTAGGAGCTTGGAGGGCTTAGGTACATCGGGTAGATTAGGCTTGGAAGGTCTCTTGCTAACCCATGTATCCCAACTGATTGTCTAGTGGATCGATTACCGCTTGGAGGGTGGCGGAGAGGTTTTACGCCGAGTACTTCGGTTTTCTCTTCGATAACACATCGGCGTGTTATCTTGTGTTTGCATCTTTCTTCCCTACTCTTTTATATTTCCATTTTACTATTGTGCTACTTTTAATATGGATTAGAGTAGTTTGTTTGTTTATCCGCTCACATTTACACTATTCTGCACTTAGTATTAAGTTAGTGTAAAATCTATCGAGCCGTAACTTTAATTTGGGGGTCTAAACAGCTCTTGTGTTTTCAACACATTTTCGAGCTTTCAATAATAATAATAATAATTATTATTATTATTATTATTATTATTATTATTATTATTATAAAAATAACAATAAAAAGCAAACAATAAAAATGAAACTATTCATCCTTTTCATCTAATATGTAACTTGATAGATGGTCTTAGGCACTTTTTGCACATAGATTCTTTAAATTGTATATCAAATTATAAGGAAGAAATTACATGTAAAAGCCAATTCAATAGAGAGATCTATCACACACAGTGATCAATAGTTTAAAAACAAAAGCCTTGTAATGTATCTGCCGTGTAGTGTAATCATAGAAATATGTGCATATCTAAGAATATTTCCATAACATACTTACCCTTATTTGAATTTCAAGAGGAGTGTGATCTTTTTGCCACTCAATTATTCAACTACATAAAAAACAATAATCATAATAGCAAAACTGGTCACTTTATTAAAATCCTATTTTCAACTTCAAACCACCTTGCATCCCTAGTCCATCTCTCATTTCTGACCAATTTTTTCAGCATAGTCCAATTCAAAATTTTTTTCTTCTTCTATTCTTTTTATTTTATAAGAGCTCCAATTTTCACTATAGTCCAATTAAACTGTAATTAACTCAGAGATCATACGTTGACTACAAAATTGTTTCTACAAATATAAAATTTGTATTTAAAGCAACACAAAAGACAATTCAAGTCAAATGAAATAGTCAAGACTAACATAGTAAGAGTATTAAAGATGCAATTTAAAAGCTATAAACACAATACCTGATCTGATTAAGATAATAAGGAAGTTAAAGCATGAAGCTGGTGGTTTATATTCTGTACAAAATTATAATAAACCAAGTGGACCTTGGCAAATATCTCACGTGTTAGAATAACATACCTTAGATCTTTAGAATTCAAGCATTACACAATACATTATATACATACATACATACATACACACACACATATATATATATATATATATATAAACAGTAAAGGGGTTCATACTTTGATCTCAATCAATTATTATTTAATACTACATCAATTCGAGGGGATCCTAAAGTAGGAAGCAATTTGACACCCATTGATTTTAAAACTCCAAAAGCTGTTCAGGTAGCTTCCCCAGTGAATTAGGCTGTAATGAACTGCACAAACTGGCCTTGATACCAATTGTGCTTTCAGTGTTAGATGCTCAGGTCTTTCTTAGAAATTACACTGCCTTTTTTAGGTTTTTAACTTCGATGTAAATCTTTTTTTTTTTTTTATAAATAATTACAATAGGATTTTTTTATTTAGAATTATGACATTAGTTTCATGATTATAACCCTTATCATCGGGCCAAGATATCATTTAATTTTTTGTGTAGGCAGGATTTGAATTCAAGTTCCTTGTCTAAGGACTAAAAAATTATGAGTTGAATCAATGGGAGCCCACAACTTTGATCTAAAAGTTATTTCAGAACAACAGAAACTAAAAGAGAGAAGAAAAAACTAAGCTTTCTTCTCCATTTTCTGACAGAATTAGGCCCATGTAAAGGTTCCTTTGCCTTCTTCAGCTTGGAACAGTTTGGTAATCTACCATTAAGGCTGGAGAGCTTACAATTTAGAGACATCCTAACCAAAACCCACCTATGTATCTTCACAAAGAGGCTTGAAAGCTTGAGAAAAACCCCAGCTCCAGCAGCCTCAACACCTAAATTTTCTCCCTCAGTCCCTCTTCACCAGCAAAAGATAAACATAATAAAAAATTTCTGTTTTCAATTAAGTCTTTTTGGGCCCCATACTAGCTCCCACTCCAAAATTTTCAAATTCACAAATAATAATAAAAATTTCCAACCAAATTCAAAATTATAAAATCTACAGGGCATTCAATAATCAAATAGAAAATAACAAACTAAACCTGAGTTTCTAGCCAGTTATACAACTTCTTAATTGGATGCTTACATAATAATTCAGCCAAAATACTTTGTATTTCAAACAATTGGATGATTTCTCATGCAGTTCAGAAGATGGTTTTTGTCTTCAAGGATTGGGTGCATAATTACTTATAAAGAGAAATAGAAAAGAGAAATGAACTTGCCTTTAAAAGTCTTGACAGTCAAACATGTAGCTATTATGATAAAAGGGCCTGGATTTTCAGTAAAGAAGCTCTCCTCAACTTGATTTGCAACTAATCCCCAAAGTGTAAGCTTTATTTCATTTCCTCTATTCAAATTTTCCAATGTTACAGTGTAAGTTCATATAATATAAGTGCATGTATTGGCTTATAAAATAAAAATAACAAGCGCATGTACTGAAAATAAATTTTTTTTTTTTTAAAAAGACATACTCTATAGTCATGACATTTATGTTTCTCATCGAGACATTTGATCCTTTGATCATTTTGATTGGGTTGACACTTTACTTCCTCTCTCATTTCTGCAAGACAAAATTGACATAATCTAATTGGTCTAAATGGTTTTACAGGAAAAAAGTTATTATCACATTTGCCATCAATGATCTTCATATTAGGTGCAGAATTAGAACATGTCATAATCCCCAGTATTGTTAATCAAGTTAACCTGGTATAAATAAGAAGATTTGAGAACCAAAGTTCTTAATGCTCATATTTTAAATATTGCCAAGCATATATGTTTGTTGTTTCAGGGCTTTCCCTGTCTTCCTGGTCACTTACTTAAGATTTCATAGTAAAAAGACTTAGAACTTAGAGATTCGGCTATTATGAAATCTTAAGAACTTGGTTAATGTGCTCATGCGAGTTCTAGTTTTAAAACATTCAAGTTAAGTCTGTAAAAATCAAACTCTAGAAGATACAACAATGCAATTGTTTATAGGTAAAGCACACATATAATCAACATGATCATTAAAGCAGAGTGAAATTCCTCTTTTACAATTTTATTTGGATAGTTTGTCTCAACAGCATGCAAATGCAATTATTAATTACTTAAAATTCAAAAAAAAAAAAATATTTATACATGACAAGTTACAATTCAAATTGAGTTTCATGAGTTCTTTAAATGTAAACATAACACTACAATATTTAGAAATTAGATGTACATAGACAAATAGTTAACCCCATACTAAAAAAAAAAAAAATCAGAAATTTAGTACTGAGGCAAACGAATACCATACCTTTAACCTTGATTCGAATGGAGGAAAAGACTGAAGAGAAAGGCAATAAAAAAGCAGAAATTAATCAAGAATATTAAATGTAAATAAAAGTGAATGGAAGAACAAAAATTAAGAATGAAACTTGCTTTAAAACAGCAAACGAATGTACAAGGAATTAAATCTGTTGCTGTTTGGTATTCATTGAAATCTGCTGTTCTAAATCTGTTGCAGGGAAAGAACAACACAAATGTACAAAGAATTATAAATTGAACAGCCGTGAATTTGTTTGGTGCACAGAAAATATATATATTAAAAAAAAAGAATAAACATTATCGCAAAAACTATTTATAAGATAATGGTTATAGAGTCCTAATTAAATTTGTTTATATTTACAGATTTCTAAACAAATTTGATTACCAAAACTTATCTACAAAAAAAAAAAAAAAAAAAAAAAAAAAAAAAAAAAAAAAAAAAAAACACTGATTTCTAATCAAAACATTAACATTTCCAGGAAGATTACTTTAGCCACTGGGATTCTTCCTTGAACCGAAAACTTTATATCCGAGGACTATACCCTCCTCGGACGGAATCGCCGGTCCTATGTGCGAATCTTTCGAAAGTAGAATGCTTTGATAGCTGCCACATTGCTCGGCCCATGAGACCTCCTCGGACAGAGCCCACGGCCCAAGATGCGTGAATCTTGGTTATTTGTCCCCACAATTATTATTATTATTATTATTATTATTACATATAGATTTTGTGGCCAATCATATCAAAAGCCTACACCATTATATATATATACAAAAATTTATAATTTAAGAAGAATGAGGACGGCAATGCAAAACCTTGATAATCCTTTATTTCTAGTTCTTTCTACCTCTCCAATTGACCATACTTGAGAGGTTGTTTACTACCAAACACTTATGTATTGGAGTTTCATTTAGACCATAGAGAAATATTTAAAAAGCCTTAAAGAGTGACCGAAAATTGGTTTTATAGTTTGCAGATCGACTTGCAATATCAAGTAACATTGAAGGAACAAGGAAAAGTCTTATCTGCTAGCAATAATGGGGAACTCAAATACTTAGTTTGACCCCATGCACAGAAAGTCGCATGAGTAACTTATGTACTGCAACAAGCTTCGGCAATAAACTTGTTGAGTTGAGCTTTGCCTTGAAGTGTTTTTATCTATTCGGTTTCCACTCCGTGAGCAAATTATTGTCTCTTTATGTGTGAGTTGTTCATGTGATGTGTTTCTTGTGCTTGATTATCCAAGATTAATATTGTGCTTAAGTTAATTAACTGCCTGAACCTAATCTTGAATCATTAATTGATTAAAATTAGTAATAAGTCGTATTAGAGGCCTAAAATGCATTTTTTACCAACAATTTAAACTTTTGGCTTGGTAACTTATCACAACATTAAAGACTATAGAGTATAGATATATTTTCACATACACAATTGTGAGGGGACGAGGATCCGAGAATACAAATAGAGGGATTAGAAACAAAGCCGAGGAGACAAACCTAGGTGAGCACCAGTAGAATGTCCTCGGAAAAATACAAGTAACCTTATGTAAGTGCAAAAAAGACAACATTGGATGAGGACTCCGAGGATGCCAACCTGACCTCTAAAAGCCGAGAACCAAGGCTAAAGGTTGTCGGGCACAAATCGAGGGCGAAGAGAAAAATTTGTCACTAAGCGGGGAAGAAAGGAAAGAGGATGGATAAAGCAACCATCACCTCTGCATTTAATACACTGCAACCACTTAGCTGGCCGCATTAATGAGGAAATGACATTTGAACAGTGTCCACCTAGCTCATACGTCAGTGTAGAAACCTTCTAGTAAGGCCTTGATGAGACAAGTATCAATGAAATCCAATCCTGACCTTTCAAATGTAGGGCTCAGATACATCTTGGCTGAATATATAAAGCCAAGAAGCCCCTGGATCAAAAGGAGGGGCGGGAGACTTAAAACTACTTGTAACCTCTATCTCGAACTAAACCCGAGGACCCCTATATATGCATTTCAAGACTGTTCCTTATAAAAGACTTTCTGTCTATGTGTGGAATTAATTCTAGCACACCAACTTAAGTATTTTCATCTTGTTAAGGGCATTTAAGGTTGATTGGGCATCCCATCTCTCAAAAATTAATTGTGTGAGCAAAAGCAGCAAGTTTGTACCTGCCATAAACCTTACTCACTTTTTGCCCACCACAACAATAAAATAATATAATAAGTGAGGAAACAAAAAAATATGATACTTTCTATATAAAATTATTATTATATCCTTATAATTAATAAACCGTCATCAAATAATTTAATGTAATCTTAAAAGCACAAGAATTGAGTAAATTATTGTTATATTCTTCTCAACTGTTTCAGTTTATTACTACTCTATGACTAACATTCCACCTTGTTAGAATGTCTTCAAAATCCTACTTATGATTGATTACTTCATAATTCAACGAAAATATTTGAGATTCAAATTCGCACTCTTCCATTGTAACTATCAAATTATAAATAAATAAATAAAATAATTTATAATTGAGCAATGTTATCCATTAGATATTTTCAACATTGCAATATATTCTCAGTTATGAGAATTAAATAATTGGTTTAATGCGCATGTAGTGGAATAGCTTATTATTTGCTCAACTTTGAATCCTCAAGAGACACATAAAACTTCTTAAATTGATGATATTTATTTCTTAGTAAATAGTATCAAAACTATGTTTCACAACAAAATAGAAAGATTATATTCTAAATATCTCTTTGATTGTATACATTAAACAAAATATCATTTTGATTACTCTCTATTCATAAACTACTTATGTGTAGATTGAATCATCCTTTCTTTTTTCTTCCCATTCTTTTCCTTCCAACTTCGATTCTATTCTCCTTTTATTTTGCACTTAGGGTCTGTTTAGATACTACTTATTTTGCTGAAACTGAAAACTTATTGCTGAAAGTACTATAAATAAAAGTAAAAATTTACTGAAATAGTACAGTGAGACCTATGAAATATATCAAAAAGTGCAGTAGGGCTCATGAATAGTAGCAAAAATAAGCTGAATAGTGAAATAATTTTTATTTTTCATTAGTATCCAAACGGAGGCTTAGTCAAACAATAATGTTAGGAATTATGAATTAATTTTTAAAAAAGTTTAAGACCACACGCTTTAACAGACCATAGATCCATAACAAGTAGTGATTGGATTCAATTGCACGTTAACAAATATGCAAATATATGTTAGTAAAAGAACAGTTAATTCAATTATTTGCTAGCTAGTGGAGCTGCACGTATACAAGATACATATAATAGATTATAAAATAGTCTTCTAGATGAGGACTAATTCAAATATGTGATGATTCAGTTCACACACCAACCGATAGAAAATATCGCAGTTCACGCGTAGCGTGCGAATAAGATCTTATCTTGTGTTCAAATTTATGTCCAACGCCACGGTCTACCAAGTTTGAAAATTTTTTTTTTTTTTTGAGAAACAAACCATTCAAGGTTTGAAAATATTGGTTAGAATAGATAGCATATATAGAATGGCATTGTGGAAGTCTAGAAAGCACATGACATCACCCACCTCTTCTAGACGAGAACTATAACTAACTAATATTCGTCGTACATACATGTCACTGTGTGTCTGTGGGGTACGGACGTGGTCCCCCATTTTGAATTTTTAACGTTAGTATTTAACCAAATCTACAAAAGGACAAAAGTAGTAGTTACGCATCAACTCACTTACTCTGAAATCTCACGCATACTGGCTAGCTATTACTTAAGCATAAACTTTTTTTTTTTTTTTTTTTTCACCGATCACACTCTATCAAGTTATATTTATGAAAAAAAGTTGTGAAAAGTTTTATGATTCTAGACTTTTTCCTACAAAGGAAATAAACTAAACCAAACAAATTTTCATATATCTTTATATTAAGTGTGAATTTTGAAAATATAACCGTTAAATTTTATCTTCTTGCTTGCAAAATTTCATGAAGATCAATTATTAATTTCTATATCATTAAACAAATGTTAAAATTTCAACTTTTTGTAATTTAAAAATATGTATAAAAAAAAGTTTATTGATCAAATAGTAAATAACATCCGATTTGAATGAAATTTGATATATATATTAAGAACATAAGAAACATGAAACTCAATTGTTAGATTTTCAAAATTCACACTCAAAAAATAAATATATGAGAAGTTTAAACTTTAAAGAATTTTTCTCCAGATTAGTTTGAAGAGAAACTTTGTTAAACTATCCCCATAAGCTGTCATATCATATATAACATTAGTATGTATTTTTCTTTTCTTAAATTTTTAAACATGGGTGTTTGGATTTAAGTATAACAATAGTAATCTTATTAAGATGTTATAAAATAGTGTAAGGGCCAAATTCTGTTCAATCAATCTTAAAAAATACCTACTACATCAGCTTATGCGTCAATTTTGCAAAATGCATTTTTGCTATAGTATTTGTGTAAATATACACAAACATGGTTGTTTGTTTGTTTCAATTTTTTATTCTTTATTTATGTTTCCCCGAAAATGAAGGAAAAGAGTGGATAGTATATGTGTGAAAAATAAAAAAATAATAATTTAAAATTGATCTTTTAATGAAGTATAGTTTAGAATAGATAATCTAATGTTGGTGTTTTGAAAAGTGGTTAAGTAAAATAAACAAAAAGATTATTATGCTAAAATATATAAGAAATTTTGCACATGTGAATGGTCTAATCCTTGTTTTATAATTTCAATATTAAAAAATTAAAAAAAAAAAAAAAAAGCCTAATGTTATAATTTCCATATTTGTTTTAATGTTGAACAATTTATGAAGCAAGCTATTCATGAACAATTTGGAATTAACTTGGAAAAAAAACTTATATATATTGGCTTTTAGCCTAATTCAAGCTTAAGTTTAAACTCAATTCTTAAATAAGCTAAGCTCAAACATAACAACATTCTCAGTCATTGTACTTCCCAATCAAATTCGTCATAACACTCCTAGACATGATCCACACAGGTTTAAGTGCCTAAAGAGCATATCTACCAAAGCAAATACAATTACCTCGATAAGATATTCCTTTCATTCTTCCTTTATGTTGTTTACAAATTCTAGTTCTTTTGGGGTTATAGTTGATGGTTCTTTTCAATTCCATCTCTACTACAGAACTGGACATGAGAGTTTCTTCTCATCCAGGTCCTTGCAATTGAAAAATAACAAATATAACATTGTATACATGTATTTAATGAATAATATATTGAATTGTTGGAGTCTTTGAGATTTTATCTTATATCTAATCTATTAGAAATTTGTATATCTTTTTTTGATAGTTTATATAATAATAATAATAAACTAAACATGTATTCTATTTCTATTTATTTATAGTTATAGATAATTATTTTATAGGTTAGTTAGAGATAGTGTTATAGATAATAGATAATAGAATTTCATTTCGTTATAACGAGTATTTATTTTGTTTTAGAGCTGGTTATCCAGTTACAAAAGAAATCTCATAGACTTTCGTTTTTGCGCCTCTCTGAAAGGTGTAAATTTCGGAGGGATTTTTTATAATTTGGATATGTTATTTGGAGGTCAATCCATTAGGAATGGGGCTACATCTATTTATTTCAACAACAAAAAAAGTCCTAAGATTTTTAAAGTACATAATAAAATGAATGTGTTAGTGTACCAAAAGTCAAAATTAAAGTTTAGTGCAAGTTGAGGTCCAAGTAAACATTTTTTGTTTTTTTTTTTTTTGAGATAAACATTTTTGATATCTGTAGTCTGTAGAATAAGATAGAAATAATTTGAGACTTCTCTAAGCAATTCATACAAACAATCGATTATGCTTTTTGAGTTATAGATTTCAGCTGGTTCTGTTTGGGTCTATATTCATTTTTTAGCATAATCTTCAGTTTGGGCCTTGACAATATATTACTTTTACTTCGTATTTGACCCAAGACTGTTACCATTTTCTGCTGCTCACCCTATTGGGCCGAATAGGAATCCTCTTTCGGAAAGTCCATTTAGCACGTAGTCTGGGGCCATAAAAATTGAACAAAACAAAAGCCACATAGAAATGGACCAAAAGAGACATTCTCATCTAAAAGGTCAAGTTGCATTACACATCTAACCAAGAAACTTCAAAGTACCCTTATCGACACGATAACCATATAAAAAATGATATTATTTTCACATTGTTTAGTGTCCAACAGAGTATTATTTTCATTGAGGTTGCTTTTATCACTTTGCCAACTGTGGTATTTTGATGAGCTTAGCTTTTCGATCCAGGTTCAAGATGGAGAGTCAAGCCCACTACTTGCGTTAGTTTATATAATAATGAAAGCTAACAATATGTCTTAGAAGCTGCACACATAAAAGGAGCCTACAAATGAAGGAGTAAATACAAATTCAACTATTTAGCAACACAAAAAAAATAAAAACCCAAATTCAACTATCAACTGTAATTAACATTGATTCTCAACACACACAAAACTGTAAATTACAAGAATGTCTCATAAAGAGGGATAAATTTAGAGAGTGAGAGAGAGAGAGAGAGACAGCCATGCCCATGCTGCTATTGCTAAGCACATAGAAAATTTATGCTGGCATTTGTTGTATGCGACACATGTACTTGCTCTTATGAGGAGTAACAATGTTCCCTTTTGGTAAGTGAAACTTGAGTTAATTCCTCATATTTTTTTATAACTTTTCTAATGGATCAAAGATTATTAATATGATAGGCAAGAACTTATGGTTTGTTGCGTGTTTGTTAAGAACAGTAAATGTCTAACAAAAGAAATTATTCAGTCATATGGGAGAAGTCTTCCTTCCTTTCACAACGAGCTTCATTCATTACTTTAATAAAAGTTATTAATATGATCTAATACAAGAACAATCAAATTTACCTTTTGACAAGTCATTCTGGGACTACAATGAGAAGTGAATAAGAAGGCTTTAGCCTAGCTAGTAAACAATAGAATTAAAATCAAGAGGCATTCCTATTCTTTTATTTTTAAGAAGTTTACATATAAATCAGAAGCAGTTCATTTCAGCTTCATTTCATTACACAAAAGTAGAGGTGCAGAGGCTTACAAGGGCTATAGGGCAAGGCAAGAGATGAGAACAGGTGCTTTCAAAATTACAATTACTAGCCCATTAAGTTATTAATTTATGCTTACATAAACAAGGAAGACATTGAAGAGCCCATGATAGTAAAGTATCCAATAAACATTCTGTTTATAACAGGATACAATACAATAAAGCCATTGACTGACTTACCATGCTATGATGTTTACAAACCAACAATAACTCTATCTCGTATATATATTTATATATGTATGTATATTTCCAAAAATAAATGGACAAATATATGAATGTATTTTACACATAATTTTTCCTTATTCTAAGAATTTAAACATGTGGAGCTCTTCGTCATCATCCACATTCTAGAATGATTCCCTGGGCCCGACTCATGGAAAAACTTTTTAAGGTTCAACAAGAGTACAATACTTCCAAATCCCATCACCTCTTAGAGTCCACAAAACCTACCTCAGTTTTCTCCTTTCCAGAACTGTCTTCTTCTTCTACCCCCACCTAAACGTCTCTCAATCATTCATGCCTACCCATATGAATATACTATATATTATCATTATCAAATACCAAATAGGTCAACCTCTCCAATATTGCAGCTGTAACGCACTCTTGCTCTCCAACAATGCACCTTAGGTCCACTGCCACCTTTCACCTCTATATTTCTGCCACTTGTACAGATGCAGAGCCGGTGCCATATTATAATTTAAATCTATTATTGACTAGAACTAGAAATCTAGAATACCATTTTGATGGGTTACTTGAATAAAAAAAGAAAATAATATATGCTTTTCAATTTTCATTCTTTCCCATTTTCTAACGAGGACTGTACAATACTTCTTTTTTTTCTTTTTCTTTTTCTTTTTCTTCTCCTTTCTAGCTTATCACAAAAATTCTTTAAGTAGATGGAAGTGTTAGAGATAGGTCTGAATGGTGAAGTGAGAGAGTGTAGACATTGGGTATATACGCAATCCCACTGTTTTAGAAATGCTCCTTGTGGAATTCAAATTTGGTTGGACCTTTGTGGTTGAACTCATAGCAGAGCTTGCTAAGTTCTTTAGCCAAAACTGGTGCCCCACAGTAGAATACCCCTGATCAAAGTTACCAAAACCACAATGATAACATTAGAAGAAAGCTAAATTTGCTAGTAATATCTTTTGGCCTATTGGAGATTTATCTCACCTATTCTTGCAGAACAGTGCTTGGAACATATTTTGGAGAAAACTTTCTTCCAATTAGGCCTGGCAAAATGAGTTCTTACCTGATAATGAAAGGAATGGAAAACAATTAGTAACACATTAAGGTTTTCAGCGAAAAGGGCCTTGTATTTGTCAAATACCCCATCCCACTTCTTGTATTTTTGTTTATTTATTTTTGGTTAAAGTCGTTGGTTGCTACTAACAATTCTAAAAGAAAAGTGGTCTGGTCCAAAGCCACATAGTTCAAGAAACAGTTAAAAAATATTTGATTGCATGAATGAGGTCTAGAAAAGTATTGAGTATGAGAATGATAATCATCAAAGAGCTTACCCTAGTTCCAGAAACAATATCAACTCCATTCTTGGCATGGTTGAGTGCTTGCACCATGGTAATGAGAGCCGATCGGGCATCTCCTTCCTCATACACACTGGTCAGGTAGTTATGCATTTCAATGACACCCTAATTTCCAAATTGACAAGTTAAAGTTATCAAACTTGGGAAATTTTCAACAAAGGAAATGAAATGATGCCAAGGAGCATTCTTTTTTACCCTTTGATCCCGATCAGCAACTTCATTCATGACCCCTTTAAACCAATCAAACGAGCCCTGCTCCCTAGTTACCCAGTAGAAGTAAGCATTAGTGGTCTTCAGAGGCTTTTTCCGCTTTGGACAGACCCTATTATTCATTGAAGAATCTGTACTTCCAACACTTAGATCTGATTCCCTATTGCCATCTGAGACAGAATCCTGTTGAGAAGGAAACAGAATTTTTATTTTGCATGATAAAATACATAGTTTTATCCCAAGTCCTGGTAATAAGTCTATGAAAATTAGAACAGGTTAACAAGTACTGATACTATTGCAGGTTAAATAGTGAAGGTCTATAAAAGTCATATAGCAAAAACAGAACAAGTTACTTACTGCCTCCTCCTCCATTTTGATAATGTTGTTGAGCAAATCTTTTAAAATGCTGATAAAAGGTGTTGCCCCAATTCCAAGCCCAACAAGTAGCAGGACATCATACTTCCTGTAGTCTTGTGCAGGGGCACCGTAAGGCCCGTCTATTAAGAGCTTAGGCAAACTGTAATCTCCAAAAGGAATTTTACATATTACATAACATGAAAAATAATTTTAAAAAAAATGCTAAACCAGGGAAGACATTAGACAGGTGCACAAAATTATACCTTCTTCTGGTTGTTTCATCAGCCCTTAGAAGCCCACTCTTTCCAGACACAGAAGGCTCACAGGCTTCAGAGAATACCCTTCTAAGCTCTTGTGTCCAATCACCTAGCTGCCGGATGTGAATGCTAAGGTAGTCATCTCCAGGAGCAGAGGTAATGGAAAATGGATGCCTGGGATGCATAAATTGAACCATAAAAATGATCAATTGGGTAGCCACATTTTTACATGGTGCTGGTGGTGACCAGATTGAGTATTGTATGATTCAGACATTCTCATCAGAACTTTTTTATTTTCAAAAACTATTCAGCATTCAGCATATATTCTCGCTCGCAAAGCATTGAAATTATGACTAGAACATTGTCACTTTATAGTATAACATTGGCAAGCGTCTAAATAATTGTTAGAAAATTGTAAATTTAATCATTTAACTATTATTATAATAAAATTTTGGATAGCCTAATTCTCGGATTTCACCTAGGGATAGCTTTGCTTAAACAAAGCCATTGCTTGGTGCAGTTGCTGTAAATTACCGAAAAAGTGAAAATTTCCCAAAATATAGTGATTTCAGGGAATGCTACGGTGACTTACCACTCAAACGGAGAAACTGCAGGGCATTGGACAAACATGTATTGTCCACTCTTGTAATTGAACTGGGGTGGCTTAGACATTTGCAACGCAAGAACATTTCCAGGATAGATGGCAACCTAAGAAAATCAAGGTTAGAAAAAAACAGCCTTGAATTAAGAGGAGAAAAAACAACTTGTGAGCATGCAATCCATTGTGGAATACACCATGCATTCAAATAAATGTAAGAGGTTCTCATTGTTAGAATAAGAGTTAAATCATTAAATTCTTCATTTCTTAATAGTTTAAAACTTTGAAACAATTGATAATTTATGACTCACTTTTAGAAGATGGACAGTGTAGGAGCCTGACCGAAAGAACCTTAAGGTTCTTTCTCCTGCATACATTAAAACCGGAATGGAAAGATACATCCATGTCTGCATGCATGAACTCAATACATTAGCTAGCTCTTCTAAGCAGAAAAATAACTATTGTTGAAAATATAAATATGATCACTTGAAATATCAAAAGTATACCGTCTTAAGGTACCACTTGTGCACAAGATATACGAATTGTCCGTGGAGGATGAGCAAGACATAGACAATGACAAATAGGTGGTGTGAATACCAGAAGGCATTGAAACCAGTGAGCTTATCAAAGGGCTTGGGCAGCTTAACAAGACTCCGCCTAAACCATCGTGTTGCAAGTGTAAACGCAACTGTCATGAGAATCACCATTAGGATTCCAGTCACACCGTCTACTCCTTCAGCCAGCTTTGCGTAACTGGGTCTGTATTTACCGAAGTCAACACTTAAATATTTCTCATATTCTCCCTCAGGCGAGTGAGAAAGTTTAGGGAAATCACATGCAAGGTGGTTCCCGGCATGGAGAATGACACCAACTACAATGGCTCCTGCGATTGTCTGCAAAGAGAGGTTAACAAAAAGAAAAATGAAAACATATTTAGAGGCAGCACATACATCAAGTCATCAAGTATTCTAATAAGGTATTCACTTTAGTTATTAGATGAGACTTTCACAATATTGAATTCACGACATCTATAGATCAACTTTGTCATTCTTGCAGTAAAGAGTCACATTGCGATGAGTCATGCTACTTGAAGACAGCTTAGCCAAACCTTTGAAGATGAAAAAGACATCTAAGTTACAATATGATCTGTATGTGTTATCCTTCCAATTCATTAAACCCAGACATGGCAAAATCAGTGCATCAGTAGCTACACATATGGTAGAAACTTAAAGTTCATACCTTTTAGGACCCAAGGGAAGAATAACAGCATGCAATATCACATTGCTCAAACTTTAAGCCGTTTTTACTTAGTATATTGATAAAATGGCATGCACAGATTTCTAAACAAATTTGATTACCAAAACTTATCTACAAAAATATATGAAAAAAATCATTGATTTCTAATCAAAACATTAACATTCAAACTCTCTCATGTTCCTTCAATCAAACAATAAAAAACAGAATTTTGACTTAAAACAGCAACCCTATATTTGCTGCGTGTTTAGAAGAGAGCATACCCAAACAACCTTCAAGGATCCTTTGTTGTTTCTTGAAATAATAACAACAAAAAACAGAATATTGATTTAAAACAGCAACCATATATTTGCTGTGTGTTTAGAACAGCAACCATATATTTGCTGTAACTATTAAACATACACAGGGGAAATAAAATTAAAAAAAAAAAAAAAAAAACTATATTATTAGATAGATAAATATTTATAATTCAATATGACGTGTTCTCTGTAACTTGAGTCTACTGACTACAGAGCAAAGCGTAGAGACTGGACTGAGAGAGTTGGAAGAGATTGAAATGAAAAAATTAACTACACTAAAATTCAAAAAACGAAATTATTTATACATGATAAGTTACAATTCAAATTGAGTTTCATGAGTTCTTTAAATGTGAAGAGAACACTAAAATATTTACAAATTAGATGTACATAAAAAAGAAGAAGAAACATATCATCATGATGCTATTCGACACAATGTCGAACAATAAATCTGCATAAAACAATCACATTATGAATCAATCATTAATGGCCATATGTCTCCAATTTGTGTCACCATCAATAGAGCAGAAAAATATACAGATCAACAAATCTAATGTTGACAAATAAGTTGTGCTAATTTGTTCCCTTTGCAATCACTTATCACATATCTCTTTAATTAAGATTTTTATGTGTTTCATCTGCTAGATAGCTTAAAAAGAATAATTGCTGAAGTTTCACTACAATTCTACTATAAAACAAAACAACAACTACAACCCAATTGAGAACATAAAATTTCTTCCTACATTTTACAATTAGAGACAGACCAAAACAAAAAAGACATGAACTTGTACAGAAGAGGTAGAAGGTTTGAAAAAAAAAAAAAAAAAAAACAGAGGACTGAGTGGAGACAAAGAAGGCTGACGTTTTAGGTGCCCAAATAATTATTCAATCAAACAAATTATTAAGCTAAGCTAAATCAAATGTGCTAAAAAACCTAGATATCAAAATAAAGCAAAACTTGAAGGTAAAGCAAAACCTGTAGGATTGTTGTCAGATTTTGAAGGTTGGGAGGCTCTTCAATACTATCTCCACTTTCTTACAAAACCTGTAGAATTTGATTTTCTATGAGTGTTTCCCTGACTTCAACAAAAAAGAATAGAGAGAAAAAAGGGTTAGGAATTGAAATCCCTAAATTGACAAAAAAAACCTAATTAAAGACGAAATCCTTAAGTTGACAGAAAAACCTAATTAAAGACAATAGGAGAAGAGATTATTCATAGATTAATTGAGAGATACAGAGAGAGAATGCTCTGATATGGAGGCTGGGTTGGAGATTGAAAACGTTGGCTCCCATGGTCGTGCCCTTGCAAGCTTTCTGTGAAATAGATTGGATCTGTGTTTGAGAGAGTGTAGAGGTTCTGCGTTTGGTGAGTAATGTCGAAAGGAGAGGTGCAGGGTTTGGTTTTGTCAAAAGGAGAGGTTCTGCCCTTGCACTATTGCTTTAGTGTTTTGGTTTCAGAATTATATGGGGAAGAGTATTTGGTTTGAGAAAGGAGAGTATATATATTTAATAAAAAGAAATAAATCAGATTTTAAAAAAAATGCAGATGTGGAAAATTGTGGAGAGGTCAGAGGCTTCAGTTATATATATATATATATATATATATATATATAAATATTTATATTGATGATTAGCAATGTTTCCATACTATTGAAAATGGCGAAATGACAGAGACCATTATAGTTTATAAACAAATCCAACTTTCGTTCTTCATGCTAAGATTTTTTTAGAACTCACGTACAATTCTTGTCTCATCTTTGAAAGATCAGTTAGATCTCCATTATGACTAACAGTGAACGATACAAATATATATTTCCTCCGTCCTAATTTGTTTGTCCTGTTTGAAAAGTTAAACTTTTTAAGGGAACATCATTTATTATCTTGTCTGTCTTATAAAAATGTATAAGTTTACAAAACTACCCTTAAATAAATTTATCAGCTTTTTTAAAAAGAGTTATTCTTAATGAGGCAACTAAAAAGGTGCCCCAATTAAATTGATTTTTTTAAATATTAGTTAGTTTTCTTTACAAATAGTTTTGAAAATAAAGTAGGGGTATAATAGGAACATTAGTAAACTAATAATTTTTATTTTTAGAAACAGGACAATATTTTGGGACATCCCAAAATGGAATAGAGAACAAACAAACTAGGACGGAGGTAATATTTGATATTCTATTAGATTTCACAAATTTATAAATGGTGGGCAACATTTAACTAGTAATTAATTAGTCCTAATCCATTCAAGGTCTTTAGTTATTGGAAGTCTCTAGTAATATTTCAAACATGATAATAAGATTGACAAGGTAACTATTAGGACATATGTGGAACTTGTTAGAACATATGTTATGTAAATTGGATAATCCTTTGACAAAACGCACTTTACTTGTAATTGGGAAGATCTATGATGGGTTTAGTACTTCAAGGAACAAGAGTTCAAGTCTAGTATTGAAGCCATGGAAATCTGTCCAAGAAACAAGTGAAGAAGTGCTGTTCATTAAAGCTCGATAGATAGATATTTATCGAGAATTAATGCTTGTGCTCGACAGCAGCTTGATAGAAACAGTATCTATCGAGAATTACAAAATTTAGAATTCTAGATCTGTTTTCACGCATATCCAAGTGTATTTGTGTAGGGTTTCTTTTCTCACAACCCTAGACATATATATGGATTATTTTAAGGGCTGTCTCACAAGATGCAAATAGATGAACCTTGATGCAAAGTGATTATTCATACATATTTTGACCGAAGACAATTTTCCCTAGTTCATCATCTTTCTTGTAGAAGCTACTACGTCTTTGCGCCAAGGGTTTTGTAACCAAGGAGCTTCTTGATTTTCATTGTTTGGATGAACTGAAAAACTTTGCAGCCAACATCTTTCTCAAGTTGGTGTGTTAGTCACATACTTGGATCCCTGCATCGATTGGTTAGTCACGTACTGGGAGCCGTGCATTGAAAGGAGAGATTGTCACTACATCACAAGTCCAATTGGGTATTGGGGTAAGGGTTCAACTGTAAATTGGTATTAAGTACTGGGATTCCTTTTACTTGTAACTGCTTGTTTTGATTATAGTGGATTCTCGGGAGTGGTGACCTTAAATTCACCCGGTAGGGTTTTGCCTCGGTGGTTTTCCCCATTCGTAAACAAATCACCTGTGTCAAATTTATTTTCTGCTACATTTATTTTAATTGGTGATTTGTTTGTGCTACCATATTTATTGCATGTAATTGAATCTAATTAATATCACTTGGCTAAATTAATTGATTAAGTTACTAAAGGGGTCAATACATTCTTGGCCTATAAAGTGGTATCAGAGCGAGGACACTCTGATTAGGGTTAATCTTTGCTGTGTGATCCATTGACCCCTGTTTGTCATGGATAGAGGACAATCTTTAATTATACCTCCTTTATTTGATGGCACTAACTATGCATACTGGAAAGTATGCATAAGAGCTTTCTTGCAGTCTTTAGATGAGAAGGTGTGGTAAGCTGTGGAAATTGGCTGGACTAAGCCAAAGGAAGCGCTGGCTGATTAGGATGATGCCAATATCAAAACAGCAAACTTTAACAGCAGAGCATTGAATACTTTATTCAGTGTGGTCACCAATAAGGAGTTCAAGAAGGTATCCTCTACTGAAACTGCTAAGGAAGCATGGACTATCCTTCAGACAACCTATGAAGGGACTAGGGCTGTCAAGGATTCAAAGCTTCAAAGGCTTACGACAAGTTTTGAAGAAATTAAAATGGAGGAGGACGAGTCGTTCGATGAGTTCTATGCCAAGCTAAAGGACATAGTTAACTTTGCCTTTAATCTTGGGGAAACCATTCCCAAACCCAAGGTTGTAAGAAAGGTGCTCAGATCTCTGCCTGAGAGATTTCATGCCAAGATCACGGCTATTGAGGAATCAAAGGACATTGACAAAATTCCTCTGACAGAGCTGGTTAGAAACTTGCAAACCTATGAATTGGGTTTGACTAGGATCGGGAAATCGTGCAAGAGCAAGAGCATGGCATTGAAGGCCAAAAGCAGTGATACCAATGAGTCTTCCGATGATGAAGATTCCAAGATGAAATCCTATATCACTAGGCAATTCAAGAAGTTTATAAAGAATGCCAATGCGAAAGGATTCGACAAGGACCGAAAGCAATCCAGTTCTTCACAATTCAAGAGCCAAGATAAAGGGAAGAAGGATGCTAAGGATGGCAGTCAGTACATTGTTCCTTTCGGACCAAAGTGCTTCAGATGTCAAGGTTTTAGACATATGAAACGAGAATGTCCAACATATCTCAAGACTATTGGGAAAAGCAAGGCCCTTGCTGCTACCTTGAGTGACACCAAGCCTGAGGATGAGTCAAATGATAATGATGACAAGGGAATCTCGAATGCCTTCATTACCACAGTAAGTCCTACTGAGGGGATTGTTGAAGAGGTAGATGAAAAAGAGGACTTGGTGGAGTCTAAGTTTGAGAAGATGGATGAGCAGGATGACATATATACAGCCTATGCAAAATTGTACAAAGTTTTCGAGATGTATGAAAAACTTTATAGGCTGGCCACCAAGAAGTTGAGTGAAGTGGAACTTAATCAAGAAGAGCCCTCCACAAAGTTTAACGAAGCTAATCACCATTGGAGCACTGCGGTTTGAGAATAACTTCTTTGCTGAAAGGAAAAAGAAGCTTGAAGCAAAACTTTCACAGGTTAGAGCTCAATTGGAGAGGACTTCCAGTGCAAAGCTTGATGAAATGCTTAGCTTTCAAAATCTACTTCTGATAGAATCGGTTTAGGATAAGATTTCTCTTCTCCTAATATTGCTTCTTCTAGTACTACTGTGTTTGTCTCACCTACTAATAATGTTAATTCTGAGAACAATGAATGTAAAACTAATATAGCTAGTGAGAACGTAGACAAGGGCAAATCTATTCTAGAAGCACCCCCTAAGCTTGAAAAGAAAGAGACTAGAAACCCTAGGACTAAGAAGGGTAATAACCAAAAGTCTAAATAGAAGAAGTAGCATCTCTATCATCACTATGGAGCTTCAGGCCATACTCGTCCAAATTGCTACAAGTGGTTAGCCACTTAACAAAGCAACAGTATGATCTCATCCTAAAACCAGAATTAGTTTTCATCCTCTTTTGCTCCTCTTGGAGATCTTCTCAAAGCCCTCATGTTCCTTTCAAACTTGAACGGTTTCCATTCTTCCCCCTCACCACCGGATCAAGGGTTCACCAAACAAAAAGGTTCTTCCAAGGTGTGGAAGGAAAAAGGCTCAAAGTGATCTAGTCACTTTTTCTCTCTCTCCCTCTTTTTGTTTATGCATTATTGGTTTGTTTTGATTTCTTGTTTTTAAGTCTGTCTAGTTTTATGCTATGTTTTGTTTAACATGTTTTTTTTGGTTTGTTTTTAGTTTTTGCTTTATTTTGTTTTCATAAAAATAAAAATAAAAAATTGAAAAATCAGAAAAATATAAAAACGGTGTGTGTTTTGTGTACATTGGTACTTGTGTACCTTGAATGGCCATTGAAAAAAAGTTTTCTAAACTTTGTATCTTTTGTAACTTAGATGAGTATCTTAATGCACAACTAAGTAAGTGAGCTTTGTGGCTCGTGTTTGTGATGAGTACGATTAAGTAACTTCTTATACTTAACACTCATATCACTCTTTTTTATGGGAATGACTAAAAAATCCTAAAAGAAAGGCATAAATAACCATCTCACCACTAAAGCCCGCCAATCATGAATAACATTTGTATGCTTCGGCATAGTAAAATTGTGATGTTTTGGCTTAACATAATTGGGTATTTCTTCTCTCTCTTATACGCCCATGCATGATATGCTCAAAAGAAAAAATATATATATATGCAAAGAAAATCAAATGCAAAAAAGAATCAAAATGCTTTTAAATATGGTTGCAAGCGTGTTTCTAGGAGATGTGGGAGTTATAAGATGTACCTCGAAGGTGATAGTCCCTATCAAGCAGTTAGAATTGTATGTGAGTTAAATTGATTTTCTTATATCTCAAATCGTCATAATATGAGACACTTATGCACTCTTGCGATGTTTTCACACACAACACGCAAATTCTTTACTACTTTTGATACATGTGCAGGTACAATGTGATTTGGCCATCACAAGGGATACATGTATTAATGTGTACTTACTAAACTGTTGTGACTTGTTTTTGAAACATAAAATTGGTTAGACTTGTTTAGTGTGTGTGTGTGTGTGTGTTTTGGATCGTGAATGCTTTGCAATTTTTCTTGTTAAGAGATGTTTTTGAGAGCTTAACATGTTGTTTGGATCTTTGGTTGAGTAGCTTGCTTGATTGCATTCATTTCTGTGTGTTTTTCCTTTCTTTCAAAAACTATTTTTTATCAAGCTCGACAGCTTCTTGACAGATCCTCGATAGATGGCTATCTATCGAGACCCTTGGACTTCTTTTCTCGATAGATCTTATCGCATCTTCGATCCATCGAGCTATCTAGAATTTGTCTCGATAGCTTCTCGACAGATTCTCGATCCATCGAGAAAGTTTCTGTCTGGCCGATAGCTTCTCGATAGCTTTTCGATCCATCGAGGTGCTTTTGCCATCGACAGATTCTCGACAGCACCTCGACAGATTCATATCTGTCAAGATTTAGTGCTCGAAAGATCCTCAATCCATTGAGCTGCGTTTTGTTTAAATAGCTCCAGCGTGAAATCAAATCTCACTTTCTCATTTCTCCTCGACAGAAATTTCTTTTATTTCCCTCCAAACACCCTTTTCTCACTCAAAACCTCCTACCCACGTGATTTTCAGCCTATTCTTGTCTCAAATCACTTGGTATGTTTCTCTGATCCTTCATTCTTCATGCATTTCACACATTTAACCTAGGTTTTGGGTTTTCTTGAATATTTTGGGGGTTTTGAAAACTTTTGAGATTCTTGAGAAATTTTTGGGTTGGTGTTGCTTATTTGTTGTTATATGATCATGCATTGCATTCCATTTGCATTTTCACAATGTTTCATGCATTTAGATGTGTGCTTGAATGTTGAAAATTGTGTGCTGCTAGGTTTGGATTAGGTTGAACCCATGATGCAATTAATTTTAGCACGACACATGTTCATGCATTTTTCATGCATACGTATCCTTTCTTTTCTTTATAAATGTTCTGGGTTGTGATTGTGTTTTCTGTTTCTCTCTCTCTCTCTCTCTCTCGGATAGACTGCACATGGCACCCAAGCGCAAATCCACTTCATCTCTGAACCCTCTGTCAGGATTAGTGCCCTTAAATCCTATTGAATGATGCTATGTATGACATTATGTATGACTTAATATTGTGATTGATAAAGTTGTTTTATTATTATCTAAAATAATGGTAACATGAATATTCGGATATTATCATATAGTCCATGAGATGCATAGTATATGATTTATGTGAAAAACCACAGAAGATATAAATCACAAGTTCTTTATAAACTCAAAATTTTAGTTCGTAGTCGGTGATGAAATTGGGCATTTCATCTGCGAAGACTATAACATATCAACTAAGATGATTTGTCTTGATCATGGAAGTGGAGACTTCTAGTTGGTATGTTGATATGTTTTAAGAGTTAAGACATATTGAACTGGACCGCTGTGAGATTTATTATTCTTCTAACGACTATCAAATGAATAATAAATCTCACGACTTCTATTTACATCAACTTTAAATCCTAAGAGAATAATGGACCTGATCATGAGGTGTAGGCTGCTTTGATATATCAAGAGTGAGATCTATAAGTCACGATCAAAACCTCAATATGTTGGGCAGCCGCATTTAGTGTTGATGGAACATATATTCTCAAGATGGAATTCATAATCTCTTAACAGAGATATAAAATATTCCCTTGAGATAAGTTTAATGGGTTCAATTATTCAGAGAGTTACGCCTAACCACTTTAGTAAGGAATTACTAAAGTATATATTTATGAAATTGGATTTCATAAATATATGATAAATAACTTAAAGGGTTAAACTTGGTACTCAAGGATTAAGATGTAGTAATTCACAAAGTATAAGTCTACATTAATGACTTTGTATTACTACGAATATTCTATGAAGGGGTTACATGTACAATAAAGTCTTGGAATATAATTTATTAATAAGGCCTAGAGTGCAATTATATTATATAGTGGTATTAAATATAATTAATGGTAACTTTGAACTTGTCAAGAGTTGACAGAAAAGCCTAAAACCTATTGGAGCTAGAGTGTTATTTGTTCCCTTTTGGTCCCACTCCAAACCACATACTAAAGCCCAATTGGAAAGGCCCAAAAGGCTAGCCCAATTAGATAATCAGTTATGAGGAGAGAAATATACAAAATTTTTGGTAAGAATAAGAAATGGTTTGTATGTGAGTGTTGGACACTCTCTCATTCTCCCTTGAAAAAATTCATAGAAACTGATTGGGAGACCACACTTCTTGGGCACAAGTGGAATTGGAGTGAAGATTAAAAGTGTTCCCAAGAACTTCTGATCTTTGGTTTTGAAATTAAAAGTGGAATTGGAGTGAAGATTACACTCTCTTATTCTTAACTTCTGAAATTTACATAGTACATGTTATCAATTGCGAATGAAGTAGATCTATTAATTTTTCGCTACATATGTTTTGTATACGATGCAAACATGTATTTTTCCAATAATTGGTATCAGAGCGGTCTTTAATTTCGAATCTGTATAACATGTTTTGTGAGTTTTGGAATTAGAGATAATAGTTTCATGATGTTAGAAGATTATATATGTATTTAATTTTCTGCATGGTTGTTGAAACTATGGTTTGATGAAAACTGATATTGATGTTATGATGTTGTTTAAATTTGAATTTAAGTATGTTGAATTGAACTTTAAGGCTATAACATCAATGGAATTCAGTTTTGATATCAAATTCTATCTATTATGTTCATGAAAAACCGTTGAAAACTGTCTATATCTTCTCTTTAAAAACTGAAAACACGCATTTTTCACGGGTTACCTTCTCGTGAAGTTACTCACGAAAAATGCCTTTGAACCACAAAACTTTTTGCAGGTAAGCTTCACTCGCGAAACAGTCGTGAGATAGTCGTGAAAGTTTCTGTCTGAATTTTGTGTTTTCACTAATTTCCCTTAATTCATTTTCGCGAGAAGAGCTTAGTCGCGAGATTCTCGTGAAAATGCCTTTGAAGGCAATTTTGAATTTTTTCTAAGCGTTTTCAATTGTATAAAGTGCAAGGCTATGTGTGATTAGATTACACATGTTTACAAAATAAAAACCTTTAATTTAAAACATCTAGTGGGAGAGAGATACAAGGGTTGGATCTCACGGCCTCCATTGTCGGTTTATAGTAGTATGATTAAGGACCGCACCTTGGCGTATATGCCTTGCTCCCTTCGGAGGGTGTTTAATTCATGGAACTACAGATTAAACTTCTTAATAATGGATGATATGTGTTTTTACATTAAGAACGACCACACTACCGTGGAGTTACTTAATGACTCACATAAAATACAGTCAATGGTGTACACTAGACTAAGTTTAATGTTAACCTCCCTTCGAAGCTATGCCATTATTACTTAGAGGTTAAAGGAAATACGACATGTTATTAGTGTTTGATAAGAGTTATCATGATAGCACTAATAATGAGAATAGTTCTCAATCAATCATAGTGTTTGTTGAAAGCTCGAAAATGTGTTAAATAACAAAAGAGCTGTTTAGACCCCTAATTCAAAGTTACGGCTTGATTGATTTTACACTAACTTAATACTAAGTGCGGAATAGTGTAAACACAAGCATACAAGTGAGAGAGCTACTCTAATCCATATTTAAAGCAACACAGCAGTAAAATGAAATGAACAAGAGTAGGGAAGAGAGATGCAAACACAGATAACACGCCGATGTGTTATCGAAGAGGAAACTGAAGAACTCGGTGAAAAACCTCTCTACCGCCCTCCAAGCGGTAATCGGTCCACTAGACAATCAGTTGGGATACATGGGTTAGCAAGAGACCCTCCAAGCCTAATCTACCCGATGTACCTAAGCCCTCCAAGCTCCTACTCCAACAAGGCTTCTCGGAACCGTGTCTTGTCTAGCTTTTCAGATCCCGCAACAAGCTCCATGTTGCATCTACCATTCTTAGCTTCTTCCAATGCTTCCTAGCAGCACCAAATTATCACTTGACACTCTCAAAGGGTGTGGTAAGTGTTTGGGCTATTAACCTCTCAATGATATGGAAATGGAGAGGTAGGAGATGAGGAAATTCCACAAACAAATGTGTGGAGAATTGTTGGTATAACATTTGTAAAGTTGTAATTTACAACTAGTTTTTGTTGGCTTTAATTCCGTGCCAAATTTGATTGTAATTATGTTCAATCTTTTGTACCCTGTATTTTATGTGGGATTTATTTGTAAGGGTTGTGTGTGAGAGAGAGTGTGTGAAGACTCAAGGGAATTGAAGACTAAAGCTGTTTTCGAGGGTATCTCACGAGTAAGCTTCCCGCGAAGTGAAGCATGTGCCCTGCACATGACTGGAATGCGAAGAGTCAGGACAGGATGGAGGCAGCTGGTTTTCGCGAGTGTCTCGCGGGTAAGGCCTTCCCGCGAGATATCCGCGAAACATTCTGTTTTACTGAACTGTCATTTCTGATACACACTATCTGTACCCACACTATATATACCCCCATTACCCACATAAGTTGAGGAGTGCTTCTGAGAGAAAACCCTAGCCACAAACCTTGAGAGTTAGAGATTGTTATACCCACAATTCTCTACACAATTCATTGTGGATTTTCCTCAACTCCTACCTCTCCATTTCCATACACTTGAGAGGTTGATAGCCCAAACACTTACCGCACCCTTTCATAGTGTCAAGTGAGGTTTTGGTGCTGCTGGGAAGCATTGGAAGAAGCCAAGCTTTGGCAGATGCAATCGGGCGTATTGCAGGATTCGGAGAGTTAGACAAGACACGGTTCCGAGAAGCCATGCTGGAGTAAGAGCTTGGAGGGTTTAGGTGCATTGGGTAGATTAGGCTTGGAGGGTCTCTTACTATTCGTGTATCCCAACTGATTGTCTAGTGGATTGATTACCGCTTGGAGGGCGACGGAGAGGTTTTTCGCCGAGTTCTTCGGTTTCCTCTTCGATAACACATCGGCGTGTTATCTTGTGTTTGCATTCTTCTTCCCTACTCTTTTACCTTTCAGTTTACTGCTGTGTTATTATGATTATGGGTTAGAGTAGTTTATTTGTTTATCCGCTCGCATTTACTCTATTCTACACTTAGTTTAAGTTAGAGTAAAAGCAATCGAGCTGTAACTTTAATTTGGGGGTCTAACCAACTCTTATGTTTTTACACATTTTTGAGCTTTCAGTGTTTATAATTTACTTGCTTCCAAGGAATTTTAAACATGGGATTGGGTTGTCGTTGCATATATTATATTATGGTTTTATTAAGGTTCCATACTATATGTTTATATGCTAAATTGATAATGTCCAGTTTACTTATTATATTCATGTTTATTATTTTCAGATTTGAACATGGCATCATTTAGCCCACTTGTTACTATTCTTAATCAAAACAAACTGACTGGATCTAACTATGTTGACTGGAAAAGAAATTTGGACATTGTTCTTACAGCTGAAGAGCACAAATATGTGCTTACTCAACCATGTCCTAGCTTTCCTTCATTAGGTGCTCCTCCTGAGGAAAAACAACGATATGATCGTTGGTAGAAATCTAATGAGATGGCCAAGTGTTATATCCTCGCATCTCAAATGTTCAACAGCATCAACTGCAAGATGTGGAACTAGATTTGAACATAATGCTAAGTCTAAAGGAGATGTTTGGTGAGCAAGGCCATTCTGCAAGGCCGTTCTGCAAGGCAAGAAACTATGAGGCAAATTTATAATACCAAAATGGCTGAAGGCAGTTCAGTAAGGGAGCATTGTCTTACAATGATCTCTAATCTAAGTACACTAGAAGTTTTAGGTGCCGATATTGATGGAGAATCCCAAGTGGATATGATACTCCAGTCACTACCCAAATCATTCAAGGAATTCAGACTTAATTATAATATGAACAAAAAGATTTATTCATTGTCTGAATTAATGAATGAGTTGGTAGCGGCGGAAGGCATTCTTGGTACTTCTAGTGATGCTAATATGGCTGAAACTTCTACTTCTCAACCTAAGTCGAAAGGCGAGGGTAAGAGAAGAAGAAGAAGAAGGACTTTACCAAGCAAGATGGTAAACAAATTGCCTTAGGGGTTGTCAATAAAGGAAAGAAGATCAAAGGAAAGTGTTTCCATTGTGGTGAGAAAGGACATTGGAAGAGCAATTATCCAAAATTCAAAGTTGCCAATAATAAGGGTATGAAAAGTTCATTCCTCCTTGAAATATATTTAGTACAAAATCCCACATATTCCTGGTGTGTGGATTCAGGTTGTACTAATCATATCTGCAATTCTTTGCAGGGGTTCCAGGAGACCAGAAAGTTTAATGAAGGGGAATTGTTTCTTACTTTGGCTGATGGGAGCAGGATTACAGTTGAAGCAGTTGGAGTTGTTAATTTATGCTTTGAGTCTAGGGTTTTAATATTGAAAGACTGTCCATATGTACTTAATGTTCGTAGGAATTTAATTTCTGCAACTTATTTAGGTAAACATGGATATTGTGTTATCCTTAAAGACAATGTTGTAATAAAGGAGGGTAAAGTGTTTATCTGTTCTGGAAATATTGTGGATGGTTTTTATATTTTAACTCCTAATAAGCATGAATTATATAATTCTGAATTAAATAATGACTCTCATGTAAAATCATTGAAGAGAAAGTTTTCTTCTACTAATGAAGCATATCTTTAGCACTTGCGTTTGGGTCATATTAATCCAAACAGAATTCAAAGACTGATTAAAGATGAACTTTTAGAGCCATTGGACTTTGATGAATTTCCAGTTTGTGAATCTTGTTTGGAAGGCAAAATGACCAAACGACCTTTTAATGTAAAAGGTAGAAGAGCCCAGGAGTTGCTTGAATTAGTTCATACGGATGTATATGGTCCTATGTCAACCCAAGTAAAATGAGGTTATGAGTTCTTCATCACTTTTACCGATGATTACTCAAGATATAATTATGTGTACCTAATGAAACGGAAGTCCGAATCCTTTGAAAAGTTCAAAGAGTTTAGGGTTGAAGTTAAGAATCAATTAGGTAAATGCATAAAGGCCATTCGATTTGATCGTGGTGGCAAATACCTTCTTGGGGTTTTCAAGGATTACTTAATTGAAAATGGGATTGTATCCCAATTGACTACACCTGGAACTCCCCAACAAAATGGTGTAGCAGAAAGAAGAAATAGGACTCTTTTAGAAATGGTTAGGTCCATGATGAGTTACTCAACTTTACCGATTTCTTTTCGGGGTTATGCCTTAAATACAGCAATGCATCTTTTGAATTTAGTTCCATCAAAATCTGTTCCCAAAACACCCATGGAATTGTGGAGTGGGCGTAAGCCTAGTATGAGATATCTCCACATTTGGGGTTGTCTAGGACATGTATTAAAAGGGAAGCCTGATAAGTTGGAACCAAAATCAGAAGTGTGTTTGCTTGTAGGTTATCCAAAAGAAACTAGGGGTTATTTATTCAATAGTCATAAGGATAACAAAGTTTTTGTTAGTACAAATGCTAAATTCTTGGAAAATGACTATATGAATAATTTTACTCTTAGAATTAGAGTTGTATTGGCTGAAATGAGTGAACCTGTAAATGAATAACCAATGAATGAAACTAGGGATGATGTGGCTATATTAGATACACCACAAGATACTACTCATGATATGTCTAGTACACAGGTGTCACGTCGTAGTGGGAGGATTGTTAGGCCACCTATAAGATTTATAGGTTTGGAAGAAACTTATGAAGCTATCTCAGAAGAGGCCGAAACTGATCCTTACACTTATGAAGAGGCAATGAATGATATAGATGCACATCATTGGGTCAAAACTATGAAATCTGAAATAGATTCTATGTATTCCAATCAAGTTTGGGATCTTGTAAAGGCCTCTAACGGCATTAAACCTGTTGGTTGCAAATGGGTTTACAAGAGGAAGAGAAAGAGGGATAGATGGAAAGGTTGAAACCTTTAAAGCAAGGCTAGTGGTGAAAGGATATACACAAAAAGAAGGTATTGATTATGAAGAAACCTTTTCATCAGTAGCAATGCTTAAATCTATCAGAATTCTCTTATCCATTGCTGCTCATTATGATTATGAGAGTTGGCAAACGGATGTCAAGACTGCTTTTCTAAATGGCAATCTTGAAGAAGAAATCTATATGATACAACCAGAAGGTTTCATAGCAAAGAACCAAGAGCATATGGTATGCAAGTTGAAAAGTTTCATTTATGGACTTAAGCAAGCATCTAGGTCATGGAACATTAGATTTGATCAAGTAATCAAGTCATTTGGTTTTGAACAAAATCTTGATGAACCATGTGTGTACAGAAGACACCGAGACAAAGTAGTCATGTTCCTAGTGCTTTATGTTGATGATATTCTACTCATTGGAAATGATGTAGGGGTAATTTCGTCGGTAAAGGTTTGGTTGTCAAGCCAATTTGATATGAAGGACTTGGGTAAGGCTAACTTTATTCTAGGGATCAAGCTTTGGCGAGATCGCAAGAATAAGATGTTAGGCTTATCACAAGCTGGATATATAGATTAAGTTCTAGAATAGTTTAGCATGCAAAACTCCAAGAAAGTATTACTTTCTTTCAGACATGGAGTTCTTCTGTCTGATGACCAAAGGCCTAAGACTCAAGAGGAAAAAATATATGATGAGACAAGTTCCTTATGCTTCTGTAGTAGGAAGTCTCATGTATGCCATGCTTTGTACTAGACCAGATATCTGTTATTCAGTTGGCATGGTCAGCCGATATCAATCAAATCCAGGACCAAAACATTGGCAAGCTGTAAAGCATATTCTCAAGTATCTACGGAGAACGAGAGATTATATGTTTGTTTATTGATGTGAGGATTTGATTCCCATTGGCTATACAGATTCAGATTTTCAATCAGATCTAGATTTTAGAAAGTCCACTTTAGGTTGTGTGTTCACCTTGGGAGGTGGAGCCATAAGTTGGAGGAATGTTAAGCAATCTTGTATTGCGGACTCCACCATGGAAGCCGAATATATTGCTGCTTATGAGGCAGCAAAAGAAGCTGTTTGGCTCAAGAAATTCATTTATGATCTTGGTGTTGCAAGAATGGAGCAAGTTCCTATCACATTGTTTTGCAACAATAATGAAGCGGTTGCACAATCCAAAGATCTAAGAAATCACAAGAAAGGAAAGCACATTGAGAGAAAGTACCACATCATTCGAGACATTGTTGCTCATGGAGATGTAGTGGTAGCAAAGATTGAAAGTGCAAATAATCTAGCAAATCCCTTTATCAAAGCCTTGACTCAAAGGACTTTCGAGTTTCATTTAGAGGGAATGGGATTTAGATTAGTGCACAATAGTTTTTAGGGCAAGTGGGAGATTGTTAGGATTAGTGCCCTTAAATCCTATTGTATGATGCTATGTATGACATTATGTATGTGTTGGACCATGTGCCTTACCAATCCATCCAACCACCAATTGGTGAAGGATGAGAGGGCACAAATCTTTTATAGCATCCGATCACAGACGAAGCCCATTGGTATTGGAGGGAATTGTGAAAATCCCTCACAATCCCTCCCTCACAATGCGGCTCCAACGATTCGAACCTATGACTGGGCTCTGATACTACTTGTCGGACCGTGTGCCTTACCGATCCATCCAACCACCAATTAGTGAAGGATGAGGGGGCACAAATTTTTTATAGCATCCGATCACAGACCAAGCCCATTGGTATTGGAGCGAATTGTGAAAATCCCTCACAGTATGACTTAATATTGTGATTGATAAAGTTGTTTTATTATTATCTAAAATAATGGTAACACGAATATTCAGACATTATCATATAGTCCATGAGATGCATAGTATGTGATTTATGTGAAAAGTCACAGAAGATATAAATTACAAGTTCTTTGTAAACTCAGAATTTTAGTTCGTAGTCAGTGATAAAATTGGGCATTTCATCTGCGAAGACTATAACATATCAACTAAGATGATTTGTCTTTATCATGGAAGTGAAAACTTCTTGTTGATATGTTGATATGTTTTAAGAGTTAAGACATATTGAACTGGACCGCTGTGAGATTTATTATTCTCTCCTAACGACTGTCAAATAAATAATAAATCTCACGACTTTTATTTACATGAACTCTTAATCTTGAGAGAATAATGGACCTGATCATGAAGTGTAGGTTGCTTTGATATATCAGGAGTGAGATCTAAAGTAACGGTCAAAACCCCAGTATGTTGGGCAGCCACATATAGTGTTGATGGAACATATATTCTCAAGATGGAATTCATAATCTCTTAACGGAGATATAAAATATTCCCTTGAGATTAGTTTAATGAGTTCGGTTATTCAGAGAGTTAGGCCTAACCACTTTAGTAAGGAATTACTAAAGTATATATTTATGAAATTGGATTTCATAAATATATGATGAATAACTTAAAGGGTTAAACCTGGTACTCAAGGATTAAGATGTAGTAATTCACAAAGTGGCAGTCTACATTAATGACTTTGTATTACTACGAATATTCTATGAAGGGGTTGCATGTACAATAAAATCTTGGGATATAATTTATTAATAAGACCTAGAGTGCAATTATATTTATATAGTGGTATTAAATATAATTAATGGTAACTTTGGATTTGTCAAGAGTTGACAGAAAAGCCCAAAACCCATTGGAGCTATAGTCTTATTTGTTCTCTTTTGGTCCCACTCCAAGCCACATACTAAAGCCCAATTAGAAATGCCCAAAAGTCTAGCCCAATTAGATAATCAGTTATAAGGAGAGAAACATACATAATTTTTGGTAAGAACAAGAAATGGTTTGTATGTGAGTGTTGGACACTCTCTCATTCTCTCATGAACAAATTCATAGAAACGGATTGAGAGACCACACTTCTTGGGCACAAGTGGAATTGGAATGAAGATTAAAAGTGTTCTCAAGAACTTCTGATCTTTGATTTTGAAATTCACCACACCAAGGTATACTCTCTTATTCTTAACTTCTGAAATTTACATAGTACATGTTATCAATTGCGAATGAAGTAGATCCGTTAATTTTCTGCTGCATATGTTTTGTATGCGATGCAAACATGTATTTTTCCAACACCCTCTTTGTTTTGAGACATCTTCTTCTGATCCTACCTGCACTCTTGTTTGGTTCCGTGATGGGAAGGCCCATCAGGACTTCCTGGAGAACTTCTCCAAACATGGTGTTCATACGGAGCGCCACGTGGTTCTATCGGACTTTTTCGATATTACTCTACCCACTGTCATTCACAGTTGGGGTTGGGAATCTCTCTGTGAGATACCCGTGAGATGTCCCATCGTAATCATACAGGAGTTCTACTTCAATATGCACGGTTTCGATACCTCTATATCTCAGTTTGCTACGCATATTAGAGGTACATGTATCATAGTCACTCCGGATCTTATATCCGAGATACTACAAGTTCTGCGGGTAGCGCGTCCGGGCTACCCCAGTTGTCCACATCTAAGGATTGTGTCCAAGGACGAACTTTTGTCTCTTTTCTGTGAGACACCTTCTTCATGGGGTGAGCACCAAAACACCTCATGCTCGGGCTTTATAAAAGGTCCGAGGTTTCTAAACATGGTGATGACTTTTGTTCTCCATCCTTTGTCTCACTATAACTCCATTACAGAGTCTCGTGCTCACTTTTTGCTATCCCTCTTAGAGGACCTCTCTATAGACTTTCCCTCTCACTTCATTCTCTCTCTCATCGATGTCTATAGAGATACGGCGACCCATGATAAGCTCTTTTTCCCTTCGGCTATCACGCGGATCATTCGTCATTTTTCTATCTCTGTCCCTTATTCTCATCTCTTTACTGTCATTGGTGCCATTAGCGCGGCATCTGTTCGACGGAGCGAAGCCCAGCTTCGACCGAAGTGGCCACGGACCGAGACGACGACTCCTCTAGCCCCTTCCGTTCCATCCACCTATGCTCCTTCTTCTTCTTTAGCAGGAGGTGTGACCCTCAAGGCCGACATGGCGTAGCTTGAGTGCATGGATGCTCGCCTTGATACACTCACTACTGAGTTGTATCAGGTGAACACCCGTGTCGGTCGTATCGCACGACGACTGGCTCGCCTTGGTGGCTTTATCGCGTCTTCCTCTCCTTCTCCAAAGGCTTCTGAGGACGAGGATGCTGATGATGGTTTCGATGATGATGATGATGATGAGGATGAGGATGCTAGCTCTTCCTGTGGATTGCTTTTCGGGAAGGTTTCCCCTCAGGTTTTTTACTGTGAAACTAGTTTGTTTCAATGGTTTTCTTGGGTCATCATATCTTGTCTTATTTATTTTTCCGCTGCATGATATTGATGTTTGTTTGTTTTGATAAGGTTTATTCATAATAAATCTAATTAACAACTTGGGTTTAAAACTTGTTAATTATATCAATCAGGGTCTAAATTTCCCAACATATATACCTAGGGTTTGAAAGGTATATTGGTAAAATGCCATTTAATTAATCGTGCTAGACAAGTCAAATGTGTTCCATGTGATGGACACTAACCCAACCTATTTATTAAACAGGTTAGTTGTGTCAACCCGAATATGACACAAACTCATTAAGCCTCAACCCATAACTTGCTAATTTCTTTTCATGTCGTGTCGGGTTCGCGAGTCATGTCCAATTTTGCCATCCCTATATGCTCATGTTTCGAGTTCGTGAGTCAATTCCCTATATGCTCATAGTGGAACAACCCTAGCATTTAAGGGCTACCCTTTTCCTTTCCCATGGGCTAACAATATCATTCAAGTAACCTTTAATCAAATATCTCTATGAACCTTTCAAGTTAAGATATCACTCACAGGCATAAGCGTTGTAATGACATGAGTTCTTCTCGAAAATTTGTAGAAACGGTGAAAGGTTCTGTGTCGACAAGGGATATGAAGCAAGTACAGCAGCCCATTATCAGAGATAAGAAGAAGCCTCGAAGAGTGGAGAATTGGGATGAAGCTTCGACAGCCAAACCTTCTACACAGGTGGTGGTTTTTGAAAATGAAATCGGAGATTCAGTCACGACGATAGTGGGTGGCGTGGAGAGGAGGTATATGTGCATTAAAGGGGAGAATAAATTTGAGGCGAGATTCCCGCAAGGAAATAAACTCAAATTTCCTCTAAGGTTTTCAAATTCAAAAGCTGCTAGCAAGGAGCACGATTTTAGGAATCCGGGTTGGCTAAGGAAATGTCTGATTCAGAAATTAAGGAGGAAGGTAGAAGGCGGGTATTTGGGGATTGCAATAAAGGGGGCATGCAGTCTGTTAAATGGGAAGCACGGGCGACTAAGGTTTATACATCAAATACCATGGGGTTGGGCCATGTCCCTTCAGAAGCCTAGAAGCCTGTAATGGGCTCTACTAATCTTGGCAATAAGTTTTCAAGCCCAAGTGTGTTTGAGATTGGAAATTGTTCTAAAAGGTCTTAGTCTAGACACAGCCCAAGCCCAATAAGCTCGAAGGTTGTTGAGTTGTGTGAGAGCTTGCCTCCCTCAGGCCTGAGCTTAGAAATAGGTGGAGTTATCCCTATGATACAAGTCTTGAGCTCTAATGTTCTTTCTCTGCCTATCGTGGGCCAAGCAATGATCACTATGGGCATGAATTCGATAGTATCAGTGTCGATGGTTCCCGCCAATGGTTGTAGTTATAGTGAGGCGAGCAGGAATGAAAGAGGTACCATGAGGTAGGGCACTCACTAGAAGGAGAACAAAAAAACTAACAGCTCCTGATGATGAAGGAAACAACACTGCACCAAAAAAGGCCACCAAGAAGGCCTGACACTGGTAGGATGTCCACCGCTCCTCTAAGTACACAAAGTCATCTCGGTAACCAATAGGGCACTCCAATGAGTGGAACCGATCATACAGGAAATCAAAGGACATGCTCCCTCCTATCCCGCTACCATACTAAGTCAGCGCCTCTACAACGGGCCTCTTGAAAACCTACAGATCAGTGAGTCTCTTGCGGTAGCGTGGCCGCATTGGGGGAACGAAAATAGTGCTCAGAGGGGTAGAAAGAGAAAGAAAATGATCATACTCCTCCAAGGTAGGCACCAAATCAACATCTCCAATGGTGACACATCTCAAAACAGGGTCCCAGCAAGAGGTGATGACCTCCAACAAATGCCAATCTAGTGTGGTGTGAAGAAAAGCAATAGTGTCTCTAAGAAGTCGCCGGAGGAATGCCCGGTCACCACAAGAAAAGGAGCTCCACCACCTCCTAAGCTTCTTCTCATAGTAAGACTCTCTCAAGCTCGACCAAAGTGTTGTACGAGTGAGCAACAAGAGCATCCATGAACGGATCCTACTTCTAATGATCTGATGAGAATCTACGTGAAAAATGATGAAAAACAGTGTTTTCTACACGTTTTGGGTGAAGAAAAGGGTAGGAGAAGATCCTAAAAAATTGCAGATCAAGAATGAGCTGAAATTGGGCTGAACCCAGCTTTTATGCACATAAATCAAGGCGACGGCCCTTGACCCTCGGGACATGTGCCAGGGATTTTCAACCTTCAGGCACAAACCCCCATGTATTCTGAGCACTACTCCTCTGTTTGGGACATTTTTTATTGCCTTGGAGCAAAGATTCCCTTGTTTTAGCACTCGCCGTAGTACGCGGTTGGCCCAGCAGTGAACTAGATTGTCAGGAACTCCTTCTCGTGCATCCGAGACCGCATAAATCCAACACTGGGGCTGTTTATCTTTATGCGTCTCGTTCAGCACCTCCAAATATCTTGAACCTCATTTTCTAAAGCCCGATTCACCCAATTCAGGGGTCAGTTCAGCCTCGGTAATCAGAGTTCACAACAGAAAGACGCTAGAGCCCGTTCTCAGCCACGCAGTAGCTTTTTCAGCTTATTTTGAGGACGGAGGGAGTCGTTTCCCATAAGGTCACCCTAAGAAACCCGTCTTTGAATCGATAGCCGGCTCGGGCAATAACGGGGGTAACTAATGCGTACTGCCTCATGGTGTGTCTAAGGAGATCTCGTTCAAAATGTCCGCATTCATTACTAGCATTTGGTATGGTCTACAAAGTTGAGGCCATTTTCAGCCAGTCTGCAGCCTTGGAACCCCACAAAACCCTAAACTGGGGCAGTTTATTTTGCGCGGTTCCTTCCCCCTTGTCCAATGCACAAGAATAGGTCCATCCCGCTGAGGATGTGTCTCTCATGTCGAGAATCACATGAAACCCTAAATTGGGGCAGTTCATTTCACGTGATCTCTCCATTCTCTCTCCCCCCAACGGGACGATCACTGTCAAAATCCACTGATAAACCCGTGAAACTGCGGTGCAATACAAATGAGTGTGACCCAAGCGAGTTCAAATCCACCATCTATGATGAAAATGCGATAGTGCATGTATACAGTAGTAGCCCTTTTATAGGCGACACCCAGAATTGTACATGTAAGTCCTACCTAGAGGCGTTGTTTCTTTCACAGATATTAGCAGCCCTCTCAAAGGCAATTTCCAGAATCATACATCCGCCCTCTCAAAGGCATTTTTCCAGAGTCATGCATGTAAGCCCTACCAAAAGGCATTGCTTCTCACATATGTCTACAGCCCTCTCAAAGGCGATTTCCTAGAGTTATGCATGTAAGCCCTACCAAAAGGCATTGGTTCTCACATATGTCTACAACCCTCTCAAAGGCAATTTATCTAGAGTTATGCACGTAAGTCCTAATCAGAGGCATTGTTTTGCACACATTAGCAGCCCTTTTAAAGGAAATTTCCAGAATCACACATCAGCCCTCTCAAAGGCAATTTTCCTATGGTGATATATTAGCGGCCCTCTTAAAGGCACTTTTCCTAAAGTCACACATCGGCAGCCCTCTCAAAGGTGATTTTCTCTATGATTGTACATGTAAGTCCTAATCTGAGGCATTGTTTCTCATACACGTCGGCAGCCCTCTCAAAGGCGATTTTCCTATGGTGATATACCAGCGGCCCTCTTAAAGGCACTTTTCCTAAAGTCATACATCAGCCCTCTCAAAGGCATTTTCCAGAATCATACATGTAAGTCCTAACAAAAGGCATTGTTTTATACATACACCATGAAGCTACAAAGAGATAATATCATACATCAAGGCCCACTGTGGGGCAATATAATACATATATGCCCAGGCCTACCAAAAGGCGATACATAATATACATACATAACTGGCCTGCCATGGGGCAAAGTCTACAAGATACATAAAGAATACATACATGCCCACGCAGGGGCTACATCATGCTACAACAAAGGCTAACCCTACTGAGAATCATCATCCCTAATATACTGGTCGGTATCGTCATCGTCATCATCATCATCATCATCGTCGCCAGTAAAAGGGCCAGTGGAAGGACCCGCATTGCTTGAAGTGCTTGGAGTGTACCGCGGATCCTGAGAAGGCCTCTAAGCCTGAGCAAAAGAGTCCCAACCGCCTGGCGGGCTTGAAGGAGCTGGCATATACCCGGGCTCGTACGAAGGAATGATGGGCCCCTGGCCTGGAATATGAGGTGAAGGCAGAACAGGAATACGAGCCGCTTGTAACTCTCCCATCAAAATCATGGTATAGCCATGAAGCATGGCTAGCTCACTCTGAAGCTAGCTTTTCTCTCTCTCTGCAATAGTAGCTCGAGCCTCTCTGTCCCTCTGCCAAAGCTCCCTCTCCCGAGCTAATGCCCAAGCAGTCTCCTCCTGCATGTGCACCTCCCTAGCGGCAGCAATGGTCTTAAGCTCTACCACCCTGGCCTACAAAGCCTCTGCACGCAGTCTCCACTCAGCTCCAGAGGCCACCTGAGCACGAACAATGCCTCCCAGCACTCTACCTCTACTCACAGGAACATCTCCAATGATAGGTCCCATGGAGGACTCTGCAAACCAAGTGGCATAATCCCTGCTAGTATCCACGTAGGCATCAAAAAACTCGTCGTGTAAGCCGGGTCATCCATGACAACGGACTCAAATGACAAGCTAAGAGGGGGCAAACTCTAGGTACTCCAAAGACCGGCATAACCTGATGGAAGGTCCTTTCTGCCAAAAAGAACTCCCAACTCGATAGGGCCCAAAACCAGCGTCGTATCCTTAACTAGCCCATAGTAATAGTGAGCTTTGACCTCCTTAGCAACGAAACATCGTAAGGGCGATCTACCATCTCACCCCAGGTGACGCAGTCTAAGGTCATAGAGATAGTAACCGGCTGCACTAGGACAACCCTGGTGATCGAACAGAGAGCCCAAGCATATGCTCGAGGATACACTATCACTAACAAACCCGAGAACCGTGGTCACAAAGTTGGGATGTACTCATATGCCCATCATGTCAAAATCTGTCAGCACCCTTCCAGACTCCTAAAATCCCGCTGGGAAGCTCGCCTCAAGAAAGCGATGAGAAAGCCGTAAGTGATGGAGCCCTAGTCATATCTCCCAATGTTGGAGACTGCTCTCATGGCCCACAGCAGCTGGCAGGATAATACCGATCGGTTGTTGCCAAAGAAGCAACTACCGAGAAAACACAGGAAGAACCACCGAAGATGAATGTCAGTAGGTGCCACACCCCAAGCGATGCTACTCTGCAGCCACTCCGTGCCAATCTGTGGTGACGCGATAGGCCCAATATATCCTCTCGTGTTTGTAGTCAATGAGAGAAGGGTGCCCAAGAGTTCACAGGCCATCTTAAAGCTCATGTCATTGGTCGAAATTGGGTATCTGCCAAATCTGATACCCAGGATCGCATACTCCCTACAACTCCAGTGAAAGGTGCTTGTCTCGGCATGAAACCACCGCACCAAAGCCTCCCCGATCCCATGCTTCATGATGTATGGGGGAATCCGCAGGAAATCCTTGAAAATCTGCATATCGCTGGTGGGTCCTAGGAGCAAACAACATCCGAAGAAAGGTGGACCAAGCACCTCGACCCTGGATCTTGTCGGGCCCCTGCATTCAGAATCAAAACCTATTCATTAGCACATGCATATAACAGGATTCTAAATGAGAAAAGAAGAAATACATCATACCTCTCCCTTCCACGCCTGAGCAGAAGGATGGTCCTACAGCCCGCGCTGAAGGTGAATGTCTCTAATACCGCCGTCTACAGCTCTAGTACGAGCATCGGCCCCAGCCTAGCATGGCGGGAACCTCAGTCTCAAACTGCACCTCCAAGCGCCCAAGTTTGGCAAAACCTCATCCCTGGAAAAATTAGCCTCTATGTCAATAAGGAGATCCTTAGCTCGTGTCTCTCCTTTAGAGGCCCCCCTCCTTGTAGCCAGCCAGCACCGTGAGGAAGCCCCACTAAAATAGTGCGGGACTCAGATAAGATGCTGCCCGTCTCGACTGAACGCCGCCTCTTGGGTCAGGTCTCTATAGGGATACCGCCGGCGGGCCTGCTGTCATCACCCCCGCAGTTGTAATGGATCTGTAGAACTCAAATTGCCTGCTTGCCAGCCGAAGTGGTCTCATCATCAGATGAAGAGTCCCTATAGGACGTAGCGTAAACGGGGTAGTCTCCCTTGGAACTAGCCCTCCGAGACATGATTTACAAAACAGCAAGAAGATTAAAGCACAATTGGTAAGCCCATAAGTTAAATGGCAATACAGATGAACTAACATTTTTTCCTAAACATGTTATGTAGGTCCATGTCAAGCATACGTTCTCACAAGAAAGCAGATTCTTACAAGCACTCTACAGCGGGTAAACTGGCGGCCACACCTGAGGCTCACATTCTACAGTGGGTAAACTAGCATTTGCGTCCTAGGCTTACATTCTACAGTGGGTAAACTAGCGGTCGCCTCCTAGGCTAACATTCTGCAGCGGGTAAACCAACAGTCGCACCCTGGGCTCACATTCTTTAGTGGATAAACTAGCGACTGCGTCCTACGCTCACATTTTGCAATTGGTAAACTAGCGGCCGCACCCTGGGCTCATATTCTATAGTGGGTAAACTAGTGACTGTGTCCTAGGCTCACATTCTACAATGGGTAAACTGGCGGCCGCATCCTAGGCTCACAATCACTTAAAAGTTTTCAAGTTCCTAATCTACAGTGGGTAAACTAGCGACCGTGCCCTAGGCTCACATTCCATCTTGAGGTTAAGAAAGCAGTCGCACCGTATGCCTCGCCAACACACAGCTACCAACTCACTCAGAAGTTTTCAAGTTCCTGATCTACAGTGGGTAAACTAGCGGCTGAGCCCTAGGCTCACATTCCATCTTGAGGTTAAGAAAGCGGTCGCGCCGTACACCTCACCATCACACAGCTATCAAGTCTCAAAAGATTTCAAGTTCTTGATCTACAGTGGATAAACTAGCAGTTGCACCCTAGGCTCACATTCCATCTTAAGGTTAAGAAAGCGGCCGCGCCGTACGCCTCGCCATCACACAGCTATCAAGTTTCAAAAGTTTTCAAGTTCCTGATCTACAGTGGGTAAACTAGCGGCCACGCCCTAGGCTCACATTACATCTTGAGATTAAGAAAGCAGCCGCGCCGTACGCCTCGCCATCACACAACTACCAAGTCACTCAGAAGTTTTCAAGTTCCCGATCTACAATGGGTAAACTAGCGGCCGCGTGCTAGGCTCACAATCCATCTTGAGGTTAAGAAAGTGGCCGCACCGTACGCCTCGCCATCACACAGCTATCAAGTCTCAAAAGTTTTCAAGTCCTTGATCTACAGTGAGTAAACTAGTGGCCGCGCCCTAGACTCACATTAAATTAGGAAAAATGCTCTTTTTCTTAGCCTAGGATTGGTAATAAAATCAACTAGAAATAGGTGATCAATCACACTTTAGAAAAACCCAATGATTGGTGGCGACTCCACTTACCTTTGGTAATTCCTTCAAATTTGGTTCAAATTCCTGCCACAACACCAAAGGTAGACCTACCTTCCTCCACTGAGAGAGAGAGAACTCGAAGCCCCGCGCGAACCACGAATAACACACACTACATGCGCACACCATCATTCGAGAGGGACCTCCAACGGGCCCCGCCCGTGCGGGAGCGTCGCCACGACGGGTGGTCGAACAAAGGCCCTGACGACGATTCTCCATTTCGAGGCCGGGCGTTGACAATAGGGAATTTTTTTGGAATTGTTCTAAGTATCTGAAGGCAATCTCCTCTCACAAAACTATATTTCATCAAGTGATCAAATCTTTGATCATTTTCATTAGAGACTTGCCATAATTCTTTGTCAGCAACTGTAACATTACTCAACAATTTTTCTAGAGATGTGAGCAAATCTTTGTCAGCGCTGTAATTTTCTTCAATAAGGAAGGTAGTACAATTTGTAGCATCCTACATAATGTAAATAAAGAGAGGTCAAAAAAAAAATTATTGCCAATAAAAATAGCAAGGCCAAAATAGCTTTTGTCCCAAAACTTTAGTTCGAGACCAATTTTAGTCCCTAAAGTTTGAAGTGATCGCTTTTAGTCCCAAATAAATTTGAAGTGGTCAATTTTAGTCCTTAACAAACTTAAAGTGATCATTTTAGTCCCACCTTTTAATTTAGAGTTCAAGGCCCTCCACATACAAATATGTGTGTTCATGTTTATCAAGGGAACTGCATAAAGTGTCTGTCACTTCTTGTTCTTGTCATGTTCAAACAAGATAGGCTTTGAGGATAATTTTGTCAGAGATCTTTCGTATTTCACGCTCAGAACAAAAGAAACAACATAGGACCTGTTTGGTCTTTCTAAATCATCAATGCATTTTGGTCTTACAGCTGTCTCTAACTTCAGGTTCATATCCCACACTACGATTCTCAAATTTTTCCACGCTTTCAAGTGTAACATGGTAAAAGAGGTCTTTGGGTGGTTTACATTTCACAAATTGTCTGGCAGAAAATATTGCATGCGTAGGTGCTTGGGATACTGTTGACATGCTTGACAACAAGTCAGCGTGAGTTTCTTCAACAAGTGGATCACAGAATGAGGTCAAGTACTTTGTGATGGAGGAGAATGTCTCTGGGATATTTCTCACCTAAGTGAGTAATTTTAATCAGAGGAAAGATAAGCACATGTAGAATTGTGATAAACATTACATGATATGAAAATAATTGCAACACTATATCTATTTATGAAAAATGGTAACACAGAATAAATAGGTAACCAAAATTTTATATCATATTAGTTAAATCAAATCATAATAATTCAAAATTTTGGTAAGGCTAACAACTAGATGTCATACTATTTAGTCATAGCACCTTCTACTTTCCTATCATGATTTACTTGACAAGATATAAGGAACTAAATACAAAGTTTAAATTAAAATGGCCTATCTTGCTCTTAGATTTACTATTCTACTTTTATACTCCACCAACTATAATATGTCAGTTTAGTCTTCTTTATTCTTTTTTCTTTTCATTTAAAACTTTAATTACTTTATAAGGAAAAAAATCCTAGTAGAGCATAAAGTGGAACTAGGATTAATTTTGGCATTAATTTTGGCATCAAATAATTGGACAATTCAAATGGCATTTGGCACAAAATTAGAGTACAATTAAAATATAAATAAGATTTTTAATTGAACTTTCTTTATAATCCCTACATATAAATGGGTGCAACACACACACACACACACACAACATTTCTACCTAATAAGTCATAGACTACACGCATTCATAGTATTATATTGAAGTATAATAAATTCAATTTAAGTTTTTTTTTTATATATATATTTTCTAAATTAGATACATGATTTTTTTTTTTGAGAAAAAATTAGATACATGAATTTGTATGTAAACATAATTGACACATAATAATTGGAAGGGCCTTTAGCATCAAATAATAGGACAATTAGAATGACACTTGACATAAAATTGGTGTGCAACTAAAATCTAATTTAGATTATTAATTCAACTTTTTCTTAGCTTCAGCTTTAATATATTATAGAAGATAAGATTTTAAAATGTCAATTTTCCACATTTGATATTAATATATATTGGGGTAGAATTGTCAATTTATTTCATTATTATTATAGAAGATAAGAGGGTAAAGGTTGAGAAGGCTACTACAAATTTCTCTCTAGGGAAATTCGTAGTCTCAGCCTCTCTTTTGATTTTAGGGTTATAATATTGTTCTTGTATGGGTAACAATTGAGGAGTGATTGGCTACACAAACAACTAAGAAGGCCCAATCAGCCAATTAATTTTGAATTATTTAGTACTCTAAAAGCACAATAAATGGTGTTCCACCCTCTCACCTAATAATAGGCCATACTAATTAAATTCATCATCAGACCTACTATTCATGTAAGGGGAAGAGCATGTATTTATTGTGTTTTAGGAGTATTGAATAATTATAGGTCAAAATTATAAGATTCAAAAGTAATCAAATGGTACCACCACACACCCTTGGTGTGATGGTCACTCCACAAGTATAAGTGTTTGTGGAGTGTGGGGGGCAAGAGTCGGGGTTCAAGTGTCCAGGAGGGAGCTTCACACACATATATACTTAGATTAGACTAGAGTAGAATTCTATCTTGTATCAAAAAAAAAAAACAAAAAAAGTAATCAAATGGTTTAATAAAAAAAAGTCAATATGTCTAACTTATGGAATAGGGTTAGTATTCTAGGAGCAATGCTATACACACAGAGCGGTTGAGTTTACAACTTTTTACTAGTTCTCATTTAGGTTGAAAGGATAAATAAATAGTTTGGGTTTAATTTTATGACATGGTGTTTATTATTATTGTGAATTTTACTAGTGAAAAGCAGAAAAGGTGCTAGCTTTGTCATGCCCTAAGGAACTATTTTAGTTGTTTGGCTTTAAAGGCAGTAGGCAATTGACCCATTGTATTGGAGAAATTCTAGTATCCATTAGCGGACGGTTTCAATTTCAAAGATAAAAAATGAAAATTAGTTTTGGGCAACAGACGATTAACATAGTGACTCAAAGCATGACAAAATACCTAGCCAGCTTTTTTATTTTTTACTATGATTCAAAAAATCAATGAGCACCATGATAAAACAAACCAAAATGTTAATATAGAATGAAGAGTCAATCTACATAATAATTACCTTGAATACAAGTATGGTTTGAATAGTCTTTGACATGCATGAGCTAATTAAAATTCCAGCTGGGAATCAAAGTTAGAAGAAATAGCCAATTACATTACTAATTTCAATATTCAGTTTCCTTAATTTCCAAATTAGACCTTTCCTTAGCCAACCCGGATTCCTAAAATCACGCTTCTTGCCAGCAGCTTTTGAATTTGAAAACCTTAGAGGAAATCTAAGTTTATTTCCTTGCGGGATTCTCGCCTCAAATTTATTCTCCCCTTTAATGCACATATCCCTCCTCTTGACGCCATCCACTGCTGTCGTGACTGAGTCTTTGATTTCATTTACAAAAACCACCACCTGTGTACAAGGTTTGGGTGTTGGAGCTTCATCCCTATTCTCCACTCTTCGAGGTTTCTCCTTATCTCTGATAATGGGCTGCTGTACTTGCTTCATATCCCTTCTAGGCACAGAACCTTTCACCGTTTCTACAAATGTCTGAGAAGAACTCATGTCATAAAACTGCTTATGCCTATGAGGGATGAATGTCGGACCACCCAATGCATATTGGGCAGGTTCCAGAAATCTTCATAATTCAATCCCAAAAACCCTCCAATCTTGTTGTTCCTTACCCGCTGGAATAATGATAGATCTCCTAAGCTCACCTACCTTGAGTTCTTTCACTGATAGAAACTAACCAAATGAATTGGAACCCCGTTGCACTGTGTAAGCAGTATCTCCTTCTCTAAGCATGAAAAAATGCTTGGGATTAACCCCAATCACAAAGTTTTCTATATTATGCATTAGCCATTTCGCAGCATTCTTTCCCATAAAAACTGATTTAATGAAATATTTACCCCGTTCATAAATCTTAAGGGAAGACACATTTCCCCCTTCCTCAACCACAATCTAAAAGAACTTAGATTCAATGAAGAAATTGCAAAATCTGCCCATGCTAAACTAACAAAAGAAAAGAAATCAAAATATTTGGCTAATTTGTAGTAGCCAGGCCTCCCATGTTTACTGAACAGAAATGACTAGGCCAATCAAAGACCTCTTTGAAACAAAGTTAACAAATAAGAAAGAGAAAAGCCACAAACACCACAACACAATATAATATTATCTCTCTAACATCATACATGGTTAGGAATATTTTGATGTCTAATATGTTAATTGTTGGGGTTTATGCCCTAAAATCCAATTTATTGGCATGTCATAAATAATTAAATTGTTTAATTATATGAGACTATCTATAAATGAACTAATGAGACATTATCTTAGTCCATGAGATGCATAGTATGTGATTTATGTGAAAAGTCACAGAAGATATAAATCACAAGTTCTTTGTAAATTCAGAATTTTAGTTCATAGTCGATGATGAAATTAGGCATTTCATCTGCGAAGACTATAACATATCAACTAAGATGATTTGTCTTGATCATGGAAGTGGAGACTTCTAGTTGGTATGTTGATATGTTTTAAGAGTTAAGACATATTAAACTAGACCGCTGTGAGATTTATTATTCTTCTAATGACTGTCAAATGAATAATAAATCTCACGACTTCTATTTACATCAACTCTAAATCCTGAGAGAATAATGGACCTGATCATGAGGTGTAGGCTGCTTTGATATATCAGGAGTGAGATCTATAAGTCACGATCAAAACCTCAGTATGTTGGGCAGCCGCATTTAGTGTTGATGGAACATATACTCTCAAGATGGAATTCATAATCTCTTAACGGAGATATAAAATATTCCTTTGAGATAAGTTTAATGGATTTGATTATTCAGAGTGTTGGGCCCAACCACTTTAGTAAGGAATTACTAAAATATATATTTATAAAATTGGATTTCATAAATATAAGATGAATAAAATAAACGATTAAACCGGGTACTCAAAGATTAAGATATAGTAATCTTCAAAGTGGCAATTAACATTGATGACTTTGTATTACTACGAATATTTTATAAAGGGGTTGCATATATAATAAAGTCTTGGGATATAATTTATTAATAAGACTTAGAGTGCAATTATATTCATATAGTGGTATTAAATATAATTAATGGTATCTTTGGACTTATCAAGAGTTGATAGAAAAGCCCAAGGCCCATTGGAGCTAGAGTCTTATTTGTTCCCTTTTGATCCCACTCCAAGCCACATACTAGAGCCCAATTGGAATAGTCCAAAAGGTTAGCCCAATTAGATAATCAGTTATATATAATGAGAGAAACATATAGAATTTCATAAGACTTTCATAAGGGTTTTTCATTAAGATCATACAAGGAATGAAATGGTTTGTATGTGAGTGTTGGATACTCTCTTATTCTCTCATTGGAAACTAATTGAGAGACCACACTTCTTGAGCATCAAGTGGAATTGGAGTAAAGATTAAAAGTGTTCTCAAGTACTTCTAATATTTTGTTTTGAATTTTACCGCACCAAGGTACGCTTTCTTGTTCTTAAATTCTAAAACTTACATAGTACATGTTATCAATTGCGAATGAAGTAGATCCGTTAATTTTCCGCTGCGTATGCTTTGTATATGATACAAACATGTATTTTTCCAACAAATGGTATCAGAGCGGTCTTCAATTTTGAATCTTTATAACATGTTTTGTGAGTTTTGGAATTAGAGATAATAGTTTCATGATGTTAGAAGATTATATATGTATTTAATTTTTTGCATGGTTGTTGAAACTATGGTTTGATGAAATTTGATTTTGATGTTATGATGTTGTTTAAATCTGAATTCAAGTATGTTGAATTGAAGTTTAAGGCTATAACATCAATGGAATTCAGTTTTGACATCAAATTCTGTCTATTATGTTCATATGGTAGTTGTTTGTTCATAAAAAATCGTTGAAAATTGTTTGCAACTGCTCTGGAAAAACTAAAAACACGGGTTTTTTGTGGGTTAGCTTCCCGCAAAGTTACTCGCGAAAAATGATTCTGAAGACAAAAATTTTTCGCGGGTAAGCTTTAATCGCAAAATAGTCACGAGACAGTAGCGAAAGTTTCTGTCTGATTTCTTTTTTGTGTTTTCAATTTTTCGCTTAACTCGTTTTCGCGGGAAGCGCTTAGTCGTGAGATACCTGCGAGACAGTAGCGAAAGTTTCTGTTTGAATTTTGTGTTTTCACTATTTTGCCTTAACCCATTTTCGCGGGAAGAGCTTAGTCGTGAGATTCTCGCGAAAATGCATTTGAAAGGAATTTTGAATTTTTTCTAAATGTTTTCCAATGTATAAAGTGTAAGGCAATGTGTGATGAGATTACACATGGTTCTAACTAAAAGACCTAATGATATCAAAGATATTAGTTAAATAGAACTTTTAGTCCTAAATTGTTTTATGATTAAAAGTCCTTAATTTATTTTAATTAGAGGTTTTTAATGAGATTAAAATTCTAATTAAAGTTATATAGTTTCTAATGAGATTAGAATACTTTATCTAGTAAATTAAGGATAGAGTTCTATATAACTAATTTTTGATTCATTAGTGTTTAAGGAATCCTAAATAGTTTAGGACTTCCATTTTAGTTAGCGGTTCTAATAAGATTAGAGTCTTTATCAAGTGCAAGGTTATTAGTTGTGATGGGATCACAATTATTTAAAGAAAAACCCAAATAACGAGTGGGAGACTGAAATAACCTTTTTGTTAAGTTTATTGTAATGTGAATAGATACCTTGTCTTGACTTCGAGTCTTGCATTCCATGCGGAGGGTATTTACTTCACGGATTACAAGGTTAAACTTTTTTGTGATTGCGCAAATGTTCGTTACGCTATTGTGACATGACTTAGTTACATCACATTGAATTTAAACAGTTAAACACATTTGATGTGTAGGGTTAAAATTGTGATTAGATCACAATGTTTTCAAGACAATCCACTTGTTTTAAAATTTCTAGTGGGAGAGAGATACAAGGGTTGGATTTCACGACCTCCATTATCGGTTCATAGTGGTGTGGGGTAAACATCTCGCCTTGGCCTCGAGCCTTGCATTCCATGCGGAGGATGTTTATTTCATGGTACTACAAGATTGAACTTCCCGATTTATAGTGGTGTGGGCAAGCACCTCATCTTGGCCTCAAGCCTTGTGTTCCATGCGGAGGGTGTTTTGCATCATGGTACTACAAGATTAAACCTTACAAGGGTAGAGTTATGTGGCTACACATGGGTCTAGGCAATGGTGTACACTAGACTAAGTTTGATAGTATCCTCTATGCTGAGTTCTTGCTATTATTACTTAGAGGCCAAAGGAAAAGCGGCAAATTATTTTTGTTTGGTAAGAGTTACCATGATAGCATTAATAATGAGAATAATTCTCACCTGATCATAGTGGTTGGTATTCACTCTATGCTGAGGAATATTAATTGCGGGATTAGGTTGTCGTTGCACATAGTATAGTATGTTTTTCGGGTTCCATACTATATGGTTATGGATGCAAAATATAATGTCCCTGTAATTATGTTCATAGTCTCAAAATAAAGTTGTCATAATTTTGTTCTCTAGCTACTATTTTAATTGAATCACATTAACTAAGAAATAATTTTGGACATGGTGATTAAAGGAGCTAAAATACATAAATATGTTTCGATTCAGCATTGTCATAATTTCCTATGCATGATGCATTGATGGAAGATAGCTTATGATATGATCATAGTTTCCATTGAAATGCTAAAATGTTTCTTTAGCTTCTATCTCAATTGTGCTACAGCATGAGATGCAAGAGTTAGTACTAGACTTAGACTTTATATTAAGTCTAAATGAGATGTTTTGGTATGAAATATCGTGCTACTAGACAATATTCGATATAAATCATATTGAGTGCTAAGAAAAACTTAAGGAGTTCCAATTCTATGTTATTTTATGAAATTTTTTTTTAAAAAAAAAATGAATTGAAATTCTTGGATATAGAGATTAAATGTTAATCTCATATGGATATGATCCACAAGTCCTTATTAGGATCATTTGATCAATTTAAATTGTTTTTGAAAATAAGTAAATTCTTATTATATTATTTGAATTGATGAGTGAGTTCTACGCAATGGAAGACATCCTAAAAGTTAAGGCTAGGATCAATATGATTTAATTCAAATTCTTAGTCTAGACCGAAAGGTAAGGGTGGTAAGAAAATGAATTATAATACCAAACAGTTGGACAAACTAGTTGCCCTAGTAGTTGCCAAAAGGAAGTTAGACTCAAAAGCATGATCAAAAGGAAAGTGTTTCCGTTTTGGTTAAATAAGCATTGTCCATGATTATTTTCTAGATGGAAATTTACATGTTTTACTTTTTAAAGAGAAAGTTTCCATCTTTTGGTGTTGTATGGTTTGGCACTTATGTCTAGATCTTATTAATCTAAATGGTATTCAAGATTGGTGAATGATGGGTTTTTAGAACCATTATTTTGTTAAATTCCCAATTTATGAATTCTATTTAGAGAATAATATGATCTAGGGCTCCTTTATTGTAAAGAAATATAGTATTAATGACTTCTTTAAGTCAGTGTATACATAAAGGAGGAATAAGACTCTTTTAGAAATAGTAAAGTACATGATAAGTGTTTCCATTTGCTTATTTCTTTTGAAGATATACTTTATGTATTACTACATATTTTCTAAATTTGATTTTAAAAGTTTGTTCCTATGACATTTGTAAAATTGTGAATTTGGTGAAATCCTAGTATATGATACTTCCACTTTTGTAGATGTCTAGAACTTGTGCTAGAAAGGAAGTCTAACAAGTTGAAATCAAAAGATAGAGAAATATGTGTTTATGATGAGTATCCAAAAAGAATTGCAGAAGATTGTTTTGGTAGTCATAAAGAAGATAAAATGTTTGTAAAGTACAAATACAAAATTCTTGACAATGACTATGTGAATAATCTTAAAGCTAAACGTAGAATTATTCTTGAAGAAAAATGTCAGAATTTGTTGTAAGACAACTATAAAATGCATTAAGAAATGAGATGGTTGTATTAGAAACACCATAAGGCATTATTCTATATATATAGTTAGTACACCGATACAATATCGTAGTGGGAGGATTGTCAATTACCAAATAAATTCATACTTTTGGGATAAACTTTTGAAGTCATTCCATAAGGATATGAATTTGATCCTTGGTCCTACGTAGAGGCAATAGATGATATGAATATGGATTACTGAATCAAAGTTATGTAAATAGAATTAGATTCTATTTAAAGTCTAGAACTTGCACAGGCGCCTAGTGACATTAAGCCTATTGTTCTCAAATAGGTCTACAAGAAAAATGAGAATGATAGATTTGAAGGTGCAAACTTTCAAAGTCAAGACTAGTGGCGAAAAGATTTATTCAGAAAGAAATAATTCGACTATGAAAATATCTTTTCACCAATAGTCAAGGTTGACTCTATCTAGATTCTCTTATCCATTATATTTTATTTGGATGAAATATGGCAATCGATATCAAGAAAGCTTCTTTTAGTAGCAATCTTGAGGAAGACATCTATTTGATGTAACTAAACTTGTACATAGCAAAGAATCAATAGTGTTTAGTATGCAAGTTGCTTAAATTCCATTTATCGACTAAAGCAAGCATATAAATCATAAAATATCATCTTTGATTATATGAGACTATCTATAAAATAATTAAATTTATTGGCATGTCATAAATAATTAAATTGTTTAATTATATGAGACTATCTATAAATGAAATTATGGGACATTATCTTAGTCCATGAGATGCATAGTATGTGATTTATGTGAAAAGTCACCGAAGATATAAATCACAAGTTCTTTGTAAACTCAGAATTTTAGTTCGTAGTCGGTGATGAAATTAGGCATTTCATCTGCGAAAACTATAACATATCAACTAAGATGATTTGTCTTGATCATGGAAGTGGAGACTTCTAGTTGGTATGTTGATATGTTTTAAGAATTAAGACATATTGAACTGGACCGCTGTGAGATTTATTATTCTTCTAACAACTGTCAAATGAATAATAAATCTCACGACTTCTATTTACATCAACTCTAAATCCTGAGAGAATAATAGACCTGATCATGAGGTATAGGCTGCTTTGATATATCAGGAGTGAGATCTATAAGTCACGATCAAAACCTCATTATGTTGGGTAGCTGCATTTAGTGTTGATGGAACATATATTCTCAAGATGGAATTCATAATCTCTTAACGAAGATATAAAATATTCCCTTGAGATAAGTTTAATGAATTTGGTTATTCAGAGTGTTGGGCCCAACCACTTTAGTAAGGAGTTACTAAAGTATATATTTATGAAATTGGATTTCTAAAGTATACATTCATGACTTTGTATTACTACAAATATTTTATGAAGGGGTTGCATGTATAATAAAGTCTTGGGATATAATTTATTAATAAAGCCTAGAGTGCAATTATATTCATATAGTGGTATTGAATATAATAAATAGTAACTTTGGACTTGTCAAGAGTTGACAGAAAAACCCAAGGCCCATTGGAGCTAGAGTCTTATTTATTCCCTTTTGGTCCCACTCCAAGCCACATACTAGAGCCCAATTGGAATAGTCCAAAAGGTTAGCCCAATTAGATAATCAGTTATATATAAGGAGAGAAACATACAGAATTTCATAAGACTTTCATGAGGGTCTTTCATTAAGATCATACAAGGAATGAAATGGTTTGTATGTGAGTGTTGGACACTCTGTTATTCTTTCCTTGGAAACTGATTGAGAGACCACAATTCTTGGGCATAAAGTGGAATTGGAGTGAAGATTAAAAGTGTTCCCAAGTACTTCTAATCTTTTGTTTTGAATTTCATCGCACCAAGGTACGCTTTCTTGTTCTTAAATTCTGAAACTTACATGGTACATGTTATCAATTGCGAATGAAGTAGATCCGTTAATTTTCCTCTGCGTATGCTTTGTATGTGATACAAACATGTATTTTTCCAACATTAACTTCCCTAGCAAGCATCCTAAAGCAAAGTAGACAACATTAACCCATAGTATAGTTCTAATCAACCTAAAGTATGGATGCATGAAGAATAAAAAATCAAACAAAAAATGAAAAACAAATAGAGAGAGAGAGAGAAGTAACAGTTTTTGTGTGAGAAAATTATGCATAGAATAGAATATAAAATGTCAAATTTATAATAAGATGATGAGAATAAGAAGAGTCAAAATAAAGGAAAAATAAAGGATAAAAAAAGTAGTGGGGAGATGAAAATGTAAAATGGAGGGAGAAATGGTGGAAAACTAATAATAAAAATAATGGTTAAAAATATTTCAATTTTTAAATATTGGAGGTTTTGAGCCACCTTAAATTAGTAAATGATAAAAAATAAAAATAGGAAAAATAGGAAACAAAAAGGATATTGACATGGCTGCTAATGCGGTTCAACTAGAGTGTTGCAAAAATAAATGATACGCTTTAGTTTTTAGATATATATATATATTTAATCTGAAAAGGTAAAATAGTAAATTGGCATGTCAAACGTGTCTATTGCGGGTTACGCGGGTTGACTCGCTTATGACATGTTTCTTATTATGTCGCATTCGGGTCGACCAGTTTATGACCCAAACCCACCAAGGCCTACCTCTAACCTGCAAAACCCCATGCTGGGTTCGTGTCGTGTTCGTGGGTTGGGTCAAACATTGGCACCCGTACCTATAAGGAATTAACACCTCGACAATTGTGACAATTTCTTATGTTAATTAACCGCTCTATATAAAAAGAAGAGTTGACTAGGCGATGTTATCGAAAAAAAAGAAGGCCAGTGGACAGTGCAATTGAACAAACCAAAAATAAACTGTAGCAACTACTATAGGTTTACAATTCAGACTTTTGTTATGAAAGTGTTGTGAAAAATGCTATGGATGTAGCATTTTATTTTTCACAATACCTTTATTTTTAGTTATGGTTGGTTCTAGTATAATATTTTTATTTTATTTTATTGTGACAATTTGTTGTGTTAACTAATAGCTTTGTATAAAAAAGTTTAATAAATAAATAAAAGAGTTGATCAAACTATATTACCGAAAAAAAAAGTGGCCAGCGAAATAGCACAGATAGAGTTCTAAACGAACCAAGCTTTGTCGAGTAATACGTGTTCAAGTTTGGCTCATCAGGAAATGTCAAAAGCTCAAGTTTAGCTCGAGCTCATGACAAGCCTAGAAATCATGTTTGAGCTTGAGCTCGTGGGAAAGCCAAAAAGCTTGAGCTTGGCTTGGCTTGATTAATTAGTCAAGCCAAGCTCAAGCTTAAAATCAAGTTCAAGCTCAAGCTCAGGTCAAACTTTTGAGCATGAGATCTAAGAAAATTACATTATCAAATGCTTAAATCTCTAAAATTAAGAAAAAATAAATAGTATACTCATTTTATCATATGTCTAGTCCTACTTATGATTAGCCATTATTCAAATTTCAAAGCCCTAATCCGATTCAGGTGCATCTCTAATCTTGTGTCTTGACTCTTGACCCTAGCCTTCATCAATTCCCACTTCACCCATTCACTTTCAGCCATCCCCAACAAATTAATTATTAGCTCATACACCCTGTTATTTATTTGATACCATCATCTCATTTGATCAATACCAAATTGACAATTTTAAGTTAATTTGTTGTGTGAATAGGGTTTTTCTGCCTTTTGAAACGGTTTGTTCTTTCTTTGGAACCCCTCTATTGGAAAATCTTTGGAACCCCTTTAATACAATTCTTAAACAGTTACGTAAAGAGGCACACGATAACAACATTGTTGATACCGTATTTTGTCCGCCCTTGATTTGCGTGTCAAACCCTAAAAAATCCAAAAATGTTATTTTCTCTCCATGGGGCCGCGAGAACATCCAGAATGACATGGCGCAACCCGTTTGGACACTAGAGCACCCAAAATGCCTTTTTCAGCTAAAATGACCAAAATGCCCTTAGTCAACCCTAGGTTGATGGAAAGTCAAACAAAGTCAAAATCCCCTCAAAACAAAACCTTTCATAGTTTTACATCAAACCCGAGCTTTTCGAAGATTTTTGGCAACTTTGACCAAGTTTGACCCGGAGTTAACTCTTGGTGAGCCCTAAGAACCCTAATTTTAATCTGGCCGTCAGAACGGGTTAAAACCAATTCCATTGCGAAGATTATCAAATTTTCAGTCCAACGACTATTCATGGGTCAAAATTGGAGTTAGAACGGCCGAGATATCATGAAAACCGGGTTAACGCACCGATTGATGCACTGCTAACTTTTGGAAGCCATAACTTTTGATCCGACCGTTGGATTTTCAAGTTCCATACCTTTTTAGAAACCGGAAGTCAAGATATTTCTAGGAGTTTCAAGATCAAATCCATCCAAGGAGGTTTGCAAGGGGCGGCCCTACAAGGGCTGCCACCTCGTAATCCGTGTCGGGGCTATAAAAGGCCCTAGGCACCTCTAGACCAAAAACAATAGGAGACTCTCTTGGGTCTTGCTCTCTGCCTGGATGTTTTCTCCACGCTTCCTCTCTCCTCCAAACACATTTCTACACACAAAAACACCCAAAAAATAAATCAAAGCCTCTTGATTCTTCTCTTCACCAAAAATACAAGGTATTGTTCTTATACCCAACCTTCTTTCCCTTGGATTTGAGGTTTAAAGGGTATGGATGTAGCTTTTTAGCTACTATCCATACCCCTTTTTTCTTCAAAGGTTCATCTAGCTTTTATCTTGCTTGCTCTTGCTTTAATAACATGATTTATTGCTTTACCTAGCATGTTCCTTGCTTTATCTTGCTTTTAGCATGCTTTTTAGCTTATTTCCATATGCTTCCATGTTTGTTCATGTGTTAGTTGCCTCTTCTACATGTTTTATGCTTTATACCATGCTTTAGATGCTTAGATCTTTTCTTTCCCATGTGTTGATGTTTGGGTCTACATGCTTACATGCTTGATATCATGTCTTCAGCTATGCCTTGCTTAGATCTACATGTTTCTATGCATGTTCCATGCTCCTATGCCTTTGTCTATGCCTTCACATGCTTGTATGCTTGGATTTGTGTTCTTCCATGTTTTCATGCTTACTATGCTTAGATGTACATTCACATGCCTACATGCGTATCTCCATGCTTATATACGTAGATCAGTGTATTCACATGTTTAGATTGATGCGTTCTACATGCTTTATGCCATCTCTCATTTGCTTGTGTGCATTACGCCTTGTTTATGTGCTTAGGCCTAGACCTTGTTTGTCATACCATGTGCTATTGTAGCCCTTTCGTTCCTTTTATCGCATTTTCTTGTATTTTGGCCTAATGGTTCGGACCCGATCTAGACCCTATGGTCTTTGTCATCGTCCATGTACCATGGCCCATATCAAAAGGGTTTGGATCATTCCCATTTGCATGTCTATGCTTGCTTGCTTCTATGCTTTATGCTTGTGTTAGCCTCTGTAGTTCTAGGCTTTGCCATGTTTGGCGCCCTACGCAGGCTTGACCTTGTGTGGTTACATCCGACGCCTATGAGGCCTTGTTCAAATGTAACCATTTGGGAGGCATCTTTGGATACCGGGTTGCTCCGTGCGTACCCTTCCCTTTCCCGCTCCGCACGATGCTATGCTTACCATGCTTGTTTATGCCACCCGTTGGCTTTCTATGCATCTTTACACGCTTGCTTACATGTTCATGCATGATTCTTGCTTGCTAGTGTGTTGTCTATACTTCAACACAATGAAGTCATGGACATCCGATCCAAACCTACATTTGTCCCCCCGCAGACACCATCTTTTGTTTGCATTCTTTCTTGTTTTCTTGTTTGCTTGCTTCCTTGTTTGTTTGCCTTCTAGTTCGCTTACTTATCTTGTTACTTGTCATGTCTCTTGCCACATGCTATGCTTGCTTCGCTTGTATGCTTGTTTGCTTTATACCCATTGCGCATTATCTACGCATCTCTTTCTGTCCATTGCTTGTCTGCTGATTTCTTGTCTTTGCCTTTGCATGTACACACATGGAGCGAGAACGCATGGAGCTAGGGCATGGTCTCCCAAGCACAAGCAAAAAGGGTGCAGATGTAAGCATGTAGATATAAGCCAAGCAACTATGTTCAATAGATTTATGGGTCTAGCCTCTCCTATTTGGTTATGTACTTTTTTAAACCCCTTCCTTCCTCCATCCTTTCTCTCTTAGATGGGTTGTATTAGGTATATTATGCCATGTACCATTCGTCCTCGTCTCTAGAGTATGGCGACCCCTGTTTACTTTCCTGCACCTATATTTTTGGCCATGCTCTAGGGATGTAGACATTTACTTTCCTACTCTATGTGCTAGCATTGTGGATGATGTATGTATATATATACCTGCTCGCCCTTCCCGGTGTGATTGTCATAGTCCATGTCATCTAAGGCAAAGCAATGCCTAATTTCTGCCACGAAATTAAGGTAACAAGTCGCCGGATTTTTTCCGTGGAAATCTCGTATTTGCCTAAATGCCTTAGGAAAGCATAGATTAGGACCACACCCATTCAAAAGCCAAACCTCAAAGCCCTATGCATGCAAAGCCCCGAAAGCCAATGTTAAAATCATGTTTTTCATTGCCAATATCCGAAAATTAAGGTTTTATCAAAACAAAGGACTGTCCTTGGACAAGCATTGTGGGGTGCCTAACACCTTGCCCACACATAACCAAACTTTCGGACTCAAGAATCAAGATTTTTTTGCCATCCACATTAGATTAGGAAAAATGACCTTTTTCTTCGCCTAGGATCGATAATAAAATCAACTAGAAACAAGTGAATAATCACACTTAGAAAAACCCAATGATTGGTGGCGACTTCACTTACCTTTGGTAATCACCTAAAATTTGGCCAAGATTCCCGCCATACCTCCAAAGGTAGACCAACCTTCCTTCACTGAAAGAGAGAGCACCTGAAGCACCGTGCGAACCACACCATTATCGAGAGAGGCCTCCAACGAGCCCCGCGTGCATGGGAGCGTCGCCACAGCGATTTTCCAGTCGTTCGTGGCCCGGCATTGACAGACTGGTGACTCCATTGGGGATTGAAGAGAGTTTAGCCTTTAGAGCTTTTAATAAAACCATAATCTTTGGACATTGACTTTCAAAAACACGGAAATTGGCATTAGCCTCCGGGGCTTTCCTTTTTTAAAAAGGCTTCTACTATATCCTAGTAGATTATTTTCAAAAGAGCAAGAATGTTTTCCAAAAAGGGGTGTGAGGTATTTTCATGGGGCTTTACAACTTTCCTCACATGCTTTATAGTTTTCCCCACATGCTTTACAGCTTTCCTTCGCATGTAAACATAGGGTAGCAAAATTTAATTTCTGCTACACCTTTATCTGCTTTCATATATATATATATATATATATATATATATCTACTGTGCTTTGAAAAATTCTCTCCCCTTCATTAAGGATTGCATGACATCTACACCGTTTTTGAGCCGAACCCATGCTCCGCACTGCTGGCGTAGTCACATCCCTTTGGGTATTTCATCACCCCATCTACAGATGCCTAGACATAAACATCGGCAGTATTGCCTATTGTTAGATCTAGGGCTGATTTTGTTGGCACTTCTGGGTCCATGGGTGGACAAGAGTAGCTGAAAAGGCCCCCTCGATCCTTCCTACCCTACAACTTCTATAAAGGGAGGGGTATGGCGATTGAGTCCCCCTAGGATAGTGATAACGCCTTAAGATGTTTACTTGTTATATATTTATGTGGGCGTTATCTCCTTATTACTATGCTTAATTTGTATAATTAAGTCATGATTTGCATTAGTCCCTATTATTTATCTTTACATAATTTCTTGAATAAGATGCCATTCATTGTGTGTAATTTTCTACTTTCAGGAAATCATGTGAGAAAGATGAGTTTACAGGAATTTGTGAGAGAATGGAGGCCAAACTAGAATTAAAGTGGAGCTAAAGGACCATGCTTAAATGTCTAAGGAGGTGCAGCTGGAGTGCTTGGATCGTCTACCATGATTGGAAGCTTCAAATAAGGAAAGAAATCAAAGAGGCAGAATCTGAAAAGGAAAAATCTGATTTGAGCACTGATCAGTATTTTAGGTGTATCTCTCTCCTCCAAAATTCAATTGACACAAGACTACATGGGTTGGAACCGTAACTTAAATATCTACAACTTTCCAGTTTTGAGTTTGTCCAAATTCTCAATTTTTGAAGGCCGAAATTAACTCACAAGTTATTGCTGTAAACTTGGACGGAAATTAAAATAGTAAAAGTTTTATTTTCTTTGGACACTTTTGACGTTAGGGTTTGGAAGGGAGGCTGGGTAGAACAAATTTAGAGAGAAAACCTTGTATTTTTCTTTCTCTAATGGCAGCCTAAACTCTTTGGTAGGGCTAGGTGTTATGTTTCTTTTATACGGTATGAATATTCAATGTGATTCTCTCTAAGATTTTAGACAATAACATATTTGATTGTTCAATTAGATTTCTTTTGATGTATTAGTTCTTCCATGCTTTCAATAAGTTCAATCATGTTTTTCTTATTATTTAGATGAATTTCTAATAGTTTCAAATAGAAATCATGTTTTAAAGTGAATGGGTTTTTCTGAAAACTATTCTAATCACATTATTAATCGAGGTTATCATGCGTTCTTGAATTGTCTCAGTTCAACTGAATCATAAGTATTTAATTGTATAAAAACAATCAATTATGAAATATATATTTTCTTAGATCACAAAGAATTTCATATCGATATAGGGAAACACCTTGATGCCCTAGTATTTACATTATTGACTTAAATTAGTTATCACTGTTATTCTTGTTTACAATTACCAGGAAAAAATTGTTCTTCATCTTCACCAAAACTTTTTTTTTTTTTAATTACATTGTCTTTGAATTTACCCCGCTCCTTGTGATTTGACCTCGGTACTCCGAGAATTATATTGCTACGATCTCCTGCACTTGGGAGTGAGCAAGCAATTTTGGCGCTGTTGCCGAGGAGCTGCTACGTGTTCAGAGGAATTATTTTTTTTTTTTTTTTTTGGAGCAAAGCATAGCTGGTGGAAATTCTTCTATTGGTAACTTTGTTCCATTTTTTCCCTTTTCTTGTTTTTATTTTTCTGTTTGTTTTTATTTTATTTTATTTGATTGTGTATTCATTGTTGCATGAGCATTTGGGTTAGAAACGAGAGAGGCAGATTGGAAAATTTTGAAACTTACTTTGGTAATCTTTTTGACACACCTTTGCCTTCATCTTCTTCATCAATCATGGGTTATGAAACACGTAATAATCATGAGGAGAATAGAAGAACTATGTATGAATTGTTGCATCCCACACAAAATTCTGTTCCTTCATGCATCATGTTTCCACCTAATGCACCATATGTAGAACTGAAACAAGGTTTATTAGCAATACTTCTTGACTTTAGGGGACAAGAAAATGAAAATCTTATGTCCATGTTAGAGCTTTTGAAGAGGTAATTAGTAGTTTCTATGCACAAAATGTTATTGAGACTGCTAAGTTACGTTTATTTCCTTTTTCACTTAAGGATAAGGTAAGAAGTTGGCTTTACACCTTGAAACCTAGGTCTATAGGTAGTTGTGGGGAGATGGCCCAAGAGTTTTTTAAGAAACATTTTCCTCCCCACAAAGTCCAGCAAGTAAAAAGAAGGATAGCTAGTTTTGTCCAAGGAGAAAATGAGACCTTATACCAAGCTTGGGAAAGGTACAAAGATCTTTTCAATTTCTGCCCAACTCATGGGTATGAAGATTGGAGGTTGGTTAGCTATTTTTATGAAGGACTTACACCTAGGGACCGACAGTTTGTTCAACTCTCATGCGGAGGGGACTTTTTACAAAAAGAACCCGAAGATGCAATGGATTATCTTGATGAGATAGCTGAAAACTCTAACAGATGGACTGGACCTAGCCCTATGGACTCCACTGATAAGAGTAGAACTAACACTACCACTTCTAATGGTAGTGTTTTCAAGTTGAGGGAAGATGATAACATGAGTGCAAAAATCAGCATGTTAACTAAAGAAATTGAGGCACTCAAAATGAAAGGAAGTAAGAGTGTTAGTGCTACCTTTAGAGAGGACCCAATGGAGGTGTGTAAAATTTGTCATGAGATAAACCATCCTACAAATGAATGTGCATCACTTTCATCATTCTTAAATGTGCCAGAAGAACAAGTACATGCATTTAATTCATATTGGCCAAATAATTCTTTATATTCTAACAATTATGACACAAATATGTGAAACCTGTTGGAGTTTATGCCCTAAAATCCAATTTATTGACATGTTATAAATAATTAAATAGCTTAATTATATGAAACTATTTATAAATGAACTAATGGGACATTATCTTAGTCTATGAGATGCATAGTATGTGATTTATGTGAAAGTCACAGAAGATATAAATCACAAGTTCTTTGTAAACTCAGAATTTTAGTTCGTAGTCAGTGATGAAATTGGGCATTTTATCTGCGAAGATTATAACATATCAACTAAGATGATTTGTCTTGATCATGAAAGTGGAGACTTCTAGTTAGTATGTTGATATGTTTTAAGAGTTAAGAAATATTGAACTGGACCGCTGTGAGATTTATTATTCTCCTAACGACTGTCAAATGAATAATAAATCTCACGACTTCTATTTACATCAACTCTAAATCCTGAGAGAATAATGGACTTGATCATGAGATGTATTTTGCTTTGATATATCAGGAGTGAGATCTATAAGTCACGGTCAAAACCTCAGTATGTTGGGCAGCCGCATTTAATGTTGATTGAACATATATTCTCAAGATGGAATTCATAATCTCTTAACGGAGATATAAAATATTCCCTTGAGATAAGTTTAATTGGTTTGGTTATTTAGAGTGTTGGGCCCAACTACTTTAGTAAGGAGTTACTAAAGTATATATTTGTGAAATTGGATTTCATAAATATATGATGAATAACGTAAAAGATTAAACCGGGTACTCAAGGATTAAGATGTAGTAATCTTCAAAGTGGCAATCTTAATTCATGACTTTGTATTACTACGAATATTTTAATGAAGGGGTTGTATGTATAATAAAGTTTTGGGATATAATTTATAGATAAGGCTTAGAGTGCAACTATATTTATATAGTTGTATTAAATATAGTTAATGGTAATTTTAGACTTGTCAAGAGTTGATAGAAAAGCCCAAGGCCCATTGGAGCTAGTGTCTTATTGGTCCCTTTTGGTCCTACTCCAAGCCATATATTAGAGCCCAATTGGAATGGCCCAAAAGGCTAGTCCAATTAGATAATCAGTTGTATATAAGGAGAGAAACATACAGAATTTCATTAAGGTTTTTTCATGAGACTTTTCATTAAATCTTTTCATGAGAGTTCTCATAAGGAATGAAATGGTTTTTATGTGAGTGTTAGACACTCTCTTATTCTCTCATTGGAAACTGATTGAGAGACCACACATTTTGGGCATCAAGTGGAATTGGAGTGAAGATTAAAAGTATTTCTAAGTACTTCTAGATTTTTGGTTTTGAATTTCACCGCATTAAGGTACACTTTCTTGTTCTTAAATTCTGAAACTTACATAGTACATGTTATTAATTGCGAATGAAATAGATCCGTTAATTTTTCACTGCGTATGTTTTGTATGCGATACAAACATGTGTTTTTCCAACAAAACCATCTGTATTTGATTTATAAGAGTGACAATGTGTTGAATCCTCCTACTCCAAGGAATTTTAATTCACCACATGCATCATCATCATCTAGACCTTCCTTGGAGGATGCACTTAGCACTTTCATTCAAAGGCAAAGTGAGCAAAATCAAAAGTTTGAATCCATACTCACTAGGCTAGATGAAGAGGTAAGAGAGACCAAGAGTCATATAACTAGGCTTACAAATTCATTGAGTGGGATAGAGAGAGGGAAGCTTTCTTCCCAAACTCAACCCAATCCCATCAATCAAAATCTAAAAATTGGCTCTAAGGATAAACATGAGGAAGTAAAAGCTGTGACCATTTTGAGGAGTGGTAAAGAGATTGATAAAAGTTCTCCTTTAATAACTAAGAAATCTAAGGAGACCCCAGTTGAAGAAGAGAAGGATGAAACTGAGTCACTTGTGCTTGATGACATTGAACAATGTCCAATCCCTCCACCATTTCCACAAGCCTTAAAATTACCTAGGAAATTGGACACCGCATCTGAGATATTAAAGCATTTGCATCAAGTCAAGATAAATTTGTCATTATTGCATGTTATCAAGCAAGTGCCTGCATATACCAAGGTAATTAAGGACCTATGCACCATCAAGAGAAAGTATCATGTGAAGAAGACCGCATTCCTAACAGAACAAGTAAGTGCAGTTATCCAACATAAGACCCCACCAAAGTATAAGGATCTAGGTTGTTCAACAATCTCTTGTACTATTGGAGATTACATCATAAAGCATGCATTGCTAGATCTTACGGCAAGTGTTAATTGTTAGGATTAGTGCCCTTAAATCCTATTGTATAATGCTATGTATAATATTAAGTATGACATTATGTATGACATTATGTATGACTTAATATTGTGTTTAATAAATTTGTTTTATTATTATCTAAAATAATGGTAACATGAATATTCGGACATTATCATATAGTTCATGAGATGCATAGTATGTGATTTATGTGATTTAGTCACAGAAGATATAAGTCACAAGTTTTTTGTAAACTCAGAATTATAGTTTGTAGTCGGTGATGAAATTGGGCATTTCATCTGCGAAGACTATAACATATCAATTACGATGATTTGTCTTGATCATGGAAGTGGAGACTTCTAGTTGATATGTTGATATATTTTAAGAGTTAAGACATATTGAACTGGACCGCTGTGAGATTTATTATTCTCCTAAAGACTGTCAAATGAATAATAAATCTCACGACTTCTATTTACATCAACTCTAAATCCTGAGAGAATAATTTTCTTATTCCATGCACAATTTTCTATTTCCCTCTCTTATTCCATGCACAATTTTCTATTTTTCCACACACAAAGGGTTCTCTCTCTCTCTCTCTCTCTCTCTCTCTCTCTCTCTCTCTCTCTATATATATATATATATATTTCTTTATTTTTTGGTATATATATTTTTTATTTTTGTTGCATCTTTACTTTAGGTTGGTGAATTTTTGTATTCTTTAAAATTCTCCTTTGGGTTGATACAATTTAGTTTTGTGTTTTCAGCTGTTATCTTTTTTATCATCTTTGATTGTTAAATGTTATTCTATTACATTATAAATATAGTATATAAGAATATAATATTATTCTATTACATAGCATAGCTAAAATAACTTGGAGTTTATTGCTATACATTTCATTTTTACTATTTTTCTTTTCATCTTATTTTATTCAAAATTTAAATTCAGCCACGTCCTCCATATTATTAAATTATTATATTTTCTATCATTTTTTATTTAAAAAATTAAAAATATAATATTTTACTTAAATTCAAATAAATTTTTTTTTTTTTACAAAGCCTTCGCATAAAACATTACAACGCATCAATAGAAAAATAGAATACAAAACACATGCTATTCTAGAAACACTAAATTTATAATAATAATAATAATAATAATAATAATAATAATAATAATAATAATGGTGGAGGATTCTGAATTTGGGCTTCCTCGACTAGCTTGGCAACTGCAGGAGTCACTTCCTTTTGATTGGAAGAAAGGTCTGGCACTCGTATGGCTGGAGAGAAGAAGACATTTTCTGGCCTTCTCAGCTCAGAAGAAGCCTCCACCCCAGCTCGGTTGAGGGCTTCTTCCCAAGTTTGAGCACAGTAGGCTCGACATACGGCGGGGACCTCTGCCCGTAGGGCATCTTCCATCTCGGCTACGCCAACGTCGTAGCCATGTTGTTCGGTCTCGTCCCTTTCCTTCTCGGCCTTGTCCTTTGCCTTCTCCGCCTCAGCCTTCGCCTTTTCGGCCTGATCCTTAAGCCTTTGGGCCCCCTCCAACTGCGCCCTGAGGGCTGCCATCTCTTCCTTTGAAGCCTTCAATTGGTCAGTTTTCTCGCGTAGACGCTTCCTCTGGTCCTCGACTTGCCTCTGTACACCCTCCAAGGCCGAGTCAGCACTACGGCGAGCATGTTCTTCGTTGGCCAACTTTTTCTTCAACTTGGCGTTGTTATTTTCAGCAATGGTCAACGTTTGCACAGCTGTTAACCGCCTTTTCCTCTCATCTTCCAATTGTTGATAAACCGTTATTTGTAATTTCCTCAAGCCTGAAAGTGGCTTGGACCGTCTAAAAGAAAGGGATTAGTATCATAGCCCACAAATAGTATATGTCTATAAGAAATAAGTATAAGTAAAAAGAAAAGGGGGTTTAATAGTGTACCATGCCCAGATATCTTTTACAATTGAGGAAGACTTCATTCTTCCTCATACTCCGCAGGTTGATCGTGTCCCTTGGGAGCAGCAAGGCCTCCTCCACGGAAAAGGCAACATGGCACCCATTGCCCCCGTTGAAGTCCCTGAGTGATGCATCATCCCTTAGGGGCGCCCCGCCATGCATAGGCGCTGGGAGCCAGGCTCGTGGCTCTAGAGGCTGAATGTTTACTCACTCCAAGCCTCATTGTGGTGCATGGATGACCTTTTGCTGCTTCGCAGCTCGTTGGGCCTCGTCTTCACGAGTCGGGCGGAGCCTTCCAGCCTCTATCACATCCTTCCCTGTTTGCTCCCTTTTCCTTTTTGGATCAGCAGGTTTAGGTCTCGTCGGTTGAGGAGCAGGGGGAGGAGACTTTGAGGGAGGAGGAGGAAGCTTAGATTGAGCAGACTTCCCAGGTGCACCACTTCCTGGTTGGTCCTTTATCAACTCCATCAAACTTTTCTGGGGCTTTCTTTGGATACCCATTTCTTCTGGTAGGCTCTCGGGAGATAGTGGCCGGTTGAATACTTCGAACTCGTCCAAAGAATCTGTTAAGTCCACGAAACCTTTTTCTTCTTCTTCTTCTTCTTCTTCTTCCTCTTCCTGAGGAACGGGTTGGGATGAGGATGTTCCTACCGAAGGGGTGACCACAGAAAGTGGTTGGGGGCGAGAAGTATCTTTGGAGAATGGGATACCCTCTGGAACAACGAACCCTTAGTAGGTAACACTGATACGACGGAGCTGAAGGTCGCGAGCTTTGATTACGCACTTGGGGGCTTGGAAGGTGAGTGAGAGGGGAGTATATCCAAGGATCAAATGAGCTGCTCGGAGTTAACCGTCAATCTCCTTCACATACACCTCTGCTTGCAGGATCCTATCTAAGCTCACCTTGTTAACTAAGCTGAGTTTGGGTTTGGTAGCACGCTTATCTGCAAATTCATTGAAATAGAAGGGGGTTTCATTAGAAACAAGGACATTTAGACCCGAAAAAGAAATGTAAACCAAAATTCGAGATCTATGGCTATACCCCCACCTGGTTCTCCCTCCTCAGTTAGACAGGGTAAGCCATCATGCCATGCCCTAGAAAAGATCAGGAAATCCTCCTTTATATTTTTGTTTGAAGTGGGAAGGCACTGGATCAGCCTTACTTCGGGATGCCTCGACTTGAGATAATATCCCTGCCCCTTCAAATGGTGAAGATTGTATACCCAATTCACATCGTGGTGGGTCAGGTTTAGGTTCATTCTGTCGTTCAAAACCTCTATACTTCCCAGGACCCTGAACATGTTTGGGGCGCACTGTGTGGGAGATAACCTAAAAAACCTAAGGTAATTCCTAGTGATGGTACCCATGAGAATGGTCATCCCTCCCTCTATGAAGGCAATCATGGGAATGACCACCTCTCCAGTTTTCTTATCATCGAACCACTCCCCCTGAGCAGCGTACCTCATGCCCACTATTGGTGGGATCCTATACTTAACCCTGAAACTTCTCATACCCTCCTCGGACTCAACTAAACATTTGAACTTACCCATTTTCCTAAGAGGTTTTGAAGAAAAATTAATAAGTTTAAAATGAAAGCCAAAAAGGGTTTAAGAAGACTTACAGGTTCGAAAGAGGGTCCTCAAACAAATTTCTAATATTTGTAGACGCACAGGGAGACGAAAGAGAGAGAGGCAGGTTCAGTGTATGAGTTCTAGAACTATGTAATCGTTGAAAGTAGAAAAAGGAATTGACTTGAGAAGCTATTTATAGTGGCGCAGAAGGTATAAGCGGGAAAATTCCCGCTCGCAAAACAAAAAAACCCTTCACCGTTTGATTTACATCTTACCGTTGAACGTGGGCGACAGGGGCGTCGCCAAAATTTAATGCTGGAACGCTTCGTATATCGAAGCACTAGGAGCGTGCCTTGGACAGGTGAAAAGACTCTGGCGCTGACGGAGGACAAGACTTGACAAGCCGTGGTGAAGGCCCGAGGACATCAAAACCCTCCTCTTCATCCGAGGAGCCGGACAGCAGGATTTTGAGGGGCTATTGTGGGGTCAAAGAATTTGGCCACCCCGGCCCACTTTATACTAAGCCCAAGGCCCACGCTGAAGAAGAAGAAATATCTGAGGACGAACGAAGAAAGTCCTAATTACCAAGAAGCATCGCCGAGGACAACCCTGTCCTCGGTGAACCGAGATCATAGAGAGGGAGAGCCACACGCCATCAGGGGAAACCTCGTAGAGCATCCCAAGAAAAAGGACAAGTACAGTGGGTCAGCCATAGGAGCCTGGTGGAGGAGCAATTCAAGGAGAAACTGTCACCTCCACATTAAATGCCCACAACTACGTCCTGGCCGCATTAATGAGGAAGTGACCCCTGAACAGTGCTGCTTTGGTTGCTGCAACTCACAAAAGGTTGAGGACGGCGGCTGATGGGACAAGCACTCAAGTAGTGACCTGCACGATCGACAAATGGAGGGCCAAGATCAACTAAAAGGGAGTATATAATGTAAGAAGTCCTCCAGAAAAGGGATCGAAAGTTGGGAGCAGAAAACACTGTAGCTACTAATATCATCCTGATAACCTTTGTAACCAAGCACTGAAGAAGCAATAAGAACAAATAGCTCCTCGGACTAGTGCCTAGGATAGAATTTCATACGTAAAGCCCATTTCCTTATTATTTAGTGCACCTATAACCATGTTTATTCGTTGTTATCCTCACTAAAGCCTAGTTCTTAAACTCATTCTCTACAAATTTATTGTATTGGGCTAGTTGGGCCTGAGTCCACTCTTCCAATAGAAGAAGTGCTCAAACCCAATCCCTACAGTTCGCATATGGGCACATCATTTACGTCATTTTTTTACTTACTAGTAACCATTTATTACATAAGTAATTTATAAAAAAAACTTGCAGCTCTAGTATTTTCCCCATTTTAGTGACCATAAAAAAATTTATAGATGTAAAATCTAAAACAAAATATTCAAGCCAATAAAAAAAAAAAAAAAAAAATTAGCTCAGCAACAAAAATTACCAGTAAAACTAAAAACAAAATTAAGCTTAATGAACTAATTTTATCCAAAATAAATAACCCTGCCCTTTAAAAAAATTCTAAACAAAAATAAATTTGTTCTTAACTACAAAAAAAAAAATAAAAATAAAAATAAAAATCTCAGCAACTAAGTAATAGAATTAGAGGTTGAAATCACTGCACATAACAAACAGTAAAACCATCTCCCCTAACTCAAAGTTCTGGCTCCGCCCCTGTTTTTACCTCACAGAAACAGCATAAAATCTGATGAAAGAACAACTTTGAAGTTTGACTAAAGTTGGAGCTAATTAAGGCCTTGCTGATAGAAAGCTTGAAACTTTCAAGATCAAGTACTACCAGGACCTTTATAATGTTATGGGAACATGATTCTAATTGCAACATCTATCTAATTGGACGCGTCCACTTGAAAGAGGAATGTAGCGTTGGCCACTAAAGATTTTTGTTATGATTGACTTTTTATTTTACTTTTAGGCTCTCCCATCTTGCATTCAATGATGTATTTATTTTTACCATATGTAATTTCTAGTACTAGTATTTTTCCTTTGAGGTAGAGGCCTTTCGAAAGTATCTTTCATTCAACGGTAAACGTTAAGGAAAATTCTTTAGGAATGTATCTTAGATTTTCTAATAAATTTAATCATATAATTGTATTGACCCATCAGGCCGTAAGGATGGTGCGGGATATCGAATCCTAGCGAGCTTAGACCAGAACCGAAACCAACACGATAGTCGGGTATAACACAAAATGACAAAACTTAAGTATAGTACTTAGATGCGCTGTTCCTTAAATTCCTCACTTAAAATTCAGTCATGTAGCTTTTTTCTCTTGACCACGTCAATCTCACCTAGAAAATCCAATTTGCAAACCCACAACCATGCCGTGTGTTAGGAGCATTATGTGTTGTTGATGATGGCATGAGGAATGAGGGTGCTTGGGCAGCATTGAGTCAATCACTTGGCTTTATGTTTTCTCAACACACTCATAGCTCCTCATGCCTGACTAGTGATGCTTCTAAGGGCTCTTTGAGGGGGACCAGCCCAGTCTCCCTACTCAAGTTGGATCGATGAGCAGTGATGAGGGGCAGCATGTGGAGGCACCTTGCTTCACATGATGCCCCAAGGCCATGGTAGAGATGGGTGGGATGATGGGCAGCAGCAAGTGGTGCTAACCCTACGTAGTGGTGCATGGCATTGGTGGCTTGGTTGTTGGTTCCTTGTGTGTGGGCTTGGTGGCTAGAGTGCAAGGTAGGGCTGGGCTGCTGTAATGATAAAATGTTGTGTGCAAGGCATTGGGCTAGTTGGGGCTGGCTGAATGCATGGACAAGTGCTAGTGGGCTAATGGCAGTTACGTTGTGTGCTGCATATGGGTATGCTGTGTGGGCTATAGTGCTGTTGGAAGGCCTTGAGCATAGGCCAAACCTCTCCAAAACGTGTGGGAACATGTTGTGTGGGCTGCTAGAGGATGGGCAGAGGCCCCATGGTCTGCTGAGACATGGGTTGTGCATGTGCAGCATGTGCAGTGGCAGTTACTAAGCAGTTACAAAGAAGTTCCTAAATTTCCTAATGATCAGACCTACTGTGTAGGGGCTGGAAACGTGGAGAGCAAGCCAAGACAGCATCAGTTGAAGGTGTCCTAAATCAGACCACAAGTAACAGATTGTCCAAGACCCAGGCAGTTATTAGGCAGTAACTGCCATAGCAGTTGATTCTGTATATTTAACCCTAAGGCTGCTGGGGGTGTCAGCAACAGAGTGTATTTGGCCTTGAGAACGTTTTGTGTAATTCTCTAGATTTTGTAAAAGAGTTTCCTTTGTACTTGAGGTTTAGTAATAAAGGTTAGGGGTGGGTTCCTTGTAAATATTGTGTGTGCTGTGTGTTTGAACGTCCCTAGATAATCTATTCTAAGTGTTATTGCAGTATGTGTGTGGTGTTGGCTGAGACTAAGTCAGGGACTTAGAGCCATCACAGGCAGAAAATTTGAGTGAAAAATTGACCATGTGACACCGTGAGAGGGGGGGTGATGAGAAAATGGGTAGAGGGACTGTGGCTAGAGTGCTAGGTTGAGCGGCATGGGGAAAGAAAGGGTCATCAGCAGAGGCATGGGAGAGAAAGAGAGAGCATATGGTGACTGGTGAGATGAGCTCTGTGAGAGAGAGAGAGAGGAGTGACTGGTGATATGAGCTCTGTAAGAGAGAGAGAGAGAGAGAGAGAGAACAAAAGGTAAAATATATCACAATTGCAAATTTTTTTAGAATTGCAAGACCGGGCCTTTTTGGTGCTTTGATTCTAAAATATATCAACATATACCATTTGAGAGACTGGGTAATGATGCTCTTAGCAGTCCTACTCAATAGAGAAATGGTAAAGTTCATGTTGTGCAATGAATAAATATTAATATTGTTGTAATTTTATTTTGTTGTAGCTCAAGTGCTGGTAAAATTTATTAAACATCATAGGTTGAAAACTATCTCTAAAAAAAGTTTGTTGTGATTTGTAAGATTTGTTTATTTGGCTTTTTGTTTAGGACTAACCTAATTTTTGTGAGGCATGTTGTGGATTCAAGTGTGTAGTTGGATGTATCCCTAGCATTATTCATAAGCTAATATTGATGATTTATTGTTGCTAACCTTTAATGTTGATGTCATAATTTATAAAAATCTTTAAATTAAAATTTTGAAAAATCACCAAAATTAGTATTAGTTTATTGCAAATCTCAAATTGCGTCTACAAATATAAGATTACGATGTTAATGAATGTGATGAAATTTTATGAGCTTTATGTTAAGCTTTGCTCCCCCTAGGTTTGTACCCTGACTCCGTCCCTGGTTCCCACTTCACACTCCATTTTTACTTCTTCAATGTTTTCCCTCCATTCCACTATCATCTTTTGTGGAATTTCTTGTCATCAACCCAAACCAAGCCAAACCTTCAGTTCCTCATATTTGCGCATCCACTACAAGAGAAAGATGTTTATATCTATATTCTCTGCAAAAAATTTAATGTTAGATGCATGGGATTTTATGTGCATACCTACCATTCGTGAGCCATCACGTGATTCTTTGCTCAAACATTTTTTACAATCTTATAATTCTATTTACATTTTTACTCGGTTTCAAAGTTCACATATAACTTGCATTAAAAATAAATACTGTAAATGAATAATTCATGTTTCACTATGTTAGACAGCATGTTGACATAGCTAAGGAAAATTTTATATTTTCCATAGAATATTCATATTTTAACAAATATATTAACTATATTCAATCACTTTCATGATTGCCACTCCCCTTCTCCTTCATCTTACCTTCCTCGTCCAAAGTTTCCACCCCCACTCTGCACAGGTTTTCCTCGCCCTAAGTCAAGGATGGAACACCCTTGATCTGTAATGTTGGACATGCATAGCTAGGACTAGACAAAACCAATATAGATGATTTTAGTGATGTCTGTTGCATATGATATTTGCTTTGTTGTACAAAGTTACAAGAATAGTTTCATTTGAATCACATGACAAACAGTAATTGTGGAACACGTAAATCATTACATTGGTCACACTCACATATAATGTAAATTAATCATCTCTTGTAAAGCCATAAGGGTATGAAAGGGTGGATTTTATGTTGTTTTGCTTTTGTCATTTCATTTGGCATTATGTATAAATTATGTTACTTATTGTAATTTTGTAAATAATATATTTAAGTAGATATTACTAATGCAAATACTTATGGTAGTAGCATCATTCGAATCTTGCAATGGGAAGTGCTTGAGAAAAAAAATTTTATATTCTTGGCTCATGCTTACTAGCGTTATCGATGGTATTGGGTGCATAAATATGACTCATTTGGATCCCTTGCTCATGCCCAGGTAAAAGACGTCAATTCAAGTCGCCCCCTACACATTTTTTATTTATAAAAAAAAATTGCAAGTACTTATGGAAATTGTATAATATTGTTGGAATCGTTTTTTATTACGTCTAATTTGGTTTTGGACTTAAACATTATCATATAATTAATTGTTTAGTTAAAAAATATTTATATAAACCCATCCCATATAATTTCCTTCTTATTGCCCCCGAAAATGCATTCCGCAAGAATTCAAACAAAATGATAATAGCAAACACAATTTCATTCAACAAAATTACAAACAAAATTTTTTTTATACCAAACACAATTCATTCAACAAAATTACTTTTCAAAAAAAGTTTCAGTATAATACCAAATTAACACAATTTTAAATAAAAGATACATGCTATCATAATGCATTTTTTTAGAATGTACTATATATACTCCCATAGTAGAGAATCCAAAGCAGCCTATCTGTTCGATCCTCTCCCAATAATCAGTCTAATACGACATGCATTCGAGACACAGCCAAAAATGATAATGCCACACGACGTAGAACCATGCACACACAAAGTACATTGAAATAATGAAACATTCAGTGTCCACGACCTACAGAATTTGAACATCTATATTAATTGTACATTTCTCATCTCCTCCTTTTCCTCTATAAAAGTGAGGAGCCTTGTAACTGAAAAAATAATAATAATAATAATAATTGTGGGGCACAAGAATTCAGATAAGGTACCTGTACCACGTGTCGTATCCATGGCTGAGAAGCCCCTTATCGTGCCGAGGAGGACACACACTTGGACAGTAAGGCCACGTCAGTGGCACATTGTCAAAGGAGGTCCTGCTATTGAGAAAGAGCTTCAGAGGGGGGGTTAGCCCAGACATGACTGGAGGGATGGTGGCTGCCTCCACATTCAATGCATCCCACCAAACCTCCTGGCTGCATTTATGTGGAGAAGACCCCTGAACAGTGCTACCTTGGCCGCCGCAACTCACAAGGGGTTTGGAAAGGTATCTGATGGGACAAGCACTCAAGTGGTGGACTGGTCAACAAATGGAGGGCTAAGATTGCCTGAAGGGAGCTATATAATGTGAGAGACCCTCCAAAGGGCAGGGAACACAAAATCTGTAGAGAAAACAATGTAGTATTAAGAAAAGTAACTGTAATAAAAGCTAAGAGAAATATATTCAAGAACTACTCTCCTCGGACATTGCCGAGGAAGAATTTATGTGCATCACATTTGTCTATTTATTACTTTTCCTTGCTCTCTTACCATCCTTAGCCCATTAAGGGCATCGTCCACTTTGTTGAAACCTAGCTTTTTAGCCCACACTCTACAAATTTATTGTACTTGGCTCTTTAGGCCTTAGTCCATTCATCTTTTGGACCTAAGAGCTAAAGCCCGCCCCTACAATTGGCGCCGTCTATGGGAAAGCTTAAGCTTCAGTGAGTTCGACGTCCAACCATAGCAGGATCAGGGCAGGACCGGGAGGAGTCTATCGGCTCCCAACATTAGGATCGATTCCTCAACCTTGAGTGGAGGAGGGACTGTGAGGTTAGTGTGCACACCACGCATACTAGCAGGAGCCAGTCTCGAGGGGGGAGTCATATCTCCCACGAGGAGAATACCAGAAGCTTGCAGCTGGAGATTGACCGTCTTCACAGGAGGCTGTGTCGCGAGCAATGAAGAATGACTCCCTCATATTCTGACCCTTCCTCTGAGGACAAAGAGGATAGTAGCTACAGGCCTAGGTCTAGAACTCCTCTTAGTGAGTCTTTTTCGTACGACAAAGACCGTCACTACGAGCGGAGGAGTAAGAGTCCACCATACAAAGGTCTGGGCAATGACACTATGAGCAGGGCACTTAACCAAATCTCCAAATCACCGTTTACGTGTAGAATCAAAAGGGGAAAACTCACCGGCGTTTTACTCATCCAACTTTCACCATATACAATGGAAGGACGGATCTCGTGGAGCATGTAAGCCACTTTAATCAGAGAATGGTTGTGCACTCCAAGAGCGAGGCCCTAATGTGCAAGGTGTTCCCATCCAACTTGGGGCCTGTGGCGATAAGGTGGTTTGACGGCTTGAAGGAAGGCTCTATCAACTCCTTTAAAGAGCTTAGTCGGGCGTTTGGGGCCTGTTTTGTGACTTACAGTAAGGTTCCTCGGCCTTGAACTCTTTGATGTCCATGGCAATGCGGGAGGGGGAGACCTTGAAAACGTACTCCAACAGGTACTGGAAGATGTTCAACGAGATAGATGAGGACTTTGATGACGTGGCTATAAAAACCTTCAAGGTCGGCCTGCCAGCGGAGCATATTCTGAGAAATTATTTGACCAGGAAACCGGTCAAAAGTGTGCGTAGGCTCATGGATCACATTGATAAGTATAAGCGGGTCAAGGAGGACCAGCAACAGGGAAAGGGGAAGGCTAAGGTGGTCCCTTAAGACAGAAGAGATCTTAGGTCGGACACTCTAGATCAACTACTACTCAGGTAGTTAGTACTGTGTTCCGAGAGCCAGTACACCAAATCTTGGAAAAAATCAAGAACAATCCATATTTTCAATGGCCAAACAGGATGGGGGGAAACCCCGCGAAGCGCAACCAAAATCTTCATTGCTAGTACCACCAGGAACGAAGGCACACTACCGAGGATTGCATGACTTTGTGGAGCCACTTAGAGCAATTAGTTAAGGCGGGAAAGTTGAAGCAATTCCTGCATCAGCCCAACGGACAGGACGGTTAGGCAGGGTCAAGGGCTCAGATAGACGCTTCCACAAGGCCGCCTTTGGGTACAATCAGCGTCATCTTGGTTACCTTGGGAAGGACTGGTTCTCAGCCATCCAGGGTGATGTCATTGGCTCGGCCACCTGCAGATGGCTCGTCCCCTGATTTGAAAAGGAGTAGAGTGGAGGTCCAACCAGCATTGAGCTTTTCCGACGAAGACAAAGTGGGGACCTTGCAGCCACACTATGATGCCCTAGTAGTTACCCTCAAGATAGGAGGGTATGATGTGAAGAGGGTGCTAATGGATCAAGGCAGCAACGCGGAGATCATGTACCCTGACCTATTTAAGGGACTGAAGCTGAGGTCCGAGGACCTGACACACTACGATTCCCCTCTAATAGGGTTTGACGGCAAGATTGTCTTCCTAAAAGGCTAAATCCGACTACCCGTTCAGACAGGGACAGAGGTTATGGAAGTGAACTTTATCGTGGTAGAAGCCTATTCCCCCTACACTGCCATTGTGGCAAGGCCTTGGCTTCACACCATGGGGCCTGTGCCTTCCACCCTGCACCTGAAGGTGAAACATCCGTTTGGAGGACGGGTTGAGGAACTAGTGGGAAGCCAATCCATGGCCAGACAATTCATGGTGGCCGCAATTAGACATAAGACTAGGGGTGAGTCCTCGGCCTTCGCGGCAAGGGACCTATAGCAATCAAGGGTGCCAAAGTTATCTTCGGGGGCAGCGGCAGAAGGGGCTAAGTGTGAGCAACTAGAGAAAATTGTTATTAGGAGGAGAAATTCTTCCAGGTCGAAGTTTAGCTGCCTCCTCGGGAGAAGGAAGAGCTAATAGGTTTTCTCAGAAAAATATTGACATATTTTCATGGAGTGCTTACGAGGCCCCGAGGTGGATCCGAACTTCATTTGTCACCTTTTAAATGTCAATCCATTTGTCCTCTCCAAAAAGCAACCACCTCGACGCTCATCCAAAGAACATTTTGATGCTGTCAAGGAAGAAGTGCTCGAACTTAAGCGGGCTGGGGCCATAAAGGAAGTGTTTTACCTTGAGTGATTAGCTAACACGGTGGTGGTGAAGAAGAAAAGTGGGAAATGACGGGTGTGTGTAGACTTCACGGACTTAAATAAGGCTTACCCAAAGGATCCTTTCCCCCTGCCTCTGATAGATTAGCTGGTGGATGCAACCGCGGGCCATCCTTAGATGAGCTTCTTAGATGCTTTCCAGGGATACCACCAGATACCCTTGGCTCGAGGTGATCAGGAGAAGACTTCTTTCGTTACACCCACAGGGAATTATCATTACAAAGTGATGCCTTTTGGGCTGAAGAATGCGAGGTCTACTTATCAGAGAATAGTGACCAGAATGTTCAAACCACAATTGGAAAAGAACATTGAGGTCTACATAGACGATATGGTGGTAAAGAGTGAGGTGGAGTCCGATCACATAAATAATCTCAAGAATATTTTCAAGATACTGAGGAGACCCAAACTGCGCCTCAATGCCGCTAAGTGCTCTTTTAGAGTGGGCTTTGGCAAGTTTCTGGGTTATATGGTTACCTACAGCGGAATTGAGGTCGACCCAGATCAAATTAGAGCAATCCACAATCTACAGCCCCCTCAGAATCCTAAAGAGGTCCAAAAGTTAACAGGAATGACTGCCGCTTTGAATTGATTCATTTCTCGATTAGCGGACAAGTGCAGGCCTTTCTTCCAGCTGTTGCATAAGTGGAAGGGATTCAAATGGACAGAGGAGTGTTCCTCGGCCTTCCAACAACTAAAGGAATATCTTTCTCGGCCACCTATTATGTCCAAGCTTGAGGCGGATGAGGTTTTGTTCGCTTGCATTGTTGTAGCCTCACATGCGGTGAGTCTGGTACTGGTGCGAGATGAGAATGGGGTGCAGAGACCGGTCTATTACGTGAGCAAGTCATTACATGAGGCAAAGGTTCGTTACTTACCACTGGAGAGGGCTATCTTGGCAGTAGTGCATGCTACGCGGAAGCTCCTGCATTACTTCCAGGCTCATACTGTTGTGGTTCTAACCCAACTCCTTTTCCAATCACTACTTAGGAAAGCTGACTACACGGGAAGGGTTGCAAAATGGGTAACGATCTTAGGAGTCTTCGATATTAAATACATGCCTCGCACCTCTATAAAGGGCCAGGTCCTCACCGATTTAACGGCTGAGTTTGCTGAGCCATCATTCGAAGAAAATGGCGAGGGGCCGAGCATGGATGGAAAATCAGTTGGGATGATCTCTTTACAGGAATCTCTACCTTGGAAGGTGTATGTTGATGGCGCGGAAAACCAGAAGGGATCAGGAGTGGGGCTAGTTGTGGTATCTCCTAAAAGGATCATCATTGAGAAATCCTTAAAACTGGGCTTCTCGGCCACAAATAATGAAGCTGAGTACAAGACTTTGTTGGTGGGGAGGGCCATGGTTCAAAAAATGGGAGGAAGGACAGTGAAGATGTTCTCAGATTCGAGGTTGGTCGTAGGCCAAGTAAAGGGAGAACTGGAAGCCAGGGATGTGAGAATGCAGGAGTATCTAAACCAGGCTAGGCATTTACAGTAAGGATTTGACTCTTTTTCCTTGCACCAAATCCTTAGAAGCAGGAAAACACATGCTGATTCCCTTGCCACTCTTGCGACATCCTCAGCGCAGAGCCTACCTCGGGTCATCTTGGTCGAGGATCTATGCAGCCTTACCGAGGTAAAGAAGGAGAAGGTCCAGATTCATCAACTAAGGGTGGGGCCTAGTTGGATGGATCGTATTGTCCTATTCCTTAAGGATAACATCTTGCCGAGGATAAGGGGGAGGCTGACAAGGTGCAGAGAAAGGCTCCTCGATTTTGGCTGTCCGAAGACCAAAAGCTGTATAAGCGCTCTTTTTTAAATCCATATTTGCTGTGCATTCACCCCAAAGCTGTGGAGCTACTCCTGGAAGAGTTGCACGAAGGAATTTGTGGGAGCCATATAGGAGGCAGATCCTTATCTCACCGGGCCCTTACTTGGGGATATTGGTGGCCTAATATGCAAAGAGAGGCACAAGAGTACATGAAGAAGTGTGACCAATGTCAGAGATTTGCTCCTAACATCCATCAGCCCGGGGGCATTCTTAACCCTCTGTCTAGCCCTTGCCTTTTGTTCAGTAGGGCTTGGACATTGTGAGACCCTTCCCTAAAGCAGCAGGAAACAGGAGATGGCTTTTGGTTGGCACTGATTACTTTACCAAATGGGTTGAAGCTGAGCCACTGGCAAACATCAGGGACGTGGATGCCAAAAAGTTTGTGTGGAAGAACATTGTCACTCGGTTTGGGATCCCCCATACCCTCATCTCAGACAACATACTTCAGTTTGATAGTAAGGCTTTCAGAAGGTACTGCTGTGATATGGATATCACGAATAGGTATTCCACTCCAGCCTACCCCCAGGAGAATGGGCAAGCCGAGGCTGTCAATAAGATTATAGTGAATGGACTCAAGAAACAGTTGGATGATGCAAAGGGCAGATGGGTGGACGAGCTTCCACATGTCCTCTGGACATATCGGACTACCCCTCGTAGGTCGACGGGGGAGACCCCCTTTTCAATGACCTATGGGGCAGAGGCTATGATTTTTCTAGAGACTGTATTCCCAACGTTGAGAACTAGCTTATTCACTCTAGACAGCAATGACAACCTACTAGAAAAGAGCCTGGACCTAGTTGAGAAGCGGAGAGAAAACGCCATGGTTCAATTAGCATATTACCAGCAAAAACTCAAACAAATGTATGACTCCGATGTGAAGTTAAGACCGTTGAACCCAGGAGACTTAGTATTGAGGAAGGTGATGGGCACTTCAAAAAACCCAACATGGGGAAAGTTAGGACCCAATTGGGAAGGGCCGTACCGTATCACCTCGGTAGCAGGCGTATGAGCATACTTCCTAGAAGATCTAGACGAAAAAGTTGTGCCGCAGCCTTGGGATGTAAATAACCTACAAAGGTACTATTATTAATAAAAGGCAACTCTGCCATGTTTTCATTTCTAACATTATGTGTTGCGTCTATTGCTTGTTTGAATATTAAACAGAACCTTGGTTATGCCTAGCTCCTCGGATCACATGCCTTGGGTAAATTAATACTTCACATTATTTCTAAGTGTTAAACAGAACCTTGGTTATGTCTGGCTCCTCAGACCACATGCCTTGGGTAAATTAGCACTCCCCATTATTTCTCTAAGTATTAAACAGAACCTTGGTTATGCCTGGCTCCTCAGACCACATGCCTTGGGTAAATTAATACTTCACATTATTTCTAAGTGTAAAACAGAACCTTGGTTATGTCTGGCTCCTCTGACCACATGCCTTGAGTAAATTAACACTCTTCATTATTTCTCTAAATATTAAACAAAACCTTGGTTATGCCTGACTCCTCGGACCACATGCCTTGGGTAAATTAATACTTCACATTATTTCTAAGTGTTAAACAAAACCTTGGTTATGCCTGGCTTCTCAGACCACATGCCCTGGGTAAATTAACACTCTCCATTATTTCTCTAAGTATTAAATAGAACTTTGGTTATGCTTGGCTCCTCAGACCACATGCCTTGGGTAAATTAATACTTCACATTACTTCTAAGTGTTAAACATAACTTTGGTTATGCCTGGCTCCTCAAACCACATGTCTTGGGTAAATTAACACTCTCTATTATTATTCTAAGTATTAAACAGAATCTTGGTTATGCCTGGCTCCTCAGACCACATGCCTTGAGTAAATTAATATTTCACATTATTTCTAAGTGTTAAACAGAACCTTGGTTATGCCTGGCTCCTCAAACCACATGCCTTGGGTAAATTAACAGTCTCCATTATTTCTCTAAGTATTAAACAAAACCTTGATTATGTCTGGCTCCTCGGACCACATGTCTTAGGTAAATTAATACTTCACATTATTTCTAATTGTTAAACAGAACCTTGGTTATGCCTGGCTCCTCAGACCACATGTCTTGGGTAAATTAACACTCTCCATTATTTCTCTAAGTATTAAACAGAACATTGGTTATGTCTGGCTCCTCGAACCACATGCCTTGGGTAAATTAATACTTCACATTATTTCTAAATGTTAAACAGAACCTTGGTTATGCTTGGCTCCCCAGACCACATGCCTTGGATAAATTAGCACTCCCCATTATTTCTCTAAGTGTTATGTTTTTCTCTAAAAAACTTAAACCCCCCCCTATTGATTGCACAATTGTCAGTACCAGCACATAGCCATTTTTCTCACTGTTTGTGTGCATTTAATTCATTTGAATTAGCAACAATTCATTACTGTTAGCTTTTGTTAAAGTCTGGGTATTCACCCTTAAAGGCATCCTTAATCTCAAGTCTCATCAGAGGGCAAAACGATAACTACACCAACCATAGATAAATATTGCAAGGAAAATAAAGATCCATAAAGCAAAAATTGATATGTTTTCATTGAACAAAAGAGGGGTACATTATACACAGTGGCAAACCGCCACAACAAAAGGAAAGGTACAAAAAAAAGTGGAGTAAAAAAAAAAAAAAAGGATCCTAAAACTACGCCTTGGCTTGGGGAGGGTCATCCTTGAGATCAGCTGCCTTGGACTTGGACTCAGTATCCTTGGCCTTAGAAACGGCATCCTTGACCGTGAGAGCAGCCTATGTACCCTTGGCCTCTGGCAGGGGCTTGACCTCCTTACCCTTGCCCTTGTCCTCGAGTCGAGGACCATCCTGGCCAGCCCTCCTTGCCCTTGGCCGCCTCAACCTCCTGACCTTGGTCTCCAGCCTTACCAGACCCTTTGGAAACTTCAGAAGGAGGAAGAGAGGCCTGGGTGGTGGAGCATAGCTAGAACTTCGCAGAAGTCCTCGGGGTAGAAGATGTTCTCAGCGTTCCTCCACTCGAAGGCAGCAGGGACTCCTGCCCGGTTGAGCGCCTCTGTCCATACTTCCTTGCAATAGTCCCGGAAAACCTCCGCCAGCTCCTCTGCCAGTTGGATCTCAATTTCTTACACCCCACGGTCATAGGATGTCTGCTCCAAGGCCTCTGCAGCTCCCTTGGCCATCTAAGCAGCTTCCTTAGCCTTCTGCAGCTCTGCCTTCAGCTCCAAGACTCATTGTTTCTCTATGGCCAACTCTATCTTGGTATGATAGAGCTTTTTGCGCTGATCCTCAGCCTGGTCCTGGGCATTTTTCAGACCGGCCTCAGTGCTCTTCTGTGCCCTCTCCTCCGCAGTCAGCTTAGTGGCGAGCTCTTGGTTCTCTTGTTTGGCGGCTCCCAAGGCCTTGTTAGCCTCAGCGCGAAGGTTGGCCTCAACCCTAGCCTCATTTCGGGCATCCTTGACCCACTCATCGACCACAAAAACCTCCTGGATAGCCTGCACATAAACAATGGAGGAGTACGTTAAAAAAATAATAATAATAAATAAAAAATAAAAAGAGAAGAAAGGAAAACACTCTTAGTGAAGCATGCCAAGGAACTTACCAGGGCTAGATCCCTCTTCAGGGACAAGAAGAGGTTCGGCTACCTCATGCGTTTCAAAGCGTCCATGTCCTTGGGCAGCAAAAGAGGATGCTCTAGAGCCTTGGCCATGTAATGGGCGTGGCCTCTCTGGAACTCCCTGATGGAGGAGCTTCAGGGTACCACCGCGCCATCCAACTCCAACCCGGGATTCCAAGTTGGATGGGGCACGTCGGCCGAGTGCTCGGCCTCCTTACTTTCCACCGAGGAGGCCCGCCCTTTGTCTTTGGCCATTTTCTACTGCTTTGACTCCTTTTAGGGGACCACTTCCCCCTCCTCGACTATCTCCTTCTCCTTCCATTTTTTCTTTAAGTTGGGGATGGGGAGCAGGCCGACAGTAGAAGGAGAAGGAAGGGGGAGAGCGAGCAAAGGTTGGGACCCTAAGGTGCCCTTATTCCTCTTCGCGAGGAGCTCTTTTAGGCCTTTTTTCCTGTTCAAGGTCATCTCCTCTGCGTCCTTGGAGCTATCGTCTACGCGTGCGATGACGAGACCAGGGGTGTGAACACTGGAAAACCTGTCGAGCTCGTCTTCTGAGTCCAAGACTCAAACCACCAGTTCTCCTGGCTTTTCTCCCTTTTCTTCGAGGTGGAATTGGTCTATCTTGGCCTCAAGTGACAGGTGCAAGGAGGCTGTCTCTTCCTTTGGAACTGCTACCTCACGGGGGGAACGATGGAAGGGTAGCTCAATTGGTGGGAGATCTTCTCAAGCTAGAAAATCGGGCACTGAGACATCTATCCGGGCTAGCCGAGAATCGCCTGCTTTTATCGCGTGGCCCACGTCCTGGAATTTATCCGACAAGGGCTCAAAGTCAAGGATGAGGTGGATAGCTCGCAATTGCCTGTCTTCACTCACAAACACTTCAGACCTCAGCATCTTATTAAGGCCTGCGACGTTGACAAGGTTGAGGCTGGGAGCTACATGTCTTTTATCTGCAAAAACATCCGAGAAGCAAAACCACGGTCAGGATAACAAAGCCATCCATCAGAAGTAAACAGAATACTAAAAGAAAGAAGAAAACGGTGAAATCACAAAGCTAATGCCCGTGTTTTAAAAAAAAATGAAAAAAAAAAAATGAGACCTAAACCTAAGGTACCCCACCTGGCTTTCCCTCCCGAACTAAGCAGTGAAGACCGTCGTGCCATTCACCCGAGGTTATCAGGAAGTCATCCTTTATACCCTTATTGGATTTGGGGAGGCACAAGACGAGCCTGACAATCGAGGATCTAGACTTAAGATAATACCCTGCATCTCCAAGCAGGTGGCATTCGTACATCCAAACAACATCGTACCAGGTGAGGTTTAGCCCCATATGCTCGTTAAGAGTATCTACGCTACCCAGAATCCTGAAGTGGTTGGGCGCACACTAGTGGGGGCATAGCCTATGGGCGATTAAATAATCTCTGGTTACCCTACCCATAGGAAATGTCATCCCCCCTTCTATGAAGGCGATCATGGGAATGACCACCTCCCCCTCATTCCTATGGGTAAGCACCTGATCTGGAGCACAGTACCGCAGTGCTACTCCCTATGGAATGTGGTACTTAGCCCTAAATCCCTCCATACCGGCGGGAGAGTCTACGAGGTGAGCGAACCTACCCATCTAAGCAGGCTAAGGTGAAGTGAAATAAACTTTTAAGGAAAGGAAATAAAGAACAGAAGGCCGAGGAGGCTGGCCAAGGAGAAAAGAACCTAAAAGAGAAGGAACTTACAAGAATAAGCACGAGGGTGACTTCCTGAACTTCTTAAAGGTTTAAAAACTTTTTGTTAAAAAAGATCTGGAAGACTTAGAAGTTTGGAAAGCTTTGAAGGTTTGAGAGTTGAGGAAGTCTGGAGAGCTTGAAGATTTGCAAAGTGGGGAAAATGACTCCCCCAGGCGCCTTATATAGGGGGCAGAACTGGGTGGGAGTTATCCCGCCCAAAATTTGAGGAGAAATGTCTGTCGTAGGATCTCCATCTCACCACAAAATGTGGGGAACAAAGCACCGCCTGGAGCATTTAATGAGACGTTGCGGACTCCGAAGCGCCAGAACAGTTGTGGGACACGCAAAGTGGCGCTTTCATGTGTGGAAGTCAAAGAAATGTGCATGATTAGTATGCCAAAGTCAAAAACCCATTTTGCTCCTCGAGAAAAAAAAAAAAAAAAAAAACCCAGAGTTTTGAGGGGCTATTGTGGGGCACAAGAATTCAGATAAAGTACTTGTGCCACGTGTCGTATCCATGGTCGAGGAGCCCCTTATCGTGCCAAGGAGGACACACGCTCAAATAGTAAGGCCACGTCAGCGGCACATTGTTAGAAGAGGTCCTGCTATTGAAAAAGAGCTTCGGAGGGGGGTAGCCCTGACATGACTGGAAGGATGGTGGCTGCCTCCACATTCAATACATCCCACCAAACCTTATGGCTGCATTTATGTGGAGAAGACCCCTGAATAGTGTTGTCTTGGCCACCGCAACTCACAAGGGGTTTGGGAAGGTGTCTGATGGGACAAGCACTCGAGTGGTGGACTGGACAATCAACAAATGGAGATCTAAGATCACCTGAAGAGAGCTATATAATGTGAGAGGCCCTCCAAAGGGCAGGGGACACAAAATCTATAGAGATAACACTATAGTATTAAGAAAAGTAACTGCAATAAAAGTTAAGAGAAATATATTCAAGAACTACTCTCCTCGGACATTGCCAAGGAAGAATTTATGTGCATCACATTTGTCTATTTATTGCTTTTCCTTGCTCTCTTACCATCCTTAGCCCATTAAGGGTGTCGTCCACTTCGTTGAAGCCTAACTTTTTAGCCCACTCTCTATAAATTTATTATACTGGGCTCTTTGGGCCTTAGTCCATTCATCTTTTGGACCTAAGAGCTAAAGCCCACCCCTACAATAATCATTGTGAAAAGTACCGACTGACTTGTGCAACCTGATTTTTTCACTAAAGTTTAAAAAGAATTCTCTAGGTATAAATACTGGTGTCTTTTGTCTCTCTCTGTGATTTTCCCTATGAGTTTGTATCTTTCATTCTCTCCTATTCAGAGGCGGAGCCATTAGCCAAGGGGAGCAATTAAACAAATTAAGGCAGTCTTCTTCTATTCAAGTGTTTATCCCTTTTTCATTCTTTCTTTTTTGCACGGCATTTCAATATAAATCCCATCTTTTACCCAAAATAATTATTTTTTAAAATTAAAAAATAAACAATTAAATTTTTTTTAAAATTAATTAAAAAATCTAATATTCTTGTACCGTAATAAAACCCTAAAACTTCCACTGTCTTGTTTTTCTCCTCCATCTTTTGACTTTTCAGTTTCAAACCCTAGGCTTTTGTTATAAACCAAAGTTTTATATAATTTGAAGAATATTAGAAATATAAATCTAGAATTCTACACATTTTTTAAGGGTTCGGTTAACGGGCCCGTGCTTAGGACAATCATTATTTAACCATTTAGATTTTTTTGTTTTAAATCCATATATATATATATATAATAGTAATTTCGAAATTGTATTACCAATGCATACTAATGCCAAAATTTAATATTTTGTTGCCATAGACAAACTAGAACAACTACCAAAACAATATTTGTAACATAGGTCTTAAGTTTTGTTGTAGGTCTTTCTGGCTTGGTTTAAGAAATGGACAAAGTTGGCTACAACTCTCACTTAAAAAAATTAACATAACTATGTGTTTTGAAATATAATAGTTGGATTACATGTTCTTTATATTCTTTACACGCATGTCAAATTTTATGCTAATCGGATGTTATTTATTATTCAATCTATAAACATATTTTTAAGGCATAATTTTAGACTTGCAAAAAATTAAAATTCAAATACTTGATTAATAACATGACTATTGATCTTCAAAAATTTTGCAAGCATGAAAAATATAAGAAGAAAATGTAATCTAATGGTAGATTTGTCAAAATTCACATATAATAAGAAGATATTAAATGGAGTTGTAGTAGTTAACATCAAAACTAATTTGTTGCCAAAAAAATTTCTTAAGAAATAGCCATTACTTCTAAAGATTTTAGAATAGACTAACTAAAGAAAAAAAAATCATTAAATAACAAAAAAAAAAAATTTTATTTTATTACAAAACAAAGGGATGTGACATTGAATATGATTAGTGCCATGTCAATAATATAATATACAATTTTTTTTTTTTTTTTGTTTCATGTTTAAAAGTTAACACATCAATTTGTAAGATTTATATAATAAAATTTATAATATGTGTCACGTTATTATCCTTATGGGTATAAACACTTCCCTATCAATACTGTCTTTTGAATGTCAATGCATGTCTAGTGTTTGTCCTGCCTATTAACCATAAAGACCAAACTCCAACAATTGTATAGCCGTAAAGGGACAGATAATGAAACAAAAGCAATCTAAAAGAACTCATACATTAAGCATAAATGGACAATAGCTATCTCTTTTCATTTTGATGTACAATATATAGATAGCTAGATGCTTCATCAGATAATAAGATACAACATTCATTGTGACGGGACTGACGAATTCATCTCCCAGAGACGATCTCAGCGGTACAGACATAGACATCCTCAGAGGAGCTAAACAAACACCCACGTCATTGACGAATGCAACCAGGCCATTCAATGCGGCCAATTATACCCGGAGCGGTTACAAAGCCAGCTGTATGAACCGTTGAAGCACATTGAAGCCACATTTCAATGCATAAAACGTTACCAAGAGGGACATCAAAGCCACCATAACTACCCCAACGGCTAGGAGCTGTAAAAACATATATAAGGCCCTCACAACATCAACACAAGGTACAAGGAAATACTCAGATAATTTTACTGTTATTCTACAATTCTGTTTGAACTTACAAAGGGTTCCCTTATACTGACTTTGGCATCGGAGACGTTGTGGCAGGCACCACACCGGTGACCATCTTTGGAGGTACATTTACGCAAGTTGGGGATTCATTCCATCTGCCCACTCTGACTGACGAACTTATGCTTCATCACATTGCAATTTCTGCTAGTACTTAATCATGCAAAGTCGTAAATAGTAGCTAGGATCAGCATATGCTGAAATTATTACATGCAAGGACTAATATCAGTTTTTGCAAAGGAAAGCATCCAGTCCTTTGGACATCTTAACTGCAAAGTCCACATATTCTTCTGGATCAGGGGCATTAACATTAGCCTTCTCAAATTCCAAAGTCCACTCCACAGAGCCAGCACCCTGGTGCACTTTGAGAACCTGAATTTTTGCCTTAAAACTCTTGTAAATCCTCAACACATCCCCTTGAATGACATTAAAAGTGATTGACATATCTCCATCGTCAATGTCTTCGATTTTTATTTTCGCTGTCATGGGAGTCCCTGACACAAATTCCCCACCAAAAAAAAAAAAAAAAAGACTTAATTAATAGCAGATACAGACACAGAAAGTTGGGTGAGGAAATACTTATTTCTTTGGGAAATAACTTAAAAAGTCTAGGGTTTATAGCTTATTTCATATTAGGTTCTAAGGTTTTTAATATTGTCAAATCATTCAAATTTAGGAAATCTTTCCAATTTGAAGCATTTGTCTATCTTCAATTCATTATTCTAGACAGTAACAGTACAGAGAAAAGCGATGAAAAAAAAAATCTATGCATTTCACATAAGACTTATTCATAAATAAATTTTACAATCATTTAGTAGAGAGAGGATGGTGAGAGCCTAAAATTCTTTTGTGTCTACATGCTAGTACAATTTCTATGTTGCTTTTTCTTTTAACGCAATTTTTTATGAAGTGGAATGAACTTCAACAACCATCACACTACCATTTTATAGTCCTCGACTCCTCGTGATAAAACCAAAGTATCAAAAGTGGAGAATTTATTCCATAATCCTTTAGTAATTTCCTTTTCACTTAGATAAAATTGATTCTTTCGACTTGTGGTGTCTAGAATATATAGGAACTTTGCAGGATGCATTAATCATGTGAGGGGATAAGTAAATCTCCTGAAGTATTGAACAGATTCACCTCATCCCTTCACTTCCTATACTAGAAAGTTCCATAATTAATTATGAAGGGATCAAAATAAAATATTTCCCTTCATGTATTAGTCCCAAATTCTTAGCAACATAACAGATGGAGCGTTCCCCTTTTTACTATGTATAAATTTATAATCCCCATCTAACTGCTTTCAATATCTTAGATTAATGACAAATAAGGAGCGAAAGAGTGAAGAAAATATAAATTATAGGATAAGAGCAAAGAAGATGAAGTAGAGAAGTACAACAAGAATATTATGTGATAGTAGATTACCTATTAACTTAAAGAGAAATTTTATAAAACATAATACCAGTTATGCTTTATGGTACAGAATGTTAGGCTATTAAGAAGCAACATACTTATAAAATGAGTTTAATTGAAATAAAAATATTAAGATGAATAAATGTAAGTACACAAAAATATAAGATTCAAAATTAGAAAAATCGCTTAAAGATGAGATCATAATTAGAATGGCTCCTATTAATGAAAAGATAATGAAAAGCTACTTAAGATAGTTTGGTTATGTTCAAAGGAGAATGGTTAATGCACCAATAAGAAAGAGTGTGCCTATTCAAGTTGAGGCAATGAAAAATAGGTAATGAAAGACCCAAAATAACATTAGTAGAAATTTGTAGAAAAATAGTAAAAACATGACAGCTAAATTAAGAAAATAACTGAAAATATGACTTTAGATTTAATATAGAATAGCTAAAAAAGAACGAGTAATTTTAGGATCACACCTTTTACCGCATCATTTTCCACAACTATCATATGTGGTAGACTATGACTTGCTGCCTGTCACTTTCATATAGATCCACCACTTTATTCTCCACCACCCCAACCTACCATATCAAAGTTATGACAAAGTTGTGACGCCAAAGTGTGTGATTTACTCTCACTAATATGTTAAGTTATAGCAAAACCCCAAAAATTTGAGACTAGACTTGATTGTTGACACTACTGTATATTGCCATATCTAGCCAAATTTCAATTAAAAATAATTAATAGAAAGGTATAAATAATTGTAATTTACCGAGGTCATATTTCCAATGGGTCAGACAGCCAGCCCTGACCTCATCTCCTTCTTGTATTTGAAAGCTCTTAATGTTTTTGGGGAACATTTGAACCAAACGATGCATATTGTTCCTAAAGAAGCCATAGTACTTTTCTACTTCTGCCTTTATCTCCACCTGTGCCTCGAGCCTGGCAATCGAACTGTCAGCCATTACTTAAGCAGCCACCAAAACCAAATGTTGGACAACTTATAAAACTATGTGGTAATGAAACTAATCCTTGAATTGCTTTTATAGTGAACCGAATTCGTATCAAAGTTTTTAGAATATTACCAAGTGGGTTTTATGGTTTGCAACTTGATTTGGTACCTTTTCCATATTATCTTTTTATTATAACTTATTGTCTTTGTTTATAGGATATTGAGGATGTCACTTTCTCTATGATACATATCTAGGCTTTGAATTCGATTACAAATGAATACGGGTAAAGTTTAGGAGAATACACCAAGATATCTTACATAAGTTGGTATATATTTTACTTTAGGGAAAATTATTGTGTAATAATAATAATAATAATAATAATAATAATAATAATAATAATAATAATAATAATAATAATAATAATAATAATAATAATATCGAACCAAACATATCATAAACAAGCTAATAGTTATGGATATACTAACTTCATGGCAGCAAAATGGAATGAAAAAAATAAAAAATAAATGTTACAATGCGTATTTACTACATTAGAATTATCATCAAATTTGGGATAACAATAGGATGTTAACTAAGAGAGGGAGAAAGAGATTAGTAAAAGAAATCAAACATCAATAAAATAAATTAATTAGTAACTGTTAATTGGAAAACAAAGAGGCTGACAACTGAAGGAGTAAAAATTTAATTAAAGATGACCTTACAAATGTCATTAAAAACTTTACAGTGCAATTAAATAAATCGTTAAATTCACTTAATTAAATCATATAATCAACAATTCAATACAATCATAAAAAAATTAAACTTAAAACTAATCAAACTCTAATATAGAAAACCATATTTACTATCAAAACTAAAAGGAAGATGTTCTTTCTTAATAATAGATATATATTAGAAATAAAGATGGAAAATTTCAAAATCCCTTTTTTGACATTTAATTGAACATTATTTATAAATTAAAAAAATATTTAAAAATCCTTAAATGCTTATATTCTTCACACACCATTACTTTTAAAAATCTAATGAAAGGTTCTAAGATTTTACCTCTCATTTAATGCCTCTATTATGAAAATCACTAGCTAGTAAAATATGATAATAGTACGAAACGTTAAAAATGAGACGTCTTTTTCCCATATTATTATGGCAAGTTTCTTGATACTTTCAGTGGCTCCTTTATAAATTTTTCCCATATTACTCAAATTATCCATTAATCGAATAAATATGGGATTTTCATTCCTTGCTCTCTTCCTCACTATTGTTGTTGTTGTTGATGGGTTATCTGATGTTGCAGCTACGGGTTGACAAGATGTTCTAGCTACGGGTTCAGCAGTGCTTACAAAAGAGTCATCAATATCTTCCACATCTTCACAAGCATCAGCTTCCTCCCCCTCAATAGATTGCACCATGTCACTAGGACCTTCTACATCTAAGCCATGTGCTCTATCTTTCCCAAAAATAGTAGCAAAGTCATCATAGTGAGGGAATGGCTTATTCACTAAACCAGTAGCAGTGGGATGACCCTGCAATATTAACATTTGAATTCATCAATTATCAATTAATGCAACTCATACACATTGCATTATTTTAACTACAAAATTTAATTTTGACAACCCACCTTAACCCAGCCTTCAAAAATTTCAGGATCACATGTTATACATTTGTATCTATCATCCCAACCAAACTTGTTTCCTTGTCCTAGCATCTCATTTATAGCACCATATTGCTTTTTCATTAACCTTGACCTGTTGTCAATATGAGGCATGGCCCTAAGGTTACAACTAGGTATCTTCTCTGACATCAACTGCTCTAACTTCACAAGGTAACCAGCCTTAAATTGACCATTGTTAGACTTCCATGTAGGGTCCAAACTAGCCAAATGCGAAAGACATTCTACCAGCATCTTATCCTCGCTAGCTGTCCATTGATGTTTATTGCCACTTTGCTTGGACTCATCTTGTGTCGATTTACCCTTCTTCTTTTGTTTCATTGAGATCAACTGCATCTAAAAAAACTTACATGAGACAAGAGTCAAAACTTTTGTAATAATGGCCACCACTAGATTGCCCCTGACCCAATGCTAAACGTTGGGGAAAAGAAAAAAAAAAAATTCACCTGATGTTTCATTGTAACTTGCTAAAAAGGATAGAAAGTCCTGAACTTTTTTTTCTTCTTTTTCGTGGAATAGTAAGAAGGTGGCTACAAGGTGTCAATTCAAGCAAAGCAAAAAAAAAAAACACAGGAATTTGAACTAAGGCAGTACTATTTCATTTAAAAATAAAAGTACATTGACAAAAGAGAATATCAACCACAACAGAGTTTTTAAGAACTCTTTCAACTAAAACTACTACTAATAAACATGCTAAGAAAACCATCTAAAATGAAGTTTTTTTCTTTAATAGTAGAATTACAAAGATAACATTCAATGCCTTGCATTCTTCCATTTGTTGTACATATCATCGGCAAGATTATCTCTCCAAGCACTCCAAGTATTAAAAGACTCAACAACGGATAATATCTCCATCAAGGCGTTGACCATCTTTAACCTTATCAACCTCCATTTCAAATGGGTCAATAGACATCTCTCTCATAATATGATTGTGAAGAAGACAACATGTAATAATAATCCTACACTGTGTCTTGAAAAGATAATAAGAGTTGGTCCTAATTGTTAGGTTTTAGATCCCTATAAACTAGATTTTTTAACCTAGTTATTTAGTCAAGTGATTAATTAGATAAATTATTCAGTTCTAGGTTAACACAATAATATCATATCATGCAAAACAGCAGAAATATAAAGAACACCACGATATGATGACCCAGAAAAACCAAACCAGTAAAAAAGCTGTGGAGGATTTAACCTAACTATCTTCAAGGTAAAAAGCAAATCCACTATAGAGAATAAAAGTTTACAATAAGACTTAGACCACTAACATCCTATTGCTACCACATGTAGAACTTACTGACACGACCACGTGCAAACTCCGAATCCACAGACTCCTTCTCTATTAGGCATTTGCAACACAGGCACCCACACTTGTGACTTTGAGACTCCACTCAAAGGTTTTGGATCTCTTTAGACGTTGATCTTGTATGCAACAACTTTTACAACACCGGATCTTGAGATTCTTCAAGGAATAACACCAGTAGAAGACTTTAGAGAGCTTTTGAGTACAAAACCCTAGATCTACAAAAGAGGCAGAAGATGCACTCTAATCTCTCTAAAAAACTCTGAAAACCCTCTCTAGGGTTAGCTTATAATGTCCTTTAAATACTGGAAAAAATGGCTTGCGATTTGGGCTTCAAACGATCAAGTTATGAGTTCTTTACATTTGCTGATATGCGACTTTCGATCGATCAAGTACCAATCGAATGAAACAAATTGTAACTCATTTTTTTTTATCTCGAACTTGAGTTTTTTGTCTTGGACTTCAATTTTGACCATTCTAAACCAATGAGACTTAGTTTTTGTCATAGTTTGCCAACATTACAAACTCAAAAACCTAACACTAATAATTGCCCATCGACCTTTAAGTAGACCAAAACATCGCTCTATGACATTTCTAGCTGAGGAGTGCTTGATAATAAAATACTCTCGTGGATTGTTAGGCTGCTGCCCTTGCCTCCATTCATTCAAATGATAATGTTCCGCTCAATATGGTGTAAGAAATACTTCTACATTGGTATATCCCGCATCACAAAGGTAATAATAGCCTATATATAATACAATACAAAGTTTAAAATGGGATATACTAATAAATCTGCATTTAAAAAATATATACAATATAGGGTCTAAAACTATTACCTTTGGGAACTCTTAACCCATTTCTCCTAGAAATGGCATTTAGAAGGACTCTAGATTCGGCCGCTGAACCGGGTAACACATATATGTATTGCATATCTTGTGAACAAATACCTAGCACATTTGTGGCAATCTTATTCTTTCTAGTCCGATACCTAGGTCTATCTACAGTCAACACATTCACCTTGATATATGTTCAATCCAATGCCCCTAAACAATTCTATTACATACAAAGCAAAGATATAATTAGTAATTGCTATATATAAAATAAATGCATTCTAAGGTAACCAACAATCACACAAATCAATGTACCTTAAATGATTTCCATCTCTCATCTGTACTATTCTCGAGAACGGGCTCGGGCTTCTTGAGTAAATCGTTGTAAAGGCGTAAAATCGAATTCAGAACTTTATTAAATTGCCTACTAATTGTCTCCCCAGACTGGACAAGCTGAAACTTCATAACTCTGTTCTTAACATCTTGTGCTACAATAAACACAGGAATTTGAACTAAGGCACTACTATTTCATTTAAAGATAAAAGTACATTGACAAAAGATAATATCAACCACAACAGAGTTTTTAAGAACTCTTTCAACTAAAACTACTACTAATAAACTTGCTAAGAAATCCATCAAAAATGAACTTTTTTTTCTTTAATAGTAGAATTACAAAGATAACATTCAATGCCTTGCATTTTGAAAGCTCGAAAATGTGTTAAAACACAAGATTTATTTAGACCTCCAAATTAAAAATTACAGCTCGATTGATTTTATTCTAACTTATACTAGTGCGGAATAGAGTAAATTCGAGCGGATAAATAATATAACTACTCTATGCCATATTCAATAAAACACAGCAGTTAAATGAAAGTTAAAAGAGTAGTGAAGAAGAGTGCAAACACAAGATAACACGCCGATGTGTTATCGAAGAGGAAACCGAAGTACTCGGCGTAAAACCTCTCCGCTGCCCTCCAAGCGGTAAATCGATCCACTAGACAATCAATTGAGATACACGAGTAGCAAGAGACCCTCCAAGGGTGTGGTAAGTGTTTGGGCTATCAACCTCTCAAGGGTATAGAAATGGAGAGGTAGGAGTAGAGGAAAAACCACAATGGATTGTATAAAGAAATGTGGGTATAATACTCTCTAACTCTCAAGGGTTGTGGCTAGGGTTTTCTCTCAGAAGTCCTCCTCAACATCTGTGGGTATATATAGTTTGGGTACAGATAGAGTGTATCAGATATAACAGATTGGCAAAACAAAATGTTTCGCAAGTATCTCGCGGGAAGGCCTTACCTGCGAGACACTCGTGAAAACCAGCTGTCTACATCCTATCCTGACTCTTTGCATTCCAGTCATGTGTTGGACATATGCTTCACTTTGTGGGAAGCCAACTCGCGAGCTACCCGCGAAAACTGCTTTAGTCTTCAATTGCCTTGAGTCTTCACACTCTCTCTCTCACACACAACCTTTACAAATAAATCCCACATAAAATACAGGGTACATAAGATTGAACAAAATTACAATCAAATTTGGCACGAAATTAAAGCCAACATAAAATAGTTGTAAATTACAACTTTACAAACTCTAATAGTTGTAAATCTCCCCCTTTGGCTATTCCGTGACAAAACCCCTAAAACAAACTCTAGACTTAAACGTGAGTTTAGGAACAGTGACAAAACTCACTCACACCTAATCTAGAAGCTGTGAAGCACTTGCATGTATATACCTGTAACTTGAAACACTCGCACACAAACAAAACTTTCATTAAGCTTATGACAAGTTGAATACACGGTACGTATATAAGCAAGTAAAATGCAATCAAGGTAATAAACACTATATAGACAGTTAAGCATATCTTGATCATAAAAGAACAGTCATTAAAGACTGACTACAATGATCATTTAGCTAGAAAGTGATCATCCGGACACGCAATGCAATTAAGACCAACACGAGGATCAATTGCATGTCCAACATACAACCAAAGCAAAATACACGAAGTATTTGCATCAAGGATATAAGATCCTACAAGGGTACAAGTGTGTAGTACTCAAGATAATCTAAAAGTACTAAAAAAATGCTACAAAGCAATGAAATAAACACAAGTACTGAATATTAAACTGAAAATTAAAACCAAAGTACTTAAGCTTTAAAAGAAAGCAATAAACTATCCAAGAGTTGTAAAAACTAATAAAGTTTAAACAATAAACAAATAACTATGACTATGCTCTGCTCCCCCTCAACTGTGCATACTCCCCTTCAAAATTTTCTCCCCCTTTTTGACCAGAATGGCCAAAGAGGCTAGAACTACTCGAACTCTGAATCGGATCCCTGCTCCATTGACATATCCTCAATTTGTGAAGATAGTGCAGTAATCTACACCTGGATGTATGCAAACTGGTCCGCGGTGTGCTGCACATGGGAGTCGAGCATGCCATACATCTACTCTACCCTAGCAATGAGGCAATCAAGGCAATCGGGTCCCTGTGCTTGTGCTTGAGAGGATGGTTGAGTAGAACTTTCTGGTGTTAAGGTGAATCTGTCAATCTCTTCTTTGGTATCGCTACCCTCTTCCTCAACATTATCTCTCAGTATTTGAGAGACGCCGGTTTTGGGTCCGGTGATGTGAGCTCTGCTTCTAGTCACAGTGTTTGCACCAATGGGATAATCTCTTGGCACAATGGTGAGATCGCTCGAAATCTTGAGCTTTGTCTTGGCAATGAGACCTATGATGAGAGTGGGGAAGGGCATGATAGTTCTGGAGTTCCTTTTTGTAATGCTCTTGGTCAGAAGATGGAAGATGTGTCCACAGATATCGATCTCTTTATGTGTGTAGAGATCGTATAGAAAGATGATCCTCGGTCCAGACAAAGTTGTCAAGTTGGTGACCGGATACAAGTTGTGGATCATGACATATGCTAATGTCCTCATTTCCGCGTTGAATGGGATGGTGTTCACTGATTTCTTGTGTAGCGAGCCACCAAGAACCTTCACCATTGGCTCAATAGATTCCAATCGATCATCATATTGCACGGTAATCGGCTGAGAAGGTGGACGAACTTCTAGGAAATCTTGGATTGAGTCCCTTGTAATCACAAATTCCTTGTGACGCACCCAGCAGTTAATGTGGTCTCCATCCACACTAGCATTTGAAAAGAACTCTTTGATGATTTCCGAGTACATATTGCCACTTGGATTTAGCAGCCTTGTCCACGTCCTCTCCTTGAACATATCAGGGATGGAAGTGTCCTCAAGAGTATCCAATCGAACAACACTTCCATAATTATTGTTGCTCGTTTGTAGCAATCGTTATAAGCCATGTCTGCCTCAATGGACTTGAAGTTGTTGGAGTCCATGCGAGGACGCTTGGATGATTTCTTGGAAGCAGAATGCTTGGTGGGAGACATCTGCACAAGTAAACACAAAACAAAACAAAACAAAACAAAAAAAAAAAAAAAAAAAAAAAAGGTGCAAAAACACAAAAATAGAACACAAACTTGATTAGTGTCAAGTTAGTCCAAAGCATAAGCACAACACTTAAAACAGAACACAACAGTGTCAAATGAGCATGCTATGAGTGCTAAAAACAAGTAATAAGTATTAAAAAGCAAAAAATAGCAACTGTGCATGTGTGTACAACTAGTGAGCATGTGGTGTGCATGAGGTGTGCCTAGGTGATGCATGACAAGGCATGGATAGGTACACTTGGGTCAAAGTGTGTAAAACACACACCTAATGATCAAAACATGTTACACAAGTTCAATCATTGGTAATCCCAAAATTTGGAACTCATTTGAGTCCAAAACAACTCAAAAATGCCACTTGAGCATTTTGTCAAACACTTGATATGCAACACTACACTTAGCATGTGGGCAATGCATGATCATTTGAAAATATGCCTAAATACAAGTTGAAATTGCCACATGGAGCCAACATAGACATAATCAAGACAAATGGGGCAAAGCCCAACCAAGATTTTGAAAACAATTTGCCCAAAATCAATAAACCCAACCCTTTTTTGAAAAATCCCAATTCAAGACAAACCTTGAAATTTTTCTGCATAATCTAAGAAAAGAGTGAAAAGATTGTTAAGAAACATACCTTTGAAGAGATTTTGCAGAGATTTGAACTTGAAAATGATGGTTTTGAGTGAAAATCAATTTGTGTTTGAGAAAGGTTTAAGTGAGGCAAAAGGAGGGAACTCAAGAGTGTTTTAAAATTCTGTCACATCAGCCCTATATAACTGAAAACACGCGTTTTTTGCGGGTTAGATACTCGCGAAATTACTCGCGAAAAACACCTCTGAAGCACAAAAACATTTCGCAGGAAGCCTTTAGTCGCAAAATAGTCGCGATACAGTCGCGAAAGTCTCTGTCTGAAATTTTGTGTTTTCTAGTTTTTGCTTTAACCACTTTTCGCGGGAAGAGCTTAGTCTCGAGCTTCTCGCAAAAATGCCTCTGAAGAAGTTTTTTTTGAAGAACAACACAAAAATGCATTTTGAAACAAAAACTTAAAGCACGAAAGTATAAAAACACTTTCAAAAACATATAAAATACTTAAAAATATTTTTGGGTTTGATCGACAAGCAATTGAGAATACACATCACATTTGATCATGTACAATCACACAAATGAAATAAGCATTAGTTGAACTAAAGTCTTGTGTGTGAGTATCAAATGTGGAATAGTCCTTAGTCCAGAATGAAGTTTCAATGATCAATTCAATCAAGTCATACATAACCGGTACAAAGTCAAGTGGTCTATCTCAATTATAGAAGTGAACATATATGTGTTGGAAAATCTGGTTTTGTATCTCATACAAAACACACAGCAGAAGCAACAAACATGGATCTACTTCATTCATGAAAGATAACTTGTAACCTTGAATTCTAGCACAAAGAATAGAGAGCGTACCTTGATGCAATGAAATTCAAAACCAAGACTTGAGAATACCTTTAATCTTCATCTCAATTCCACATGGTGCCCAAGAAGTGTGATCTCTCAATCAGTCTTTTTGTACATTGATTCTCAAAGAAAAAACCTTTTTTTTCTCCTTGTAGAGAAAAGCTGATTTCTTTTCTTTTTCTCATATGTACATTTTAACTACTTTTGTAGTTACTTTATTTAATAACTCTTATTAAATAAAAAACTGATTATCTAATTGGGTTAGCTTTTTGAGCTTACCCAATTGGGTTTTTGTTTGTGGTTTGAGATGGGACTAAAGGGAACAAATAAGACTCTAGCTCCAATGGGCCTTGGGCTTTTCTATCAACTCTTGACAAGTCCAAAGTTACCATTAATTATATTCAATACCACTATAAGAATATAATTGCACTCTAGGCCTTATTAATAAATTATATCCCAAGACTTTATTATACATACAACCCTTTCATTAAAATATTCGTAGTAATACAAAGTCATGAAATAGACTGTCATTTTGAAGATTACTACATCTTAATTTTTGAGTACTCGGTTTAATCCTTTATGTTATTCATCGTATATTTATAAAATCCAATTTTATAAATATATACTTAAGTAACTCCTTACTAAAGTGGTTGGGCCTAACACTCTGAATAACCAAACTCATTAAACTTATTTCAAGGGAATATTTTATATCTCCGTTAAGAGATTATGAATTCCATCTTGAGAATATATATTTCATCAACATTAAATATGGCTACCCAACATATTGAGGTTTTGACCGTAACTAATAGATCTCACTCCTGATATATCAAAGCAACCTACATCTCATGATCAGGTTCATTATTCTCTCAAGATTTAGAGTTGATGTAAATAGAAGCCGTGAGATTTATTATTCATTTGACAGTCATTAGGAGAATAATAAATCTCACAGCAATCCAGTTCAATATGTCTTAACTCTTAAAAAATATCAACATATCAACTAAAAGTCTCCACTTCCATGATCAAGACAAATAATTTTAGTTGATATGTTATAGTCTTCGTAGATGAAATGCCCAATTTCATCACCGATTACGAACTAAAATTCCGAGTTTACAAAGAATTTGTGATTTATATCTTTCTGTGACTTTTCACATAAATCACATACTATGCATCTCATGGACTAATATAATGTCCCATTAGTTTATTTATAGATAATCTCATGTAATTAAACAATTTAATTATTTATGACATGCCAATAAATTGGATTTTAGGGCACAAACCCTAACAATCTCCCACTTGCCCTCAAAGACAATTTATCATATATCCGACACTTGTCTCCATTTAGAGTAATTCATAGTCACTCTAAGGCAAGGTTTGAAAATAAGTTTCAGTTAGATTTATTATTCATAAATTATCTTTTCTACTACTATATCTCACATACTCAAATCTCTCTAATGAGATAATACTTACGCTTAATGTGTATCTTCACCACCTAGGATGAACACATAAGTTGAAGTCCAACTTCATGAATCACAACCAAACTACAAGTCAGTATTTGTACATCCAGTAAACATCAAAACCTCACTTTGGTGAACAAGCACATAATCCCTCATTATCCTAAGATATTTGAGTATATGCTTTACTCCCACTAGATTAAGTGATCTTTGATTCAATTGATATTTTCTTACCATGCTCACTACAAAATAAATATTTAGCCTAGTATTTAGCATAGCATAAAGACTTCCTATTGATTTGGTATAAGAAACAGTCTTAATATGCTCTTCCTTTTATATGTCTTAGGACCATAGTCTTTTATAAAGAAACTTCAAACTTAAAAAGAAAGATTCTTTGTCTTAAAGTATTACATGTTATACTTGGCTAGAATCTAATCTATTTAAGCAGTTTGAGATAGGCCCAACATCCTTATTTCTAAATTTTAACAAAGTTTAATTCTTAGGATGTGACTAGTCTTTTCCAAGTACTTTATATCAAACTGGACTAGATGACAATAACTCTACATCATCCTAAATGATTAGAATGTCATCAACATACATTAAGAGATTTATTATTCTATATAGCTTTACACACATAAGGCCTTTTAATACTTGATCAAAATCAAACAATTTAATTGCTTGATCAAAGATGATATTTTATGACCTAGATGCTTTCATTAGTACATAAATGAACTTTAAGCAACTTGCATATTAAACACTACTGGTTCTTTGCTATGATCAAGTCTATCTACATCATATAGATGTCTTCCTCAAGATTGCTACTAAAAGAAGCTTTCTTGATATTTATTGCCATATTTCATCCAAATGAAATATAATGAATAAGAGAATCTAGATAGAATCAAACTTGACTATTGGTGAAAAAATCTTTTCATAATTGAATCATTTCTTTCTGAATAAATCTTTTCACCACAAGTCTTGACTTTGAAAATTTGCACCTGCAAATCTATCAATCTCATTTACTTGTAGACCTATTTGAAAACAATAGGCTTAATGCCATTAGGTGTCTCTATAAGTTCTAAACTTTAAATAGAATCTAATTCTATTCACATAACTTTAATCCAGTAATCCATATTCATATCATCTATTGCCTTTACGTAGGACCGATGATCAAATTCATATCCTTGTGGAATGACTTCAAAAGTTTATTCCAAAAGTATGAATTTATTTGGTAATCCTCCCACTACGATATTGTACCGGTGTAATAGTTATCTATAGAATAATGTCTTGTGGTGTTTCTAATACAACCATCTCATTTCCAAATGTATTTTATAGTTGTCCTACAACAAATTCTGACATTTTTCTTCTAGAATAATCTACCTTTAAAAGAGTCCTATTCCTCCTTTATGTATGCACTAACTTAAAGAAGTCATTGGAACTTCATTCCTTTACGAAAAGGAACTCTAGATCATATTATCCTCTAAATAGAATTCATAGAATGAGAATATAATAAAATAATGGTTCTAAAAGCGCATCTTTCACCAATCTTGAATATCATTTAGATTAATAAGATCTAAAGACATAAGTGTCAAAACATACAATTACAAAGGATGGAAACTTTCTCTTTAAAAAGTAAAACATGTAAATTTCCATCTAGAGGACAATCATGGACAATGCCTAGCTTTACCAAAACGGAAACACTTTCCATTTGGTTATACTTTTGAGTCTAATTTCTTTTTGACAACTATTAGGGCAACTAGCTTGTCTAATTGTTTGGTATTATAATTCATTTTCTTACCACTCTTACCTCTCGGTTTAGGCTAAGAATTTGAATTAAATCATAGTGATCCTAGCCTTAGCTTTTAGGATGTCTTCCGTTGCGTAGAACTCACTCATCAATTCAGGTAACATAAAAAGAATTTAGTTTCAAAACAATCTGAATTGATCAAATGATTCTAACAAGGACTTGTGGATCATATCCATATGAGATTAACATTTAATCTCTTCATCCAAGAATTCCAATTCATTTTAAAATAAAACATTTTCATAAAATGATTAAGAATTGGAACTCCTTAAGCCTTTCTTAGCACTCAATATGATTCATACCAAACATCTCATTTAGACTTAATATAAAGTCTAAGTCTAGTACTAACTCTTTCATCTCATGCTATAGTACAATTGAGATAGAAGCCAATGTAACAAATTAACATTTCAATGGAGACTATGATCATATCATAAGCTATCTTCCATTGATGCATCATGCATAGGAAATTATGACAATGCTGAATCAAAACATATATTTATGAACTTCAGCTCCTTTAAGCACCATGTCCAAAATTATTTCTTAGTTAATGTGATTCAATAAAATAGTAGCTAGAGGACAAAATTTATGACAACTTCATTTTGAGACTATGAACATAATTACAGGCACATTATATTTTGCAACCACTATCATATAATATAGAACCCATAAAAACATATTATATTAGGTGCAACGACAACCTAATCCCGCAATTAATATTTCTCAGCATAGAGTGAATACCAACCACTATGATCAGGCGATAATTTTTCTCATTATTAATGCTATCATGGTAACTCTTACCAAACAAAAATAATTTGCCGCTTTTCCTTTAGCCTCTAAGTAATAATAGCAAGAACTCAGCATAGAGGATACTATCAAACTTAGTCTAGTGTACACTATTGCCTAGAACCATGTGTAGCTACATAATTCTACCCTTGTAAGGTTTAATCTTGTAGTACCATGATGCAAAACACTCTCCGCATGGAACGCAAGGCTTGAGGCCAAGACGAGGTGCTTGCCCACACCACTATAAAAGGGGAAGTTCAATTTTATAGTACCATGAAATAAATATCCTCCGCATGGAAAGCAAGGCTCGAGGCCAAGACAAGATGTTTACCCCACACCACTATGAAATGACAATGGAGACCGTGAGATCCAACCCTTGTATCTCTCTCCCACTAGATATTTTAAAACAAGTGGATTGTTTTGAAATCATTGTGATCTAATCACAATTTTAACCCTACACATTAAATGTGTTTAATTGTTTAAATTCAATGTGATGTAACTAAGTCACGTCACAATAGCGTAACGAACATTCGCGCAATCACAAAGAAGTTTAACCTTGTAATCCATGAAGTAAATATCCTCCGCATGGAATGCAAGACTCGAAGTCAAGACAAAGTATCTATTCACATTACAATAAACTTAACAAAAGGGTTATTTCAGCACTCCCACTTATTATTTAGGTTTTTCTTTAATAATTGTGATCCCATCATAACTAATAACCTTGCACTTGTTGAAAACTCTAATCTCATTAGAATCACTAACTAAAATGAAAGTCCTAAACTATTTAGGATTCCTTAAACACTAATGAATCAAAAATTAGTTATATAGAACTCTATCCTTAATTTACTAGATAAAATATTCTAATCTCATTAGAAACTAAATAACTTTAATTAGAATTTTAATCTCATTAAAAACCTCTAATTAAAATAAATTAAAGATTTTTAATCATAAAACAATTTAGGACTAAGAGTTCTATTCAACTAACATCTTTGATCTCATTAGGTCTTTTAGTTAGATAATGATTAATAAATGTCCTTAACTTTTAAGGACTATAAAATTAATCACATAGCTTTGCTTTTAATCAAAGTTTTAACACTTAGTCAAAAACAAGTGAAACTTCAATAAACAGGTGTCAGAATTTTTGGCTACTCATTTTGGCTACTCACGCGAGTAGCGAGTTTTGGCTACTTGTTTTGACGACTTGCCCAGTCGCGAGACTCCAGTCGCGAGTTCATCCAGAAGCTCTCGCAACTCACTTGCGACTCATCTCGCAACTCGCCAGTCGCGAAAAACGCCCAGAAACAGCCATTTTTCTTTTAACCGTTTTTGACATCTTCAATGTTCTTCCATCAAAAAACACTTTTGATTTTTATGAATAAAGATTTATAGTTCAAACATTAAGGTTTTCAAGATCAAGATGAAGAACCCTAAAACATTAAGAACATTATAAATCATAAAAACTTAATCTCCAAAATAACATCACGCCTATATTAATATATGTAATCATAAACTGATTTCACAACCCGGACATGAATCTATACATATATTCATTTAATCCAATGATGTCAAGCACTCAATTCCATAGGAAAGGTTCTAGTGCTTCAAGTTTTATATGATTAAGTAATGGCATCATAAACAAAAGACATGATCATATAATCTAAAAAATATATAAGCACGTTAACGGCAAAGTTGAATATGCCTATGGTGCCCACCAAATACTTTTGTAAAACAACATATCATGCCAAGATATACATTAACGGCAACACTAGTTATTGAATAAAAACAATAACTATGCCAAGTATATCCAACCGGTGCAAAACGAAGTACACTCTCACATGACAGTTATACAAGTTACATTCATATTTTTAAACCTTAAGCCATAGCCTCAACTATTGAAACTACAATTGTCTCTACGAATCATGTCAGACCCATAATATATAATATACGAATTCAATGAATACAACGCCATAACTTGATGCATAATCATGGGTCATTGATAATACTAACCAACAAGTATATCTCATATACAAAAACATGGCATATATTAATCAATTCACGCAGGACCAAAACAAAATTCTGCAGAAACTTTATTGTAGAAAACTAGAACACCAAGAAAATGATTTTTCTTTAATTCTATAACTCAATCACATGTTATACAAGCATGATATTGAAGACCGCTCTGATACCATTTGTTGGAAAATCTGGTTTTGTATCTCATACAAAATACACAGCGGAAGCAACAAACACGGATCTACTTCATTCATAAAAGATAACATGTAATCTTGAATTCTAGAACAAAGAATAGAAAGCGTACATTGATGCAGTGAAATTTAAAACCAAGACTTGAGAATATCTTTAATCTTCATCTCAATTCCACATGGTGCCCAAGAAGTGTGGTCTCTCAATCAGTTTTTTCGTACATTGATTCTCAAAGAAAAAACCTTCTTTTTCTCCTTGTAGAGAAAAACTGATTTCTTTTCTTTTTCTCATATGTACATTTTAACTACTTTTGTAGTTATTTTATTTAATAACTTTTATTAAATAAAAAACTGATTATCTAATTGGGTTAGCCTTTTGAGCCTACCTAATTGGACTTTTGTTTGTGGCTTGAGATAGGACCAAAGGGAACAAATAAGACTCTAGCTCTAATGGACCTTGGGCTTTTTTGTCAACTCTTGACAAGTCCAAAGTTACCATTAATTATATTCAATATCACTATAAGAATATAATTGCACTCTAGGCCTTATTAATAAATTATATCCAAAAACTTTATTATACATACAACCCCTTAATTAAAATATTCGTAGTAATACAAAGTCATGAAATAGATTGTCACTTTGAAAATTACTATATCCTAATTCTTGAGTACCCGATTTAATCCTTTATGTTATTAATCATATATTTATAAAATCCAATTTCATAAATATATACTTTAGTTACTCCTTACTAAAGTGGTTGGGCCCAACACTCTGAATAACCAAACCCATTAAACTTATGTCAAGGGAATATTTTATATCTCCGTTAAGAGATTATGAATTTCATCTTGAGAATATATGTTCCATCAACATTAAATGCGGCTGCCCAACATACTGAGGTTTTGACTGTAACTAATAGATCTCACTCCTGATATATCAAAACAACTTACATCTCATGATCAGGTCCATTATTCTCTCAGGATTTAAAATTGATGTAAATAGAAGTCGTGAGATTTATTATTCATTTGACAGTCGTTAGGAGAATAATAAATCTCACAGCGGTCCAGTTCAATATGTCTTAACTCTTAAAACATATCAACATATCAACTAGAAGTCTCCACTTCCATAATCAAGACAAATCATCTTAGTTGATATGTTATAGTCTTCGCAGATGAAATGCCCAATTTCATCACCGACTACGAACTAAAATTCCGAGTTTACAAAGAACTTGTAATTTATATCTTTCTGTGACTTTTCACATAAATCACATACTATGCATCTCATGAACTAAGATAATATCTCATTAGTTTATTTATAGATAATCTCATATAATTAAACAATTTAATTATTTATGATATGCCAATAAATTGGATTTTAGGGCACAAACCCTAACAATATGACCTCCCACAAGAAAATGATTACACATCTTTGAAACTTTTTATTTGGCTTCTTTACAAATCATAACATTTGATCATTTTTGAACAATACATCTCATTTTTGACATTGGTGCTTGAAATTTTTAATATTTCAATATAGAGAATAAGCCTTTAGCTTTTTGAGCACCATACATTTCAATAAAAAGTCGTTTTCCCTTCTTCCTATTCAAATACTAGTATGTGCGACGACTTTTGTAACTCATTATCTCTTTTCATTTTGAGATTTACATTTGTTGAGCTCTTTAAGCAAAAAAAAAAAAAAAAACATAAGAAAAGTGTGAGAAGATATATAGGCACAAGTCTATGCATGTATCAAAACCAACAAAACTATTAACCAATCATTCATGACAAGTTTGAAGATCGATTTATAACAGTCACACATAGATTTCAAGATTTTTCCCACAAAAATAGATGTGCATACATAACAAGTTAAGCTCGTAAATGCACTACGCCATTAGTACGAAGGTACTAGGCTAAACTCACATGTGATATACACAATACAAGCGATCAAACTTTTTGAAGATTTTTCAATTTTTATGGGTTTTTGAATTTTTCAACACACTCAAAAATAGAACATGTAAAGTAAGATCAACAGAAAATACATAGCAAAACATGAAAAAGAAACATGCTATAAAACTGGAAGCAATGACACAGGAGGATTATGTATGTCATGATGCATGAACCTATGACCCTAAACAGCGGAAGAATTAATGCATGGACATAGGAAGTGATCATGCATAAGTACCCTTCTTCACCCACTATTTACGAGTATTTTGGGTGAGAGCCTTAGATGGCGGGGTACAACCAACATAACTTTCAAGCCTCAGAGTGAAGCTAGCAAGGCACAGTGATATGTTCTTCAACATTTCCATAACGTCTCCAATGAGATGTCCCTCACTATCTCCTTTAGCTTGTGCTCCCCTTGGTCTTCTCTTTGAACTTTCTTGGCCATGCATAGAGTCAGCCTTCTTGAGTGCATGAAGCTTGAAACAATTAGGCCTGGTGTGCCCTTGTGTGCCACAAATGATGACACAGATGCTTTATTTGAGGCCCCCTTTGATTTTTGGGTAATGACTTCCCTTTTTCTTTTGGTTTTGTACTAATGGTTCTTTTTACTACAATAGGGGTCTCAATCTCAGGTTTCACCTCTTTGAGTTTCTCTTCATTCTTGGCTGATATGAACCTTACTTCCTTCTTAGGTTCACTGCTAGAGCTTCCTTCTCCGGTATAGCCCAAACCGGTCTTATCATGTGAAGATTTTTGAGAGGAAAGCATGTTGTCAAGTTTCTTGGTGGAGATGCGCTCAACCTTGACATTAGCTTGAATAATTTCAAGTTCAAGAAACTTGATCTTAGAGTAAGCTTCAACCAACTCTCCTTTGAGTCCTCCTACTTCACACTTGTGCAACTCAAGGAAGCAAAGTGTACACCTATGCTCTTCTTCAACCTTTTTTTTATCTTTTTTACAGTAAGGTTCGCAACTTTGGCATATTTGCCACAATCTTCCAGCAGAGAATCATATGCTTCTTGAAGGTTGTTCTCGCCTTCATTTTAGCATACATCTTCATCTTCCGATTCTTCAACTTCCTCATCCTCGGAAAGATTACCAAGTTCATCAACCAAATTGCTCAAATCATCCTTTGAATCAACAGAGGCAATTGTCATAAAGGCCCTATAATTTCCTTCATTGTCACATTCTCCTTCCATATCTGAATTTGAGCTTTCAGAATCGCTAAGGGTAGTGGCAAACACTTTACCCTTCCCTCTCAAATAGTTGAGACACTCCTTCTTAAGTTGTCCATGACCGTTGCATTCGTAGCACACGACTCCTTGAGGGGATTGAGAATCCTTCCCATCTCTTTTCTTGAACTCCTTCCTGTCACCTTTGGGGGATGAAAAATTTCCTCTGTTGAACAACTTCCCACTGTTTTTCATCTTCAGAAATTTGCGGAAGTTCTTTGCAAGGAATGCTACCTCCTTCTCCACATCATCTTCTTCGGAGGAGTCATCCATTCTCTCGGTGATGGTTTTGAGAGTAAGTGAATTGCTCGATTTGTGGGAAGGCAGTCCAAGCTCATATGTTTGGAGAGATCCAATAAGTTCTTGGATCTTGATCTCATCCAAATTTTTACTTTCTTCTATAGCTGTGACTTTCGCACGGAAGCTCTCTGGTAAGGACCTCAAAATCTTTCTCACCACCTTAGCATCCTCAATCTTCTCTCCGAGATTGAGCTTAGCAATTACGATTTCATTGAGCTTGCCATAAAATGAATCAAATAACTCATTGTCACCCATCTTGAGCTCTTCAAATCTGGTGGTAAGCATCTAGAGTTTTGTGTCCTTAACATTCTTGGTACCCTTAAACGTAGTCTCAAGAATCGTCCAAGCTTCATTGGCAGTCTTCACATGCGATATCTTGTGAAATTCATCAATAGACACACCACAGAATATAGCGTTAATAGCTTTACTATTTGCATTTGCCAAAGCAAGAGCTGCCTTGTCCCATTGGGACTTGGGTGTCGTGGGTTTGACATACCCAATCTCGACAGAATCCCATACCGACTCATCTATAACACACAGGAATGCCCTCATACGGACTTTCCAAAACACATAATTGCTCCCATCAAAGAATGGTGGAGCATTGAGCGATTGTGATCGGTCTATCACAAAGGGGTCTAGGATCACACTTAGGTAATAAAACCACAGCAAGTGTACCCGTTCTGATACCAATTGAAAGCTCGAAAATGTGTTAAAACACAAGATCTGTTTAGACCCCCAAATTAAAAATTACGGTTCGATTGATTTTACTCTAACTTATACTAAGTGCGGAATAGAGTAAATTCAAGCAGATAAACAATATAACTACTTTAAGCCATATTTAATAAAACACAGTAGTAAAATGAAAGTTAAAAGAGTAGGGAAGAAGAATGCAAACACAAGATAACACGCCAATGTGTTATCGAAGAGGAAACCAAAGTACTCGGTGTAAAACCTCTCTGCCGCCCTCCAAGCGATAAATCGATCCACTAGACAATCAGTTGGGATACATGAGTAGCAAGAGACCCTCCAAGCCTAATCTACCCAATGCACCTAAGCCCTCCAAGCTCCTACTCCAACAAGACTTCTCAGAACCGTGTTTTGTCTAGCTCTCTGGATCCCGTAATACGCCTGATTGCATCCGCCAAAGCTTGGCTTCTTCCAATACTTCCCAGCAGCACCAAAACCGCACTTGACACTCTGAAAGGGTGTGGTAAGTGTTTGGGCTATCAACCTCTCAAGGGTATAGAAATGGAGAGGTAGGAGTTAAGGAAAAACCACAATGGATTGTGCAGAGAAATGTGGGTATAACACTCTCTAACTCTCAAGGGTTGTGGCTAGGCTTTTCTCTCAGAAGCACTCCTCAACATCTGTGGGTAATATGGGTATATATAGTGTGGGTATAGATAGTGTGTATCAAATATGACAGATTGGCAAAACAGAATGTTTTGCGAGTACATTCGGTCCTGACTCTTCGCATTCTAGTCATGTGCTGGGCACATGCTTCACTTCGCGGGAAGCCTACTCGCGAGCTACCCACGAAAACTACTTTAGTCTTCAGTTGCCTTAAGTCTTCACATACTCTCTCACACACACAACCCTTACAAATAAATCCCACATAAAATACAAGGTACATAAGATTGAACAAAATTACAATCAAATTTGGCACGGAATTAAAACCAACATAAAATAGTTGTAAATTACAACTTTACACATTCTTTCATTTTTTGTACATATCGTCGGCAAGATTATCTCTCCAAGCACTCCAAGCATTACAAGACTCTACATAATGGATAATATCTCCATCAAGGCCTTGACCATCACTAACCTCATCAACCTCCGTTTCAAATCGGTTAATAGGCATCTCTTTCATAATATGATTGTGAAGAAGACAACATGTAGTAATAATCTCACACTGTGTCTTGACAGGATAGAAAGACTTAATCCTAATATGATTGAAAATTTTCTTAAAAAGGAATAGTCTCAGTTAAGCAAAGCACCAATTAAAAATGTCAACTATGGAGATAATGGATACATGCATAACAATTCAAATTCTTTTAGAAATTTATCATAATCGTCACTACACCAAAAATAGTGATTAATTTCACAAGAATAGTGTAAATCTCATATTACTTGTTTAAGAGATACACTTATCCAAAAACATACTACACATAGTAAAGGAAAGAGGAATAAAAAATTTGTGGCAAAAAATTAGCAAAATATTATGATCTTGAATCCAATTTATGGCTATTAGAAAGGGTTTTACTACCTTTCCTAATATAACAGACCGTTTGTATCTTCAATTGATATACTGATAACATCCTAGTTGATGTTCATGCATTATGACTTTTTATATCACTATTTTCTTTCCTAATACATCTTGTAATATAAGGAAGAAGGAAAGCGAAATATTATTGCTTTACCAAAAATAATACTCCGTAATTCTTAACTTTCGGCATTTGAGAAAAGTGAAACCGAAATTTATTATCTTAATAGAATTATAGTATGTCATAATTCTGAGCATTAAAGAAGTGGATTCATATCTCATTGCCTTTTCAAGTTTGAGAACCCCAATTTCAGACCAGAAATTATTCATACATCTTTTTAGAAATTTGATTTATATATCAATAAAGCTCTTCAACAAAGAAAGGAAATAAATGTATTTTTCTACATTTAGTTCCGTAATGAAAATTATGGATCTCGTTAATGTTCCCTAGACGGTATTCACATTAAGTTTGTCATTTGAGGTCAATCGTTCAGAAGCTCTTGTAAAAGTCCAAAACACACATATTACCTCCTACGGTTGATGTTTCGTGGACTTTTATTTCCACAAGAAAAACTAGTTCAACAACAAACCACTGATAAAGCTATGTATTTTACACTTAGTAGAAAATATGTGGGCTGCAAAGAAATTATTACTCAACAGAGAAAGAAGAAGCAAAGCATAGCAGGTATGTCCATTACACTCTCTTGTCATGTTTCAATATCTACTAGTTACACAACATAGTAGGGCCACTGTTATGTCCATATATTACACTCTCTTTATGAATGCTTAACATTATCAATATTTTTGAAACAATGACGAATAAAATCAACTACCCAAAAGCCCAGTTTTGAATGAATTGAAGGGAGCAGTCATTGGCAAATTTTATGACCTTGATATCCTAATTATGGCTTTCTATATCGCTACTTTTCTTTCCTAATGCATCTTAATAAGATTGGAAATAAGGAAGACAAATATTATTGCGCAAGATAATATATCATAGCTTTCGGCATTTAAGAAAAATGAAGCCGAAAATTTTTATTACCTTACCAAAATTATGATCTTAAATATAGGCATTAAAAAAAAAGGGAAATAATACCTTAATTGCTACAGCCTACACACTTTGAAGAAGATCAATGGCTTAGAAGTGACGCCGATCTCTTTGAAATCTTTGTCATTAAAGCCAAATATAAGTCATATATTATGGCCTTAATATCCTAATTATGGCCATTAAAAGGGTTTTATTACATTTTCTACTATAACTAAAACAATCCGTTTGTGTCCTTTTATGTGTCAAATTAATGCTACACTAAAGAATGAATATAAATGGTACACAACACAAGGATAATATCTTGGTTGATAACTTGTTGCAAAGCTATATCATAGGGCCATCCCCCAAATTTATATTTGTATTTATTGATAACAATAGTAAAAGATGAAGTATAGAAATAGAAAAAGTATACGCTCTACAGTTATGAACGAGTTATTAGTTGACTAATGACACATTGCTTTTCAAAAAAAAATCCAAAAAGATTTAAAAGAAAGCTTAAGAAATAAAATGCATGAATGGCCTATTTGGCCTTGCATACAGAATAATTTTCAAAGTGAATGCAAGGTGGGACTAGGGTTGAAAGACCCAAAGAATTACAAACTTCAGTCCTTATAGAAACACTGCAATAGTTAAGCAAAAATCATTTTCAAAATATTATAAAATTTTGTACCTTGAAATGTTCCACAATAGAACGAACAAAATCTACTATTCAAACTTTTCCATGTATAAATATATGTTGCTCTGACTTTGAGAATGGAGAATTTAAATGGTTCGATCTATACACAACCATGCCTTTGAGCATTCAAAGGGAAAAATGTGGGACTCTCACTATGTCACAATCCACATGTATGATTCAATAGAAGCGGCTATACAGGTATAATGTTTTTATTTTATTCTCACATTAGTGACATCACCAGAGTAAATACTTACTTACATATATGATATACAAACAGAGCTTACTCTCTCTAAATACTAAATAGTATCAAATTATTTCCACGTGATTCCATTAGATGAAAATTAGTTAAGGACCATGTGATGCTCTTTAAAGCAATCGGCCAAATGTATATTTTGACCCGAATGACATGCACTCTATATTAAGCTCATCATTTGAGAACAATCGGAATTATTAATTTGTTAGTATTTTTTGGAGCAAAATGAGCCCAATAAAGCTTGACAAAATGGATCAACAAAAAGCTCGATATAAAAACAATCATCCAGCAGAAAAAAGATCATGGCGTAGGCACCACAACTGTTAAGAATGTCGCAGAGGTTTTCTTGACAGGTCAGGTCCCTACTCCTCTCATTTATATTATAGCATTACTTGCTTAGAAAAGAGCAAAATCTAAAATTATTTCAAACCACACTATGGGGGAAAGATATTAGATATCTCACCCTCCTTTTAGTGCCATATTTAAGGGTCAGTTATGTGACACTTATTATTGCCCCACCATAATTGCTATTGTTTAAATAATTTCTACGTTAAGGGCCAAGAGTTGGACAATCGTATGCTATGTGGTTAAACATTTGTTGACAAATTTCATAGTCAACTAATGAAGGAAACATTTTTCATAAAAAGAAAGCAAATGAGATGATAGATTTTTATATATGGTTAAGTGGATATATTTTACCATGTAAACCAAATTGGTAGGCTACTCCTACAAAAAGGACTTGGCAACCAATGTGCACGTCATTCAGGCTGGAATACCAAAATTTATTCCCTTATTTGTGTGCATTAATGTACTTCCATGAATTATATGCAGTCGTGAGCTATATCATGACCTTCTCTTATCATTTCAAAAGGTTGCCATCCTTGTAAGTATATGTCATGCTATATAATTGACGAAGGTAAAATAAGACACAAGTTTCTCGTAAATGGCCTATAAGTCGTTTACTAGTAGCCACCTCGGCTTGAGGTGTCAATATATACCTATTTATTATCGGCAGATTTTCTTTTAAAAGAAATTTAGAAACATCTAATTGATTATGGAATTTCATATCTTGAAAATATCGCACCTAAGATGATGGTATTTTGCAAATTTATTTCTCCAAAATTGAATTGCTATCACCCTGCACTATGAAATAATTTATCTAGCTAATTATTCTTTCATTCTACTCATTTATTTTGAAGAGTAGCAGTGCCTTTTTGGGACCACTCTATAAATTTATACATAATGTTCTATCATGAACATACTGCCTCATCTCTATCCATACATATTCATAGGCATTGGTCTATAAGTTTCTAAATTTTGTTCTAATGAATTAGACATGAAATTTTATGAAGGTTTCATTTGGGACTAAGATTAAGCCCAAAGGAACAAAAATACAAGTACAAACCATGACAGCTCATTCTTTTGGTCATCATCCAACAACGAGAATTGCACTTTCATGTTTGAACGGGGGCAATAATGTGGTCTAGTCACCTGCAAAAGAATGAAGCAAAAAAGATCTAAGCCTCAAACATGAAATAGCATGTTAAGCTTAACAAAAGAGACCTTAAAACTTGTCAAGAAGACTACAACAATGAAAAGATCGAGGTATGTACACAATAGTATCGTGATTTAAGGTCTCTTATCGAGATAACTCATTTATTTATTTCTTTTTAATTAGTCATGCCAAATATTATCTTATTAGATTTAAGTGCATATCAAGCTTGCATGATTATTACAAGTATGCATATATGGAACATGTTGAAAATATTGCAATAAAATTGTTACAATTATCACAACCAATATGACTATACTATTAGTAGCATATGTTTCATCGTCATAAATCTGAGAAGTTCTATTAAGTCTTCATGTAAAGTTGTGATTTACAACTATTTTGTGTTGGCTTTAATTCCGTGCCAAGTTTGATTGTAATTTTGGTCAATCTTATGTACCCTATATTTTATGTGGGATTTCTTTGTAAGGGTTGTGTGTAAGAGAGTGTGTGAATACTCAAGTCAAAGTGAAGAGCAAGAAGTTTTCGCGGGTAGCTCGCGAGAAGCCTCCCCACGAAGTGAAGCATGTGCCCAACACATGACTAGAATGCGAAGAGTCAGGACAGGATGGTGACAGCTGGTTTTCGCGAGTGTTTTGCGGGTAAGGCCTTCCCACGAGATACCTGCGAAACATTCTGTTTTGCCAATGTGTCATATCTGATACACCCTATCTCTACCCACACTATATATACCCCAATTACCCACATATGTTGAAAAGTGCTTTTCAAAGAGAAAACCCTAGCCACAACCTTTGAGAGTTAGAGATTGTTATACCCACAATTCTCTACACCATTCATTGTGGTTTTCCTCAACTCCTACCTCTCCATTTCTAAATCCTTGAGAGGTTGATAGCCCAAACACTTACCACACTCATTCTGAGTGTCAAGTGAGGTTTTGGTGCTGCTGGGAAGCATTGGAAGAAGCCAAGCTTTGGCGAATGCAATCGGGCGTATTGCGAGATTCGGAAAGCTAGACAAGACACGGTTCCGAGAAGTCTTGTTGGAGTAGGAGCTTAAAGGGCTTAGGTGCATTGGGTAGATTAGGCTGGGAGGGTCTCTTGCTATTCGTGTATCCCAACTTATTGTCTAGTGGATCGATTTACCGCTTGGAGGGCAGCGGGGAGGTTTTACGCCGAGTATTTCGGTTTTCTCTTCGATAACACATCGGCGTGTTATCTTGTGTTTGCATTCTTCTTCCCTACTCTTTTAGCTTTCATTTTACTGCTGTGCTTTGTTGAATATGTCTTAAAGTAGTTTTATTATTTGTACGCTCGCATTTACTTTATTCCGCATTTAGTTTAAGTTAGAATAAAATCAACCGAGCTGTATCTTTCAATTTGGGGGTCTAAACAGCTCTTGTGTTTTAACACATAATCGAGCTTTCACTCCTAGACTTAAAATGCTAGATGATCGTGTTCACGGTATAGACATGAGTTTAAGTCTCGATAAATTTCCACTAACTCACCAAAATCTTTTTAAATTACTTTAAACATTATATACGGTGCAAGCACCTAACAAAGATCAGTTTAAAGAAGTATATAGTCAAATAGCTTCAATTTTAATATATCAAAGAATACTTCTCTATGATTCATATAGATTGCTCTTCATCAAAAGATATCTATTATAGTACAACATGCAATTTACCTATTTGGATATTATTATTTCTAACAAAATGCAGCAAGAATTATTGAGGCCAGTGATAAGATTCCCTAATCTAAGGGATGTAAATCACATGACCGAGGTAAGTGATAAAATTCCTTAAATGAATGTAAATCACTGACGAAGCCAAGTGATAAAATTCCTTAAATAAATGTAAATCACCTAAAAATGGCTAAGTGATAAAATTCCATAAATGGATGTAAATCACTGACGAAGCCAAGTAATAAAATTCCTTAAATGAATGTAAATCATTGACAAAGCCAAGTGATAAAATTCCTTAAATGGATGTAAATCACGTAAAAATGACTAAGTGAGAAAATTTCTTAAATGGATGTAAATCATCGACGAAGCCGAGTGATAAAATTCTTTAAATGGATGTAAATCACTTGAAAGACAAGCAAAGTGGTACAACCCCTAAAAGGATATGGATCACTTTAACGAGTATAAAGGAGGTAGACAATATGGCAAAGGTCAAACAAAAAGCAATTAATGGAAGACGATCATCATAGCTTGAGCAACTTTGTTAGCCTCCTTTTCTTTATGGACTCAAAGTCCAAGTTCTCCAAATCAACCCCCGAACCATGCTTCACCGAGTACCTCCTCAGTAGTTCAAAGCCTTTGTAGTACCAGCTGAACAAAATAATATTGTATCCTTTAGTGAGCTGGAATGCTTGGACGGCCTTGTCAGCCACGATCTTGATCTTCTGATTGGCCGACTAGAGCCACTCATCCTTCTGCACCATTAGCAACTTCTTGGTCAGGGCTTTAACTTTCTCCTTCCACAAAATGCAATCACTTGACGAACAACAATAGGAGACATCAAATCTTCCCTAAAGCCTTATCGTCAAAACAACAAATGGCGCGGCCAAGGTAATATAAACACTTTAGCATTAAAATTTAATTGATAGAATAAAATTGTGCAATCAACGGATGATAAAAATTCTTCACACAAGAATATAAATCTTGGAAGAATAACATCATCCAAATATCAAAATTCTTCAAGCTACAAAAAAATGATGAATGGATCCAAAGAGAACACTAAAACCTCACACATGTCGTCCAAAGAAATCAGCTCATTTCCAAGCTATGATCCCTCGAACGTCCAAAAAGACCTTCAAAAGGCAGATACTAAGAGGTCGTCATAGAAATACTTATATTCCTGAAGAAGAAAGTAGTTGAAGATAAAGAAGCATAAATCTAAACAAGTCAAGAATATTCCCTAAGCCCGATCAGCATAAAGCAAAATTAGACTTGGGAATGGGGGGCAATTGATGAATCCAGAAAAATCATTAAGGTCGTCCATTAATAAGGATGACCTTGCATCATTAGTAGGTCATCAAAAATAATCGCTCAACACATTCAATAACGACCATCAAAGGTCTTAAAATCTCATCAAGACAAAAAACGTTACAATCAAGGTAATAATCACCCTAATTTATGTATAGCAGTTACCCAAGTCACCTATAAAAATGACAACCTGTCTCACTAGCTAGGGTACGTCAAAAACCACTACAAAACACTATTTATATACAAAAGATATGGGCTGATACTAACTTAAGCATCGGAGGCTCCCCCACCGGGAACAATCCGATGGTCTTTTCGATCAACTCTCTTTATCTTGTAGGTTCTACAAGATCATCTAAAGTTCCGGATTGGACGAGTGACTTAACTGATGATTTTGGCATCATCAATAGTAATAAATTTTTATTTAAAAAATATATACAATATAGGGTCTAAAACTATTACCTTTGGGAACTCTTAAGCATTTCGAAGGACTCTAGAGTCGGCCGCTAAACCCTCCCACGCAGGTAACACATATATGTATTGCATATCTTGTGAACAAACACCTAGCACATTTGTGGCAATCTTATTCTTTCTAGTCTGATACCAAGGTCTATCCTCAGTCAACACATTCACCTTGATATATGTTCCATCCAATGCCCCTAAACAATTCTGTTACAAACAAAACAAAGATATAATTAGAAATTTCTATACATAAAATAAATGCATTCTAATGTAAGCAACAATCATACAAATCTACGTACCTTAAACGATTTCCATCTCTCATCTGTACTATTCTCGAGAACGGGCTTGGGCTTCTTGAGTAAATTGTTGTAAAGGCGTACTAATTGTCTCCCCAGACTGGACAAGCTGACGCTTTATAACTCTATTCTTAACATCATGTGCTGCAATATGCAAATCTCCTCAACATTCATATTCCTTGTAGGACTCAAGCGACTAGTTGTCTTAAGCATGTCACACAATTTATGGAAACTTCTTCTATCCGTCTTGTATTGTCAATACATACCGTGTCATTATCAAATACCACACGCCCAATATTTATTTCTCTCTTCAAATGTCTAAAATAAGAACTCCAACCACTATTACTCAGTCTAGAATAATATATCGATATGATAATTGTTATCAATATAGTCATAAAAAACAACTGATTAAGCAAATCCATGTAAAGCACCAACAACGTGACAACCTTTTTTCTCCTAGCTAAAGGAATCTGTGTCATTTCTTCTATTAAACATAAAAACAAGCAACCAAACTTAAATTCTCTGTGCAGTAAAACCCATTATTACATTAGGATTGACACACAAAAAAAAAAGGAAAGAAAAAAGAAATGCATATTGTACATATAAAATAAAAATCAATAACTAGAAAATATATTAGAACACATACTACACAATGCTCATTCAATACTTGAAGCTGAAATTGATATTGAGCTACAAAGACAAGTTGATTAGAACTATTAATTAGGACTATTAGAACTTACCTGGAATTGGACTTATGTAAACTTATCCGGATATCTATGTTGATATTGCTGTTGTTGTTGCTGTTGCTACCGAAACCTGAACCAAAAGAAATTAAAAAAAAGAAAAGAAGAAAGAAGTTAGATTTAGAAAGTTCTAGTGCTCCAAATCTGTAACTAAAACGCATTTTGATATTGGGAAATAGTTGAGTGAATGAAACCCTAGAAATCTTTACAAAAAACACAGAATATATATATATATATATATATATATTTATATAAATAGATAGATAGATAATATCTGAAAATTAAAAAGAAGGAGTGACAAGAGAGACAAGTAGATAGAGGGACTCGACTCCAAGGAATCGTGGATGGAAGCTCGATATTATCTCGTTCATGGATTCTGAGCTTAAGCCATGGATTCTGATTAGGAGAGACAGAGGATAGGGTTTGAATTTGATAAGAGAGAGGGGCTGGGTTTGAAATTTGAACTTTTGATGAGAGAGAGAGAGAGGAACTACAGTTTGGAAATAGATTAGGATGATTTTGTGAATTTAGTTTATTAGTATGGGCAATTTTGTCCATTCATAAATTATTATATCCTTAGCCACAAGTGATCTAAGATTACTCTATTTAAGAAGGTGATGTGATTAAGGTAATGTGGTGTATTTTGTAATCTTGCATTACTTTGATATTAAAAAAAATTAAGTGAACCAAACACCTTAATGTTACATTACCGTGATGTGGTGTACATTACGGGGATGCACATTACAATGATGTTATATTAAAGTTTTTGGTTTATTTTATTTTTTCCAATATTATCATAATTTAAAATTATATAATATATCACAATCATCTTAATCACATCACCTTCTTTTTCAAATTTAGTATTGTATTTTAGTATTGTGATTACATTAAAGTAAGATTACAATAACATAATATTACGGCGTAATGTAACATAATGACGAAGCAAACGCCCCGTAAGTGAGAATTGAATTGACAGAAGTTTCTACAAATTTGTTCAGTAATACCCAAATTTAAACAATAGAATGTGTATTCTTACCTCAACAGTACTATATTTTATATATATGAAAATAATTTTCCTAAAAAAGTTTAATTCATATATTTATTATTAGCTCGAAAATAATCGAGTCAAGACCTCTCTTCATGACAAACCAAAATAGTCAAGGCCAAAAAAAGACTTTGGCTCTTATATAAGAACTACAGTTTAATTTCAATAGAAAAGGCGAAGTCTAAAATGGCTGCCACTGAACATGATAGAGCCGAAATTGTCAAGGAAATTCCAAGTCTAGAGGCGAGGACAGAACACAAGAATCAGGTATCTGTGTGTTTTTGTTTGCCAATTCGTGTAGAAGAAATGAATCATTGTAATAGGAGTATTATATTTTTATATTCGTGCTAAGTGAAATGGGAAGGAATATTTTACAAAAATATAACATAGTTTTACTTAAAAAGGCGTATTGCAGTAAAAAAAAAATATATATATATATATATATATACTAGTCGCTAACCCGTGCGATATACGGGAAAACTATTAAAAGTAAGATCCGAAATAAATTATTCACAAAATTATGGTATTAGAATGTATTAAAATTCATGTAATTTAAGTATCCTCTAAAATAAATACTTAATAAGCATTTTTTCTACATTTTTTATAATAATATTAATAATGTAAATTTTCAGTTAAGTTCATATATTACCTTGCAAAGAGGTGCATAATATTTGCCTATAGTATCTATTCTTTATACATTGTTAGGAAATTGTCAAAAAATCAAACTAAATTAACCATTGTTTTTTTGGAGAGAGAGACCCTCTAATATTAATGAATTGACAGTAAAGTGATATTAAATTCTTGGTCAATCACATTGAACATCAATCAATTAATTATAACTTGTTTCATGACCATATTTAACAAAAAGAGAGGAATTACTAATAACAAATTTCATAATTTAAATAAAAATTCAAATCTACATATATGCATGGTAATTTAAAAAAAAATCAGAACCAAATACTTTTCACAAACTTCAACAACAAATATGTTTCTCAAAAAAAAAAGAAAAAACTTCAACAACAAATCTTACAAACCTCAAAACCTTACCGTTCATGAACATATTCTAAAAATCGCAGTTCATGAACATATTCTAACATAAAATTTAATAAATAAAAGTGTAGAGATTTTTTTATTTTAACATAAAAAGAAAATCAGAGTCGTCCTCATCAAAAAGTCAATATTTTATAAGTATACATCAAAGCACCATCCCAAAAATTTTGGTTTGGTTTGATTTTTATTTATTTAGAGAAAAATTGCATTAAGATTTATTGGTTCTAAATTCTAAACAATGAAAAGGAACCATAAACAGTCATAGGCACAAAATAAAATAAAATCTTTACAAAGCAAATATAAAGAAAGACATTAGCTTTGAATACAAATGTTAAACCCTAGATCCACTCACACCAAAAATAAAAATAAAAATAACACCAATAATGAACAAAATTGAAATAAACAACCAACAAATAAGCTAAATCTGTAATCAAAATATGCCAAAACTATTTCAAAAATAAAAGCGTGAATGAGAGAATTTTTACCTCCGGAAAGATTAGAACACTCAAAGAGAAAGAGAGAGATTGAGAGTGCTTAGTATATATATATATATATAGAGGAAACGTCCCAAAGAGAGAGGGATTTCTTTTTCTATTTGGTTTTGAATTTTACTTTGATACGTTTTTTATTTAATCCAAAGTTTTTTTTTAAATCCTAATCCTAATGTGTGTCTTTCTAATATTGCAATCTGCCCATATTTCAACTCTCATTTATTGTCCTCCATGGCTCCAGACATTCACTGTTATTTTAATTTTAATTTTTTTTCTTGTTTTAGTTTATCTCTTCCACGATTCCACCGATTTCCTCCTTTTTTGTCTTATCATATTTCATTCTACTTTATCTTTTAATCAAAATTCTGTATTATCCTCTTTCGATGGCTACACGTTTGTCAAAAAGTAGATTTGAATGCTTCACGAGTCTAGTTTCAACTTTCACATGAAAAAGTGAGAAAAACAATAAGAGAGAGAGGGAGGGAGAAAGTATAGAAGAAGATGCAGAGCAAAACACGCCGAGGATGCCGGTGAAAACGAAGAAGAAGTAATTTGAAAGCAAAGAAAAACCAAAAAGAAGAGAGAGACCAAAAATCTAAAATCATCACAGACACTGTTAGATCAATCTAACCAAAATAACCAAATCTAAATTTGTCTATTCAGAATACCTTTACCAATTCCGGTTGTGGGATGCTGGCCTATGCTTGCTTGACGGTTGTAGTGCCCTCAAATTTCTCACTCTTTTTTCTCTCCTTACACCTTACTTATGTTTTCTTCTCAATGACAATTTTTTGTTTTAATATATATATACTAGCCTCTGAGCACGCGCTCACGCGCGTGCTCAGAGGCTCTTCTATTTTTTGGGTAAAGGTTAATTTTTAGCATTTATTATAATTTGGGATTACTTTATTTTCCAATCACAAAAAAATCTAGGGGTGTGATGAAAAAATTATTTCACCTACTAACGCATAATATTCATCACAAAATCTAGCAGGTGAAATAATTTTTTCATCACACCCCTAGATTTTTTTGTGATTGAAAAATAAAGTAATCCCAAATTATAATAAATGCTAAAAATTAACCTTTACCCAAAAAATAGAAGAGCCTCTGAGCACGCGCGTGAGAGCGTGCTCAGAGGCTAGTATTCCGTAATTATTATCCTTTTTTGCCAAATTTGTTTATGTAGTAATCAACGTGTTATTAATTGGAAGATGATGCTATAATTTAGTATTAATCTATAAGGGGAGAAAAAAAAGATCCATTGAATAAATCTTATAAATAGTGCATATAATGAAAATGCATAATGAAATCGTAACAATAAAACTACTTACAAAATACATGTGGTGACCTTTACAAAAACTATTATGAAAGTTGATGGATCAATGTAGAAAAGTGAAATATTTACATCAGGTAAAACTGTAAAATAATTCACTACATCTGAAACACGGAATATGTAAACTTATTAATATTATGCCGGCTACGGTGGAGAAGTTGGTAGAGCAATGTTATTTGTTCCACATTCTAATTGCTTTCCAGCAGCATTTGCCATGAACCTATGATACAAAATGTGTGTGTCTGTGTTATTAATAGAGACTTTAAAACGTACACAATAATGATAAGTACAATAAACATCAAGCATAAACTTGTGAAATGAAATATTTAAACTGACCTTGTGATTATATTGCATAGCTCCATGTATGTGAAATGGTCTACTTCAGCTTGGGACTTGAAGAACTATCATTTAATTACCAAAATTAAAAAAAAAAAAATTATATCCAAACTATGTAATTAAGTTTTTATTTATTTATTTAAAAAAGTAGATGTTGTAATGATTTGTACCTGCTTTATTATTGCATCATCCTTCACTCTCATTTTCTGTTTGTCTTTACTGTTTTGGATGTTGAAAATTGCATCATCCTTAGTTTTTTTTGTTCGTTTCTTTTTCTTCTCATGGATGTTGGAAAGCACATTGTCCTTGATTTTAATTCTCCGTTTGTCTCTGTTGGCATGGGTGTTAGAGATCACTTCGTCCTTCATTATTCCTTTTTCTTTATTCTTATGGATGTTGGAAACCTGATTGCTCTTGACATTGGTTTGTTGTTTGTCTTTGTTCTTGGAACTTCAAAATGAAGAAAAAAAAATTGTTTGTATATTAAGACTATCAATTAGTTATTTTCCTCTTTTAAAAAATAGCGTAACATACCTTTCCAATTCTTGTGACTCTAAAACTCGTTTCACTTCTTTCCAAAGCTCTTTCTTGTCAGCTCGAATAGTGAATCCCCAACCAGGTGAATAAATTTCCAATTTTCGAACCTAACCCATACGCAACATGACATTTTTTTAAAATTAATTTTGGTAAAATAATAGAAAGGGATGCTAATTAAAGATATAATTAAAAATAAATATACCTTGTTATCAATGGCCTCCATGTTTAATATTGATTGATCATCCTTCCAATTCTCCCAATGAGCAGTAGGAACAACATGCACTCCATTATTTAGCATAGTGGACTCGATCCTCACATTTGAATTAGGCATCCTTCCTGTTACCAATTAATTGTATACATAAAAAATATCAAGAAATATATATTAAAACGTAGACTGCATAACCATTAAAATTTGTAAATTGTTAAAATAAATCTATATGTAAGACAGTTTTTGCCAATTGTTAATTAATACCTATGATGAAGGGAACAAAACATCTTTATACACAATATTTCTTGTGTGAACACCTTCCTCCTCAGGTATTGTTCCTTTTTGCACCAATAGTTTTGTGGTGGATTGGGAGACTCCCCTTGATAACGCCACATATAATTGGCCATGACTAAAAACATGATCAGGAAGATAAATTCCAACAGTTGGAATTGTCTGACCTTGCGCTTTGTTTATTGTAATTGCAAAGCTCAAACGTATAGGAAATTGTCGTCTGATCATTACAAATGGCAGGTGTACATTTTCTGTTGTCTTCAAAGGGATTCTTGGCAAGAAAACGCGTGTACCCACATATTGTCCAGTCAAAATTTCAGCATCAATTTCGTTGTTAAAACATCCACGGCATATCAATCTTGTACCATTACATAATCCGGCTTTTGGATCTATATTGCGCAACAACATAATTGGAGCACCCTTTTTCAGCCTTAATATATGTGGTGGTAAACCCCCTGGAGATATAGAATTTAGGAATTCTTGTTGATATAGATGTTGTGTATCTCCTTCAACCTCATCAAAAGAATGTAACATAAACTCATCTCCTGGGAACTGAGAAATTATCTTTGCATTAAGCTGTTCAACATCATCATTTATAGGTGTTAACAAAGCCCTATCAACCATATATCTTGCATCATTGGCATGTTCTTGCAAATTTGGAAAAACTTGATCAATCAAGTTGTATATAGAATGCTGACCCTCCCATTGCATTGCCATCGAAGGGGGTAGTTTAATCAAATCATCCATTATAAATGGTTCATTCCCATCACCGATGCGTTGTATATATTCAGCAAACTCTTCATCGTTGACAGACCTCATATTCTGCTTCAAATGTAACACTTTGACGTCTTTCCATAATGGAGACTTGATTATGCATGCATCAATCATTTCTGCCTTTGTACCCTTTGGAACAACCGGAAGTACTTGACGAAAATCTCCCCCCAAAATTAACACCTTCCCACCAAAAGGTAAATTTACTTCCATAATATCTTTAAATGTTCTATCTAAAGATTCAAGTGCACGTCGATTTACCATTGGGGCTTCATCCCAAATAATTATGGTGGCACGTCTAATAAGTTCAGCTAAGTCTGATTTTTTACTTATTGAGCAAGTAGACGAAGCATCGGGAGTTAAAGGAATCTTAAACCTGGAATGCGCTGTTCTTCCACCAGGGAGTAATGTTGCTGCTATGCCAGATGTGGCTGTGGCAATTGCAATGTGACCGGCTTTTCTCAAGGTTGCCAATATTGTGCGATACAAAAATGTTTTCCCAATTCCTCCTGGCCCATCGACAAAGAATATCATGCTTTCCTTACGATCAATAACTGTCATGATTGTCTCATATGCAACTCTCTGGTCATTATTCAACTTCTCAATTAAAGTGAGTTCTTCATCTACATTAGGAACAGTTAGCTCATCTTGTATGAGTCTTGGTACAGTTGAATCATTATCACATTCTCTAGCTGAAATCGGCAAATCATACTCTGTGATGTGCTTTCCATGTTGCAAGAGCAACGCCTCTAAATCATTGAGAAGTTTATTTGTACGACGTGTCTCTGTTGTAACAGATGTTGATGGGTAATCTTCTGCCATATATGGGTAGAACTCATTCCACAATTCTCTTACTCCAATTGGTAGACAAAATACCAATATTGTTGCAAACAATCTTCTTAAAGCTGACGGCATTCGAATGTCTCTTGCCTCAAGCAGACACTGTCGTATGCTGTTATCATTCTCTAGTAAACCCCTTTGTTCAGCTGCTTGCTTAAAAGTTGGATAGGTTATCCCATTGACAGTCAATAAATCATCAAATCCTGTTGGCCCCTTGACATGATTAAGAAGAACACGCAGATTGAACTTCTCTCCATCAAATGGTGAAACAGTATATACCCTACCCACTACTTTTTTATAAGATCTTCTTCGTGTTCATGTTTTGTTTTTATAATCCCAACAATAATGCTCAGGAAACTCTCTATATAGATAATTCCGTGCATCATGATCAATCATATTCATATAAAAAAATTCAGTGAGCATTGTCTTTTTACTTCGCTCCAAAACATTAGCAATAGATTCATGTGGTCTAAAGCGTACCTGTTGTCTATCTGGAAGATGAATTTGCAAACGAAAAACAGCAGGGTACATTCGATACATAGGAAAAGCAAATATCTTCCAACATGCCTCTGGAGCACATACCCATTTTGCATCAATGTACTGTTGGACCTCATCATAATTTGGGCCTGGTCTAACTTCCATAGAGACACGATCTGGGCCTTTATACACATATTTATATAAGTATTTTACACTCTTGATACTGCAACATATTTCAACATTAATATGGCAATTATATTTCAGCAATAACCAAGGATTATATGGAACAACCCAAGTGTTATCTACCATAATCCTGCAATGATCATTTAATGGCACAGGATTATTAGTATTATATCGTTTGTAAACAGGATATGAGTCATTGCCTTGGTAGGTTTCTGGCGAGAAAGGCTTTGGGTATCCTTTTTTACATTGCCCATTTTTCATACACGGTGATCTTGGATTTTGTATTCCGCAAGGACCATGTATCATATGCTTCAATACAGCTTTATGTAACTGAGGTTGTTCTTCTTTACATGGTATTTTTGCTTTAACAACCTGATCGTAATCCTCAGGATTATGCAATTTATCATCTTCATCGAGAATTATAAGTATGTGTGCATGTGGTAAACCCCTTTTTTGGAACTCAAAGACCTGCACAAATACAATAACTCTTCCGAGAACACCCTTAACCACGATATCATCTTTCAATTCTGCAAATTTTGATTTGAAAACTCTTGCAAGCAAGTCGGGACGATCTTGTGCGGTTTGTGCAGGTAAAAGCTCATTTTGGATTTCTTCCCATCCTGGATTGCACGTCATTGTGATGAATAAATCTGGCTTTCCAAACTTTTGAACCAATGACATTGCATCTTGAAATCGTTGGATCATATCGTTATGCAATTTTTGTTATTTTAGGTTTAGGGTATTTATTTTCTTGTTTTTAAGTGCTTTTAATGCTTTTAGGCTAAATTTGATTCCTGTTATGGTTAAGTATTAATTAGAACTTATTTTAGAATATATTTTCTATCAAGTTTACGGAACTCTTAAATAGGCCCCTAAGTCTATAAACGTTTTTGGAAGAGATTATTATTAATAAAATTCATACTTTTGTCTATTATTTTCTCTTGTTAATTCTAGATCTATCATCTCGTAAATTCAAGTAACCCCTCGTGAATTTAAGGTTTACTACCAGAAACTAACAATTTAGTTTCTATTTCATCAAAGAGAGTAGCATGTGTGTTTTCTTCAAGCTTCCGCAACATCAGTTAGTATCAGAGTCTTGACTTACCCTGGTCTAATGGCTAACTGGTGTGACGGTGACCACCACAACTACAACAACGAAGTTGAAAACGCAATTCACACTAGCGCTAATTCCACCAATTTCGTGAAGAGAGAAAACAAATTGTGGGCGAAATCCTGCAAGGGATTGTTACTCTTCTTACTAGGAAATCATCTCCCAACAACAATGATCAATACATTCATAGATGCACTCCTAACTATAAGAAAATTCCATTCTTTGATGGAGATATGTGTAAGTCGGATTTTATTAACTGGCTTCTTGATTTTGAAGAGTATTTTAATTTTTGCAAGATTTGCGATGAAGAAAAAGTATGGTTTGTATCTAATAAATTGGATGATGAAGCAAAGGAATGGTGCGAAGACGTTCAAATCGATAGAAAGCGTTGAGGTAAGCATCCAATTCGCTCTTGGCAAAGAATGAAAAGGGTATTAATTGATTTATGGTTTCCTAATGATTATTATGATATACTAGATTATACTAGTGTTGATTATAAATCTGTATATTCGTATAAAAAGCAATATGTTCAAAACATGAAAGGTCAACCACAAAACCAAAACTATCACAGCTAAGTCCATGTATCAAGAAAAGAAGAGGGTTTAAGGGTTAACAAGATGTAGCCAATTTCTAAAGAAAATTTTGAAGTGGTTGAAAAATATCAAGACTTGCAACAAGTTGTTGAATTGAAACTTGAAGATACCACTTGTCAAAAATTTGATGAAGAGGTCAAAGAAAAGAAGGTTGAGTTGACTGTGGATAATGACAAAAATCAAGAGATGGTAATTATTGAGAATATTGTGAAAGATTCAATTGAAGTCAAATATGAGAATGAATCCACAACTCACAATCCCCATGTTTCAGTTAATTTGTTGAAGATGACTACACGATATGTTGATTTTCTTAGAGTAGAAATTTTTAATTTTATTATCAACCCTTTGTTGATTGATGTTGCAAATAAATTGAAGGTAGATGAGAAGAAATTTTATGCTACATTTTATGCAGGATTCAAGTTTCAGAACCGAATCGAGTTATTAAAGCATTTGAAGTATTTTTTTATTTGGATCAAAAGATTTCAGATTTCAAATATCAACTTGAGGATAAGTTTTTTTCAAGTGGAGGGGTCTGATGTAGAACATAATCTTTGTTGAGGACCAAAATTTCACAAGAAAGCCTATTCCATGAAAAGTAAGGAAAGACCATGAGCCTTAACAAAAGACTCAATTCATGAAGTTAAGAAGGACTATGAAGGCCCAAAAGTCCCAAAAAGAAGGAAAAAGAAAGAAAAAAAAAAAAAAGAAAAAAAAAAAAGAGGACCCAGACTTGGTCAGGCCAGAGGACATGTAGCAAGGATCTCGGTCAAGCCAGAGGAAATGCAGCAAGAAGAACATCAAGGCCCTAGGACCTTAATGTGTCCTTTTGAAGCCTTGAGAAGAGGACTTTGGTTGACACATGGGAAAGCCAAGATGTATAGGGATGGCAAAAAAACCCCGACTCGCGGGTACCTGACCCGGTCCGACCCTAATGGGTTGGGTTTTACCCAAACCGCGAAGCAAATAGGGCGGATTCGGGTTTTATAAACTTAACACATAACGGGTTCGGGTCGGGTTTAGGTATTATGCATACCCGACCCGAACCCGACCCGTATATATAATATTATTAAAAAAAAATTTAAAACCTAGGTATAAATACTACTAAAAACATTTCCCTAACCTTAATTTCTCACCTCTCACTCTCTTAGGCGCCTCTCTCTCCTTCACTCTCAGCCACCCCTCCCTCTCCCTCACTCTCTCTCTCTCTCTCTCTTTCTCTCTCACTTGCTGCTGCTGGTCCCTCCTCCACCTCACCGGTCTCGTCAGTCCCTGCCTCCTTCACTGAGCTGCTCACTCATCCACCTTGCCGCAGAGATTGCTAGCTCCTCCCTCACCATGCTGCTCACTCCTCCATCTCGCCGTAGACGCCACTCACTCCTCCACCTCGCCGCGGACGCCGCTCCTTCCTCCTTACCTCTCTCACCTTGCCTTGATTGGAAAAAGGAAGGATATTTGTTGGTTTTTCGTGGTTCTGTTTTTGGAGTTTTGGAGGAGTTGAAATAGTGGTAGGCTTAGACTCTAATCTGTATTATTATTTTTATTTTTATGAAAGATCCGATTTGTATTTATGGTCTTAAACTTTGATCTGTTGGGGGTTTCTCATGGTTCTGTTTCTGGAGTTTTGGAGGGGTTGAAATAGAGGCAGACTTAGACTTTGATTTGATATGTATTTTTTTGATGAAGGATCTGATCTGTATTTATGGTCTTAGACTCTGATCTGTAGTATTGAGCAGAATTTTTGTGCTTTTTACTTTGTTTTGCATTGTTCTTGTGATGGTTTCTGTTCTACATGGTTTAAAGATTCAAACAAATTTTTTTTCGATTGGGCCACGGATTGGGCTTGAGGTGGCGGGGCCCGTGGAGACCGAGGGGGCGGGTTTGGGGTTAGAAAAAAAACCCGTTTATTAAAAGGGGCGGGTTCGAGTTTTGGAGTCAAGCCCATAGGTCGAGTTCAGGCATAAAGAAACCCGACCCGAATCCAACCTGTTGCCATTCCTAAAGATGTATGTTCAGATTTCCAGCAAAAAGTCATTAAAAATCTAGCAAAACTAGGTATTATCTTTATAACCCATGGTCTAAGCCCGTGGGATCCCGAGTGGATAGTAAGGGAGAAGTGGTTTGGTCGGTAGGGGAGTGATTTCTGATGAAAGGAGGATCCTGAAGGTTTCCTTTGGTTCATATATTTGCTATAAATGCATGAACCAATGGAAAACTCAGATCCCCCATATGCATGACACCTCCCCACAATTTCCTCTCAATTGTATTTTTCAACTAAAGCTGTCATCCAGTACATTGAGCAGCCCACCCACTTTTTTGACTTTCCAAGAGGGAATCTTTCATTTATAGCTAAAGTCAATTGCCCATTTTGAGTTATAATTGCCTAATTAAACTAAACCTCTGCCCAATGCACTTTTCTAGTTTCCAAAGGACATGGTTTTACCAAGCAGACCTAGGACATCCTCGCCCAGGGTACCAAACTATGTCCACTATAAAAAGAACACCAAGGCATAGCAGAAAGAGGGGGGGGGGGGGGAAGAAGAGGGATTCATATGGAGGGAAAAAGGGAGAGTTCAAAGGTTCAAAAAGATAACTCTTAGAGCTTTAATAGCCCAGCAAGGGAGAGAAAAAGGAACAAAATAAGAGAGCCAAAATGGAGGAATTCGTCCCATATCCTTGAGATCATTCAAAATATCACTTAGCCTCCAAAGAAATATATGCCAAAACATGCATACATCAGATATCACTCTCTCCCACAAAATCCTCCTCACCTAATTATCTTGGAAGGCAATGCTCAAGCAAAATTACTTGGACTTGAGTTCCAAATCCCACAAGTCTTGTGCAAAAACACTAAGTCTGTGAGAATTTGGGCTAGGATCCTTGTGGTTGACTCATTCTCATGAAATTCATTTACATATATGTATATGTATTAAACTGTATATCCTAATTTAAGAAACTAACAATTATTTGAAGATATGTGTATTGTATAGTGTGTTCTTATGTAGGACCTATAGAGGTAAAGAGAAAGGGCAAAACTCCATTGCATAATAAGTATGGAGAAAGATCTTATAGTTCAAGGAATCAGTATTCTGGGTTCCATGGATTATAGACCTAGTACCCCTAGGAACCACGACATCTCGTTCGAGGAACCATGACATCACGTCCGGGGTACCATGACATCACGCTCGGGGAACCAAGTGAAGGAACTCTTTTAAATGTTCACACAATAAAAGATAAGCCTTAAATATTCTATTTCAATCTTCTTTTCATTGTGAATATTATGAATAATTATTTTACTTATTTCGTAAGAGCAAATCATCATTTTATGACACTAAAACACTTATAATGATATTTTATTACTTAGGAGGAATCGCATTTTTGCCTTGAGGAGCTTTATGTGACTTGCGCACAAACCGGTTCATATAACGACCCCAATAGGCCGCAGAGAATCGGACCCAGTCAAACCATCCATCCTTGGAGGCCTAAGATCCCTTGTCATCATTGGACTTGGGTACTTTCAAAAAAAAAGAAAAAGAACCCACACAATCTTCAAATTAGTTTATGTAATTTGTTATTTTTGGTAATTTTTTATTTAATTTTCGTTATTTTAGGATTAGGGTATTTATTTCCTTGTTTTTAGGTGCTTTTAATGTTTTTTAGGTCAAATTTGGTTCTTGTTATGGTTAGGAATTAATTAAGACTTATTTTAGAATATATTTTTTTGTTTGTCAAGTTTTATAGAGCCCTTAAATAGCTCCTAAGTCTGTAAATGTTTTTGGAAGAGATTATTATTAATAAAATTCAGACTTTTGTCTATTGTTTTCTTTGGTGAATTCCAGACTTATCACCTTATGGATTCAAAGAACCCCTCGTGAATTTGAGGTTTATTACCAGAAAATAACAGTTTAATTTCTATTCTATCAAAGAGAGTATCGTGTGTGCTTTTTTCAGGCTTCCGCAACATCAATACCCCTAAAGTTTGGTTTAATGCTAGCTAAGTTTAAGACTTTTTAAAACTGACAAACTTTTTTTTTTTTTAGAATGCAAAACTGACCAACTTGGTCCCTAATAATTGTGAGAAAGAGAAAAAGAAGAAGAGAGTAATAACTAGTATTTAGGAACCATGTTAGTCAGACATTAACCCAAACTTTAGGGGTATTAATTATATTTTACCTAAAAGAATATTTAAATAGAGAGGTAAGATAATAAAGTATGAGATGTATTATGTATTTTGAAAGTGGTAATTTAAAATAAATAATTGTTTTTTTTTATAATGTTTTTTTTTTTTAAATTCTAGTTTCGGATTTCAATGTTTTCAAGTGCTAAAATAAATGGCATTTTTGAAAACATAATTTTTAAAATAAAATAAAAACTAGATTTTCAAATAGTTTCAAAATAGAGTGAATTTAAATGATAAATATTAAAAATATATTATTTAGCAAATTTTGGGCTCGTTTGGTACGTGTATTTAAACAACAGTTTTCAATTTTTTTAAAAATATATGTGAGTGAAAAAGTATGTAAAAATACGTGTAATATTATTTAAAAATTAAAAAAATATATTTAAACACATGTTTCAAACTGACCCTTTATTTTTTAGTATTATGCTCCTAACAAAAAAAAAAAAAAAACTTTTTGAGTATAATACTTGACTACGTGTCATGGGCCACATGGCCAATCCGAAACACACAGTCTCTCTCTGTCAGAGCTCAGGGTAGCTTGTAAACTAAGCAGAAGACTTATATGGAAAGGTTTTCTTTTATTTTTTGATGAATTGATGGGGAAGTTTCAAGTCAATGCAATGCAATACATATACTAGAATGTTCTCACTCCTCAGCCCTCACCCTCTTCTTCCTCTTATTTAAATCTGTGTTTGTTTTTGTAAATTTTCTTTTCCTATGAAAGTTGGAGTTATTGAAAAATGACTACAAGCATTAAAGGAATGGAATCAATGCTAGTGGGATTCAGATTCCACCCAACCGATGAAGAGCTTGTGAGTCACTATCTCAGGCTCAAAATGGAAGGCAATGACTCCCTAGTCCATGTCATCCCTGAAGTTAACGTGTGCAAGTGGGAGCCTTGCGATTTACCTAGTATGTATTACTGACCAAAGTGTCAAAAATTTAATCTTTTTTAACACTTTACTATTACTTCAATTTCAAGAATTGATAATTTCAAAAAAAAAAATTTCAAGAATTGATTGGTTTGTATTTTGTAATCTATTTTGTTCTTGTTCATGCTCAATAGTACTATCTAGTGCAGTGTCTATATAGTTTTCAAAATTTTTTTTTTTATTCAATTCTTAGTAACCATTCATTAAAGTTGGGATTTTTTTGTTTCTCAAAAAAAATTCATGCTCAATAGTACAAGTGCTGTGTCTATTTAGTTTTCAATTTGTTTTTTTTTTTCAATTCTTAGTAAGCATTCATTACAGTTGGGATTTTTTTGTTTCTCAAAAAAAGTTCATGCTCAATGTACTAGTTTTGCAGTGTCTATTTAGTTTTCAATTTTTTTTATTCAATCCTTAGTAACCATTCATTAAAGTTGGGATTTTTTAGAGGTTTAATAGCTCAACTGGCATTTGCCATATTTCCAATGAAGATATCGAGGCCTCTCGTCCCAACAATTGTATTATAAATAAAAATAAAAGTTGGGATTTTTATTTTTTTGGTAACGAAGGGACTTGGATATTTCATGGTTGTGCAGAGTTCTCAGTGATCAAGTCAGATGACCCAGAATGGTTCTTCTTTAGTCCCCGGGATTTCAAGAACTCCAACAGCAACAGAACGAACAGGGCTACCAAATCCGGGTACTGGAAAGTCACTTGTAAAGATAGGAAGATCAAAGCTAGAGGCACCAACAATGTGATTGGTACAAAGAAGACTTTAGTTTTCTATAGAGGTCGTGTTCGTGGTGGGGTCAGGACCAACTGGGTTATGCACGAGTATCACCCAACTGCCACTCTTCCTCACCAGGTTGGTGTTCTTCATGTTAATGCTCTTAATTTGGTACACATGAAGATGATGTTAAATTATGCATTTTTATTGGGATTGTGGTAGGCATAAATCTCCTTGGTTTACGCGTTTTATTATTTCTTGGTAAGTATAATTTACTTTCCATGAAAGTGGAAGACGAAATCAAGAAATTGATTTCAAAATAGACCATTATGGGATTGATTGGTAGAAAAATTCATAGGATTGATTGGTAGAGAAATTCATAGAATTGAGGCAATCAATATGCAATTTAAATTATTTTTTACTTTTGTATGTAAATCCTATTATAAATTAGTCCACTTTAGACTTGTCTCATGAATGTAGACCATTAGGCCAAACCACTTAAACTCTCATGTTTATTCTTCTCTTTTATTTTTTTCTCCATCACAATTTCTACATTATGCATGCAATTAGAAGATTACTCTATGCATTTAAGATAATTCTTAACATAGTTTTCTTGTTGCGAGTTTCTGTTATAAGTGGATCAAAAAAATATTTGGTCTAAAAAGTTTGCCCACTGTCTAATTCGATTGTTTTTTGAGTTTTAAAAGCATTAATCAAATCCTTGAAAATGATTCAATTTGGCACAGTGCAAACTACTAGTTGCACTAAAGAGCATGTTTATGATTATATATATATTCTTCTAAAAAAAAAAAAAATTGATTATATATATAGCTGTCTAAAAAAATATACGTGAGCAGCACGAATGGATAAAAAGTGACCAATTGGTAGGGACAACACTATGCTGGGATGAAGGGCCTATCCCCCTTCTCCTCAAAAACCTTTAATTGTGTTAAATAACTTATATTTATTATTTATGAAAATTAATTTTTTTTAGGAGTTTAGCCCCATAAAAATATGTAAAGTTGGCCCCCCAAAAAATAAACTAGTCCTTTTTTTTAAGACGCTAAAAAGAAGTTTAGAAAAGATAGTAATATATCATTACAAAATTATAAAATTATAAATATGTTATACAAGCTTATAAACGCCCCACTCAAATTCATTATATATATATATATTAGTAACCAAAACTTAGAGAAAATTCAATTAGATTTTGATTGAATACTCAATTTTGCGTCATGTTTCCCATTTAATTTTTAATTTTGTGTCAAGTGAATTATTGAATGTAAAAATCGAAGAGTCCAAATTCAATTAAATTCTAAATTGGATTTCAAATGGAGTCTAATTTTTCGCCATGTGTCCATTTAAGTTTTTAATTTTTGTGGCAAATGAATTATTGGATACAAAGGCTGAAGAGTCTAAAACCAATTAAATTCTAAATCATATATATATATATATATATATATATATATATAAATGAGAAACCATTACATATTTTAGAAATGTATGGTTTAAAAAAAATGTAAGCTAATACCATGTATAATTTGAATCTCTTCTAAAAATATTTATATAATTTGAACTATATAATTGTGATTGTTTTTAATTGTATTTGTGCATAAGCATGAAACTACACACTAGTTATATATAATACATGATAATTTTTTGGGCATGTGGCTAAAGAAAATTCATCGTCAAATTTAAAATAAAGGACCTATTTGATTAATACTTTTGAAACTTTGGACTTTGGAGACCAAATTAAAAAAATGGATAAACTTTAAGGGCCAAATGTGGTTTTGCCCATTTAAATTCCATTAAAAAGTTAATTGGTGAATTTGTAATTTTTCACATCGGGTATAAGTAATAATCACATTCATAGACTTGGTTTTGGATAATTGTTATGCATTACCTTAAACTTCAAGGCCCCTTTGCCTGAGATTTTTTTTTTTTTTTTTTTAATTTTAATTTAATTTATTTTATTTTATAGAAACGAGGGTATCCAAACTTCTTTGAATATCTGATGGACATGTATAGTTCTCCTGTCCCACACACACCGGGTTATTATAGGGAGGAATCCCTTAGGGGTGACCCCAAGATACTGACAATAGATTTTGAACCCAGGATCTCGTGCGGCCTTGGGATCCATATGGTCAACCCTTGAGGTTCTTAAATGTTTTCAAATTGCCACAAACTTTCTTTGTTTTATAATTATTGTTTACAACAAGAGATTCTGAACTTCATTGTTTGTATCTCTAAAAAGTAAAAACTAAGGGGCTGTTTGGTAAGTCATTTTAAACATATGTTTTTAGTTTTTAAACAACATTACCACTATTTCCACAAATTTTTTCACCCACGCGTACTTCCAAAAAAACTGAAATGTGTTATTTAAACACATGTACCAAAACGGGCCCTAACATTTCTAAACAGAAAGTGTATTACTACTTGATGGATGCTTAATGTCATCCTAGACTGTGACTGATGTGAGTAGAAAAGTTTAAGTATATGCTTCTGATTTTGATGTTTGAATTTTGTTTTTTTGTTTTTTCTGAAACTTTTGTTATCTACTACCACAAAGTAATAGTGGCTCATTCACTTGTGCAGAGGGCCTTTGTCCTCTGTCGCTTAAAAAAAAAAACAGATGAGAAGACTAATGTGACAGCCCGTGATGAAGGTGAAGAAAGCAGCTACATTGCTTCTGATTTTGAAAATCCAATGCCAGAGGATACAATTCCAGAGGTAAAAAGGAGCATGCCATATGGATATTTCCCATATCAACTTCTTATATGGACCATGAGAAGCATATTTGAAACTGATGCCTGTTTGTTTACAATTCTTAATTCAGGTACATGATCAGACAGAAGAAGACTTGGAATCAGCCCTTATGCTGCTGCATCAGCTGCAGGATTATGACGCCTCTTCCTCACAGCTTCCATTATACAATCAGCAGGAACCCTCTTTCGTGGATTCCACATTTACCAATGGCTGTAATGGACTGCAATTTCAGTCTGATGATAATGAACATGAAGAGGATCAAAGAAAGTTTGTCGATTCACTTTTTGTTGACCAGGATGAGCACCCCCATGAAGAAATACTGCACTTGAGTCACACAGATGCTGACACAGCCCAAGCAGAGGTAGAGGTAAACATATATTCTCCAACAGCTATTGGAGAATCTCCAATAGCTAGTAAACTGTAAATCTCCATAGCAGAATATTAACAGGAACATTGTAATAATATGAATCTCATATTATTACAACGTTTATGTGATAATTTCTTATAAATCTTTAAAAAATCTTCATGTCGAATGAAGATTTTGAGGTCTTTGATGTTTTGCACTGGTCAACCACCTATATATTGCTGCGTTACTGGCACTGTAGGCTTTCAGAACTTCTGTTTTTGAAACTGGCTGTTTAGGAAACTTGGAAAATTAACTTGTCCACTGAATTCTATACGTTACAGTGTGCTATGATTGAATTTGGAACTGTATCCTTTTCTGACGATAGCCAACATAGAGAAGATTTCTTGGGACTTGATGCTCCTTTTGACCGTCTACCAGCACCTGAACCTAAATTCATATGTTGCATTTCAAGAGTCTGTTCAGAATCTAGTCCAGAATCTCCTCCAAAGATAAGAACCTCCAAACCTCAACATCACCGAAGATCCCACCACGTTGTAGGACAAACAGCTGCTCAGAGAAGATTCCATTTGAAGAGTAACAGTTCACTTAAAATAGTGACCCAATACAAGGTGAGAGAATTAATCAAGCTGCAGCATATGATGAATAGATGACTGTCTCTACTGAGACATTCTTACATGGAAGTAAAATTTGTTTCAGGTTACTTGTATGTTTGCTATTATATTTTGACTCTATATGATTTCCTTTTGCAGGACAAAGATGCTTCAAGGCACAATGTTACTGTTGATCTTCCCAAGGAAAAAAATGTTACTGAGTCTAACAGAGAGCAGAAAATGGCCAAAGGCACCAATGCAAAGGAAATCCTGAAATCAACAAGAGATGGGTTAGCTGGCAGTGATCGGAAGGGTTATCTCAATTTCCAAGAGACATCGCTTCTAGGCCATGAATCTAGTCCACCCTGGGCGTATTTTTTCAATATACTAATAGGTATTTTATTATTTGTGGTTGTTATTTGGGGAGTGGTGATATGTGGAAACTGGTGCTAAATTCAGACAAAAAAAAAGGTCAACTTCGCCTGAGGATGCTCTTCTTACGGGAAATGTTTTCCCACATTTTGTCCCAAGAAGAGACATGCAGTGGCCAGATGGGTATAGTCTCTCATAGCATTTGTCTTTGTTGTCCTAATCAAATGTCGATACCCGGTATAAGTAGTGTTTCAGACTTCAGTTTTAGTTAATCAGATATGGCTTGATCTGTTATCATCTTTTCAAAAAATGTATCAAGAGTTATATTGTTACTTCAGATTTGAAGATATTCTGAACCTTAATGTTGAATGTTAAATTTTATGCATGTTTCCTTTCCTTTTAATGTGTGTGTGTGTGTATATATATATATATATATATATTTATATTTATATTTATAAAAGTTACACAAGCACTTATTTCCATTTTTTTCACACATGCTTAGATTTGCGTTTGGAAATCATTGTTCCATTTTGATTCCTGCATTTGGATGTTTGGGACGGTTGTCTATAGATATTTTGGAACAGAACTTGCGGCTGCCATTTTCCACTCCCGAGCTTGTGCTAATTTGTTTCCTAGTGGCTCAAATTTAGAACAGAGATATGGTATGGAACACTGGAGATATTTGTTCATTTTAATGCATATATATTGTCTTGATCATTTCGTTTATTAGCAATTGTTGCCATGTTCTACCTGGAGTTTCCAGAGCAAGGTTAAACAATCAGAGAAATTGGTCTCTCTATGAGTCTTATTTCCATGATTTCACATGGTTCTGTAAAACTACAGTTTACTGTGGTTTTCCAAGTGCCAACTTCGAAGGTGGTCAGTTGTTAGGGGTTGAGTATGCTAAAACTGGGACCATGTTCTAATTTTGGTGATTGCATGAATCTATTGGACAAGTCTCCTAGTTAAGGATTTAGCTATGAAGATGCATCTATCTGCCACTTCACTAAAGCTTTTATACTTTGATGGGGTGAAAAGTGGGTGAATAGAAAGTGAGTGATAGAAAAGTGAAAGGAATAAGAGTTTTCTTTGGTTTGGTTTGGCTTGCGAAAGAAAATGGGTAGGAAAGGTAGGTTTTAAGCATTTCCCACTTGAGTCTAGCAAAACCTCATCTCCCCGAAATGGGGAGAAAGTGAGGGTTAGAAGGGAAAATTGCATATATAGTATGTATTGTATACTTATAGGTAAACCTAACAACAGCAAAATAAAGATACACTACAATAACACTGCGCACCTTTGGCGTGATGATTACTTTACAAGTATAAGTGTTTGTGGAGTGTAAGGGGCAAAAGTTGAGATTCAAGTCTTCAAGAGGGAACTTTACACACATATACACTTAGATTAATACTACAACAAGCTGTTTGATTTATTTGGTGTTGGTTCTGTGGTTTAGGGAAGAAAAAAAAAAAAAATCAACAATTCAAAATTAATTAGCAAACTCACAACAAATCAGCTGAATTTTCATTAATTATTTTAATCATTTAATGCAAATTAAATTTCATAAAAAATACTAAGATAAAATCAAATGATTTATTGTAAGCTTGCTAATTAATTTTGAAATTTTTTATTTTTTCTAAACCGTGGAACCAACAATTTTAATCATTTCACAGCACTGTAGGAGAATATGTTACATATTTCTCAATCTATACAATGAGTTCACTAACACACCAGCCCCATGATACAACAATCTAGCTGCATACATTGTAAGCTCCATCAGTTTGCACTACATCATAGAGCAAAAGCTCCACCAAAGAAACGCTCTTCTTTACCCACAAAACAATCTAAAAAAGGTATCCACTCTATACACATATATCTCTTATATCATATTTGTGTATATACACTCATAAGTCATTTTAGATACACATCTCAAGAGTGGTAATAGTGTAATACTACTTTATACAGACATAGAATATATATGAGTTATAATTAGAATTTAACATCAACATAATATAGCTCATAAGTTAGCTCGTCATGCTATTTGTGTTTCGGATGTTGTAGTGTGGATGGAGGATGTTCCACCACTTTTATTTCCTGTTGTATTGGCTGACATAGTCGGTTTTTCTTAATAAAATAAGTTAAGTTCTTCCTCAAAAAAAAAAAAAAAAAAAAAAAAAAAAAACATAATGGAAAAATAAGTTACAAAGATAATGGGGGTTAATGTGATATTAATTTATTTGTAACAACAATTTGAGTTAAAATGATATAATATTATTTCATAATAAATTTTATAACAACAAAATTATAAATACAATTATTTATTTATTTAATTTTATTAAAATAAACCAACATTTGGTAAGGATAGGGCAACTGGTGAAGATACCATAAGGTGGTGTTTGGTACGGGGAAATCCACATTACTCTTGACATTCAGATTACTAGGAATGTGATGCCTTGCAATCTAGATGCCTAGGAATGTAACTAATCCTATGTTTAATTTAATTGAGAATCTTATTAGATTCCTAGAAATGTGAGATTATAATTGTGGAATACAGAAATTTAAATAAGGTAATAGTGTCACATGTCATACCCATGGCCGAGGAGTCCATGCACTCGGATGGTAAAATTAGAGGGGGGCCACATTGGGGAGGAAGAGCTTCAGAGAAGGGGTTAGTCTTGATGTGATTGGAGGGATGGTAGCTGCCACCACATTTATTGCACCTCACCAAACCCTCTGGCCGCATTTATGTGGAGAAGACCCCTGAACAGTACTGTCTTGGTTGCTGCGACTCATAGAAGACTGGGGAGAGCGTCTGATGGGACAAGCACTCAAGTAGTGGCCTGCATAATCAACAAATGGAGGGTCAGGATCAGCGAAATGAGCATATATAATGTGAGAGATCCTCCAGGGATGGGGGATTGGGAAATCTGTAGAGAAAACACTATAGCAATAAGAACTAAAATTGTATCCAAGTCTAAAAGAACTATATTGAAGAACCACTCTCCTCGGACTTTGCCGAGGAATGATTTCTTTGCATAAAGCCTGTCTTTCTTTGCTTTCTTATTATCTTTAATCCACTGTGTGTGTTGCTTGATCCATTGAAGCCTAGTTTTTAAGCCCACTCTCTACAAATTCATTGTGTTGGGCTCTTTGGGCCTGAATCCCTCGACTTTTTGGGCTTAGGAACCAAAACGCTGCCCTTACAATAATGTTTGGTTTAATCCTAGGAATCTTAACTGAATTATTTGTTTTTCCCATTCTATCCTTAGATTTGTAAATCCAATATAAGTATTATTTTTTAAAAAATCTTCCTCTAAATAAATAATGAAAAACAAAATATAAACTATAAATTATGACAAATTCATTAAAACTATAGTCTAACATTTCAAAATGACAAGTACAATACAAAAATAACTATTTAAATTCTCAAATGCTTTATTCTTAATAATAATTTTTAAAAGAGCTTAATCCATAACAAAACAACCTGACGACGTTTAGGTCTATAAGACCATAGAAGTAGCAATAAAAATAAAAGTAGTTCATCACCCATGCATTTGTGAGCACTTGAATAACATAATCATACCTAATGTCCCTAGGCAATGAGTAAAAATAATCACATTTACGTGTATCAGCCGTAAGCAATTCTCTAGCTTTGATTCCTTCTAATATAGAAAGTCCTTCAATTTTCAATAGCTCATTAAATACTAACATTCTTCTCTCAGCTTCCTCTGACTCAATCTTGAAGCAAGATGCAATGGTGGCCATATGTCCATTAGTTTCTTCATACTTTTTATTTTATTTTTTTATTTTTTTTATTTACACGTGAAACCTAAATAGAACTTTGTTAATGAATATATCAACAGAGTTGTCTATTCTGTTTATGTTGTTTTGGCGAGAAGAGATAAAGACAAAGGAAAAGATATTGATGATTTATTTTATATTTTATCTCAATTCCTTAAATGATAAGGAAAAAGGGTTAAAATTGTCAATTTATAAAAAAATACAATTTCCTTTAAACTTGGGAATCTGGATACTCATCTGTTTTAAAGGGAATCCACATTCCTACTGAATGAGGGTTAAAGGGGGAATCCAGATTCCCCTGGCATCTGATTCTCTAGTGTGATTTGCAACAAAATATTGGAATTTTTAAACATTCCTGCGAATCCTAAAACATTACCCCGTACCAAACTCCACATAAGTGTAAAGGAAAAAGTCTGCCAATGGAAAACAAAGGATAGTGCTAACTATCAAGAAAATATTGATGGATTTGATACATTGAACATGCCAAATGTTGGATCATATTCTTCAATGCTCCCTTACTTGTGTTCATGCGAAACATCATCAAAAAGGCCAAAGAAACAATCTCAAATGCTTGAAGCACAAATTGAAAATTTTCAATTTGGAATTTACAATGTGGCAACAATTATAAAGCAAGGAAATGATATTTCTAAGGAGGGGCTTGCCATCATAGAGAGTGGATTCCCACATTGTTATTTTGAGGAGAAAATATTTATAGAATTGATGAGGATAAATACATGCACTAGATCACCTCCAACTTGATGCTCTCCTAATTCTTATTAAGAATCCAGGAAAAATAGAGTATTTTTTGGTATTCTATCTTATTATAGGCGTAAAATTTTATCATCTAAGATGATGTATGGACCAAATGCTCCTTAGAAGTTGGATAATCTTTTGTTAAAATTTTTGAAAATTCACTTTGGGAAGAAGACTACTAAATGATGTGATGTCAAGGTTTTGAAACTCGGACCGTTCATTGAACAGTAAAAGAGAGAGGTTCAAGGTTTTTGAGGTCGAACCGAGGTTGAACCGGGGTCGAACCGTGATGCTTTCATAATTAATTAAAGCCTAAATATAGATATAAAATTTGTAAAACTAGCAAAATTGACTAATATATCTATATATGTGAGGAAAATTTAATGATTTTCAAGCATATATTTAATAATTAAATAAGAAAGTTAATAAAATAAAATAATAACCATGAAAACATTAAAATTTATGATTAATTTTTGAAGTAAAGTTGAATATCTTGAAGGATTTTAATTATAATTTTTTTTTATTCCTTGTAAGAGATGGATAATTTAATTAAGTAGAATAAAATTGTGTTAAGTTGTTTTTATAAAAAAAAAAAAAAAATTTGCTAAGGGGTTGGACCTCACTGTTCTTGCCACCGGTTCTGCATGAACCGTGTGGTCCAACCCCGGTTTTAGGAGTTTACGGAATTGCCACATATGCCCGGTTCTCTATGCTTAAAAAAATGGATTTCAATCCGGTTCCCGATTTTCCCGGTCCGGTCTGAGTCTGAAAACAGTGTGCGATGTGTGGTAGTAGCAGTTAAATTGCATGGTACTAAAAAATGCAGGAAGTAATTTGCTTACTTTTGAAACGCTTTAACTTTGTATATGGTGGAGTTTATGTAATAGCTAATGAGTTTGTAATTGGTGAATACAATGGAAGATCAGGTTTTATGTACATGAATAGTAAGGATGATGGTTTTCTTTTAATTTGGGACTATCATAACAGATGTGACAAAGAAAGAAGTTGAGATAATAGGTTAAACTAACATATTTCTTTAAATTTAGTTAATCACATTATTTTTATTAGATATAAATTATAAAATGAATGGATAGGGAAAGAAGTTTAAATAATGTAATAATTATGAGGTGTCCTTTTTTATTAATTCTTTTTGTATATGGAGTTTCAATTTAACAAATTCAACTAATCACTTTTTTTTTTTGGTTATAAACAAAAATGGATGAGTGAAGAAAAATAAAATAATATAGTAAGTGTGATTTGTTAAAATTTTATACTTGTCATCTTTTACGAATTTAATTAGTAAGAAGTAATATTTTTTATATAAAAATTAAAAAAAAAAGTTACTTCTTATATACTATGTAATAGGGATATAATAGTAAATTCATACAAATTACATTTTTCATCATTTTATTTTTCTCATGAACCAAACAAAAGATATATATATATATATATATTTATATATATACATTAAATGGTGCTCCTACTTATAGATTTCTAAAATTGGAAAATTACTTCTCTCATAATTTGTTAATATGATAAGTTATGAATGGTGAACTCAACCTACCAATAAAATTAAAAGTATGGAATAGTTGGTGGGCTTAGTTAGTTAACTAATAATGTCTCTTGTGATCGAATAAGAAATACAGTAAAGTCTATAGCAAAAACTAATTAGTGTCTTAGCCAGATAATAAAAGCAATCATTGATTCATTATGGAACAACGTCATATGTTGAAATTCTATTGTATTTAAAAAAAAAAATTTCTCTTTACATTGAGTGCAATATACGAATGGAGAAAAGAACACCCATTTCCCTCCTCCTCTTCACTGTTTGCCAAGTTTTGCAAGTACAAGGACAACTTTGTTAAACTTAAGGGTTTGTTTGGGATCTGCTTATTTTGCTGAAACTGAAATTTTTTTGCTGAAAGTACTGTAAATAAAAGTAAAAGTTAGCTGAAATAGTATAGTGGGATCCATGAATATTACTAAAAAGTGCAGTGTGACCCATGAATAGTAACAAAAATAGGCTGAATAGTAAAATAAGTTGGCAAAAATAATTTTTGCCAAACGAACACTTAACTTGAATATAATTCTTCATTAAGAAAAGGGGGAAAAAAACTAGAATACAATTAAAAAGGGATTACATCAAATGAATCTTTGAGCGCATGATGTTAAGGGTGGCTCGATATTGTTGGTTAAAGAGAACAATTCCAAAGGGGATTTTTTTTATTTAAAATATACTATTATAAAGTTTTACATTTAAAAAATCATTCTTCTTTTCTTTTAAAATGCAAAATTATTCTTCTAAAAAAAAGCAAAATTATTTCTATCTCTCCAAAAATGAAAATTATTAATTAAGTTTATTTATTTAGATTTTACTAATACCTACTTTTCAATTAATAATATAATTAATCTACCTAATTTTCTCGTAATGTAATTCATTTAAGTATGATTTTATCTATTTTAATTTTGAATAACTTATTATTTGCAAGCAAAAATTTCCACAATTTTGGTTTAAAAGTGCCAAATATAGACCAATTTTGACAATTGATTTGGGGAATTAATTCTCGCTCCTACAGCCCATAGATAATTTCATACCTGCCATAAAATGATTAATAAAAGCTCATATGTGAACAATATTTTATCAAATCACTTGTCGTAGTACATTAGGTTCTTCAAACAAATTTAAATATATAGTTGCATTAAATTAATTGTCCTTAAAAAGATAATATTATTTGTGTTTCATTGGCCAATATAATTTTATGTGTTTGAATTTTTATAGAACCTAATTTATTGGATATTTTTATTCCAATATTCATATTATGACAAAATTTAATATTGTTTTAATAAAAATTATTTAAATTGATATTATGTTGATAATATTCAGGTATCTAGCAGCTTTTTTAATTCAAGTTTTGAAAATAGGATTTTAGTGCATTTCCATTCGATGCTCTAAAACTTGTTTTTAGTTATTTTGCATTTTATTGTAGCACCAACTGCTTAGAAAAAAGAAAAAAAAAAAAACACACCTAGTGCTAGATTTTTTGCGTTTTGCTAACATTATAGATGTTTATTGTAGTAATATCTGTATCTTAATTAAATATTATTATTTTATTCCACCCCTATTTATTTTTAATCTTACTAAAAGAATTAAGTATGAGAAGTTGAATGTATTATTAAAATAGTACTGTAAAGAAAAAAAAGAATTTTAAATAGCAAGGTAATAGAGTATGAGATGTATGATTAATAATGTATTACAGTATTAAACTAATGTAAAATAAATAAAATAGATTTTTGGTGATGAAAAATATTTTTTTTAATTAATTAATTAATTTTTTGCATTTCTGGATGTGAATAATGATTTAAAAAAATACGCTAGATTTTGATTTTGAAATAATTTCAAAGTAGTGTGAATTAAATAATAAATATTAAAAATATATTATTTAGCAAAATTTACCTTTATAGGTATAATACTCGACTACGTTTCAGCAAAAAAAAAAAAAAAAAAAACCTGGACTACGTGTCAATCTCTCTCTTTCTTTGTCAGAGCTCAGGGTAACTTGTATACTAAGCTGAGCAGAAGACTTGTAGGGAAAGTTTCAAGTCAAATGCAATATATATATATACATATACGAACAATTCTAGGACATTATAGATGGCTCTCGCTCCTAGCTCAGTCCTAAATCTCTTCTTCCTCTTATTAAAATCTGTGTTTGTTTTTATATTTTTCTCTTCTTATTAATGAAAGTTGAAGTTATTGAAAAATGACAAGCATTAAAGGAATGGAATCGATGCCAGTGGGATTCAGATTCCACCCAACCGATGAAGAACTCGTGGGTCACTATCTCAGGCTCAAAATGGAAGGCAATGACTCCCAATTCCATGTCATCCCTGAAGTTAATGTGTGCAAGTGGGAGCCTTCGGATTTACCTAGTATGTACTGCATTATCTTACTGACCCAAGTGCCAAAAATTTAATTTTAATTTTTTAAAACAGTTTTCTCTTACTTCAATTCCAAGAATTAATTGGTTTGCAATCTATTTTGTTCTTGTCCATGATCAATAGTTAGTTTTCATACTTTATTATATTCAATTCTTAGTAACCATTCATTGAAGTTGAGAGATTTTGCATGAAGTGTTTCCAACAGAGACGTTGAGAAAAAAAGAAAAAGAAGAAAAAAAAAAGGGTGTTTTTGTAATGAAGGGTCTTGCTTGTTTCATGGTTGGGCAGAGTTCTCAGTGATCAAGTCAGATGATCAAGAATGGTTCTTCTTTAGTCCCCGGGATTACAAGAGCTCCAACAGTAACAGAACGAACAGGGCTACCAAATCCGGGTACTGGAAAGTCACAGGTAAAGATAGGAAGATCAAAGCTAAAGGCACCGACAATGTGATTGGTACAAAGAAGACTCTAGTGTTCCATAGAGGTCGTGTTCGTGATGGGGTCAGGACCAGCTGGGTTATGCACGAGTATCGACCAACAGTAACTCTTCCTCGCCAGGTTGGTGGTGTTCATGTTAATGCTCTTAATTTGGTACACACATGAACATGATGTTAAATTATTCATTTTATTGGGATTATGATAGGTACTTTCCTTGTTTTACATGTTTTACTGTGTGTGCAATTAGAAGATTACTATGTATTTAAGATAATTGGTAACAGAGTTTTCTTGTTGCGAGTTGATGGGTTTTATTATAAGGGGGTCAAAACCATATTTGGTCCATAAAGTTTGTCCAATCTTCCCATTCCATTGTTATACTGTTCTATAAAAAATGTAAAATGTTTCAATTTGTCCCTTACACTACAGAGCATGTTTATGATAAAAAACGGGAAAAAAAGTTGACTTAAAAAATATAAGTGAGCTGCACAAATGGATAAAAAGTGAGCAGTTGGTTGGGACGAAACTATGTTGGGATTAAAGGGCTAATCCCCTTTGATAGGCTAAGAATATATTGATCGCTTGTGATAAATTAACCAATTAATTAGTCAAGTGAATTAATTAAATTAATTAACATGCAATACGCATGGTAGCACAAACAAATCACCAACTAAGTTAATATGTAGCGGAAAATAAAGTTGATACGGTGATTTGTTTATGAATGAGGAAAACTTACACGGCAAAAACTCCACCGGGTGATTTTAAGGTCACCACTCCCGAAATATTATTTCAACAAGCGGTTACAAGTAAAGGAATTCCAGTACCTTATACCAACCTATAGTTGAATCCTTACCCCAATACCCAATTGGACTTGTTCTATAGTGACAATCTCTCCTTTCAATGCACGGCTCCCAGTACGTGACTAATCAATCGATGCACGGATCCCAGTACGCGGCTTACATACCAACTTGAGAAAGATGTTGGTTGCAAAGTTCTTCAGTTCATCAACACGATGAAGATCATGAAGCTCATTGGTTACAAAATCCTACGGTGTATAAACACAGCAGCTTCTTGAAGAGAAAGATGAACTAGGGAAAATTGTCTCCGGTTCACAATATGCTTGTGAAAAACTTTTGCATTGATGTGCATCCGCTGTGACGGCCTTTAAAACAATCCTTATATATGTTTAGGGTTGTGAGAAAAGAAAGCCCAAATGTGTAAACACAGATTGGAGTAAAATAAGATCTGAAAAACTGATTTTCTTAAATCTCGATTGATAGGGTATCTATCAAGCAGCTGTCGAGTATCGGGCTAAACTGCCTTTTAAACTTCAATAGATGCTATTTGTCGAGCTAGCTGTCGAGTTTTAAAATCCAACACTTCTTCACTTGTTTCTTGGACAGACTTGCATGGTTTTAACACTTGAACTTGAAATCTTGTTCCTTGAAGCATTAAACATATCCTAGATCTACTCAATTACAAGTAAAATGCGTTTTGTCAAAGAATTAGCTAATTCTGTATTGACATATGTTCCTAACATGATTCATATATATCCTAACAATCTCCCTCTTTGGCAATCCGTGACAAAACCACAACAAACAAATGAACATATAAGAGAAGTCATAAATCACTCAACTCATATTCACTTGTTGAATACAATAAAATATATCTTAACACAAATTCTTGAAAAACTTTGCAAGAAGAGAGTTCATGGCAAGAAAGACTTTGACAACCTATATTTCTGAAACACTTTAAACAAAACTCATCACGGCATCTTAGTGTGAAACAGAAATAAAAGATTGCATACAATATATAAGAAGCATGTGCATAAAAAGAGAAAAGAAATAACACATGTAGAGATAGGTGAAAGAACTGTAATAACAACCTTATCATATATATATCATAAGTACAAAGTTTGTTATCACAAAGTAAAAACAATGTATTTATAAAAAAAGAAAAGAAAAAAAATACATAAGTCTTCACTACATCCCTAAAAAAAAACAACACTCCCCCTATCACAAAAATGTTCTATGCTAACTCTCCACTAAATACATGACTACTCTCATCCCAAAACTACTTCCCCTTTTTGTCACGAATGACAAAGGGTAAGTAAATCAAGCAATTATGTCATCATCACTGGAAGAGCTAGCATTCTCATCCTCATCATCATCATCATCATCGTCGTCGTCGTTGGAGTCACCATCATCGTCCTTGTCCTCAAATGCCTCTAGAGAAGGAGAGGGAGACTCTAGAAGCCACAAAGGCGAGCCTGCCGTTGAGAAATACGGCCGACACGGGTGTTCACCTGACATAACTCATCACTTAGTGTGTCAATGTGAGCATCCATGCGCTGCAGCTGCACCATGACCGCCTCAAGGGTCACACCACCTGTCGATGAAGAAGGAGCGGATGTGGAAGGAGCAGAAGAAGCCGGAGGAGTCGCTGTCTCTGTCCGTGGCCGCTTTGGTCGAAGTTGGGCCTCGCTCCGTCTAACGGTCGTAGTGTCTATGGCACACATAGGAGAGAAGTGTGTAGACTCTGGATAGGAGACAGAAAAGTGGCGGAGAATCCGCGTGATAGCCAAAGGAAAAATGAGTTTATTATGGGTCGCCGTATCCCTATAGACATCTATGAGGGAAAGAATGAAGTGAGAAGGAAAGTCAATAGAGAGTCCATCAAGGAGGGACAATAAAAATCGAGCACAAGACTCTGTGATAGAGTTATAGTAAGACAAAGGATGGAGAACGAATGTCATCACTATGTTAAGAAATCTCAGACCTTTTGCAAAACCCGAGCAAGGGGTGTTTTGACTGTCACCTCAAGATGAGGGTGTTTCACAAAAGTGAGACGAGAGCTCGTCTTTAGACACAATTCTCAGACGCTCACAACCGGGGTAGTTAGCAAACTCTACCCTCGGAACATGTAGCACCTCGGATATAAGATCCGGAGTGATTACAATGCGCGTACCTCGAACGCGAGTGATAAAATAAGGTACTGTATAATCGAATCCATGCATATTGGAGTAAAACTCTTATATGATAACGGAGAGACAAGTAACCGGGATGCCACACAATGACTCCCAACCCCTACCGTAGATGACAGTGGGAAGGTCAGTATTGGAAAAATCCGATAGAATGACTTGGCGTTCCGAATGAATGCCTCGTCGTGAAAAGTTCTCCGAAAAGTCCTTACGGGCTTTATCATCACGGAACCGGACGTGAGATGGAGTAGAATCAGAGGAGGGAGAAGAAGAAGATGCCCCAGAACGAAGAGGGTTCCGGGAAGGAGTAGATTTTTGTTTAGGTGCCATAGAGCAACTAATCGAGAAAGAGAGAGAGAGAGAGACATGCAGAAAAGCACTAAATAATTTAATGTCTATATGATAGAAACAATTTGATACGTATGCATGAAAAATGCATAAACATGTGACATGCAATAGTAAAAATATCATGGGCTCAGCCCAATCCGATCCTATCAGCACACAACATTTTAACATAGTAATCACACATCTAAAATGCATGAACATTGTTAAAAATGCAAATGTGATGCAAAACATGAACATTTAGGATCATTTACGCAAAACTCATCCAAAAAATTTCACCAAAAACTTCATCAATTTTGAAAAACCCCAAAAATTCTTTAAAAACCCAAAAACCTAGGTCTAATGCGTGAAATGCAAGAAGAATGAAGGATTAAGGACCCTTACCAGAGAAGAAAAGCTTTATCTAGGCCGAAAAACACTTGGGAATGAGGTTTAGAGTGAGAGAGAAGTGTTTGGGAAGGTGAGAAGTCAGAAAGGATCGAGAGAGATTGAGAAAAATGAAATGGAAATCGCGCTGACCCTTTATATAGAAATCCCAGTTGCTCGATGGATCGAGAAGTGTTGAGAGCTATCAAGAATTAAAATAGCCAGAAGGAGCTATCGAGAAGCTGTCGAGAGGTGTTCACAGCAAAGTGACCTCGATGGATCGAGAAGCTATTGAGAATCTATCGAGCATACAGAAACTTTCTTGATGAATCGAGAAGCTGTCGAGAAGCTATTGAGCCAGATTTGAAAAACCTTGATGGATCGAAATTGCGATAACAGCTATCGAGAAATGAAGCTCAAGAGGCTTGATAGATAGCCTAGCTGTCGGAGGTATCAAGAAGCTGTCGAGATTGCTTAAAAACAGTTTTTCAAAGAAGAGAAAAACACAGATATGAATGCAATCAAACATGCTACTCAACCAAAAATCCAAACAATATTTTAAGCTCTCAAAAACATCTACCATCAAGAAAAATGTGAAGAATTTAGATCCAAAAACACACACACACACTAAACAAATCTAACCAATTTTATATTTCAAAAACAAGTCAAGACAGTTTAGTGAGCATATATTAACACATGTATTCCTTGTGATGGCCAAATCACATTGTACCTGTACATGTATCAAGAGTAGCAAAGAATATTGCGTGTTGTGTATGAAAAACATCACAAGATTGCATAAGTGTCTACATGTTATGACGATTTGAGATATGAGAAAATCACTTTAACTCACACACAATCATAACTGCTTGATGGGGACTATCACCTTCGAGGTACATCCTATAACTCCCACATCTTCTAGAAGACACGCTTGTAATCATATATAAAGCATTTTGATTCTTTTTGCTTTTATTTTTCTTTTAAGCAAACCATGCATCGGCATATAAGAGAAAAAAAAGAAATACCCAATTATGTTAAGCTTTTGACATTACACTTTTGCTATGCCGAAGCATGCAGATGTCATTTCATGATTGGCGGGCAACAGTGATGAGATGGTTATTTATGCCTTTCTCTTAGGATTTTCTAGTCATTCTCGTAAAAAAGAGTGATACGAGTATTAAGTACATAAAATTACTTAATCTTACTCATTACAAACACGAGCCACAAAGCTCACTTGCTTAGTTGTGCATAGAGATGCTCATCCAAGCTACAAAAGATACAAAATTTAGAAAACGTTGTTTCAATGGCCATCCAAGGTATACAAGTACCATTGTACACAAAACACACACTGTTTTTGTATTTTTCTGATTTTTTCAATTTTTTTTTTGTTTTATGAAAAACAAAATAAAGAAAAACTAAAAATAAACAAATAAAAACATGTTAAACAAAGTAAAGCATAAATTAGACTGACTCAAAACAAGAAAGCAAAACATACAAGTAATGCATACTCAAAAACAAGAAGGGGGGAGAGAGAAAAAGTGATTAAATCACTTGGAGCATTTTTCCTTCCACACCTTGGAAGAACCTTTCCATTTTTCAAACCCTTGATCCGGCGTTGAGGGGGAAGAATTGAAACTGTTTAAGTTTGAAAGGAACATGAGGGCTTTAAGTAGATCTCCAAGAGGAGCAAAAAAGGATGGAAACTGATTCTGGTTTCCCGATGAGATCGTACTATTGCTCTGTTGAGTGGCTAACCACTTATAGCAATTAGGTCGAGTATGTCTAGTTGTTCCACAGTGATGATAGAGATGCTACTTCTTCTGTTTAGGCTTTTGAGTATTTCCCTTCTTAGCCCTAGGGTTTTTAGTTTCTTTCTTATCCAGCTTAAGGGGTGCACATAAGATAAATTTACCATTGTTTATGTTCTCACTAGCTAACACATTTTTCACATCATTGTTCTCAGATTCAACATTATTAGTAGGAGAAACAAAAACAGTAGTATTAGTAGAAACAATACTAGGAGAAGAGAAATTATACCCTAAACCGGTTCGATCGGAAGTAGATTTCTGAAGACTAAGCATCTCGTCAAACTTTGTACTTGAAGTCCTTTCTAGTTGAGCTCTGACTTAAAACAACTCTGCCTCAAGCTTCTTGGTCTTCTCAGTTAAGAAATTATTCTCAAATCTCAGTGCTCCAATGGTCTAATTGGCTTCATCAAACTTCGTGGAGATTTTTTCTCGTTCAAGCTCCACTTTACTGAGCTTCTTGGTGGCCAACCTATACAACTTCTCATACTTTTCTAAGATCTTGTATAATTTTGCATAAGCTGTGTGGATGTCATCTTGTTCATCCATCTTCTCAAATTTAGACTCCAACAAGTCCTCTTCTTCATCCTCTTCTTCATCCACATCTTCTACAATCCCCCCAGCAGGATTTACAGTGGCAGTGAAGGCATTTAGGATTCCATCATCCTCATTATCAGAATCATTCTCAAGCTTGGTGTCATTCAAAATAGCAGTAAGTGCCTTGCTCTTCCCAATGGTCTTGAGATACGTTGGGCACTTTTGTTTCATGTGACCGAAGCCTTGACACTTAAAACACTTTGGTCTTGAAGGAACAGTGTAATGACCGCCATCCCTAGCATCCTTCTTTCCTTTGTCTTGGTTCTTGAACTGAGACGAATTGGACTACTTGCGGTCTTTGTCAAATCCTTTGGCATTGGCATTGGTCTTGAGATACGTTGGACACTTTTGTTTCATGTGACCGAAGCCTTGACACTCAAAGCACTTTGGTCCTGAGGAAACAGTGTACTGACCGCCATCCCTAGCATCCTTCTTTCCTTTGTATTGGTTCTTGAACTGAGACGAACTGGACTACTTGCGGTCTTTGTCAAATCCTTTGGCATTGACATTCTTCATAAACTTTTTGAACTGCCTGGTGATATAGGATTTCATTTTAGAATCTTCATTGTCTAAAGACTCATCAGTGTCACTGCTCTTAGCCTTTAATGCCATGCTCTTGCCTTTACTAGCTTTCCCAATCCTTGTTAAACCCAACTCATAGGTCTGCAGATTGCTAACCAGCTCTGTCAAAGGAATTTGGTCAATGTCCTTTGATTCCTCAATGACAGTGATCTTGGCATGGAATCTCTCTAGAAGAGATCTGAACACCTTCCTAACAATCTTGGGTTCGGAAATGGTTTTCCCAAGATTAAACGCAGAGTTCACTATGTCCTTCAACATGACATAGAACTCATCAAAAGACTCATCCTCCTCCATCTTAATCTCTTCAAAGCTCGTAGTAAGCCTTTGAAGCTTTAAATCATTGACAGCCTTCGTTCCTTCATAGGTTGTCTGGAGGATGGTCCATACTTTCTTTGCAGTTTCAGTAGAGGATATCTTCTTGAACTCCTCATTCGTGACTGCACTGAATAAAGCGCATTCAATGCACTGCTGTTAAAATTAGCCGCCTTGATCTTAGCATCATCCCAGTCAGCCGGCGCTTTCTTTGGCTTGGTCCAGCCTATCTCCACAGCTTGCCACACTTTTTCATCTAACGACTGCAAGAAAGCTCTCATGCGTACTTTCCAGTATGCATAGTTAGTGTCATCAAATAAAGGAGGTATAATAAGAGACTGTCCTCTATCCATAACAAATAGGGGTCAATGGATCACACAACAAAGATTAAAACCTAATTAGAGTGTGCCTGCTCTGATACTACTTGATAAGCCAAGAATGTATTGACCCCTTGTGATAAATTAACCAATTAATTAGCCAAGTGAATTAATTAAGTTAATTAACTTGCAATACGCGTGCTAGCACAAACAAATTACCAACTAAGTTAATATGCAGTGAAAAATAAAGTTGATACGGTGATTTGTTTACGAATGGGGAAACCTACACGGCAAAAACCCCACCGGGTGATTTTAAGGTCACCACTCCCGAGAATTCACTATTATCACAACAAATGATTACAAGTAAACGAATTACAGTACCTTATACCAACCTACAGTTGAACATTTACCCCAATACCCAATTAGACTTGTTATGTAGTGATAATCTCTCCTTTCAATGCACGGCTCCCAGTACGTGACTAACCAATCGATGTGCGGATCCCAGTACGCAGCTTACACACCAACTTGAGAAAGATGTTGGCTGCAAAGTTCTTCAGTTCATCAACACGATGAAGATCACGAAGCTCCTTGGTTACAAAACCCTACGGTGTACAAACACAGCAGCTTCTTGAAGAGAAAGATGAACTAGGGCAAATTGTCTCCGGTTCACAATATGCTTGTGAAAAACTTTTGCATTGATGTGCATCCGTTGTGACGGCCCTTAAAACAATCTTTATATATGTTTAGGGTTGTGAGAAAAGAAAGCCCAAACATGTATACACGGATTGAAGTGAAATCAGATCTGAAAAACTAATTTTCTTAAATCTCGATAGATAGGGTATCTATCGAGCAGCTGTCGAGCATCGGGCTAAACTGCCTTTTAAACCTCGATAGATGCTATCTGTTGAGCTAACTGTCGAGATTTAAAATCCAGCACTTCTTCACTTGTTTCTAGGATAGACTTGCATGACTTTAACACTTGAAATTGAAACCTTATTCCTTGAAGCATTAAACACATCCTAGATCTACCAAATTACAAGTAAAATGCGTTTTGTCAAAGGATTAGCCAATTCTATATTGACACATGTTCTTATCATGATTCACATATGTCTTAACACCCTTCCCCTAAGAAAAAATTTAATCGTGTTAAGTAAATTATATCTATTATTTATCAAAATTTTATTAGAGTTTAACCCGGCAAAAAATATGAATTGACCCCAAAAAAATAAGCTAGTCTTCGTTTTTTTTTTACACTCGTAAGAAGTTTAGAAAATATAATAGTATTTCATTACAAAAACAATAAGATTATAAAAGCCCCACTCAAATTCATTATTTCATTGTCAAATAAAGTACCTAGTTGATTATTACGTTCGAAACTTTAGAGACCAGATTATAAAAATGGATAAACTTCAGGGGCCAAATGTGGTGTTTGACCATATAAGTTCCATTATAAAGCTAATTGGTGAAATTTTATTTTTCACCTCACGTACTTTTAAGTTATAATCACATTCATAGATTTGGTTTTGGATGATTGTTGTGCATTACCATAAACTTCATGGCCTTTTTTCTAAGATGTTCATCATTATTGTTCACAACAAGGGATTCTGAATTTCATTGTTTGTATCCATAGAAACTAACATTTCTTAAACAGAAAGTATATTACTACTACTTGATGGACACCTATGTCATCCTAGACTGTGATTGATGTGATTAGAAGAATTTAGGTATATGCTTCTGATTTAGATGTTTGAAATTTGTGTTCTTGTTTTTTCTGAAACTTTTGTTATCTACTACCACAAAGTAATATCAGTTCATTCACTTGTGCAGAGAGCCTTTGTCCTCTGTCGCTTAAAGAAAAAAATGGATGAGAAAACTAAAGTGACAACCTGCGACGAAGGTGAAGAAAGCAGCTATGTTGCTTCTGATTTTGAAAATCCAGTGCCAGAGGATACAAATCCAGAGGTAAAAAGGAGCATGCAATAAAAATTTTTAATCTCAACTACTTTATATGGACCATGAGAAGCAAATTTGGAACTGATGTCTGCTTGTTTGCGATTCTTTATTCAGGTATATGATCACACAGAAGAAGACTTGGAATCAGTCCTACAGCTGCTGCAGCAGCCGCAGAATTATGATGCGTCTTCCTCACAGCTTCCATTATACAATCAGCAGGAACCCTCTTTCATGGATTCCACATTTACCAACGGCCATAATGAAGTGCAATTTCAGTCTGATCATAATGAACATGGAGAGGATCAAACAAAGTTTGTCCATTCACTTTTTGTTGACCAGGATGAGTACTCCTATGAAGAAATACTGCACTTCAGTGACACGGACACTGACACAGCCCAAGCACGGGTAAAAAGCATATATTCTCCAACAGCTATTGGAGAATCTCATATAGCTAATGAACTTTAAATCTCTATATCAGAATATTACCAGGAACATTGTAATAATATGAATAAGTAATGCAGAAAGAATAGGAGGTTGACTCGTGCAAAACGTCAAAGAGCTCAAAATTTTCATTCCATATGAGTGAACCACCTATTCTCTCTGCATTACTGGCACTGTAGGCTTTCACAACTTCTGCTTTTGGACCTTGTTGTTTAGGAAACTTGGGAAATTAACTTGTCCACTCATTTCTATATGTTACAGTGTGACCACTTTCTGGGAATTTCAACATTGTTTAATGAACATGTTGCTCATAAAGAATACAGGCAAATGTCTATGGTTCAAAGTGGAACTGTTTCCTCTTCTAACCATTGCCAATACAGAGAAGAAACAAATGGTTTCCTTCATGATGATTTCTTGGGACCTGATGCTCCCTCTGTCAGTCCAGCGGCAGATGTACCTAAATTCATATGTTCCATTTCAAGAGTTAGTTCTGAATCTAGTCTAGAATCTCCTCTCAAGATAAGAGCCTCCAAACCTAAAAATCACCGAAGATCCCACCGTGTCGTAGGACAAACAGCTGCTCGGAGAAGATTCCAATTGAAGCGTAGCAGTTCAATTAAAGCAGTATCATCCCAAGAAGAGGTGAGAGAATCAAGCTGCTGCACATCACATCATGAATAGATTCTGTCTGTCTCTAATGAGACGTTCTTAAATGGGAAGGTAGCAAAATTTGTTTCAGGTTGCTTATATGCTAGCTGTTATATTTGGACTCTATATGAATTTCTTTTGCAGGCCAAAGGGTGCTTCAGGACACAGTATTACTGTTGATCTGCCTAAGGAAAAAACCTTTACTGAGTCTAACAAAGAGCAGAAAATTGCTCAAGGCAAAATAAATCCTGAAATCAACAAGAGATGGGTCAGCTAGCAGTGATCCGAAGGGTTATCTCATTTTCCAAGAGACATCTCTACTAGGCAATGAATCTAGTCCACTCTTAGTGTATTTTGTCTATATACTGATAGGTATATTTTTGTTTGTGGTCTTTATTCGGGAAATGGTGTCATATGGGAAATTGGTGCTAGCTTCAAAAAAAGAAAAAAATCATAGTCAATTTCACATGAAGAATGCTACTTCTATTTTTTTTTGAATAAGGAAATAGCATTCTTCTAGTGAAACTGACTTTAAGAATATTGTTTTTATGAAGTTAGCACCAATTTCACATGAAGAATTTCTTATTACTGGGTATGTTTCCACATTTCATCAAAACACTTGTAGTGCCAGATGTGGGTATAGAGTGTTTCAGTTTTAATTATTCGGATATCTGTTATCATATTTTTAAAAATGTGATTTGAAGATATTGTGAACATTATTAATGTTGAATGGAGAACATAATGTATGTTTTTATTTTTTTATAAATATTTTATTATATTGACAAGTTGAACACGTGAAATCCCTGGTCAGTTGTCAATGTAACCGGAAAACCTACAAAATTGCAATAATGGGGTTAGAGAGGCTCGAACTCGCGACCTCAGAATAACTCAACGAAGCTATGAGACCTACGCGCTATCCAACTGCGCTACCACCCCTTGTTGTCACTACGTTATTTCAATGATCATACTTGTGATGACAAGAGCGATTATGGTGTGGTTTGGATTGGGCGTCTACGTTTAAAGTTTGCGTTTTCTGACCCTTTTTTTTTTTTCTTTTTTTTTTTTTTTTTTTTTTCAGCCACACTGTTTGACCAAGTCAACCGTGAACAGTGCACGGATGCACTGTTCACGATCCCACAAATTCCACTTTTCAGCAACTTTTTCATTAAAAATGGGTCTCACGGTACTATTCACACATTTAAAATTATTTCGTTATAGTGTTTTCAGTTTCAGCAAAAATAAGTTCAATCCAAACGAACCTGCACGTTAGAACTTCGAAGACTAATAACTTTTGTTTCGTTTTGATTGTATCAGGGCTCATGCAAAAAGATTCTTTTTCATTTAAATCCTCCCATTCCAATTCCTTCGAAAAGATCCCTTTTCATTTAGTTGGAGGGGTGAAAAGTGTGGGATAGAAAATGATGGGAGGTTAGAAAAGTGGGAGGATAGAAAATATTTTAATTTTTCTCATTTTTGTTTGGTTGGAAGTGAAAAAGCAGAGGGATGGAAAATATGAATTTGTATAAATTTACTCATATATCATTGTTAAAAAATGATGCCCAATTAAAACAAAAAAGTGACAATCAACAAAAAAAAAAAAAAATGCAATCACCCAAATTTATTAAAAAAATAAAAATTATGTCCAGAAAAAAAAATTATGTCTAGTTAAAAAAAAAGTGAAAGGAAAAACAAAACAAAGCACCACGCCAAAGCCCTAGGAAATTAAAAGAAAAAAAGAGAGGCAATATCTCAAGAAAGTAAAAAAAAAAAAAAAATAAATAAAAAGAGAAAAGAAGAGAAGAGGCAAACGCCTAGTAAAGCAAAAGGCTAAAAAAGAAAAAAAGAAAAAAGAAAAAGAAGAACCAATTTGCACATGGGCATTTTTGTCATTCATTCATCAGATTTTTCCCACCAAATTTTCTTCTCATTTTAGAGAGAAAACTATCTGGTAAGTCCGAGGAGAAAACACCTAAGCTCTACTTTTTTTTTTTTTTAAGAGAAAAACCCAAGCTCCACTTAGTAATTAATATATTTATAGAAAATTTAAGGGTAAAATACACAAATATCCCCTTTGAACTTTAAGTCAAATCAAACCAAAAATTATTCCAATTTGAAGTTTTTAATCCCTAAACTTAGAGAAATGATCAAATTAGTCATTAATCATTATGTTAGATTTTGGTTAGTTAAATGGATGAAATATGTTATCACATGTCGTGCACGATAGTATGACAAGTATGTCAATAAAAAATTATCTTAAAATTAAAAAGTAATAAAAAAAATTTCTAATATTTTATAATAAAAAGTTTTAACAAAATTTATTTTAAATTTCATTTTCTTTAAATTTTTACTTTTCTCCTATTATTTTCTTACGATGAGAAATGCAAGAGATACAACACTTTCACAATAATTTCATAACAAATCTTATGTAACGAATTATAAGTGGTAGGTAGAAAAATGATGTCAGTGATGAGCTCAAATAAGAATCAGTAACAAATTACCACATAAAATTTGTTGTGAAATTTTTTGTAGATGTAGCAACCAATGCCTTTATTTTGCTAAATACAGGGCAAGAAATAAGTCACGCTTGAATCGATGCCATGACATGGTACTCATTTTGAGAGTTTTGCACCCTATCTCTAGCCAGACATGTAGGGCTATATACAAGCTGAGTCTTAAATGTTTGTGACTGTTTATTTAAATTTATTTGGACACAAGTCGAGCTCAAGCTTATAAAACAAACTAGATTATATGTTCAAACTTAGTTCACTTTATTTCCTCTCCCAAAAAAAAAAAAGTTTACTTTATTTTTTTCCTTTATACAGTAAACATCATGACTATTTTTATTTTTATTTTTATCCTTTCACAAATCTATGTTAATAATTAATAAATAAATTATAGTTGAAATTATATTATTAGAGTTACTTTAAATAGAATGATTTTCTTTTATGAACTTGTAAACATTAAACTTAGTAACCTTGTATTGTTAAAAGTTATATGATTTTCACAGCAAAACAAACTATTTATATTATCAATAAATTATTAATACTAATTTAATATCTTAGGAATTTTTGAGAAAAAATATCTTAGGAACTTATTTATAATTGTACACAACTATCAAGTGTAAATAAATATATTTTCTTTATATGTTTACACATAAATGTACAATATATATAGTTAAATCGAGTTAATCAAGTTTTATATTATTATGTTTGAGTCTGGCTCCTTTAAATTGATCCTAAACTTAGGTTTAAGTTTGATTTATTTACTAAGTAAATGAATATAAATAAATTTTTTTCTAAAACCAAATACGAGTTGTTTATAGATAGCTCAATTCAATTAGAGCTATATGTACGTTCTCCCTAGCCCTAATCATGGTAGATTGTTGAAATCTTGGGACAAACTGGAAATGTCCTATATATACAGTCATCTCGAAATACTGGAAAGGTTTGAGAAAAAAAGAAAAAAAGAAAACCAATAAGCACTTGTGATTAATAGATACCATCCATGTGAGTACTGACTTTGGTGTAATCAAATAGTAAAGCGAAACTAATGACTTAAAATTTCTGAAGCATTAAATTTTAATTTTCACTTTAAATTTAAGGGATGAAAATCAAAATTTAAAAACAAAAAGTGTATATTTAAAAAATAATTAAAAAAATAAAAAAGGGAAAAAGGAAGTAAAGGAAAGGAAACCCTTACAGGAGAAGGAAGCGATTGCATTGGACAAGGCTAGCTTTTCATTCTCATTGGGGAGTGGAATCTTTGCCTTTATTGTTTTCATTGATCATACTAACAAATTTGATCAGAGAGTTGCAGAAGGGCAGAGCAGAGCAGAGATCAAAGCAATGGGAGTGGTCGAGAGAGAGAGTCTAAAACCTGGGGATCATATATACTCCTGGCGACTCGCCTATGCCTACTCCCACCACGGTGCCCTTTCCATTTCTTCCTCTTTTACTTTCTCTAAGTAATTACTCCTGCATTTGCTTTACTCCTTCATAATAGGATCTGTTTTTCTCATTTTTCTCGTTTATTTTGTTTTGTCAACCCTGATCACAAATTTTGATGGAAATTTTACTACTGTTTCTGAAACTGGAGTTACATTTGTGGGACATACCTCTCCACTGTTTCAGGAAACACAATCCAAAAAAAAAAAAAAAAAAAAACAAATAACGTTTAGGAAAATGTTATATCTACAACATTTTCACAACAAATTTTACGTGGGAGGTTGTTACGAATTGTTAATGGTGGGATAGAAAAGTAATTTCAGTGATAAGCTCAAATTTGAACCAATAATAACTAACTGCCTCTGATTTGTTGTGAAAATGTTGTGGACGTAGTATCTCTCGTTTATATGGCTCTATTAAATTAGGTGCAGATTTTTTGAAAAAAAAAATTTATTTTATTTATAATGACAAATTTAAGTATTGAAATTTTAAATTTTGTTGTTTTTTCAAAATATGATTTTAGTGCAAGATGTGATATAACTGAAATCGTGTTTTGGATACATGATTTCAATGCAAAATTTAAAGAAAGACTATTCTCTCAAAGAATTTTACCACAATACTATTTTTAATAATTTATTATATTTTCCAACAAAAGCCCAATTAGATGCTACATTTTCAATGTGTCCTACGTCTTTTTCACTTGGAAATGCTTTTGTGTATCTTGAAATGGTAAATATGTATTTCTTTTAATAATCTTGTAATGGACCTAATGATATTAAGGGCTCTTGGAATTGGCCTCAAATTAACATTTTAGTAGGACTATAGTTGAACTGTTGGGGTTGATTAAAATGCTGAAATCCTAATCAATGCTTAATTACCTTTATCTAGTCATACCAGTAGAGCAGTAATTTGAAAAACAGAAGGGTTATACACTTATACTAGCAGTTAAAGGGTTCTTTGTGTTTGATTGAATGAACGCAATCGTCTATTCTTGGAAATTGTTTTTACAGCAAGAGTTGATTTCTTTTTTGAGATGAACGATAGAGCAAGAGTTGATTTCTAGTTTGCTTGATGTATGTGTATATTACAATTTTAGTTATTTCAAGTAAAAACAGCTAGATTCTACTTTGTAACAACAGGGATATATGTCGATGCGGGAAATGTTATCCACTTTACTCGGGGAGAAGGCCAGGAAATTGGTACAGGAACTGGGTTAGACCACATCATTGGGAGCTCATTACCTCAACATCCTTTGGACGATCCATGCCTAATATGTGGTGATGAATCAAGGAGTGATGGAGTCATCTCTTCTTGTATAGATTGTTTTCTTTCAGGTGGAGATCTCTACCGCTATGAGTATGGTGTCACACCAGCTTTCTTTCTTGCCAAAGCTCGTGGAGGTACCTGCACTATTGCTTCATCTGAGTCAGAAGAAGAAGTTATTCATCGTGCCTTTTATTTCCTCAGGAAGGGCTTTGGTGTCTATAACGTTATGAAGAACAACTGTGAAGACTTTGCATTATGCTGCAAAACAGGCTTGAAAGTGATTCCTACTGTTAACGTGGGCCACAGTGGGCAGGCAACATCCTTTCAAGCTGCTGCTGGTGTTGTCCTTTCTGCGCCAGTTGCGTTTCTAGCCCGTTCTTCACCACTTGGATATGCAGCTACCAGTGTTGCCGGTGTGGCAGCAAGTTATGGCACATACTGTGTCAATCGTTATTTTAAAGATATTGGAGTACGCCGAGATGTCATGAGAGTTGTTTTAGAGGAGTAAAAATGATGTTCTGTTTCCACCACCACACGCAGTAGAACACTCGCTGCATAAAGCGGAAACACAAGGTACCTTGTCCCAGAGTAATAATCTTTTGGCATGCTCAAGAGTAATGTGTGGTTTGCAAGAATTTGATTATTATGGTGCCAATTGATGAGTTTGTCATGCAACGAGCACAACCAAAATTATTTCAGAATTTGTTTTGTGTGTGTGCTTTTAAGATATCAGATTTTATTTCTGAATTTTGAATTTAGCTTTTATTATAATTAAGGATTCTTTGAGATGTACTTGCGCCTTAATATAATCCTTGAAACTTATTAGAAAGATGAAATGGTTTGAGTGGAGCAATTTGAATAATTTTTTTTACTAGAGATGTTTCGCTAATCTTGGTTGTGATTCTAAGCACCCTCGGGTGGTGAAGCCTAGGATTGGCAAGTTCTAGATGGTCAAGCCTAGGACTTATGTTGTTTCTCTTTTCTTTTCCCTTATTCTTATTTTTTGATCCCCACAATTGTTATTACTCGAACTCAACATTCAATTAATCCCAACAACTAGACATGGAAAAACAGGTTGGGACTCGATAACGGATAACCCAACCTGAACATGTATATTTTTACTTGAAGTAAAAACGAGTTGACTCATGACCCGACACATTTTTTTTATTATAAACAAATTGTAAAAAAAAAGCTAAATTAATACATGGTTGGTTTACTTGTTTGTTTTGAGTTTTATTGTGCACAACTCAAACTTAATTGATAAATATAATTCTATTGCCACATGATTATTATTTTTTATTATTAAAAACCATATATTTTTTAATGTTTTTTGAATAACGCCATTCATATACATATGTGAGATGCTTATTTAGTTGCATTCAAGTGAATTGAAAGATGAATGATGGGGCCAAAGGCCTTGTAGCTGAATTTGCACCTCCCCATACACAAAGTGTTTGGGGGTATAGGGGGAAAGGGGTTCGAGCTGCGGGGTTAGCAGCATGTTGTAATTATTTCTCAAAAGAAAGAAAGAAAGATGAATGATGGGGGCATTATTCTCACTTGAATAAGGCAATAAGTAAAACTTTTTAGATATTAAATGTTAAATTACATTCTAAGATAATCTAGTTGCAGTAGAGTAAAAAGCACATATTTGAAATTATAAACATGTATGAGAAGCATTGCTAAGTATGAAAAGAGATCGTCGCACACCCTTAGCATGATAGTCACTCCATAGGTACAAGTTCTTATGGGGTGGGGAAGGGGCAATGGTCAGGGTTTAAGTTTCCAATAGGGAATTTCATACATATATACACTATTAAAAGCGATAATGAATAAATAAGTAAACAATCATACTTTGATGTATATTCCCTAATTGAAATAAAGTAACAACTACAATGCATCTAAAATTAAACAAAAATATTAGATTGTTTTTCAAGATATTATATTATGAAAATAGTTTTCTAGATTGTAAATTTCTAATATGTTTTTTTCTTGGGAAAATTACAGTAAACCCACCTGTGGTTAGACTCATTTTCACTTTGCTTACTGATGTCGTGGAAGCCTGAAGAAAGCACACGATGCTCTCTTTAATGAAACTAAACTGTTAGTTTCTGGTAGTAAACCTTGAATCCACAAAGAGTTTCCCTGAATCCACAAGGAGATAAAAACTGGAATCTACCAGAAGAAAAATTTGACAAAACGTCTGTGTTTATTGATAATAGTCTGAAAATTGAGTTGCCTTTGGAGGGTACAATGCATTTAAATAGTAAAAACAAAACCTAAAGCAACCAGAAACCCTAAGGCAGCTACAAAAGCTTATAAAACCCTAATTTGACTAAACAACATTAAAAGCACCTAAAACAAAGAAATAAATACCCTAAACCTAAAATAACAAAAATTACATAAAAATACCAAAAATAATAAATTACAATAATTAAATAGTAAATTGTGTCCTACATTAGACCCCCCCCACTTGAAACAAACTCGTGTTCTAGTTGATAGTCGAAATCTGAAATCTTCCACTCCAAATAAACAAATACTTTGAATTCTTTAATAACTTGATCCGATTTTGAAACTTGAATTCTTCATGAAGTGTAGCATAAAATTACTTCTTGACTATATTCAATTAATTTGCAACATCAATCAACAAAGGACTGATAATAAAATTAAAATTTTCTACTCCATGAAAATCAACATATTGTGTAGTCATCTTCAACAAATCAACCGAAACCTGAGGATTGTGAGTTGTGGACTTATCCTCATATTTAACCTCAATTGGATCTTCCACAATATTCTCAACAATTACCATCTCTTTATTTCTGTCATTATTGACAATCAGCTCAACTTTCTTTTCTTTGACCTCTTCATCAAACTTTTGACAAGTGGTATTTTCAATCTTCAATTCTCAATTCAATAACTTGTTGCAAGTCTTGATTTATTTTAACCACTTCAAAATTTTCTTTAGAAATAGTCTGCGTCTTCTTAACCCTCAAACCCTTTCCTTTACTTGACACATGAACTTGACAGTGATAATTTTGGTTTTGTGGTTGACCTTTCATGTTTTGAAGATATTTCTTTTCATATGAATATACAGATTTACAATCAACACTTGTATAATCTAGTATATCATAATAGCCATTAGGAAACCATAAATCATTTAATATTCTTTTCATTCTTTACCAAGAGCGAATTGGATGCTTACCTCGTCACTTGTATCGATTTGAATATCTTCCCACCATCTCTCTGCTTCATTGTCTAATTTATTAGATGCAAACCGCACTTTTTCTTCATCACAAATCATCCAAAAATTAAAATACTCTTCCAAATCAAGAAGCCAGTCAATAAAATCCAACTTACACATATCTCCATCGAAGAATGAAATTTTCTTGTTGGTAGGAGTGTGTCTTTGAATTTCGCCTATAATTTCCGACTCTTTTCAAGAAATTGTTGATTTTCATCACAAGCATCTTTACAAAACTTGAGGAATTTTAGCCTTAGTGAGGATTGCATTGTCGACGTCGTTACTGTTGTCATTGTTGTGGTGGTTACCATCTCGCTGGTTAGCCATCTAACCAGGGTAAGTCAAGGCTCTGATACAAACTTGAAAGCTCAAATTAGTGTGAAAATACTAGAGCTTGTTCAGACCCCAAATTAAAAATTACAGCTAGATTGTTTTTACTCTAACTTAACAAAGTGCAGAACAAGAGTAAATATGCGCAATGAACCGATAACACTACTCTAAGCCATATCCATCCACAATAAACAATAAAATGAAAGTTTAAAGAGTAGGGAAGAGAGATGTAAACACAAGATAACACCAAGATGTGTTATCGAAGAGGAAACCTCAGAACTCGGCGAAAAACCTCTCCGCGACTCTCCAAGTCGAAATCGATCCACTAGTTAATAAAGTTGGAGTACACGAATAACGAAAGACCCTCCAAGCCTAGTCTACCCCATGTACTTGAGCCCTTCAAGCTCTTGCTACGGACAGACTTCTCGGAGTCTTGTCTTCACTAGCTTTCTAGATCTCGCAATTCAGCCTGATTGTATCTGCCACTAAATTGCTCATTCTAATGCTTCCTAACAGCACCAAAATCTCACTTAATACTCAGATTAGGTGTGGTAAGTGTTTGGGCTAAGAACCTCTCAAGGATGTAGAGATGGAGAGGTAGGAGTAGAGGAAAACCAAGAGGAAATGTATAGATGATTGTGGGTATAACAATTTCTAACTCTCAAGTGTATTTGCTAGGATTTTCTCTCTGAAAAACACTCTTTACAATTTGTGGGTAATGATGGTATTTATAGTGTGGGTAAAGAATTTGATTAAACACTTTATCTTTTTGCCAAACAGAATGTTTCACGGGTACCTCGCGAGATGGCCCTTCTTGCGAAGTACTTGTGAACTTGACAGCCGAGCGTGACTCTTCAGCTTTCTAGTCATATACTTTACAAGTGGCCTTTCGTGGGTTACTCTTCTCGTGAGCTAGTCGTGATGGATTTATTTATTTTTGGTTGAAGTTGCAAAAAAATAGGAAACCAACGTTAAAGGACTCACCACCCTCAAAAAAAAAAAAAAAAAAAAAAAAATGTTGATGCAAATTTATTAATTGAGGACACGGAACACTTGATGCAAATTCAAAAGGCATGGTTGTTTGGAGTCTTTTTGTCTTTTGGTAAGTTATTTTGGATCAGATTAAATTTTACCAATTTTAAAAATTTTAAAATTTAAAATGAAGTAACATTTTAAACTATCAAATATAAGATATATTTAAGGGTGTGGGTTTTTACCCTTAAAAGTTAGTCTATTATTTAAAAGCAATTTTCACCATAATTTTAAAATTTTATCTTTAAAGATAAGTTCTCCAATATCATTCTTGCTTTAGCAAATTTGCGTATATAACAATTGCTTACAAAATCATCAAATGTGCAATGAAAGGCACAAAAAAGGACAATATTAAATTTCATAACGTAGGATATTTACAAAAAATGTTTTTTAACAACTACTTGATAGATTGACTACCACTTCACTCACCCGAATTCATCCAATGTATCTGCTATGCAATCTAACCAAATTGTTGATACGTCAACCTAAAAAAAATACAAAAAAATAGAGAGTTAGGCTTAAATGTAAGAAAAACAACAAACAAAAATAATAAGAGAAAGAGAGGGCACCACTTAGAACACATACAATAAAATAATGGGTTAAACCCGATAACCACAACAACAAAAAAAGACAAATCAGTATATATCATTCCTATTCTTTAAAAAATAGTCATTAATTAGAGAAAATACTTAAACACTCATCAAACTGACCAAATAAAAGAAAAGAAAAGAAAAAAAAAGATAAGATAAGATAAGATAATAATATGGAAAGGATAATGATAAGAAAGTGTAGTCCTTTTAGAATGTAAATCATGATAAAATAATAAGTTTTTGTTGGAGATAAAAAAACCCTTTTTTAAAAATTAAGCAATAATTATCCAGGCATTTGAGATTCATATGATTTTATTTCCAAAATCTACCGCATAAATTTAATTTGTCATTGGTAAACCAACACATGGAGAAGAAAATTAACACATAATCTGATAATCCAAGACTTTTTTTTTGCTAAACGATAATCCAAGACTTAAAAAAAAAAAAAAAAAATCGTTACTTATTAGCCACTTTGAAGTTTGAACAACAAATCCCAGAAACAAAAGCTCAAAACTAAAAAAAAAAACTCAGACCAAAAAATTGAAAGATTTTCCTCCAAAAAAAAAAACTGTTTGAATAATAACAACAGCTGTCACGCCCAAAATAGAACAAAACCATAATAATTATAAAAATTGAAAGATTTTCCTCCAAAAAAAAATTTTGAAAGACGAAAAAAAAAAAAAAATCAGACTTAGAGTTTAAAAAAGAACCCGTTCGATGTGGCCCTGAGGGAAATAAAACCTGTTTGAGCTTTTTCCTAACCTGAGGGAAATAGAACCTGTTTGATGTGGCCCAAAATCAGTTTAAAATTGAAAGATTTTCCTCCAAAAAAAAATTGAAAGAAAAAAAAAAAAAAAAAAAAAAAAAAAAAAAAAATCAGAGTTAGAGTTAAGAAAACAAACCTGCTGGATGTGGCCCTGAGGAAATAGAACCTGTTCGATGTGGCCCAAAATCAGTTTAAAACTGAAAGATTTTCCTCCAAAAAAAAATTGAAAGACCAAAAAAAAAAAAAAAAACCAACATTAAAGACCAAAAATTGAAAGCAAACAAAGCTGCTGGATGTGGCTCGAAATCAGTTTAAAATTGAAAGACCAAAAAAAAAAAAAAAAAAAAAGAGGTTAAAGGGCTTACCTCAAATCTGCTGTTGTTGTTGTTGTTGTTTGTAGTGAAATCTGAAGCAAAGAGGTGGGTGAAAGGAGTTTGAAAACACAGAATTGAGAGAATTGAAGAACTGAAGAAGAAATAATTTGAGTTTGAAAACCAACGTAAGTGTACTGGGAATATGGTCCTATTTTGTAGATAGTGTTTTACGTGGAAGTTAAAGAAGCATTTTTACCAAGTTTTGCCCTTATTTAAACATAAGGTGTAGGGGTATTTTGGAACAAATAAAAATCCGGTCCAAACATGTGCAGCCCCTTAAATAGTAGTATAGATATCTTATGTAATTAGTTAGTTACTGAAAATTGAATCAACAAAATGAAAAAGCACAATTGTTCAAGTTAATATCTTGTGAAACGAATTGAACTAAACGGTAAGTTAAAATCCCAAAAGAAACAATTGTTCAGTGTTTTTAAATGCAGACATGTCAATAATTTATGTAGCCACATGGTGCAATGAGGCGCGATCAACAAAAAGTTAAACGTTTCGGCTATTAGTTATTATTTATATATATATATATAGATTATTGTATAAGTTTATTGCACCAACATAAAATTGTTGATAATCGATTAAAATATTTGAATTTAAATGATTATTTTTCAGATGAATTCCTGGACCCACCAATCGAACAAGTGACATCCCTCATACCAACAAAAGACAATCCAAATTTACCATCAATTAACTATCAGAACCTGGCTGATTGGTCCAATAATTAACGTAGCGATGGCGGGTTTTCTCCAACATTTTTCATATAAAAATAATCAGACATTGGTGACGAAATCCCTTTGTATCACCATGATACTCCTAATTGGAAATCTAATGGCAAGTAGAATTCCGAAAAAGAGAATTAAAATTCCAGGTATTTATTTTTCGTAGAAACAAACATAAGGAGACTGAATTCAAACACAAAAGCACAAAAAAATTCAATCAAAAGTCATGACAATTGAATCTTCTTAGCTGAATTACATTTACAGGTACTAAATATGCATTCTCTATCAATTCGGGAAATTTCAACATAAAAGAACATGTACTCTTATCAATTCTAGGGCCAAAATGGGCAAATGCCCTTCTTGCGCAAAAATTTCAGCGTTTTGCCCAATTTCTCAAACTAATTAGATAAATGCCCCTCTTTTGAAACTCGATTTTCTAAAAATCGAGTTTCAATTTAAAACTCGGTTTTTGGACAATCGATTCATAGCAAACTGAAAGTTAAAAATAAAAAATAAAAAAAATTACTGGAACTTGAGCTCCATGAACTCAAGTTCCATGCAATTTTTTAAAGCCCTATAGTGGCGTTTTAAAGCCCTATAGTGGCATTTTAAAACATGCAAGTTTTTTTCTTAAATTTGATCGCTTTATAGGGAGCCCTATAGTGGCGTTTTAAAGCCCTATAATGTCGTTTTAACATGCACGTTTTTTTCTTAAGTCTGATCGTTAAATAGGGAGCCCTATAGTGGCATTTTTATGGAACTCGAGCTCCATGAACTCGAGTTCCATGCAAATTTTTTTTTTTTTTTAAAGTTTTACCTATAGCTGCGTTTCATGGAGGCCTATAGTGTCGTTTTTTATGGAACTCGAGTTTCATGAACTCAAGCTCCAGCCATTTTTTTATTTATTTATTTTTTATTATTATTATTATTTTTTTAAGTTTGATCGCCCCATACTCAATTTTCTACAAATCGAGTTTTACATTGAAACTCGATTTTGAGAAAATCGAGTTACAAAAGAGGGGCATTTTCCTAATTAGTTTGGAAAATAGCACTACAACAAAAGTGGGCTATGGTGACGAAATCTAGTGAGGATAAACAATTTCATCACCAAATGATAACATTTAGTGAGGAAAAGAAGAATTTGTCACCAAATATTATAAAAACTAGCTGCGAACCCGCGCGTTGCGCGTGATAATTATTTTTATGGTATTTTTATTAAATTATATTTTACAATTTACACTAATCTAATAATGAGTAATGTATTTCGTAATTATATTTTTATTTATTATAGGAACAATCATAAATGTAATATCTATAGGAACAATCCAAAACACCAAAAAAATGTAAACTAAAAAAAATTAATAAAACTTAACAATGATTAATTGAACCAATATTAGGATAAAATTTTGTTTTTGATAATTTATTAAGGTATTTTCTTTGTAGAAATTATAATTTCGGTAACCCAAAACATATTATCAAATAAAAAATAATTAGCAAAATCTAAGAATTAAATTTCTATACATGCATTGTTATAAAATAATAATAATTAAAATAAAATTGTAAAAGCTAAAATTTGTCACCTATCCGATTATTTTCGTTTGGCTAACCTTTGCTTTTCTTTAAATAAATGACATTATAGAGTACTTCTAATACAACTATTAAGAGTACTTTTTCTACCATAAAGGATTAGAAAATAAACAAAAATTAGTAAAGTCTCATAGTTTAACATCTAAATTGAGCACTATAAAAAATCAAGCTATGCAACAGAATAAATACCAAATTATCCAAATCATGCTATGTAATAGAATAATATTATATTTTTATATGCTATATTTAATTCTTTAGAACGCAATAGGATAACATTTAACAATCAAAGAGAATAAAAAATAAAAAGAACAACAACAATTTAAAAAACAAAACTAAATCGCATTAACCCAAAATAGAGTTTTAAAGAATATAAAAAATTATCAACCTAAAGTAGAGATGCAAGAAAAATAAAAAATAAAAATCCACCAAAAAATTTATAGAGAGAGAGAGAGAGAGAGAGAGAGAGAGAGAGGGAACCTTTTTTTTTATGTGAGGGAAAACTATGCATAGAATAGAAGAGATAGTGACAAATTTATAGTAAGAGGGTGTGAATAAGAAGAGACAAAAATAAAGGAAGATGAAGGGAAAAATGAAGAATGATATTAATGTAGAGGGTAGTGGGGAGATGAAAAGGTAAGGGAGGGAGAAAGATTAAGAAGTAGTGGGGAGATGAAATGGTAAGGGAGAGAGAAAGGTTGGAGAAGTGTAAATATTAAAAAAATAAATGTTAAAAACAATTATAGGAAAATTGAAAAAAAAAAAAAAAAAAACCCTAAAGCTTGAAAGGCTTCAACGTTTTGTTTTGTTTTGTTTTTGTTTTTGATTTTTTCTTTCTTTAAGCTGAAAGGCTCACACAAAACCCTAAAGCTGAACTGAAAAGACTTTGGGTTGGGCTTGATAGTGGAACTAAATAAATAAGAGGTGGGTTGGATTAATTATGCAGATTTATTATAGGGTGATAGTGGAAGTAAATAAATAAGTAGTGGGTTGGATTTATTATAGGGTGATAGTAGAAGTAAATAAATAAGTAGTGGGCTGCATTTATAGGGCTAAAAATTGTAAAAACCATTTTAAATGCCCCTGCAGACCCTACAGCCCCTTCCTCTTCTGCCCCCTCTTCCTCATCTAGGGCTACTGTCTCCCTCGCTGAAACCATGGAGTAGATTTAGCACATGCATGCTAATTTTGGTAGCTGTCTTGACCATCTATTAGATGATATATGTTAGACGAACACCAGAATCGGTTGCATTGCTCGCTGTTAGTCTCGCCTTGGTGGTTTTGTGCCCTCACCTTCACTGGAGCATGCTGAGGAGTCTTCTTCTTCGGATGGTGGAGATGATGATGATGATGATGATGCTTTTGGCTCTAAGTTAGATTCTTTGCATAATAGGGGGCACTGCGTATTTTGCTAGTATTAGACACATAACTCATACCAATTACTAAATAACAGCTTGCACCCTATTTTAGACTAAGCAAAACAATTCAGGGATCAAACCTTTACTCCAGCATTCCTTATCAACTCCAGATTTTCAAAGCTTCCTTACATTGAAAATTCAAAAGAAAGTATGAGGTTTTTTTTTTTTTTTTTTTTTTTTTAAATAATTAATTCTTTTAGCTTCAAAAACACAAACTTCAAAAAATAAATTAATTCTGGAAACTTTCAAGTCATAAGAATCCCTAGAAAGGTTAAAATAGATTTATTTACCTTAAAAAACATTTCATCTGTCAAAACACTAAAACATGCTGCTCCACCTCGCTCATAAGCTTGGGCAATTTCAACCTATCATGAGAAAATTTCAGAAAATGACATAAAATTTGACAATCACAAAAATGTAGAAATTAACCTGAAATTCTGCACTGGTACACTTCTTGAAGGACTTATCAGGCTAAGAGATGGAAGAACAATAAGACTAATTAATCTTACTCGGATAAATCAAGAATCTGGCTAGCGCTCTAGTGCCTTAGTTTCAGATAATTCATTCTCTCCTAGAACTAATAACATTTTACATTTACAGATAAAGGACTTACCTAAGCAGGAGCTCCTGTCCCAAAGCAACGCTGTTTTTACTGATTTAAGATAATGTATTCAAATTCCTAGACAAGTAAACATTTAGTACATGTTCAAGGGATGGGATTTTTATCACTTGTACCAAGATGCCAGGAACTCTTAACATTTTAAATAGCATTCAGTGAATAAAGGTGTGAAGTTCAATAACAAAAAAAATGCAAGAAATATATTCATTAGAAATCTCATGTATGGTAAAATCCTAGCAAAACATTTGTGACCTTCAACAGTACTATTTCAAACAACTTGGGTAGAACAGATGATGATGATAAAATAGGCAAGAAAAAAAAATTAGGAGTTGTATTCTTACAAACATGACATCAATAAAAGATCTTGTAACCGATAACTCCAAGCACATTGATAAAATTCAAGAAAAGATAAATAAAGGATGTAGACTCACTGGATTAAAGTCCTCTCTTAGAATTCCTCTGCTTGGAGAAGCCATTTTCACTTCAGCAATCAATCCAGGCAGACCAGTTCGCAGATTTGCTTCCTTAAGAGCTCCAATAAAGTCTCTAGGAGGAGGAGCATTCTCAAGTTCATTCTTCAGTGCTAAGTGTAGACACCATTTTATACCCCTTACGACTCGGGCCCCCGTTCCTCAATGATGCCAAAATTCCGAGGCCCAAGGTTGGTTTGAGGCCCAATCAGATGTTGAATTGACTTGAGAGGTGTTAAAGTGGAAAATATTACTTTTAATTTGCAAAAATCTAATTTTGTAAAATAAAGGCCAAAGAAAACCCATATTTTTTATTAAAATTTTCTTCTTGTAATATTGTTTTAAGAACAAATGTAAAAGAAAAAATTGTAAATATTGACCTCATAATTAGAAGTAATGTTAAGGTATAATAATTTTTGGATATGAATGGCAGAGTTAACATCCATGCATTGTGTTGATACCGTATTTTGTCTGGTCTCGATTTGTGTGACGGACCCCGAAAATCCAAAAATATTATTTTCTCTCCATGGGGCCGCGAGAACATCTAGAATGACATGGCGCAACCCGTTCGGACACTGGAGCACCCAAAGTGCCCTTTTCAGGTCAAATGACCAAAATGCCCCTAGTCAACCCTAGGTTTGACTGAAGGTCAAATGAGGTCAAAACCCTCACAAAACAACACTTTTCATAGTTTTACATCAAACCTAAGCTTCTCGGAGATTTTTGGCCGCTTTGACCAAGTTTGACCCTAAGTTAACTCCAGGTGGGCCCAAAAACCATAATTTTGATTTGGTTGTCAGAACGAATTGAAACCAATGTCATTACGAAGATTATCGAATTCTCATTCTAACGACTATTCATGGGTCAAAATCGGAATTAGAACGGCCGAGATATCACGAAAACCGGGATAACGCACCGATCGATGCACCACTAATTTCCGAGAGCCATAACTTTTGATCCGACCTTTGGATTTTCTAGGGGTGTCAAGATCAATCCGATCAAAGGCCGGCTGCCACCTCAAAAATCGTGCTGGGGCTATAAAAGGCCCCAAGCACCCTTCAGACTAGGAAGAGACCATTTTCTTGGTTATGCTCTCTGCTTGGACGTTTTCTACACATTTTTCCTCTCTTACAAACACAAAAATCACATAAAAAACACATCAAAGTTTCTTTATTCTTTTCTCTTCACCAAAAATACAAGGTATTGTTCTTATACCCAATCTTCTTCTCCTTGATTCTACATCTTGGATTTGGGGTTTAGGGGTGTGGATGTAGCTTTCTAGCTACCATCCACACCCCCTAACATTCTAAATTTTTTTCTAGCATTTATCTTGCTCTCTTTGCTTGAATAACATGATTTTTTGTTTGCTTTAGCGTGTTGCTTGCTTTATTTGTGTTTCTAGCCTAAATCTTCTTGCTTTTTATGCTTTTGCTATGTTTCGTGCTTAGATCTATATCTTTACATGCTTATATGTTTAGATCTACATGCTTTATTCTTTATGTCATGTTTTCCTATGCTTTGTTCCTCTTTTTGGTCTAGGTTGATGTTAGGGTTACATGCTCACATGCTTGCATGATGTTGTTGGCTATGCCTTGCTTGGATCTATGTGTTTCATGTGTTTATTTCCATGCTATATGGTTAGATCCTTGTCCTCACATGCTTATATGCCGGATTCATGTTATTCCATATTTATGTGCTAAGTTGCTACATGTTTACATGCATGTTTCTATGCCTATATGTCTAGATCCATGTTTACACATGCCTATGTGCTTGGATCCACGTTCTCTGCGTGCTTTATGCCATCTTCCATGTGCTTGTGCACTCCATGCCATGTTTGTGTGCCTAGACCTAGGCTATGTTTGTCATGCCATGTGCTATTGTAGCCCTTTCGTCGCTTTTGTCTTTCTTTCTTGTGTTTTGGGTCTATTGGTTTGGACCCGATCTAGACCCTATGGTCTTTGTCATCGTCCATACACCAAGGCCCATATCAAAGGGTTTGGATCATCCCTATTTTGCATGTCTATGCTTGCTTGCTTCTATGCTTTATGCTTGTGTTAGCCTCTTTGGATCTAGGCTTTGCCACGTTTGACACCCTTAGCGGGTTTGTGGTTGTATGGTTACATCCGACGCCCACAAGGCCTTGTTTAGGTGTAAACACTTGGGATTCGTCTCCGGATGTCGGGTTTCTACGTGCATACCCTTGCCTTTTTTGCTCCGTGCGATGCTATGCTTACCATGCTTGTTTATGCCACCCGTTGGCTTTCTATGCATCTTTACACGCTTGCTTACATGTCCATGCATGAGTCTTGCTTGCTAGTGTGTCATCCATACTTCAATACAATGAAGCTACGGACATCCGATCCAAACCTACATTTTTCCCTTGCAGACACCACTTTTTGTTTACTTTCTTGCTTGTTTGCCTTTTTGTTTGTTTGCTTGCTTTCTTGCTTGTTTGCCTTCCTGTTTGTTTGCTTGCTTTTTTGCTTCTTTGCTTGCCATGCCTATCATACTTATCCGTTTTATGCCTTTTCATATGCTCTTTGCGTCTTTCTCTTCCATTGCTTGTCTGCTGGTTTCTTGTCTTTGCCTTTGCATGTACACACATAGAGCGAGGATGCATGGAGCTAGGGCACGGTCTCCCAGGCGCAAGTAAAAATGGCGAAGACACAAGCATGTCAATATAAGCCAAGCGGCTATGTTCAGTAGATTAGGGGGTCTAGCCTTTCCCATTTGGTTACGTACTCTTTTAAAATCCCTTCCTTCCTCCTCCCTTTCTCTTTTAGATGGGTTGTATTAGGTATATCATGCCATGTACCATTCGTCCTCATCTTTAGAGTGTGGCGACCCCTGTTTACTTTCCTGCACCTATATTTTGGGTCATGCTCTAGGGATGTAGGCATCAACTTTCCTACTCTGTGTGCTTGCATTGTGCATGATGTATGTATATATATACTTGCTCGCCCCTTCCGGTGTGATTGTCATAGTCCATGTCACCTAAGGCCAAGCGATGCCTAATTTCTGCCGCAAAAATTAGGTGACATGTTGCCGAATTTTCGCCGTGGAAATCTGGGACTTTGCCCAAAGGCCTTAGGAAAGCATAGATTAGGACCACACCCATTCAAAAGCCAAACCTCAAAGCCCCATGCATGCAAAGCCCGAAAGCCAATGCCAAAATCATTTTTTTACTGCCAATCTTCGAAAATTAAGGTTTTATCAAAACAAAGGACTGTCCTTGGACATGTGTTGTGGGATTCCTAACACCTTCCCCACACGTAACCAAACTTCCGAACACAAGAATCAAGATTGTTTGCCATCCACATTAGATTAGGAAAAATGTCATTTTTCTTAGCCTAGGATTGGTAATAAAATCAACTAGAAACAAGTGACCAATCACACCTTAGAAAAACCCAATGATTGGTGGTGACTTCACTTACCTTTGGTAATCCCTTAAAATTTGGCCCAGATTCCTGCCACAACGGCAAAGGTAGACCTACCTTCCTCCACCGAGAGAGAGAGAGAGCACTCGAAGCCCCGTATGAACCACGCCGCACACTACACATGCGCACACCCATCATCCGAGAGGGGCCTCCAATGGGCCCCCGCGCACGCGAGAGCATCGCCACGGCAGGTGGTCGAACGAAGGCCCGATGACGGTTCTCCGTTTTCGAGGCTGGGCGTCGACACATTGGTATGGAGTTACATGAACTAATTTTTGCTACATGAATAGCCATTAAATTTAGAGAGAATTTTATGTATGGTCATGTCCTCTTTGGAAATTATAAGCAATGCCAAGGCCACACTTGCATGAGATGTGAAAAAAGAAAATTGCCTGTAAGATTCTTAATTAAGTAGCATAAACTTGTAAGAAAATTTTCACATTTTGTAATTTTTTTTCATTTTTAAAATATTTTTTTCATTATATTGTTTTTATTTCATAAATGTTTTATATTTGTTTCTTTTGAATTATTTTTTAAGTAAAATTCTAACAATCACAAGTATGTAGGCTTTACTTATATTTATAATGACTTGTCTTCATGGGAGCTGAGTTTTTTCCCGTTGATACATGTGATGTAGTTGTGTAATATGTTAAGTATATAATAAAGGACAAAGTTTAGCTACAAAACCATTTGTAGCCTAAGACTACAAACTGCTCTAATGAATTGATATGTGTAAAAAATGGAATGTGCATTGCACATGATTACTTAAGTAAACTTAACCCAACTAACCCTAGTTAACTACACCTCCTATTAAAAAAATAAAAACTTAGTTTTAGAAGCTACTACGTTGAAAGTATTCCGAAACTCAAGATGAATATACTAATTAATTCCCATACGAATGCAAGATGATTTCTTTTTTGAGAAGAAAATGTAAGATCAATTTAATTTGTTGAAAGGATTGTCATTATTTATATTTATATATTCTTGAATTTTACTATAGGACTTAATGGCCAGAAGAATTGGATTTTTATGTACATATTAATAATATTATGTGTTGCATCTTATAGAGAGATGGCTAACTATTACTATGGTTCTCTAAATATGGCTAATATCATGAAAACTTGTAAAATTTCTGGACCCAGTTATGCTGAGTGGAAAAGTAGAGTTGATCTATACATGGGGTTCTCTGATTATAGTCATTGTATGAAGGCAGAGTGTTATGCTAAGCCCAATATAAAAACTGTTGAATCTTGTCTGGATATTTAGTATGTTGGATAAATTTCATGTCAAAAATTTCAGTTGTAATATCAAAATTTCAATATACATTAGCAATTTACAAATCTGTGCAATCGGCAATACATGTTTATGAGTGGTGCAAGTGTTGAATAATACTTTTTTTTTTTTTTTTTGAGATAGGTGTTGAATAATACTTGATTGCTGATTTTTCAACCTTCAATGATAGCGTACAGTTCTAAATCTTGCAATCAAGTTTAGATATTTGTTTACCATGACCTGATTGTATTAATATTGTTACATGATGAAAATTTATGTGATTATAAATCAAAAATTCATTTTTTTAATCATTGATTTGTGTCCTTTGTTATAGATTCAGTTTTGCAAATCTCTATGGATTTCACCAATGACTTTTTTACTATGGATTTTCGTTTGCTGAGTGAAGGCTTAGTTATTGGTAGCGTGGGGGAGGTTTGATATTGTGGGCCTTTGAAGATAGAAGTTCAGTAGCTGTATTGGGCATAAAGAGTAATGGAAACAACCAAAGCTGCAATAGACATAGATTATAAATCAATCTTATGAGGTGATGTCAATAATTATAACATACTGTATGAATTTTGGTACAACTACACTTCCATAGCAACTTTCTTAATAATTTTTAATTTCTGTTAATAATTGTTAATTGGAATTCTACTTTAATGTAGTAACTATGACTCTCATGCTTATTTATAAAACTGTTTTTGTTTTTACAATTGGAATTTACAAGTACTTCGATGGATTTGTGGATTACATCGATTGGCAGAAGGTTTCAGCACCTTTAAAACCCACACATGTGATCATAGCTGCCTCACCTAATGGTTCTTTTTATTTATAATTTTTGTTGAGATTATTCTCAGTTGAGAAAGGAAAGAAAAAGTTACCTAACATAGGTAATCACGTTAAATTTTATTTTACTATATAGCTGAAATAGGTTTGCATTTGATTTGATTTTTTTCACTTGTAGTTATTTTCGTCAATGTTGAATACTTTCTTGAATTCCAAATGCATTAGGATTATGATTGTCTCAAGTGAAGAGAGACATTTTTAAAATTTTCATTCAACCACCCCCTGTTGGTGCATCTTCATATTTTGAATTTATATTGATCTAATTCTTATTCCTATCTTGCATGCTTTCTTTGCAGCATAATTGCTAATCATGATAAGTTTGCATATGTAATGTGTGTTCTTATTAATAGTCAAATATATATGGGGAAGTATATATCTTAACTTACATTTTAGTTTAATTTTCGTTTTTATGAATTTAGAACAGTTATTGATACTGCATATTTTATATAACTATTCTGTGCATCGCACAGGTTAGCGACTAGTTACATCATAAACCCTACCATACACCTATCATACATCTCATCATATCATATCCAAGGCAGAAGCATAGACATGGAAGCATTAAACAAGCATGTGAAAGGCATCTAAACATCAACAACACATCACTCAACCAAACATATTCCAAACGAATGCATGTTCATATTGATAGGCCAAGAACGAATTGACCCCTTGTGATGAATTAATTGATTAATTAGCCAAGTTTATTAATTAATCAAATTAACATGCAAACGCGTGGTAGCACAAACAAATCACTAATTAAACTAAGTATGCAGCGAAAAATAAATTGACACGGTGATTTGTTTACGAATGGGGAAAATCTACACGGCAAAAACCCCACCGGGTGATTTTAAGGTCACCACTCCCGAGAATCCACTATTATCACAACAAGCGGATATAAGTAAAGGAATCCCAGTACCTTATACCAACCTACAGTTGAACCCTTACCCCAATACCCAATTGGACTTGTTCTGTAGTAACAATCTCTCCTTTTGATGCACGGCTCCCAGTACGTGACTAACTAATTGCGCGGATTCCAATACGCGACTTCAATCACCAACTAGAGAAGGTTGTTGGCTGCAAAGTTCTTCAGTTCATCTAGACGATGAAGATCAAGAAGCTCCTTGGTTACAAAACCCTACGGTGCACAAACACAGCAGCTTCTTCACAAGAAAGATGAACTAGGGCAAATTCTATCTCTGGTCACAATTTGCTTGAACAAACTTTGCTCAACACTTGTGCAACTTGTGTCACCTTTGACGGCCCTTAAAATAATCCTTTTATATGTCTAGGGTTGTGAGAAAAGAAGGCCTAAACATACAATCACGGATTGGAGTCAAAATAGAACTGAAACTCTGTTTTTCATAAACCTCGACAGATAGCTATCTGTCGAGCTGCTGTCAAGCCACGGGGCTGGAACAGCTCTTAAAGCTCGATAGATGCTAGCTGTCGAGCTTTAATGATATGCACTTTCTCAGCTTGAATCTTGGACAGACTTGCATGGCTTTAACACTTGATCTTGAAACAAGGTTTCTTGAAGTATTAAACACATCCTAGATCTACCCAAATACAAGTAAAGTGCGTTTTGTCAAAGGATAAGCCAATTACATAAAATAGTGACATATGTTCCTAACAAGTGAATCACATATGTCCTAACAATCTCCCCCTTTGGCAATCCGTGACAAAACCACAACAAACAAATGTGATATGAGAGAAGTCATAAATCACTCAACTTATATTCACTTGTTGAATACAATAAAATCTATCCTAACACAAACTCTTGAAAAACTTTGCAAGAAGAGAGTCTTTGGCAAGAAAGACTTTGACAACCTGTATTTCTGAAACACTTTAAACAAAACTTATCAAGGCATCTTTGTATGAAACAGAAATAATAGATTGCATACAAGTAATAAGAAGCATGTGCATAAAGAGAGAAAAGAAATAACACATGTAAGGGTAGGTGAAAGAAACATATATCAACATATAAAGAAAATAAGTACAATGTATGTCAATAATGGTCACACGACCCATGTACAAGAATAAATGTATCTAAAATAGAGAAAAGAAAAAGATACGAGTAATCCTCACTACATCCCTCAAATATCAACACTCCCCCTAACAAAATGGTCCTATACTAACTCTCTCTCTAAGTATGACTACTCTTATATCCAAAACTACTCCCCCTTTTTGTCACGAGTGACAAAGGGTAAGAGTGTTAAGTAGACATCTCATCTGTATCGAAAAAGCTAGCATCTCCATCATCATCATCCTTAGAAGCAGTAGCATCATCATCATCATCCTCATCCTCAGCCTCAGAAGCCTCTGGAGTAGGTGGAGGAGAAGTCTCAGAAACGAAACCACCCATAACCGCCTGTCGTCGTGCAATATGGCCGACACAGATGTTCACCTGATACAGCTCAGTAGAGAGTGTATCAAGGCGAGCATCCATAAGCTGAAGCTGCGCCATGACGTCCCCAAGAGTCACATCGCTCGTAGAAGAAGAGGAAGTGGATGTGGATGGAGCAGATCGGGATGAAGCCGAACAGGTGGGAGGAGCTGCTGACCCAGACTTCCTCGACCTAAACTACGCCTTGCTCCATTTAACGGTAGTGGCTTCTATGGCACACAGGTTAGTAAAGTGGTCGGACACTGGAAAGGGAACAGAAAAGTAGCGTAAAATCTTCGTGATAGCTGAAGGAAAGATAAGCTTATCACGAGTCATCGAATCCCTATGAACATCTATGATAGAAAGAATAAAGTGAGAAGGAAAATCTATAGTAAGATGCTCAAGAAGGGACAACAAAAATCGAGCACGAGGCTCTGTGATAGAGTTATAGTGAGAGAGAGGGTGAAAAACAGAAGTCATGACCATGTTCAAAAACCGAGGGCCTTTTACAAAGCCCGAACAGTAAGTGAACTAACGGTCACCCCACTCAGAAGGGCGCTCAAAAAAGGCAGATATAAGCTCGTCTTTAGACACAGCCTTTCGACAATCACAACCAGGGTAGTCAGGAAACTCTACCCTGGGGACACGGAGCACATCTGCAACAATCTGCGGTGTGATAGCAATGCGCGTACCTTGAATACGAGTGATGAAATGAGGTATTGAATAATCGAATCCATGCATGTTGGAGTAAAACTCCTGGATTAACACGGATGGACATGTGACCGGGACGTCACACAGTGACTCCCAACCCCGACTGTGAATGACAGTGGGTAGGTCAGTGTCGGCGAAATTCGCCAGGATGACTTGGCGTTCAGAATGAATGCCTCGTCGAGAAAAGCTCTCCATGAAGGCCTTTTGGGCATCCTCATCACGGAACCGAACAGATGAAGGAGTAGGATCAGACGAAGTGGATGCCCCGGAACGAAGAGGGTTCTGGGACGGAGTAGACTTGTGTTTGGGTGCCATAGACACAGACTAAAGCAAAACAGAAGAGAGAGGGAGAGAGAGAGACAATCAGAAAAGTCCCAAAAACAATTCAAATATATCAAGATATATTGAAGAGAAAGAACGTATGCATGGGAATGCATGAACATGTGACATGCAATATAAAAAGCATCATGGGCTCAGCTCAATCCAATCCTACCAGCACACAATCAGTTGCACACAACTAAATGCATAATAATACTGTTATAATGCTCATGAGATGTAATGCATGAAGTTTTTAAGATCAAATCTTTAAAATCCATCCCAAAATTTCAACAAAAACTCAACAATTTTGAAAAACCCCAAAATTTTTCAAAAAACCCAAAACCTAGATCTAAATGCATGAAAAGCATGAAGAATAAGAGAAAAAGAGATCATACCAAGTGATTTAAAGCAAGGAAAGGCTGAAAATCACGTGGGTTTGAAGGTTTTGAAAAAGAAGTGAGTGTTTGGGAGGTGAGGAGACGGATCTGTCGAGAGAGATCGAGGAAAGTGAGAAAGAAATCGCGAACAACGCTTAAATTGGAACCTTTTAAAGCTCGATCGATTGCGATTTGTCGAGGAGCTATTGAGGTTTGAACGCGTGTCCTAGCTATCGAGCCACCTATTGAGGTTCTGTTGAGGAACAATTCAACAGAAAAGTTTATAAAGAAGCTCGATCGATCCACCTAGTTGTCGAGAAGCTATCGAGGATCTAGAAATTTTGTCGATCGATCCACCTAGCTATCGTGAGGTGTCGAGATTACGATAAAAACCAGCTGAAGAGCTTGATAGATAAGCCAGGTGTCGAGAGGTGTTGAGGAGGTGTCGAGATTGCTTAAAAACAGTTTTTCAAGAAGGGAAAAACATAAATATGAATGCAATCAAGCATACAACTCAACCAAGGATCCAATCAACATTTTAAACTCTTAAAATCATCTCTCAACAATAAAAAGTTAAGAACATAGATCCCAAAAACACACACACACACTAAACAAGTCTAACCAATTTTATATTTCAAAAACAAGTCAAGACAGTTTAGTGAGCATTCATTAATACATGTAAACCATGTGATGGCCAAATCACATTATACCTGCTCATGTATTGAGAGTAGCAAAGAATATTGCGTGTTGTGTGTGAAAAACATCACAAGATTGCATAAATGTATACATGTTATGACGATTTGAGATATGAGAAAATCACTTTAACTCACACACAGTCATAATTGTTTGATGGGGACTATCACCTTCGAGGTACATCTTATAACTCCTACATCTCTTAGAATACATGCTTGCAATCATATATAAAGCATTTTGATCTTTTTGCTTTTTATTTTTCTTTGCATATTTTTCTTTTTAAGCAAATCATGCATGGGCATATAAGAGATAGAAAAGAAATACCCAATTATGTTAAGCATTTGACATTCCAATTTTGCTATGCTGAAGCACATAAATGTCATTCATGATTGGCGGGCAACAGTGGTAAGATGGTTATTTATGCCTTTCTCTTAGGATTTTCTAGTCATTCCCATAAAAAAGAGTGATACGAGTATTAAGTACAAGAGATTACTTAATCTTACTTATCACAAACACGTGCCACAAAGCTCACTTGCTTAGTTGTGCATAGAGACGCTCATCTAAGCTACAAAAGATACAAAGTTTAGAAAACTTTGTTTCAATGGCCATCCAAGGTACACAAGTACCAATATACACAAAACACATACTGTTTTTGTATTTGTCTGATTTTTCAATTTTTTTTTTATTATATGAAAAACAAAATAAAACAAAACTGAAAAATAACCAAACAAAAACATGTTAAACAAAGCAAAGCATAAAACAAGATGCATATGCATGAAAGCATGATTCCAAAAAGAAATAAGAAATCAAAAAGGAAAGTCCAACTTTAGATAGAAAGAATTAAAGCAAAGGACAAACAGAAAGACAATTAAGTCTTAGGATCCTTTATCACCCACACAGTACGAGTCCTTGGCCGTGAAAATGAAAAGGCACGTGTCCTAGTATGATTACTAAAGGACATAGAGGAATTAGAATTCCCCTGAAATTGAGTCAAAAAGTTCAAAGCTTTTAATAACTCACCAAGAATAGGTACAGAGCCTTTAGACAAAGGATGAGACCTATTTGACACTCGCTTATGAGGAAACAACTTGAAACAATTAGGACGAGTGTGACCTGAAGCATCACAATGGTGACAAACATGAGTAGTTTTAGAACTACTCGATTTCCTAGAAGGAGGTCTAACCTTAGAGGTTGACAAAGACCTTAATTTAGGACAATTTGGCCTAATATGACCAACAATATGACAATGATGACAAGTGGGGACAAATTTAAAATTTTTATTCTTCCTAGGAGGAGTTTTAGACATAGGTTTAGAAACTTCAGCATTAACATCAGATATTTTACCTTTGTCTATCCTAGCAAAATTAGCTTTCAACTCTTCATTATTCCTTTTAAATGGAGGAATATAAAAATCTTTTTCTTTTGAGTTAGGCTCAACAACAAGTTTGACACTAGTTAATTTTTCAACTTCAGTTTTAAATTCAACTAGTTGCTTTTCCAAACTTTCAATTTTGTCCACTTGAGATGAAATTTGATTTTTAAACTTCTCATTCAAATTATTGGCTTCATCCAATTTTGCAATCAAATTATCTTTTTCAAGTTTGACCTTTTTAAATTTAGCTTTTAATTTTGTAGAACATTCAAGAGATTTCATACAAAAATTATAAAGCTTGCAATAGGCATCTTGAATATCATCATCATCATTCAACATAAGATCATGCAAATCAAAACAATCAAGAGTTTCTTTAACAACGGGGGTCAATGGATCACATAGCAAAGATTAACCCTAATCAGAGTGTGTCTGCTCTAAGACCACTTGATAGACTAAGAACGAATTGACCCCTTGTAATGAATTAATTGATTAATTAGCCAAGTTTATTAATTAATCAAATTAACATGCAAACGCGTGGTAGCACAAACAAATCACCAATTAAACTAAGTATGCAGCGGAAAATAAATTGACACGATGATTTGTTTATGAATGGGGAAAACCTACACGGCCAAACTCCATCGGGTGATTTTAAGGTCACTACTCCCAAGAATCCACTATTATCACAACAAGCGGTTATAAGTAAAGGAATCCCAGTACCTTATACCAACCTACAGTTGAACCCTTACCCCAATACCCAATTAGACTTGTTCTGTAGTGACAATCTCTCCTTTTGATGCACGGCTCCCAGTATGTGACTAACCAATTGTGCGGATCCCAGTATGTGACTTTAATCACCAAATAGAGAAGGTTGTTGGCTGCAAAATTTTTCAGTTCATCCAGACGATGAAGATCAAGAAGCTCCTTGGTTACAAAACCCTATGGTGCACAAACACAGCAGCTTCTTCACAAGAAAGATGAACTAGGGAAAATTCTGTCTCCGGTCACAATTTACTTGAACAAACTTTGCTTAACACTTGTGCAACTTGTGTCACCTTTGACGGCTCTTAAAATAATCCTTTTATATGTCTAGGGTTGTGAGAAAAGAAGGCCCAAACATACAATCACGGATTGGAGTCAAAACAGAACTGAAACTCTGTTTTTCATAAACCTCGACAAATAGCTATTTGTCGAGCTGCTGTCGATCCACGGGGCTGGAACAGCTTTCAAAGCTCGATAGATGCTAGCTGTCGAGCTTTAATGACAGGCACTTTCTCAGCTTGAATCTTGGACAGACTTGCATGGCTTTAACACTTGATCTTGAAACAAGGTTTCTTGAAGTATTAAACACATCCTAGAGCTACCCAAATACAAGTAAAGTGGGTTTTGTCAAAGGATAAGCCAATTACATAAAATAGTGACATATGTTCCTAACAAGTGAATCACATATGTCCTAACACATATGAATGTATGACTTACCTCACTTACCTTATTGCATCACAACACTTATGCATCAATGCGTGGTCATATCATATGCATGTTCATGGCATATCGATGAAAAAATTGAAAAGAAACCCTAATCTAACATATAAAGGACAAACACCAAAGAAAACATAGAGGCAAAGACTTAAAAGCATAAAACAAACCAAGGCAGAGGCATATTACATAAGTGAAATAAAGAAACAGAAGCAAAAAATAGTTAAATTAGGGTTTCTTAGCATGAGTATACGTGCGTATACATAGGGCTGCATACGCATACTTCAAGAATAATTGGGCTTTAGATAAGGGGGAGCTAAGGGAATGGATTAAGGATATCCAAGATGAGATTAATTATTTGAGAATGAAAGGGATTGGCATTGATGAGGTGTTCTCAGTGTTGGCGAAGATAATGAAGAAGGTCAACCTTGAAGTCGGCTTGACCGACATGGATTTGAATTGAAGAGTTAGATTGAATATCTCCTCCCATCGGTAATGTTGGGAAATTTAGACCCCGGTTGATAGAATTAACAAGTTTTAAACCCAAGTTGTTAATTAGATTTATTATGAATAAAACTTGTTAAAACAAACAAACAAACATACATACATCAATATCATGTCAATATCATGCAGCAGAAAAATAAATAAGACAAGATATGATGACTCACGAAAACCAATGAAATAAACTAGTTTCACAGTAAAAAACCTGGGGGGAAACCTTCCTGAAAAACAATCCACTATAGTAAAGAGAAGTTTCAGATCTAGTACAAAACCTTTGTCCCTAGACTCTACAATCCTTGTAGATGAACTCACAGCAGAAACCTTCTACCACTTTAGAACCTCTGAACTCTTCAATATATGAACGCCACCCTTTTGCACGGATCCAAGTACGTGACTAACTCCTTTGCATGAATCCCAGTACGTGACTCACTCACCAACTTAAGGAAGAAGAATGTTGGCTGCAAAGTTCTTCACTTCATCAACAATGAAGATCAAGAAGCACTTTGTTACAAAACCCTAAGGCGTAAAGACGCAGTAACTTTTTTCAGAGAGAATAAGGCATCGGTCACCTGTTGCATATGTTCTCCTTGTATTCTCTTATGTGACAACCTCTAAAATAAGCCTTATATATGTCTAGGGTTGTGAGAAAAGAAACCCTACACAAATACATAAGTATGAGCCAAAAATCAGATCTGAAAAATTAATTTCCGTAATTCTCGATAGATACCTCGATAGATAGTATCTGTCGAGCCTCATTAAACCTTGATAGATAACTATCTGTCGAGCAGCTGTCGAGTTTTAATGAATCAACACTTCTTCACTTGTTTCTTGGACAGATTTGCATGGCTTTAATACTAGACTTGAACTCTTGTTCTTTGAAGTATCAAACACATCCTAGATCTACCTAATTACAAGTAAAGTGCGTTTTGTCAAATGATAAGCCGATTACATAAAATAGTGACATATGTTCCTAACAAGTGAATCACATATGTCCTAACAACCTCCTTCTTTGGCAATCCGTGACAAAACCATAACAAACAAATGAACATATGAGAGAAGTCATAAATCACTCAACTCATATTCACTTGTTGAATACAATAAAATCTACTCTAACACAAACTCTTGAAAAACTTTGCTAGAAGAGAGTTCATGGCATGGATGACTTTAACAATCTGTATTTCTGAAACACTTTAAACAAAACTCATCAAAGCATCTTTGTGTGAAACAGAAATAAAAGATTGCATACAAGATAGAAACATGTGTATAAAGATAGAAAAGAGACAACACATGTAGAGGTAGGTGAAGAAAACATACATCATCTTATATAAATATATATATATATATATATCAAGGATAAGCACAATGTATGTAAACATGGTCACAAGACCAGTGTACAAGAAGAAGGAGGTAAGCACTCCCCCTGACAAGATGAAACACAACTCCCCCTTACAAATGCATGTATTTCTCCCCCTAACATGTAGAATCTTAAACAGCCCTTACAAAGGCATGTATTTCTCCACAATTTCTCCCCCTTTTTGTCATGATTGATAAAGGGTACAAGAAACTATAAAGCTTCACCCGAGAAACATAAAGATGATCAAGGATGATCAAAGGGGTACAAAGAAATCCATATAAATGCATGAATGTAATGAAACAAGATGCTATGGATGACAAGATAAAAGAAAGATGCAAAACATGTGAAAAATAATGCATGCAAGAGGATCTTGATCGATCGAGAGGTGTTGAGAAGCTATCGAGCAGAAGCTAACCTTGATGGATCGAACAGCTATTGAGAAGCTATCGAAGGGACAGAAACTTTCTTGATCAATCCACCTAGCTATCGAGAGGTGTCGAATTTGCAATAAAAATCAACTGAAGATCTCGACAGATAAGCTAGGTGTTGAGAGGTGTTGAGGATCTGTCGAGGTTGCTTAAAAATAGTTTTTCAAGAAGAGAAAAACACAGATATAAATGCAATCATGCATGCAACTCAACAAAGGATCCAAGCAACATTTTAAACTCTCAAAAACATATCTCAAACAAAAAAAAATGTTAAGCACATAGATCCCAAAAACACACACACACACACACTAAACACGTCTAACCAATTTTATATTTCAAAAACAAGTCAAGACAGTTTAGTGAGTATACATTAACACATGTAAACCTTGTGATGGCCAAATCACATTGTACCTACACATGTATTAAGAGTAGCAAAGAATATTGCATGTTATGTGTGAAAAACATTGCAAGATTGCATAAGTGTCAACTAGTTATGATGATTTGAGATATGAGAAAATCACTTTAACTCACACACAATCATAACTATTTGATGAGGACTATCACCTTCGAGGTATATCCTATAACTCTCACATCTCCTAGAAAACACGCTTGCAATCATATATAAAGCATTTTGATTCTTTTTGCTTTTTTATTTTCTTTGCATATTTTTCATTTTGAGCAAATCATGCATAGGCATATAAGAGAGAGAAAAGAAATACCCAATTATGTTAAGCATTTGACATTCCACTTTTGCTATGCCGAAACACACAAATGTCATTCATGATTGGCGGGCAACAGTGGTGAGATGGTTATTTATGCTTTTCTCTTAGGATTTTCTAGTCCTTCCCATAAAAAAGAGTGATACGAGTGTTAAGTACAAGAGACTACTTAATCTTACTTATCACAAACATGAGCCACAAAGCTCACTTACTTGGTTGTGTATAGAGATGCTCATCTAAGCTACAAAAGATACAAAGTTTAGAAAACTTTGTTTCAATGGCCATCCAAGGTACACAAGTACCAATGTACATAAACACACACTATTTTTGTATTTTTCTGATTTTTCTTTTTTATTTTTATTTTGAAAACAAAACAAAATAAAAACTAAACAACCAAACAAAAACATACAAACAACATGAAAGCATGAAAGAAAGATGCATATGCATGAAGGCATGATAGAAAGATGCAGATGCACGAAAGCATGATTCTTAAAGCAGATAAGAAATCAAGCAAAGAGAGTCCTACTTTAGATAGAAAGAATTAAAGTAGAGGACAAACATAAAAGACAATTAAGTCTTAGGCTCTTTTCTCACCCACACAGCACGAGTCTTTGGCAGTGAAGATGAAAAGGCACGTGTCCTAGTATGTCTACTAAAGGACATAAAAGAATTAAAATTCTCCTGAAATTGAGTTAAAAAGCTCAAATCTTTTAATAACTTTCCAAACAAAGGTGTAGGTCCTTGAGAGGAAACCTGTGACCGTTTGGACAATTGCTTATGAGGATAGAACTTAAAGCAATTAGGACGAATGTGTCCAGAAACACCACAATGGTGACAAACATGAGGTCCAACAAAGGATTTAGAATTAGCCCAATCAGTTTTGGATTTTATACCTTTATTACCTTTCTCAGATTGGGGCACAAAAATAGTCCTTGATCTAGAAGCCGTGGAAGAGGAGGGGCTAGAGGAAACAGCATATCCTAAGCCAGTCTTATCAGAACTAGGATTTTGAGCACTCAAAACCTCATCAAGCTTTGCACTAGACATCCTCCCTATTTGAGTTCTAGCTTGACTAAGCTCTTCCTCAAGATTCTTGACTTTCTCTTCTAATGAGGTGTTCTCCACAACAAGAGTCTCAACTAACCTTGTAGTCTCACCTAGTTTGACTAACAGATCAGTTTTTTCAGTTTTTACCTCATTGAGCTCTTTTCTACAAAGATGAGAAGTTTTTTCAGATTTTATGAATTCAGTGTATAGCTTATCATAGGCTTCCTGAAGGGTCATCTTCTTGGGTACTGCATTATCAGAAAAATCCTCACTGTCACTAGCACTCTCCACAATCACCTTATCGGTTGTGGCAGCAAAGGCCATAACGTGACTACATTCATCCACATACTCATTAGAAAAGTCATTATCAATATCACTCAAAGTAGCAACCAATCCTTTATCTATTGACTCCTTGGTCTTTTCCTTCATAAGATAGTTTGGGCACTCTATCCTCATATAACCAAAACCTTTGCACTCATGGCATTGGATGAGGGGTTTCTCATTCTTGCCCTTCCTTGAGGATTTAGATTTTCTAGGAGGTTTGCCCTTATCCTTTTTCCTAAATTGAAGAAGCTTGATAATCTCATCAGTTATGAAGGTTAGATCCTCATCCTCATCATCATCTTCATCTTCATCTTTACTTTCATCTTCATCTTCAGAGTCCTCAATCTCTTCCTCTATACCCTTAAGAGCCAAGTTTCTACTCTTTCCACCTTTTCCTATTAAATCTAACCCTATCTCATAGGTTTGAAAGTTCCCTACAAGTTCAGTCAAAGGAATTTTATCAATGTCCTTCACTTCTTCAATGGCAGTGATCTTGGCATGGAATCTTTCAAGTAGGGACCTAAGGATTTTCCTAACAATTTTGGATTTTGTAATAGATTCTCCAAGATTGAAGACAGAATTCACAATATCCATGAGTTTAGCATAGAATTCATCAAAGGTCTCATCCTCCTCCATCCTTATTTCTTCAAAACTACTAGTGAATCTTTGAAACTTCACAGTCTTTACAGCCTTAGTACCTTCATAGGTGATCTTAAGAATGGTCCATGCTTCCTTGGCAACTTTTGTGGATGATATTTTCTTGAATTTCTCATTGGTCACCCCACAAAACAAAGTATTCAAGGCCTTACTGTTGAAATTTGCCACTATGATTGTTGCTTCATCCCAATTCACCGGCGCTTCCTTTGGCTTATTCCAGCCAACTTCAACAGCTTGCTATACCTGTTCACCTAGAGCCTGCAAAAAACTTTTATACGAACTTTCCAGTACGCATAATTAGTTCCATCAAATAAAGGAGGAATCAAAAGAGATTGTCCACGATCCATGACAATGGGGGTTAAGGATCACACTCAGGAAATTAATCCAATCAGAGTGTAACCACTCTGATACCACTTGTTGGGAAATTTAGACTCCGGTTGATAGAATTAATAAGTTTTAAACCCAAGTTGTTAATTATATTTATTATGAATAAAACTTGTTAAAACAAACAAACAAACAAACAAACAAACATCAATATCATGTCAATATCATGCAGCGGAAAAATAAATAAGACAAGATATGATGACCCAAGAAAACCAATGAAACAAACTAGTTTCACAGTAAAAAACCTGGGGGGAAACTTTCCCGAAAAGCAATCCACTATAGTAAAGAGAAGTTTCAGATCTAGTACAAAACCTTTGTCCTTAGACTCTACAATCCTTGTAGATGAACTCACAGCAGAAATCTTCTACCGCTTCAGAACCTCTAAACTCTTCAATATATGAACGCCACCCTTTTACACGGATCCTAGTATGTGACTAACTCCTTTGCATGAATCCCAGTACGTGACTCACTCACCAACTTAAGGAAAAAGAATGTTGGCTGCAAAGTTCTTCACTTCATTAACAATGAAGATCAAGAAGCACTTGGTTACAAAACCCTAAGGCGCAAAGACGCAGTAGTTTCTTTCAGAGAGAATAAGGCATTGGTCACCTTTTGCATATGTTCTCCTTGTATTCTCTTATGTGACGGCCTCTAAAATAAGCCTTATTATGTCTAGGGTTGTGAGAAAAGAAACCCTACACAAATACATAAGCATAAGCCAAAAATCAGATCTGAAAAATTGATTTCCATAATTTTCGATAGATACCTCGATAGATAGTATCTGTCGAGCCTCATTAAACCTCGATAGATAGCTATCTGTCGAGCAGCTGTCGAGCAGCTGTCGAGCTTTAATGAATCAGCACTTCTTCACTTATTTCTTGGACAGATTTGCATGGCTTCAATACTAGACTTGAACTCTTATTCTTTGAAGTATCAAACACATCCTAGATTTATCCAATTACAAGTAAAGTGCGTTTTATCAAAAGATAAGCCAATTACATAAAATAGTGACATATGTTCCTAACAAGTGAATCACATATGTCTTAACAGGTGAGCCGGAAGGGGAGATTGTTGGGTGCATGGCACCAAAGTCCAGCCCACATTACATCAGAGCCCAACTAAGTGAGCTGTGTAGGATATGCCAAGAAGCTACTCCTATTGTAATTAGAAGTTACTAAGTTGAATAATCAATGCTTGAAGAATTCTAGTTCAATTAGAACGAGGAAATAGTGGTGCTCTTCAAGAACTATAATTAAAGTTGAGTTAGGAATCCAAATGTTCCTAGAAAAGATGTGAGGCGGTAGACTTGAGGGAGTGCAGCCAAGAGGGAGCTGTTTAGAGAAAAGAAGACAGCCAAGAGAGAGATGTGGATGGAGAAGAAAATAGAGAGGAAAGAGCAAAGTCTTGCCGCTTTTGAGAGAGATAATTAGTGTGTGTGAGAGCAAATAAAAACAAGGGAGATTTTTTTTTAGCTGTGAGACATACACAAGAATTATTGTAATTGATTTGATAATAGTGAATTTATTCAGAATTTTTCCTATGATTTTTCCCTTCAAGGAGAAAGGGTTTTCACGTAAATATTTGTGTTCTTATGTGTGATTTTATTTTGAATTGATAGTTTTTGTGATAATATTATTTGGGACCCAACAAGAGAGAGAGATATTTGACACATTTCAAGCGCGAAAGGCCTTAGAGGAATATGAATCCTTAAATAATATCTCAATACATAAAAGTTTGACACTAACATCAAGTTATTCAAATGTCAAAAAAGTCCAAACCCCAATCTGATAGGATGTTCATAGCTAATTAGTATCATCACATTATAGCAAGCCTTTTTTATTTTTATTATTATTCAATCAATGAATTGGCTTGTGATTTATAAAAACTAGGGGAATTTAGTTATAGTAACCATTGTCAAATGTCAAAACAATCCAAACACCAAGCTGATAGGATGTTCTTAGCTAATTAGTATCATAACATTATAGCACACTTACTTTTTTTTTCCAATATTATTACAAAAACTAAGGGAAATTAATTATACTAACCATTGTTTTCCCCCAGGGAAACTAGGATAACCATTGTTAAACGAATGTTGTGAGGTGTCTACCACATTCTCCACACAAAATGGAACCCCCGGATCTATTTCAATGGTTTTTAGATACTTTGTTGCCTAATATAAGATAGGAGACATCACACATTTTAACCCTAGATACGTATTAAAATCAATTAGACATTATGTGATTAGTGGCAACTCTACTCACCCCTTAAAACTCAAAGACAGATAATTATATGATTAGTGGTGGCTCTACTTAACCCTTCAAACTTGAGTCTGTGCCGAGAGGGTTGATCCTAAATCCAATATTGACAGTATATTGGTATAAACCATGATTCTAGGGGTTTTTTTTTTCTAACAAAAAATAGAAGGGCTTTTAAACTCAAGTTCTTCCATTGAAATAGACAAGCATTGTTACTGATCAAAAAATTCTATTGCCAAAACATGATTCTAATGACTAGAGAGAGAGAGAGACATAGAAGGAAATCAATAAAACATTTAAAATTTAATGGCCTCAGGTTATTATCAAGACATTTTTTTTTTGCTGAATTATTATCAAGTCATTGAAATACTTCAGTCATACATTTCATATGTTATTTCCAATGTTAATGTTATAACCAAACCTATTCTTCTTGTGGAGGATCACCATCAATGTCAATTCAAGATAGAGTCTGGTGATGGTCCATCGCAACAATAAGGGTCAAAGTAGCAACATATTGGTTGCCCTTGTGTGCTTTTAATAAAAGCCAAGGATGCCATCAACGAGATAATAAAAACCTTCACCACAAATATCTTGTAGTCTTCCATTAACACTTTCGTAATTTTCAGATAGCAAACATTAGTACTCTTTGAGTTGTAGAAGGTGAGAGATCTAGTGTGTCCAGAGTTTTTTGTTAGAAAGAATGTGGAATTGGCACAATACCATACTTACGCACTACTTAAAAATACTTACGTATGGAGCAAACTAAGGACCTGACTTAATTGCTATTGTAACTCCTTAATGAAGAGCTTAATTGAGGTTTCCTCTCTCTCTCTCTCTCCACTTAATTGCTGACCCCCTTCTCTCTCTCTCTTTTTCACCTTATAGAATAGCTTAATTTACGTTTTTCTTTTCCACTTGATTGTTGAGAAGCTTATTTTCTACTTAATAGCTAGATTGCCGTTTCTAGCCATTTCTCAACGTTAGTTCTCATCTTCAATTAAACGTATGATCACAATAAGTCAATGAACTCATTGAACTAGGGAGTTTGTTCAATAAATAAATATATATATATATATATATATATATATGGATTTTACTTAGGGCATACGGTTTTTTTTTTTCCATTTTTTTTTTTTTTTTTGAGAAGAAAGACTATGAAATGCATTTAAAGAAAATCAGTCGTGATCGGCGAAGAGAACAGAGTACAGGTGTGGAGGAACATCCTCCATACACATCAAGAAACCTCTAACATGTCTTGCATATTTAGCTAGGTTGTGTGCTACAGAATTGTCTAGTCTACGAATATGAGATAAAGAAATACAGCTATTAGCATCTGTGGAGGATTTTGCTAAGGCAAGGATATGACCGAAGGGTGATAGGGAGTCGTCCTCTGCGTTGAGTTCTTTAATTACTCGCTCAGAATCACCTTCAAGGATGAGTGAAGAGAGACCGAGTTCATGGCAAAGGATATAGCTCTTGCAGCAGCCAAGGCTTTTTACTTTTTCTGATAAGTGAGGCAGAGAGGTTTGTTCCAATAGCTAGGTGATGGCTTGTCCTTGACAATTTCGGATCACAACCCCCAGCCCTGCTTTGCTTATGTCTTGAAACGTTGCTCCATCAAAATTAACTTTGAAGGAACCAGTTGGAGGACGATTCCACTGAACCCAAGATTCTGTGTGGATCAAAGTTGGGGATGAAGATGTAAGGCTTGCACGATGAAAGTCTTGAGATGGTCTTAGTGGTCTGGGGTATGACCTGAAAGTTCCACATGATTGTTTCTAGCCAATCCAATTTTTTTTCCTTCCTCGTGAATGTATAAGAATAATTCACTAAAGGAAGAAAAAGTTTTGGTCAGGTGGAAGGAGTATGCTGGGATAGAGTTCCAAATGCTTGAGTTTTGGACATTCCCAAAGAGCATGTGAGATACTCTCTGTTCACAGTTTGTAGTGATCACGGATGTATTCAGTCAGAATTATTCTCCTCTTCAAATTCTTCTTAACTGGGATTGCATCTTTACATACACGCCACAAGAAGTTTTGGACCTTACTAGGAACAGGAAGTCAAGGAAATTTCAGTCCGATCTCACAGTGTACTAACCCGTGAGTGTGAATGGCTATATCAATTTATCCTCAACGAAGGTCTAACATAACAGAATGCTCTTTATCAACTCAACCTCATGGGGGATAATTAAGTCTTGTAGAAGATTCTCATCCCACTTTCATAAAACTGGAATTATAAGATCTGAAACTTCAGCATCTTCAAACCCAGGAACAATAGGAGACAAAATTCGTGGATGATCATCAGATGGCATCCAAACATCTAGCCATACACTAATTGACTCCCCACACCCCACTCCTCCATCTGGCACCCTTCAACAAAACATCCCTCCCTCTTAAGATGCTATTCCAGTGCATCATTGAACATAACCAAATCCTTAAATCCCATACCTCCATCAAATTTTGGGTTGCAGAGAGTTTCCCACCTAACCCAATGAATTTTTCTTCGATCACCTTTCTGTCCCCACCAAAATTTTCTAATGAGACTCTCAATATCCATACAAATACCTGGGGAGTTTGAAACAACTCATCGTGTATGTAGGTATAGCTTGGAATACAACTTTAATTAAGACTTCTCTTTCCACTTGAATTTTTTTTCCACCCCTGAATTTTTTCCCACACCCTTTCCTCAATGTAATTCAAGCTGGATTTTTTATTTCCACCCACAAGGGATGGCATCCCCAATTATTTTTCATACTGTATAATTTCTAGAACTCCCAAGGCTATATTGATTTGGATTCTAGTATCCTCAGAAGTGGATTTGCTGAAAAATATAGTAATCTTGCTTCTATTGATCTATTGCCCTGAGCATCTACCATAGGTGTCTAGAATATCCAAAATCTTTTGGCACTCCTAATTATTAGCCTTGCAAAACAATAGACTATCATCTGTAAAAAGGAGATGGGTTAGTCTAGGGATGTTTTTGAACAAGGAATAACCTCTGATATCCCCCTATATTGTAGCTTTGGTGATAAGGCCATGTAGGTCTTCAATGCATAAAAGGAAGTGAAAGGGGGAGAGGGGATCTACCTAATGGATGAATAGGACATATATTAGTAAACCATTTTAGAAAATAATTTTATGTAAAAATGAAAAATTTACCAACTTCTTTGACAACTTTTTCAATTTCACAAAAAATGTTTCTAAAAATGGATGATTAACTGGATCAATATATATATATATATGTATGTATGTATGTATGTATAAATATATATATGTGTGTATATGTATGTATATATATATATATATGTATATATATATATTGGAATGGTTGTAGATGCCAATTTGAATACTGTTCGGATTGAACATACACTGCTGTGGACCTAGACCATCTCATACTAGCTTAGCTTTGGTTTGTACTTCTAACTAACTATAGTAGTCAGCAAGTTTTTCATTGTGTAACTACAATTCTTTGCTATGAGAAATTAACCTGACCCATTCTACAATACCCCTTTTTTTAGTCAATTACTCACAAGTAGGTAACCTGCTACAACAAGTTATCAAAGTATCAGATTGGAAGATTTCAACGTCATATTGAGCAGTATCAACGTCACTTTATGCATTTTAAAGCAATAAGAAAATTCTTTCTTCAAAGTTTCATTCTTATGCATAATACAATAAAACAAAAATTGTTTGCTTGAACATAAGCCATTTGTCAATACCTATCAAAGGGAGCGTCGTGTTGGATTTTTGTGCCGAGAATCCTATAGAGGGGGAAGACAGTAAAGAAGACTTTCTAGATGAGGACATTTTGAATGTTGAGTTAGGGACATGGAAGATGTACTTTGATGGAGTCGTAAACCAATTTGGGAATGGGATAGGAATACTCTTGATCACTCCCGAGGGATCTCACATACCTTTGGCAATCAAGTTGAACTTTAAAGCAACAAATAACATGGCTGAATATGAGGCATGTATTGCCGGAATGGAAGCTCTTCTAGAATTGAGGGAAAAGGAGGCCGGAGTCTTTAGAGATTCAACTTTGGTTATAGCCTAAGCACAAAATTTGTGGAAGGTGAAGGAGGAACACTTGAAGCCTTATTAACAATACTTGGAGGACTTGACCAAGACCTTTGACAAGATTGAGTACACAATCATCCCTAGAGCTCAAAATCAATTTGCGGATGCCTTGGCTACCTTAGCCTTCATGGTCGAAATACCTGAGGGAGTGCAGACATGACCCTTGGAGATTGAGCAAATTTGTGAGGAAGTGCACAAAGGGAAGACCGAAGCGTCAGTAATGACCATAGAGGAAGTGGAAGTTCCATTGTACTATAACATCATGAAGTTCTTGGAACTAAAGGCATATCTAGATGGGGCCAATAAGAGAGAACGTTGCTCCATTAGGATGATGGCAATACAATACATCCCGTGTGGAAGACAACTCTATAAAAGGTCCTATGATGATATACACCTTCGTTGCTTGAAGAAGGAAGAAGTCAAGAGGGTAATGGAAGAAGTTCACCAAGGGATTTGTGGCCCTCATATGAATGGAAGAATGTTAGCCAAGAAAATCCTAAGGATAGGGTACTATTGGAATGCGATGTAGACCGATTGTGTGGACTATGTGAAGAGTTGCCATGATTGTCAAACACACGTCAACTTGAACCATATGCCATCCAGACACATGCCATCTGGATATGCCCTTAACTCCAAGAACTTCATGATGCCATAGTACCACATAACTTCCTTTTCCTCTATGGCCATTACTGAAGCTTCGGTCTTCCTTTTGTGCACCTCCTCATAACTTTTTTCGATCTCTAAGGTGATGGAAATATGCATGTGTGCAGCGGAAAATTAACAGATCTACTTCATTCGCAATTGATAACATGCACTATGTAAATTTCAGAATACAAGAACAAGAGAGTGTACCTTGGTGTGGTGAATTTCAAAATTGAAGATTCCAAGTTCTTGAGAACACTTTTATTCTTCACCCCAATTCCACTAATGCCCAAGATGTGTGGTCTCTCAATCAGTTATATGAAATGTTCAAGAGAGAAATCAAAAGTGTCCAACACTAACATACACCATTTCATGTAAGTTGTTCTATCTAAAATTCTGTATGTTTCTCTCCTTATAATTGATTATCTAATTGGGCTAGCCTTTTGGGCCTTTCCAATTGGGCTCTAGTATGTGGCTTGGAGTGGGACCAAAAGGGACCAATAAGACACTAGCTCCAATGGGCCTTGGGCTTTTCTGTCAACTCTTTACAAGTCCAAAGTTACCATTAACTATATTTAATACCACTATATAAATATAGTTGCACTCTAAGCTTTATCTATAAATTATATCCCAAGACTTTATCGTATATGCAACCCCTTCATAAAATATTCGTAGTAACACAAAGTCATGAATGTAGACTGCCACTTTGTAAAATACTACATCTTAATTCTTGAGTACCCAGTTTAATCATTTTAAGTTATTCATTATATATTTATGAAATCCAATTCCATAAATATATACTTTAGTAATTTCTTACCAAAGTGGTTAGGCCTAACTCTTTGAATAACAAACCCATTCAACTTATCTCAAGGAAATATTTTGTATCTCCGTCAAGAGACTATTAATTCCATCTTGAGAATATATGTTCCATCAACACTAAATGTGGTTGCCCAACATACTGAGGTTTTGACCATTACTTTATGTCTCACTCCTGATATATCAAAGCAACCTACATCTCATGATCAGGTCCATTATTCTCTTAGGATTAAGAGTTCATGCAAATATAAGTCGTGAGATTTATTATTCATTTGACAGTCTTTAGGAGAATAATGAATCTCACAACGTTCCAGTTCAATATGTCTTAACTCTTAAAACATATCAACATATCAATTAGAAGTCTCCACTTTCATGATCAAGACAAATCATCGTAATTGATATGTTATAGTCTTCGCAGATGAAACGCCTAATTTCATCACCGACTACGAACTACAATTCTGAGTTTACAAAGAACTTGTGACTTATATCTTCTGTGACTAAATCACATAAATCACATACTATGCATCTCATGGACTATATGATAATGTCCGAATATTCATGTTACCATTATTTCAGATAATAATAAAATAACTTTATTAAACACAATATTAAGTCATACATAATGTCATACTTAATATTATACATAGCATCATACAATAGGATTTAAGGGCACTAATCCTAACAATCTCCCACTTGCCCTAAAGACTATTGTGCAGTAATCTAACTCCCATTTCCTCTAAATGTGACTCGAAAGTCCTTTGAGGCAAAGCTTTGGTAAACGGATCTGCTAGATTATTTGCACTTTCAATCTTGGCTACTACTACATCTCCACGAGCAATGATGTCTCGAATGATGTGGTATTTCCTCTCAATGTGCTTTCCTTTCTTGTGATTCCTTTGATCTTTGGATTGTGCAACTGCTCCATTATTGTCGCAAAACAAAATAATGGGAACTTGCTCAATTCTTATTACACCAAGGTCAGAAAGGAATTTCTTGAGCCATACAGCTTCTTTTGCTGCTTCAGAAACAGCAACATACTCAGCATCCATGGTGAAGTCCACAATACAAGATTGCTTAACACTCCTCCATGTAATGGCTCCACCTCCCAAGGTGAAAACACATCCTGATGTGTACTTTTTGAAATCTAGATCCGATTGAAAATCTGAATCTGTATAACCAATTAGAATCAAATCCTCACAATGATAAAAAAGCATATAATCTCTCGTTCTTCGTAGATACTTGAGAATATGCTTTACAACTTGCCAATGTTTTGATCCTGGATTTGATTGATATTGGCTGACCATACCAACTGAATAGCAGATATCTGGTCTAGTACAAAGCATGGCATACATGAGACTTCCAACTACAAAAGCATAAGGAACTTGTCTCATCATATCTTCTTCCTCTTGAGTCTTAGGCCTTTGGTCATCAGACAGAGGAACTCCATGTCTGAAAGGAAGTAATCCTTTCTTGTAGTTTTGCATGCTAAACTGTTCTAGAACCTTATCTATATATCCAGCTTGTGATAAGCCTAACATCTTATTCTTTCGATCTCACCAAAGCTTGATCCCTAGAATAAAGTTAGTCTCACCCTAGTCCTTCGTATCAAATTGGCTTGATAACCAAACCTTTACTGATGACATTACCCCTACATCATTTCCAATAAGTAGAATATCATCAACATAAAGCACTAGGAACATTACTACTTTATCTTGATGTCTTTTGTACACACATGGTTCATCAAGATTTTGTTCAAAACCAAATGACTTGATTGCTTGATCAAATCTGATGTTCCATGACCTAGATGCTTGCTTAAGTCCATAAATGGACCTTTTCAACTTGCATACCATATACTCTTGGTTCTTTGCTATGAAACCTTCCAGTTGCATCATATACATTTCCTCTTTAAGATTGCCATTGAGAAATGCAGTCTTGACATCCATTTGCCAAATCTCATAATCATAATGAGCAGCAATGAATAAGAGAATTCTGATAGATTTAAGCATTGCTACTGGTGAAAAGGTTTCCTCATAATCAATACCTTGTTTTTTAGTATACCCTTTCACCACTAGCCTTGCTTTAAAGGTTTCAACCTTTCCATCTATCCTTCTCTTCCTCTTGTAAACCCATTTGCAACCAACAGGTTTAATGCCATTAGGTGCTTCTACAAGATCCCAAACTTGATTGGAATACATGGAATCTAATTCAGATTTCATAGCTTGGATCCAATGATGTGCATCTATATCATTCATTGCCTCTTCATAAGTGTAGGAATCCGATTTAGCCTCTTCTGAGATAGCTTCATAAGTTTCTCCTAAACCTATGAATCTTATAGGAGGCCGAACAATTCTCCCACTACGACGAGGCACCTGTGTAGTATACATCTCATGAGTAGTATCTTATGGTGTATCTAATACAGCCACATGATCCCTAGTTTCATCCATTGGTTGTTCATTTACAGGTTCATTCATTTCAGCCAACACAACTCTACTTCTAGGAGTAAAATTATTCATATAGTCATTTTCTAAGAATTTAGCATTTGTACTAACAAAAACTTTGTTATCTTTATGACTATAGAATAAATAACCCCTAGTTTCTTTTGGATAACCTACAAGCAAACACACTTCTAATTTTGGTTCCAATTTATCAGGCTTCCCTTTTAACACATGTGCTGGACAATTCCAAATGTGGAGATATTTTATACTAGGCTTACGCCCACTCCACAATTCCATGGGTGTTTTGGGAACAGATTTTGATGGAACTAAATTCAAAAGATGTATTGCTGTATTTAAGGCATAACCTCATAAAGAAGTCGATAAAGTTGAGTAACTCATCATGGACCTAACCATTTCTAGAGTCCTATTCCTTCTTTCTGCTACACCATTCTGTTGGGGAGTTCCAGGTGTAGCCAATTGGGATACAATCCCATTTTGAATTAAGTAATCCTTGAAAATCCCAAGAAGGTATTCGCCACCACAATCAGATCGAATGGCTTTTATGTGTTTACCTAATTGATTCTCAACTTCAGCCCTAAACTCTTTGAACTTTTCAAAGACTTCAGACTTCCGTTTCATTAGGTACACATAACCATATCTTGAGTAATCATCAGTAAAAGTGATGAAATACTCATAACCTCCTTTTGCTTAGATTGACATAGGACCATATACATCAGAATGCACTAGCTCTAGCAAATCTTGGGCTTTTCTACCTTTTGCATTAAAAGGTCGTTTGATCATTTTACCTTCCAAACAAGATTCACAAACTGAAAATTCATCAAAGTCCATGGGCTCTAAGAGTCCATCTTTGATCAGTCTTAGAATCCTATTTGAATTAATATGACCCAAACACAAGTGCCAAAGATATGCATCACTAGTAGAAGGAAACTTTCTCTTTAATGATTTCACATGAGAGTTATTATCTAATTCAGAATTATATAATTCATGCTTATCAGGAGTTAAAATATAAAGACCATCTACAATATTGCCAGAACAGATAAACACTTTAACTTCTTTATTACAACATTATCTTTTAGGATAACACAATATCCATGTTTACCTAAGTAAGTAGCAGAAATTAAATTCCTACGAACTTTAGGTACATACAAACAGTCTTCCAATATTAAAACTTTAGATACAAAACATAAATTATAAACACCAACAGCTACAACCGGAATCCTGCTCCTATCAGCCAAAGTAAGAAACAACTCCCTTCTTTAAGTTTTCTGGTCTCCTGAAACCCCTGCAAGGAATTGCAGATATGATTAGTACAACCTGAATCCACACACCAGGAATCCGTAGGATTCTGTACCAAACATATTTCAAGAAGGAATGAACTTTTCATACCTTTATTGTTGGCAGCCCTGAATTTTGGACAATTCCTCTTCCAATGTCCTTTCTCACCACAATGGAAACATTTTCCTTTGAGCTTCTTTCCTTTGTCGGCAATCCCTAAGGCAATTTGTTTACCCTCTTGTTTAGTGAAGTCCTTCTTTTTCTTCTTCTTACCCTTGCCTTTCGACTTAGGTTGAGAAGTAGAAGCTTCACCAACATTGACTTCAACACTAGAAGTACCCATAATGCCTTCCGCCGTTACCAACTCATTCATTAATTCAGACAATGAATAAATTTTTTTGTTCATATTATAATTAAGTCTGAATTCCTTGAATAATTCTGGTAGTGACTGGAGTATCATATCCACTTGGGATTCTCCATCAATATCGGCACCTAAAACTTCTAGTGTATTCAGATTAGAGATCATTGTAAGACAATGCTCCCTTACTGAACTTCCTTCAGCCATCTTGGTATTGTAATTTGCCTCATGGTTTCTTGCCTTGCAGAATGACCTTGCTCACCAAACATCTCCTTCAGACTTTGCATAATGTCTGAAGCTAGTTCTACATCCTGCATTTGATGTTTTAGAACATTTGAGATAGATGCTAGGATGTAGCATTTGGCCATTTCATTAGATTTCTGCCAACGATCATATTGTTGTTTTTCCTCAAGAGGAGCATCTAATGAAGGAAAGCTAGGACATGGTCGAGTAAGCACATATTTATGCTCTTCAGCAGTAAGAACTATGTCCAAATTTTTTTTCCAGTTAACATAGTTGGATCCAGTCAGTTTGTTTTGATTAAGAATAGTTACAAGTGGGCTAAATGATGCCATGTTTAAATCTGAAAATAATAAACATGAATATAATAAGTAAACTGGACATTATCAATTTAGCATATAAACATGTAGTATGGAACCTTAATAAAACCATAATATAATATATGCAACGACAACCCAATCCCGCAATTAATATTCCTCGGAAGCGAGGTCATACCAATTACTATGATCAAGCGAGAATTATTCTCATTATTAATGCTATCATGGTAACTCTTACCAAACAAAAATAATTTGCCGCTTTTTCTTCAGCCTCTAAGTAATAATGACATAGCTCCGAAGGGAGGTTAACATTAAACTTAGTTTAGTGTACACCATTGACTAGAATCAATGTGAATCACCAAGTAACTCCACGGAAGCGTGGTCGTTCTCAATGCAAAAGACACTTCATCCATCATTAAGAAGTTTAACCTGTAGTACCATGAATTAAACACCCTCCGAAGGGAGCAAGGCATATACGCCAAGGCGAGGTGCTTAATCACACTATTATAAACCGACAATGGAGGCCGTGAGATGCAACCCTTGTATCTCTCTCCCACTAGATGTTTTAAAGGAAAGGATTTTAATTTTAAAACATGCATAATCTAATCACACATAGTCTTACTCCTCTTACATGTGAAAACACTTAGAAAAAATTCTGATTTTCTTTCTTTCGATTGATCGAATGTGCCCCTCAATCGATCGAAAAAATTAAGAAATTCGAACTTGACCATCTGACTTCTTCGATTGATCGAAACTGCCTCTCGATCGATCAAAAAACAAATTCGATCGATCGACTAGCAATCGAAAATCAATCTATTTAAGAAAGTCTGATCACTGTTTCACTCGATCAATCGAAAGTGATTTTTGATCGATTGAAACTCGTGAAACTCAAATTTCCAAAATTTCTCTAAGGCAGTTTTCTACGGTTTTTCTTGAACAAACAACTAACATACGAACATGATAATCAGAGAATGATATCAAAACTGAAATTCATTGATGCTATAGCCTTAAAGATCAATTTAACATACTTAAATTCAAATTTAAACAACATCATAACATCAATATCAGTTTTTATCAAATCATAGTTTTAACAACCATGCAAAAAATTAAATGTATAATCTTCTAACAACATGAAACTATAACCTCAAATTCCAGAATTCACAAAACATGTTATACAATTCAAAATTGAAGACCGCTCTGATACCAATTGATAGAAATATGCATGTGCGCAGCGGAAAATTAACGGATCTACTTCATTCACAATTGAAAACATGCACTATGTAAATTTCAGAATACAAGAACAAGAGAGTGTACCTTGGTGTGGTGAATTTCAAAATTGAAGATTCCAAATTCTTGAGAACACTTTTAATCTTCACTCCAATTCCACTAATGCCCAAGATGTGTGGTCTCTCCATCAGTTATATGAAATGTTCAAGAGAGAAATCAAGAGTGTCCAACACTCATATACACCATTTCATGTAAGTTGTTCTATCTAAAATTCTGTATGTTTCTCTCCTTATAACTGATTATCTAATTGGGCTAGTCTTTTGGTTCTTTCCAATTGGGCTCTAGTATGTGGCTTGGAGTGGGACCAAAAGGGACCAATAAGACACTAGCTCCAATGGGCCTTGGACTTTTCTGTCAACTCTTGACAAGTCCAAAGTTACCATTAACTATATTTAATACCACTATATAAATATAGTTGCAATCTAGGCCTTATCTATAAATTATATCCCAAGACTTTATCGTACATGCAACTCCTTCATGAAATATTCGTAGTAACACAAAGTCATGAATGTAGACTGCCACTTTGTAAATTACTACATCTTAATCCTTGAGTACCCGGTTTAATCCTTTTAAGTTATTCATTATATATTTATGAAATCCAATTCCATAAATATATACTTTAGTAATTTCTTACCAAAGTGGTTAGGCCTAACTCTCTGAATAACAAACCCATTAAACTTATCTTAAGGGAATATTTTGTATCTCCGTCAAGAGATTATGAATTCCATCTTGAGAATATATGTTCCATCAACACTAAATGTGGCTACCCAACATACTAAGGTTTTGACCGTTACTTTAGATCTCACTCCTGATATATCAAAGTAACCTACATCTCATAATCAGGTCCATTATTCTCTCAAAATTAAGAGTTCATGCAAATATAAGTCGTGAGATTTATTATTCATTTAACAGTCTTTAGGAGAATAATGAATCTCACAACGGTCCTGTTCAATATGTCTTAACTCTTAAAACATATCAACATATCAACTAGAAGTCTCCACTTCCATGATCAAGAAAAATCATCGTAATTGATATGTTATAGTCTTCGCAGATGAAACGCCCAATTTCATCACCGACTACGAACTACAATTTTGAGTTTACAAAAAACTTGTGACTTATATCTTCAGTGAGTAAATCACATAAATCACATACTATGCATCTCATAGACTATATGATAATGTCCGAATATTCATGTTACCATTATTTCAGATAATAATAAAACAACTTTATTAAACACAATATTAAGTCATACATAATGTCATACTTAATATTATACATAGTATCATACAATAGGATTTAAGGGCACTAATCCTAACATAAGGGTCGTGTCCATAGCGCCTTTGGTATTTCAATCATGGAAGCTAAAGTAGCTAAGGCATTCGCCAACAGATTCTAAGCTCTAAGGATGATTATGTATTCAATTCTGTCAAAGGTCTTAGTCAAGTTCTCTAAGTATTGTTGATAAGGCTTTAAATTTTATTCATTCACTTTCCACAACTTTTGTGCTTGGGCTATAACCAAAGTTGAATCCCCAAAGACTTCAGCCTCGTTTACTCCTAATTCTCAAAGAGCTTCCATTCCGGCAATGCAAGCCTCATATTCAGCCATGTTGTTAGTTGCTTCAAAGTTCAACTTGATTGCCAAAGATACGTGAGATCCCTCAGGAGTGATCAAGAGTATTCATATCTCATTCCCATATTGGTTTGTGGCTCTATCAAAGTACATCTTCCATGTTCCTAACTCAACATCCAAAATATCTTCATTCGGAAAATCCTCTTTACCATCCTACTTCTCTATGGGATTCTTGGCATAAAAATCTGACACGATGCTTCCCTGGATGGTTTTTTTGGCCACATACTTCAAATCGAATCCCACCAACAAAATCAACCATCTTGACAATCATCCACTCAAAGCGGGCTTCTTAAAGAGGTACTTCAATGGGTCCATTCTTGCCACCACCCATATTTGGAAGGGTAAAACGATATGCCTCAATTTCGGTACGCCCAAACAAGTACGAAGCATGACTTTTCTATGGGGGTGTACCTAGTCTCGTAATCATGGAAGCTTTTGCTCAAGTAATATATGGCTCTTTCATTCTACATATCATCCACTTGTGCAAGCATACTTCCAATCGCATCCGCTATGATGGAGAGGTATAGGAGTATGGGTGGAGGATATATTCTTTGATAAGTTCAAAGGCTTTTTGGCACTCATTGTTCCATGTGTGTGGTTCATTCTTCCTTAGGAGTTTAAAGATGGGCTATAAACTAGTGGAGGTGAGCTTGGACCAATGAAGGTGAGTTTGGCAATGAATCGACTAATGTATTGTAGTCGACCAAAGAAACCCTTAATCTCTTTCTCACTTTTGGGTGAATGCATCTCTGATATGGCTTTGATCTTGGATGGGTCAACTTCTATTTCTTTATTACTCATTAGGAACCCTAACAACTTTCCAGCGGTTACTCCAAAGGTGCATTTTTGTGGGTTCAATCTCAATTTGTATTCTTAAATCCTTTCAAAGAACTTCCTCAAGTTTGTGGTGTGGCTTCCTCTATCCTTGGACTTCACTATCATATCATCAACATACACCTCTACCTCATTGTGCATTATATCATGTAGCAAAGCTGTAAACATCCTTTGGTAGGTTGCCCCAGCATTCTTGAGGGCAAACGACATTACCGTTTAACAATAGATTCCCTATTCGGTGGTGAAAGTGGTTTTGGTCATTTATTTAGGAGCCATCTTGATTTGGTTGTATCCCAAAAAACCATCCACAAAGGACATCAAGGCACTTCCCGCTGTGTTATCTACCAAGACATCAATGGAGGGGGGGGGGGAGTCATCCTTATGGCATGCCTTATTCAAGTCTCTAAAATCCACACACATCCTTACCTTTCCATCCTTCTTAGGTATAGGCACAATATTGGCTATCCATTCGGCTTGGTGTATGGGTTTGATGAGCCCTACCTTTAGTTGCTTAGTGACTTCTTCTTTGATCTTTAAAAGCCATTCGGTCTTCATTCTTCTCAATTTTTGCTTGATAGGTATCATGTGGTCATGAGTATCAATGTGATGTTGAACTATCTCGAGGTCAATTTTAGGCATATCCTCATAGGACCATGCGAACACCTCTTGAAATTCCATGAGGAATTCTTGAAGATCTTTCTTTTCTTTTTCATTTAAAGTTGAGCCAATTTTAATTAAGCATGGATTCTCATCATTGGCCAAATTAATAGTTTCAAGAGTTAGTTCCATAGGTTCAATATTCTTTTCCAATTGTTTATTAATTTCATTTTCAAATTCATTTGAATCATTTAAGTGCAGAATTTCAATGTTATGGGACACATCAAAGTAAGCCAAATCAGAATTCATCATATTGAAAATATTGAAAAGTACATTGGAACTTGCATTACAAAACTTTCCCCCATATTCTTAGAAAACCCAACCCAAGTCCAATTATTAATGGGCCACGTAGTAGGCATGATGAATTTGGAAGGATCACTTGGCTCTTCATTAGTGATGCCCAACACGTCCCCACTCGTCTTCATCATGGTCTTCATTGCTTTAGCATCCATATTGTTCACCAAATTGACCTTTTCTTGCACTTCTATGATCACCACGGTAGGCTTCTCCTTAAATGTGAGTTTTTCATTAAAGAACATTTCCCAACCCAGATATACCTTTCCATTTTTACCTACCCAAGGTTTAAGGAAGCCATAATAAGGGAAGTCTGCTCCTTCTTTCACTAAATTCCTATTGAGAGTGCCATGGTTTTTCTTGATTCCGTCATAGCCTTCAAGGAATCCTAGACCCTCCTTAGTCACTTGAGTCTTGATATTAGGGAACTCAACTACCCCTTTTCCGTCCTTTCCAAGGCCCATACCAAGCATGTATCCCATGTTCTTTATCATTGCAATCACCTCATGGCTACAATATGGGAACAAATCGGTAGCATACTTTTCATCCTTCAATCCATAGTTGGCCATATTGACGAACTCAAAGCCACTCATTTGAAGCTCACTCCTTCCTCCCTCGAGTCCACAAACCGGTGCTATGATCTCATCATCTCCCAACGCTATGGCAATCCCTCCTTTTCATGAGATCTTCATCTTTTGGTGTAGTGAGGAAGGAATTGCCCTGTTAGGGTGAAGCCAAGAGAAGGTTGTAAGTTGGGGTGATGTCCATGACATGAAATTTCACAATGGTTTCCATTGGCCCAATCTTACAAGGATCCTTGAAAGTACCGATGACCTTTCTTGAAGTGTTGTCATATGCCTTTACAGTCAAGGGAGAAGGAATGATGGTCTCCATGTCTAGGCCAATGGCGAGGGTGGTCTTAAAAGGACAAACATTTAAGGCAGATCCATTGTCAATAAGAACCATTAGAACCTTGGCACCCATGCATTCATTGGTGATTTGTTAGTGTCTAGTGTAAGTAGCTCCTTTGGGAGGGAGATCTTCGTAGGAAAAAGTAAGGAGAGGGTGTGAGGAACCTTAAACTCCTATGAGCAAAACTTCTTGTGGTGTAGTTTCTATAGGTACTTCTTTTCTATTCAAGAGGTCCAAGAAAGCCTTATGGTGTTTTTGAGAGGCCATGTGCAAGCCCCATACGGACACATGAGCTTGGGTCTTCTTCAATTTCATTAAGACCCTATTTTCTTCCTCTTCCTTTCCTTTAGGCTCCTTGGGCTTGGATCCTTACCCTAGATCCCTACCAGGATGATCCTTTTCTAAAAAGGATGGGTTGTAGTGTTTCCCACTCCTAGTGATATTTGCTACATTGTCCTCCAAAACTTTTTTCTTCAATTTCGTCACTCCTTTGGGAAATATTCCCCATATTGCTATCGCTTCCTTTAGGACTTCATCATCTTTATCCCATATTCCTTGGACTTCCACGTCATTGATATTGACATTTGTAGTTTCTATCAACTTCGAGCAATCCCATTCAACTTCATCTACTTGTACCCAATTTTGATATGGAGGTGGAGCCTTATGGTAATCAGTTAAAGCGTTCTTTCTAATGTTGGGTTTGGTGATAATGTTGGGATTTGGGAGGGTTCCATTGTCTATGAGTTCTTGTATCTCGTGTTTGGGGCGAAAGCAATTGTCAGTTTTGTGGCCAAACTTTTGGTGGTAGTGGTTTAGGCATAGGTGTGGGGTCTAAGGGCTTGATGAATCATTCGGAGGATAGGTTTTCATATGCTTGGGTGAGGGTCATTCCTAGGTCGGAGAATTCTCGGTGAACTTTCTTTGGGTAGGCCAATGTTGGTTGGGGTATGATGGCTCTCACATTTACGAGATTAGGTGCTTTAGTAGTAGTCCCCCGTCCATATGTCTTCTTGGTTGGAGGCTTGCTATCCCCTTTCTCCAATTGTCCATTATTGAGAGCATCTTCAATTCTTGTCCCATAATCACATAATTCTCCAAATGAACTAATAGGTGATGACAAAAGCCTACTATTATAAATTGGAAGCAAGTTCTTGATGATCATGTTGATTAGGTCTTTCTCATTTGGCCTATTGACCATTCTAGATTGTTAGGACATATGTGAATCATGTTAGGCGCATATGTCAATATTTTATGTAATTGGCTAATCCTTTGACAAAATGCACTTTACTTGTAATTGGGTAGATCTAGGATGTGTTTAATGCTTCATGGAACAAGGTTTCAAGATCAAGTGTTAAAGCCATGCAAATCTGTCCAAGAAACAAGTGAAGAAGTGCTGGATTTTAAAGCTCGACAGCTAGTATCTATCGAGGTTTAAAAAACTACTGAAGCCCGAAGCTCGACAGCTAGCTCGATAGATACCCTATCTGTCGAGGTTTATGGAATTCAGTTTTTCAGAGCTGATTTTCATCCAATCCGTGTGTATATGTTTGGGCTTTCTTTTCTCACAACCCTAAATATATATAAGAATTATTTTAAGGGTCGTCAAAGGTTGCACAGTTGCGCGAGTGTAGAGCAAAGTCCTGTTCATGCAAATTGTGACCGGAGACAAAATTTGCTCTAGTTCATCTTTCTTTTGAAGAAACTGCTGTGTTTGTACACCGTAGGGTTTTGTGACCAAGGAGCTTCTTGATCTTCATCGTGTGATGAACTGAAAAACTTTACAGCCAACATCTTTCTCAAGTTGGTGATCAAGTCGCGTATTGGGATTCGCGCATTTATTGGTTAGTCACGTACTGGGAGTTGTGCATTGAAAATGAGAGATTGTCACTACAGAACAAGTCCAATTGGGTATTGGGGCAAGGGTTCAACTGTAGGTTGGTATAAGGTACTGGGATTCCTTTATTTGTAACCGCTTGTTTTGATAATAGTGGATTCTCGAGAGTGATGACCTTAAAATCACCCGGTGGGGTTTTGCCCTAGTGGTTTTCCCCATTCGTAAACAAATCACCCGTGTCAAATTTAATTTTCGCTGCATTTAGTTATTTGGTGATTTGTTTGTGCTGCCACACATATTGCATGCAAATTGAATTTATTAATTAACTTGGCTAATTAATTTGTTAATTCATCACAAGGGGTCAATACATTCTTGGCCTATTAAGTGGTATCAGAGCAGGCACACTCTGATTAGGTTTTAATCTTTGCTGTGTGATCCATTGACCCCTGTTTGTCATGGATAGAGGACAGTCTCTTATTATACCTCCTTTATTTGATGGCACTAACTATGCATACTGGAAAGTACGCATGAGAGCTTTCTTGCAGTCATTAGATGAAAAGGTGTGGCAAGCTGTGGAGATAGGCTGGACCAAGCCTATGGAAGCACCAGCCGACTGGGATGATGCTAAGATCAAGGCGGCAAACTTCAACAGCAAGGCATTGAATGCGTTATTTAGTGCAGCCACGAATGAGGAATTCAAGAAGATTTCCTCTACTGAAACTGCTAAGGAAGCATGGACCATTCTCTAGACAACCTATGAAGGAACCAAGGCTGTCAAGGATTCAAAGCTTCAGAGGCTCACTACAAGCTTTGAAGAGATCAAGATGGAGGAGAATAAGTCGTTTGATGAGTTTTATGCCAAGTTCAAGGACATAGTAAACTCTGCATTTAATCTTGGAGAAACCATTCCTGAACCCAAGATTATGAGAAAGGTGCTCAGATCTCTACCTAAGAGATTTCATGCCAAGAACACCACGATTGAGGAGTCAAAGGATATTGACAAAATTCCTTTGACAGAGTTGGTTGGAAATCTACTGACCTATGAGTTGGGTTTCACAAGGATCAGGAAATCAAGCAAGAGCATGGCATTGAAGACCAAGAGCAGTGACACGAATGAGTCTTCAGATGATGAAGATTCCAAAATGAAGTCCTACATAACAAGGCAATTCAATAAGTTCATAAAGAATGCCAATGGGAAGGGCTTCGATGAGGATCAAAAGCAATCCAGTTCTTCACAGTTCAAAAGCCAAGACAAAGGGAAGAAGGATGCTAGGGATGGTGGTCAGTACACTGTTCCCTCAGGACCAAAGTGCTTTGGGTGTCAAGGCTTCGGTCACATGAAACAAGAATGCCCTACGTATCTCAAGACCATTGGGAAGAGCAAGGCACTTGCTGCTACTTTGACTGACACTGAGCCTGAGGACAATTCTAATAATGAGGATGATGGAATCCTAAATGCCTTCACTGCCACTGTAAATCCTACTGAAGGGATTGTTGAAGATGTGGATGAAGAAGAGGAATTGGTGAAGTCTAAGTTTGAAAAGATGGATGAAAAAGATGACATCCACACAGCCTATGCAAAGTTATACAAGGTCTCAGAAAAGTATGAGAAGTTTATAGGTTGGCCACCAAGAAACTTAATGAAGTGGAGCTTGAACGAGAAGAAATCTCCACAAAGTTTGATGAAGCTGTTAGGACATATGTGTTTCACATGTTAAGAACATATGTCATGATTTTATGTAATTGGCTAATCCTTTGACAAAACGCACTTTACTTGTATTTGGGTAGATCTAGGATGTGTTTTAAATATTTCAAGAAACCATGTTTCAAGATCAAGTGTTAAAGCCTTCAAGTCTGTCCAAGAAAACAAGCTGAAAGTGCAAAATCATTAAAGCTCGACAGCTGCATCTATCGAGCTTAAGAAAGCTGTTTCAGCCCCGTGTGCTCAACACCTTCTCGACAGCTACTCGACACCTTCTATCTGTCGAGGTTTATGAATTTCAGAATTTTGATATGATTTTCTTGGGATCAGTGATTATGTTTTTGGGCTTTCTTTTCTCCTAACCCTAAACATATAAAAGGATTGTTTTAAAGGCCGTCAAAGAGTTCACAAGTTGCACAAGCATTGAGCAAACCTTGTTCAAGCAAATTGTGACCGAAGACAAAGTTCTTGCCCTTGTTCATCTCTTTCTCTTGAAGAAGTTGTTGTGTATTTGCACCATAGGGTTTTGTGACCTGAAAAACTGAAGAACTTTGCAGCCAACAACCTTCTTAGCTGGTGATTGAAGTCGCGTATTGGGATCCACGCATTGGTTAGTCACGTACTTGGGAGCCGTGCATCAAAAGAGGGGAATTGTCACTACAGAACAAGTCTAATTGGGTATTGGGGTAAGGGTTCAACTGTAGGTTGGTAAGATGCTTGGGATTCCTTTACTTGTAACCGCTTGTTGTGATAATAGTAGAGTTTCGGGAGTGGTGACCTGAAAATCACCCAGTGGGATTTTTGCCGTTAGGTTTTCCCCATTTGTAAACAAATCACCGTGTCTTTTATTTTCCGCTGCGTATTTAGTTGTTTGGTGATTTGTTTGCGCTACCACGCGTTTTCATGATAAATTGATTAATTAATAACTTGGCTAATTAATTAATTAATTTCTATCACAAGGGGTCAATTCAGTTTGTGGCCTATCAAGTGGTATCAGAGTAGGCACACTCTAATTAGGTTTTAATCTTTGCTGTGTTTGATCCATTGACCCCTGTTTGTCATGGATAGAGGACAGGCATTAATTATACCTCATTTATTTGATGGCACTAACTATGCATACTGGAAAGTACGCATGAGAGCTTTCTTGCAGTCTCTAGATGAGAAGGTGTGGCAAGCTATGGAGATAGGTTGGACTAAGCCAACAGAAGTGCCGGCCGATTGGGATGATGCGAAGATCAAGGCAGCAAATTTCAACAGCAGGGCATTGAATGCTCTATTCAGTGCAGTCACTAATGAGGAGTTTAAGAAGATATCCTCTACTAAAAATGCCAAGGAGGCTTGGACCATCCTCCAAACAACCTATGAGGGTACAAAGGCTGTCAAGGATTCAAAGCTACAGAGGATCACTACAAGCTTTGAAGAGATTAAGATGTAGGATGATGAGTCGTTCGATGAGTTCTATGCCAAGCTAAAGGATATAGTGAACTCAGCCTTCAATCTTGGGGAGACCATTCTTGAACCCAAGATTGTGAGGAAAGTGCTCAGATTTCTGCCTGAGAGATTCCATGCCAAGATTACGGCTATCGAGGAATCAAAGGATATTGACAAGATTCCTTTGATAGAGCTGGTTGGTAATCTACAGACTTACGAACTAGGGTTAACAAGGATTGGTAAGTCAGGCAAGAGCAAGAGCATGGCACTAAAGGCCAAGAACAGTGAGACAGATGAGTCTTCAGATGATGAAAATTCCAAAATGAAGTCCTATATCACCAGGCAGTTCAAAAAGTTTATGAAGAACACAAATGGAAAGGGCTTCGACAAGGACCGCAGGCAATCAAGTTCTTCTCAGTTTAAAGGCTAAAACAAAGGGAAGAAGGATGCTAAGGAAGGTGGTCAGTACACTGTCCCTGCAGGACCTAAGTGCTTTGGGTGTCAAGGCTTCGGTCATAGGAAACATGAGTGTCCTACTTATCTCAAGAGCATTGGGAAGAGCAAGGCACTTGCTGCTACTTTGAGCGACACCAAGCCTGAGGATGATTCCGACAATGAGGATGACGGAATCCTAAATGCCTCACCGCCACTATCAATCCTATTGAGGGGATTGTTGAAAATGTGGATGAAGAAGAAGAATTGGTGGACTCTAAGTTTGAGAAGATGGATGATCAAGATGATATCCATACAGCCTATGAGAAATTATACAAGTTTTCTGAGAAACATGAGAAACTCTATAGGCTGGCCACCAAGAAGCTCAGTGATGTGGAACTTGATCGTGAAGATATTTCCACAAAGTTTGATGAAGCTAATCAGTCTATTGAAGCACTGAGATTCGAGAACAATTTCTTGGCTAAGAAGACCAAGAAGCTTGAAGCAGAGTTGTTTCAAGTCAGAGCTCAACTAGAGAGGACTTCAAGTGCAAAGCTTGATGAGATGCTCAATCTTCAGAAATCTGCTTCCGATCGAACAGGTTTAGGGTATGGTCTTTCTTCCTCTAATATTGCTTCTACTAGTTCTACTGTTTTTGTTCCTCCTGCTAATAATGTTGAAATTAAGAACAATGTTGTTGAAACTATGTTAGCTAGTGAGAACTTAGACAAGAATAAATCTATCTTAGGAGCACCCCCTAAGCAAGATAAGAAAGAAGCTAAGAACCCTAGGGCTAAAAAGGCTAACTCTCATAAGCCTAAATAGAAGAAGCAGCATCTCTGTCATCATTGTGGAGCTGCCGGTCATACTCGACCAAATTACTATAAATGGCTTGCCACTCAACAGAGCAACGGCATGATAGCATCTAGAAGCCAAAATCAGCTTCAATCCTCTCTTGCACCCCTTGGAGATCTTCTCAAAGCCCTCATGTTCCTTTCGAACTTGAACGGTTTCAATTCTTCCCCCTCACCGTCGATTCAAGGGTTTAATCAAAGGAAAGGTTCTTCCAGGGTGTGGAAGGAAAAGGGCTCCAAGTGATTCTATCACTTTCTTCTCTCTTTTGTTTGTTTGCATTACTTGTGTGTTTTGCTTTATTGTTTTGAGTCAGTATAGTTCTATGCTTTGCTTTACTTGTTTTTGTTTGGTTAATTTTTCAGTTTTTTCTTTGTTTTGTTTTTCATATAAAAAAAAAATAGAAAAATCAGAAAAATACATAAACAGGGTGTGTGTGTATGTACATTGGTACTTGTGTACCTTGGATGGCCATTGAAACAAAGTTTTCTAAACTTTGTATCTCTTGTAGCTTAGATGAGCATCTCTATGCACAACTAAGCAAGTGAGCTTTATGGCTCGTGTTTGTGATGAGTAAGATTAAGTTGTCTCTTGCACTTAACACTCGTATCACTCTTTTTGATGAGAAGGATTAGAAAATCCTAAAAGAAAGGCATAAATAACCATCTCACCACTGTTGCCCGCCAATCATAATGACACATGTTTGCTTTGGCATAGCAAAAGTGCAGTGTCAATGACATTTGTGTGCTTAGGCATAGCAAAATTGGAATGTCATATATCATTGGGTATTTCTTTTCTCTCTCTTATATGCCCATGCATGATGTGCTTAATAGAAAAATATGCAAAGAAAAATCAAAAGCAAAAAGATCAAAAATGCTTTTAAATAAGATTGCAAGCGTGTTTTCTAGGAGATGTGTGAGTTATAGGATGTACCTCGAAGGTGATAACCTCCATCAAATAGTTATGATTGTGTATGAGTTAAAGTGATTTACTCATATCTCAAATTGTCATAACATGTTGACACATTTGCAATCTTGCGATGTTTTTCACACACAACACGCAATATTCTTTGCTACTCTTGATACATGTGTAGATACAATGTGATTTGGCCATCACAAGGTTTTACATGTGTTAATGTATGATAACTAAACTGTCTTAACTTGTTTTTGAGAAATAAAAATTGGTTAGACTTGTTTAGTGTGTGCGTGTGATTTTGGGATCCATGTGCTTAAAAATAATTGTTGAGAGATGATTTTGAGAGCTTATTATGTTGATTGGATCATTGGTTGAGTTGCATGCTTGATTGCATTCATATCTGTGTTTTTCTCTCCTCGAAAAACTGTTTTGAAGCTCGACACCTCCTCGATAGCTGGATATCTGTCGAGCAACATCAGCTTTTTCTTATCGCAATCTCGCTAGCACCTCGACACCTGGTGGATCGATTGAGAAAGCTCCTGCCTCCTCGATAGCTTCTCGACACCTGGTGGATCGATCGAGACTCTCTTCTTGTGTCTGATGTTGTGTTCCTCGATACCTTCTCGACACCTTCATCTGTCGAAGGCCATTTCCTCGATACCTCCCTCGATAGATACCTCGATACCTCTCGATACCTTCATCTGTCGAGATTTACTGAGGGTTCTATTTAAGCTCCTCGTGCGATCTGCCTGTCATTTTTTTCTCGATATCTCTCTCGATTGATCTCTGTTTTCTCTCCCAGACTCTCTCATCTCACTTCAATCGTGTTCCTCAAGGTTTCTTCAAGCTTCTTCAAGTTTTTCTTCACTTGGTAAGCTTCTGATCTCTCATTCTTCATGCATTTCATGTTTTGAAACCTAGTTTTTTTTTGGGTTTTTGAAATTTTTTTTGGGGTTTTTCAAGATTGATGAGTTATTGTTGAAATTTTGGGATGGGTTTTCACTTATATAAGTTTGAAATCTCATACATTGCATCACATTAGCATTATAACAGTATTTTCATGCATTTTAGATGTGTGCAATATGTTTGTGTGCTGGTAGGATTGGATTGGGCTGAGCCCATGGTGCAATTTCTTTTACATGTCACATGCTCATGTATTCTCCATGCATACGTACTTCTTTTCACATATTCTTAATATTGTGAACTGTTTTGGGACTTTTCTGATTGTCTCTTTTTCTCTCTCCCTCTACTGTTGGTTACGTTAGTAATGTCTATGGCTCCGAAACGTAAATCCACTCTGTCCTGGGACCCCCTTCATTCCAGGGCATCCTTTTCCTCTTCAGATTCTGCCCCCTATCTCTTCGGTTCCGTGATGATGATGCCCACAAGGCATTCTCGGAGAACTTTTCTAAACGAGGTGTTCATTTAGAACGCCAAGTTAATTTGGTAGACTTTGTCGACACTGACCTTCCCGATGTCATTCACGGTCGGGAATGGCAGTCTCTTTGTGACGAGCCTGTCACTTGTCCTCTCGTGCTTATTCAAGAGTTCTACTCCAACATGCACGGGATTGACCAGTCTGTCCCTCATTTTTTTACTCGTGTTAGGGGTGTTAGCATTCCTGTCACACCGCAGTTTGTTGCAGATGTGCATCGGGTTCCTAAGATAGAGTTTCCTGACTATCCTAGTTGTGAGCGTCTGCGGACTGTGTCCAAGGATAAGCTTATTTCTACTTTTTGTGAGCACCCTTCTGATGAGGGTGAGCGTCAGTATACACCATGTAAGGCCTTTGCTAAAGGTCCTAGATTCTTAAACATGGTGATGACTTTTGTACTCCATCCACTCTCTCACTACAACTTCATCACAAAGCCTCGTGCTCGATTTTTGTTGTCTCTTCTTGAGCATCTTCCTATAGATTTCCCTTTTCATTTCATTCTTTCTATTATAGATGTTCATCTAGATTCGGCATCCCGTGATAATCTCATCTTTCCTTCCACTATCACGAGTATTCTACGCCACTTTTCTGTTCCTTTTCCTTCTTCCGACCATTTCACCTTTATGTGTGCCATAGATGCCGCTACCGTAAAACGTAGTAAGGCGCAATTTAGGTCGCGAGAGATGGATTCAGCAGCTCCTCCCTCCCATCCTGCTCCATCCAGATCTGCTCCATCCACATCCGCTCCCCCTTCTTCTACGAGCATTGTGTCACTAGGAGACATTATGGCGCAGCTGCAGCGCATGGATGCTCGCCTTGATACTCTTTTTATGGAATTGTATCAGGTGAACGTTCGTGTCGGTCGTATTGCACGGCGACAGGCGTCCATGGGTGGTTTTGCTTCTAAAGCTTCTCCTCCACCACCTTCCTCAGTGGCTTCTGCTTCTGAGGATGATGATGGTGATGACGATGATGCTTCAGATGATGATGATGGAGATGCTAGCTCTACTGATGAGATGTCTACTTGACACTCTTACTCTTTGTCACTCGTGACAAAAAGGAGGAGTAATTTTGGATATGAGAGTAGTCATTCTTAGGGGTAGAGTTGGTATAGGATTTTTTTTGTTAGGGGGAGTGTTGGTTTTCTTTATGGGGGATGTAGTGAGGATATTATGTATCTTTTGCTATTACATGTATCTTTTCTTTTCTTTCTATTTGAGATACATTGTTCTTGTACATTAGGTCTTGTGACCATATTTATGACATACATTGTACTTATCTCTTATTTGATGATGTATGTTGTTTCTTTCACCTACCCCTTCATGTGTTGTTTCTTTTCTCTCTTTATACACATGCTTCTTATATTTGTATGCAATCTATTATTTCTGTTTCACACAAAGATGCCTTGATGAGTTTTGTTTAAAGTGTTTCAGAAATATAGGTTGTCAAAGTCTATTTTCCATAAACTCTCTTCTTGCAAAGTTTTTCAAGAGTTTGTGTTAGGATAGATTTTATTGTATTCAACAAGTGAATATGAGTTGAGTGATTTATGACTTCTCTCATATGTTCATTTGTTTGTTGCGGTTTTGTCACGGATTGCCAAAGGGGGAGATTGTTAGGACATATGTGTTTCACATGTTAAGAACATATGTCATGATTTTATGTAATTGGCTAATCCTTTGACAAAATGCACTTTACTTGTATTTGGGTAGACCTAGAATGTGTTTTAAATAATTCAAGAAACCATGTTTCAAGATCAAGTGTTAAAGCCTTTAAGTCTGTCCAAAAAAACAAGCTAGAAGTGCAGAATTACTAAAGCTCGGCAGCTGGCTCGACAGCTGCATCTATCGAGCTTAAGAAAGCTGTTTCAGCCCCGTGTGCTCGACACCTTCTCGACAGCTACTCGACACCATCTATCTGTCGAGATTTATGAATTTCAGAATCTTGATATGATTTTCTTGGGATCTGTGATTATATGTTTGGGCTTTCTTTTCTCCTAACCCTAAACATATAAAAGGATTGTTTTAAGGGCCGTCAAAGAATTCACAAGTTGCACAAGTATTGAGCGAACTTTGTTCAAGCAAATTGTGACCGGAGACAAAGTTCTTGCCCTTGTTCGTCTCTTTCTCTTAGAGAAGTTGCTGTGTATTTGCACCATAGGGTTTTGTGACCAAGCATCTTCTTGATCTTCATCGTGTAGATGAACTAAAGAACTTTACAGCCAACAACCTTCTTAGTTGGTGATTGAAGTCGCGTACTGGGATCCGCGCATTGGTTAGTCACATACTTGGGAGCCGTGCATTGAAAATGGGGAACTGTCACTACAGAACAAGTCCAATTGGGTATTGGGGTAAGGTTCAACTGTAGGTTGGTAAGGTACTTGGGATTCCTTTACTTGTAACCGCTTGTTGTGATAATAGTAGAGTTTCGGGAGTGGTGACCTGAAAATCACCCGGTGGGGTTTTTGCCGTTAGGTTTTCCCCATTCGTAAACAAATCACTGTGTCTTTTATTTTCCGCTGCGTATTTAGTTGTTTGGTGATTTGTTTGTGCTACCACGCGCTTTGCATGTTAATTTGATTAATTAATAAACTTGGTTAATTAATTAATTAATTTATCACAAGAGGTCAATACGTTTGTGGCCTATCAATATTATCTAAAATAATGGTAACATGAATATTCGGACATTATCATATAGTCCATGAGATGCATAGTATGTGATTTATGTGAAAAGTCACAGAGGATATAAATCACAATTGCTTTGAAAACTCAGAATTTTAATTCGTAGTCGGTGATAAAATTGGGCATTTTATCTGCGAAGACTATAACATATCAACTAAGATGATTTGTCTTGATCATGGAAGTAGAGACTTCTAGTTGATATGTTGATATGTTTTAAGAGTTAAGACATATTGAACTGGACCGCTGTGAGATTTATTATTCTTCTAACGACTGTCAAATGAATAATAAATCTCACGACTTATATTTACATGAACTCTTAATCTTGAGAGAATAATGGACCTGATCATGGAGTGTAGGTTGCTTTGATATATCAAGAGTGAGATCTAAAGTTACGGTCAAAATCTCAGTATGTTGGACAGCCACATTTAGTGTTGATGGAACATATATTCTCAAGATGGAATTCATAATCTCTTAACGGAGATATAAAATATTCCCTTGAGATAAGTTTAATGAGTTTGGTTATTCAGAGAGTTAGGCCTAACCACTTTAGTAAGGAATTACTAAAGGATATATTTATGAAATTGGATTTCATAAATATATGATGAATAACTTAAAAGGATTAAACCGGGTACTCAAGGATTAAGATGTAGTAATTTACAAAGTGGCAGTCTATATTTATGACTTTGTATTACTATGAATATTTTATGAAGGGGTTGCATGTACAATAAAGTCTTGGGATATAATTTATTAATAAGGCCTAAAGTGCAATTATATTTATATAGTAGTATTAAATATAATTAATGGTAACTTTGGACTTGTCAAGAGTTGACAGAAAAGCCCAAGACCCATTGGAGCTAAAGTCTTATTTTTTCCCTTTTAGTCCTACTCCAAGCCATTTACCAAAGCCCAATTGGAAAGGCCTAAAAAAGCTAGCCCAATTAGATAATCAGTTATAAGTAGAGAAACATACATAATTTTTTGGTAAGAACAAGAAAATGGTTTGTATGTGAGTGTTGGACACTCTCTCATTCTCCCTTGAACAAATTCATAGAAACTGATTGAGAGACCACACTTCTTGGGCACAAGTGGAATTGGAGTGAAGATTAAAAGCATTCTCAAGAACTTCTGATCTTTGGTTTTGAAATTCACCACACTAAGGTACACTCTCTTATTCTTAAATTCTGAAATTTACATAGTACATGTTATCAATTGTGAATGAAGTAGATCTGTTAATTTTCCACTGCATATGTTTTGTATGCGATACAAACATGTATTTTTGCAACAGAGTCTTCTACAGGTGACGCATCTAGAGATCCTCCTACTGGTGATCCTATAGTTGAGGAGTTTGTCGACCCCACTGTAGTTATGGATCCTCCACCGTCTACATCTACATCTTCATCTATCACTACCATGCTAAAGACGTGTCTTATAGTTCAAGTAGCACATGGACAGTTATTGTTGGATTTGCTCAATGAGGTTGCAGCCTTACGAGCAGATTTAGCAGCCATTAGAGGTTCATCTCCACCGACTCCACCCTCTGATCAGCCATGATTGCCCTTTGGCAATACGTTACAAAAAGGGGGAGTACATAGGATAGGGGGAGATATTTTTTTGGTGTAGATTGTATTTAGGGGTTTTGATGATGTGTTTGTACATGGCTTTGATGATGTGTTTGTACATGTTAGGGGGAGACATGCTTTTGTATTTTTTTTTATGTTCTTGTTTCATTTATGTTCTTGTTTCACAAACTATGATATAGTGACTATGATTTATATTATGAGGTTATTAATGGTATATATCTTTTATTTTATGTTTTGTGAAAACAAGAAATTTATTTTGGTTTACTTGTATTTTCCACACATGCATTTATGGTTTGTTTAGTGTTTCGGGAATTTACAGGTTAATTCATTCGAAGCTGTTGTCTACACTTGCAACTGATTGATAGTAGTTAGTTTGAAGTCTATTTTGGGCAACAGTGTGTAATTGGGTTGTTTTTACTTTAAGCATTTTATTTCTTGTAATGTGTTTTGTCACGGATTTCCAAAAGGGGAGATTGTTAGATTCTAAGACTTTAAGAACTAAATGTATTAGAACTTCATTTTGTATATGTTGGCAAACCATGATCAAAACAATGAGTCTAGGTTTAGGCTTGCTCAAAGTTTGTTTAAGTGTAAGTTTGACTCAAGTGGTTTGCAGGAATTTACTGTGTAAAATTGCAAGGCTCGATTGATCGAAAATAAGGCTCAATCGAACAAGAATCGCAACCCAGAAAATTCTGCAAAATATTTCAAGCGCAGCCCAAGCCCTAGCTACATTTTAGAAGTCTTTGTTAAGTTGTGTGTTAAGTCTTTTGTGAGATCTGAGAGGTTTGTACCTTCAAATACACACATAGAGCTATCAAGATCAAGATTCACATCAAGAACTTGATGGTTGTTTCAATTTCTGCATAAAGAACAATTAAGGAACAACAAAACCTTTGAGTGGAGTCTCAAAGTCACATTAGGAGAACTTGTATTTGTTGCAGATTCAAGGAAATAAGTAGTTCGTGGACTCGGAGCTATCATTTGGTCGTGGTAGTAAGTTTTCTACACAAGATAGCATTAGGATGTTAGTGGTCTAAGTCCTTTTGTAAAACTTTAATTCTTTCATAGTGGATCTGTTTTTACCTTGAGGATAGTTAGGTCAAATCATCCCCAGGTTTTTTACCGGTTTGGTTTTCCTAGGTCATCAGTTCTTTGTGTTCTTTACTTTCGGCATTATATCTATTTTGCTCACAATTGTTTAACCTAGACTTGAATAACAATCTTGTTAATCAACTTGGCTTAATATTTAGTTAAACATATTGTGTTAAGGGGTCTAAAAACCTAACAATTTCCAATAGGTTTAATTCTTTGTTTTCCTTTTTCTTCTTGAAAAGATATAATAATTTCATAGTTAGATGGAAGTTGGGAATATTTAATATTTACAAATTTTCAATTAGTCTAGAAATTTGATTTTCCAGGTTCCAAGGATGAAGGAGATCAAGATTTCAAAGGCCAATTTGATGTAAGCCGTGGCTTTTGTGATGGGTGGAATTCAAGAAGCCTACTATGAGGGCCCGCAAAACGTGCCCTCAAAAAAGAGAGATTTTTTAGTACTTTTTCAAGACACCTCTCTTTTTTGGGTAAGTGGTATGGAGTCCCCACTTATTTTTTATACTAAAAAAATAAGAAAAAATTAAATGCAACTTTACATGACTGAATTGCTCCATTCTCATTGATTGAGTAAAAAAGTACATATTTAATCAATTGAGTATTACATGGCTTTGGGTCGTAGTTACAATCTACCCGAAATAAAAATAAAGATAAAGCCTAGGTCTACATATCCAAAGAAACCAAATTCGGAGGTTAGGTTACGGAATAGGAAGGTGTTAGGCACCCTTTCCGCCTAGACAGAGTCTGGTCTTCTAGACTCTCATGACCAATGTACCCCTTTATGCATGATATGAATGATGTGTTGCATACATGGAACACTTAACTAAACTAAGTCACATAAATCTATTTATGAATGTGTTCTCCTCTTCTTCTTCTTTTTTCTTTTTTTTTCTTTTTTTTTTCTTTTTTTTTTTAATTTCAAATTTGTTTTTGTAATAAAAAAAATTGATTTGATTCATAAAAAATTCAAATCCGTTTTGGTATAAGTAAAAAAAAAAAAAAATCTAGATTTGTAGATAGCTTAGAAAAATCAGATCTGTTTTTTTTTTTATTTTTTTTTTTATGTGAAATAAAAATCTTTTAAAGAAGAGAACTACACTCATGAAATAAACCTACGCTACTTGCATCGAACAAAACAAACAAAACAATCACTACTCATAACCTTCTTTTGATTTCAAAATCTGCTATGTTTAAAAAAAATTCAGATCTATATCTAAAGAAGATGTAAATTTGTTTTTGTTGTTAGGGACATATTTGATGTAGTTGGCTAATCCTTTGACAAAACACACTTTACTTGTAATTGGGTAGATCTAGGATATGTTTAGTACTTCAAGAAACAAGTGTTCAAGTTTAGTATTGAAGCCATGCAAGTCTGACTAAGAAACAAGTGAAGAAGTGATGTTCATTAAAGCTCGACATATGTCTCGACAGAATCATATCTATCGAGAATTAATGTTGAAGCTCGACAGAAGCTGTATCTGTCGAGAATTACGAAATTAGAATTTCCAGATCTAATTTCACGCATATCCATGAGTATTTGTATAGGATTTCTTTTCTCACAACCCTAGACATATATAAGGATTATTTTAAGGGCTGTCTCAAGTGATTCAAAGTGATAATACATGCATATTGTGACCTTTCGACAAATTTGCCCTAGTTCATCATATTCTCTCTAGAAGCTACTACGTCTTTGAGCCAAGGGTTTTTTAACCAATGATCTTCTTGATCTTCATTGTTGGATGAACTAAAGAACTTTGTAGCCAACATCTTCCTCAAGTTGGTGTGCTAGTCACGTACTGGGATCCGTGCATCATTGGATAGTCACGTACTGGGATTCGTGCATTCAAAGGAGTGATTGCCGCTACATCACAAGTCCAATTGGGTATTGGGGTAAGGGTTCAACTGTAGGTTGGTATTAGGTACTGGGATTCTTTTTACTTGTAACTGCTTGTTTTGATAATAGTGGATTCTCGGGGGTGGTGACCTTAAATTCACCCGGTGGGGTTTTGCCTCAGTGGTTTTCCCCATTCGTAAACAAATCACCTGTGTCAAATTTATTTTTCACTGCATTTAACTTAGTTGGTGATTTGTTTGTGCTACCATACTTATTGCATGAAATTGAATCTAATTAATTCATTTGGATAATTAATTAATTAATTTACCAAAAGAGGTCAATACATTCTTGGCCTATCGAGTGGTATCAGAGCAGGTACACCCTGATTAGGTTTAATCTTTGCTGTGTGATCCATTGACCCCTATTGTCATAGCTGCAAGCGGCATGAAAAGATCTTTTATTTCAAATACATCTTGCTTTTCTAATCTCCATTTTATTGAGTGTTTTAGAAAATGTAAGTCTAAAAGTTATTTGAAATCTATCTTGATGATTATTGAAAAAGGTCTTAATGTGACAAGGAAGAAACTAGATTGCCTCAAAATGAAAATGTGCAAATGAGTTCGTTTGAGAAGGGTGAAAATTTAAGATTTCGTACATAAATGGCAGATGAGAGGGAAAACCATTCCTACTGATTTGTCAAGCAAGCATAAAGTGTGCTTTTATGATTAAGCTGCATTTAAAGTAGTGGACACATGTTTGTGGTACCTTGACAGTGGGTGCTCAAGACACATGACTGGAGACCGTTCTCTCTTCAAGGTTTTCGAGTCTAAGAAAGGTGGAAATGTCACTTTCAGTGATGGGAGCAAATCACAAATAAAAGGGAAGGGAACCATCTCTCTACCTAGAATACCAGACATTACAAATGTGTTGTATGTAGAAGGTCTGAGAGTGAACTTGTTGAGCATAAGTCAGATATATGATCAAGACTTTATGGTGTTGTTCTCAAAAGGGAAATGTCTTGTGTTGAATGAGTCTGGGAAGAAACTCATAAATGGAGTCCACACTCTAGATAACTGCTATGGATTGGTACCTAAAGCTGATATTGTGTGCAATAGTATTCGTTTGCCAAATGAAGACCTATGGCACCAAAGGATGGGACATGCTAGCTACAAACATCTGTCAACTGTATCTAAGCATGAATCAGTGTTGGGAATACCAAAGCTCAGCAGGGTTAGCAATGTTGTGTGTGGACCATGTCAACTTAGGAAACAAACGAAAGCAAAACATCTAGGCACTCAAACATCAGCTACATCTAGACCTTTGGAGCTACTACATCTGGATCTCATGGGTCCAACTAGAACCGAATCTCTTGGAGGAAAAGAGATACATCATGGTTGTAGTAGATGATATCACTAGGTATACTTGGGTCATTCTCCTAAGATCCAAGTCAGATGCTCCTGAGCATATTGAAGCTTTGTGTACAAGACTATAAAATGAAAAGAACGTTGAAGATTGATTGAATTCGCAGTGATCATGATAAACAATTCGAGAACTCATACATGGAATCCTTTTGCACTAGATCTGGTATATCTCAAGAATTCTTTACTCCTATTACTCCTCAGTAAAATGGTGTAGTAGAAAGAAAGAACAGATTTATTCAGGAGATGGCTAGAGCCATATTACATAATAAAGATGTGGCCAGAAATTTATGGGGAGAAGCAGTCAACACCGCATGTCATATGGTTAACAGAGTATATTTCAGACCCGGTACAAAGAAGACTCCTTATGAATTGTGGAAGGGAAGAAAGCCAAATGTGAAGTATTTCAGAATCTTTGGAAGTACTTGTTTCATCCTCAAGGATAGAGAGAATGTGCTAAAGTTTGACTTCCGAAGCGATGAAGGAATATTTTTGGGATACTTCTCCACAAGCAAAGCTTATCGGGTGTACAACAAAAGAACCAAAAAGGTGATGGAAACGGTCAATGTTGTTATTGATGAAGCTTCAGACTCTGGTTCTTAGAAAAGCAGTGAGGAAATACCTAAGGAAATTCTTCCTTCAGAACCTAAGGATGTTCAAGAAGAAGTTGATCAAAAGCCCGTTTCTTCAAGTACTTCAAGTGTTGTAGAAGTCTCAGTAGATATTCCTACATCACCTGAGTCTGAATCTCATGAAGAGAAGGGACCTTCCTCAAGGATCAAGCTGAATGACCCTCCTGAAGTTATTGTGGGAAATATGAATGAACTTACACTAAGAAAGCGTACAGTTGATAAATATGTTGCTAACTTTGTGTCTTATTCTTGCTATTTGTCGCAGGTTGAACCCACCAAGGTTGAGGATGCTCTCCAGGATGAAAGCTGGGTTGAGGCCATGCATGATGAACTGCTCCAGTTTCAAAGGAATAATGTCTGGACCCTAGTACCCAGACCGGAAGGAGAGCATATCATTGGCATAAAGTGGATATTTCGCAATAAAACTGATGAAGAGGGAAATGTGATCCGCAACAAGGCTCATCTAGTGGCCCAAGGATACTCTCAAGTGGAAGGAGTAGATTTTGATGAAACATTTGCTCCTGTAGCTCGCATGGAATCCATTAGGGTTCTTCTAGCCCTAGCTTGTCACTTGAGGTTCAAGCTTTACCAAATGGATGTAAAGACTGCATTCTTGAACAGGTTTCTAAAAGAAGATGTCTATGTTGTTCAGCCTAAAGAATTCATTGATCCATACTTTTCGGATCATGTGTTGTACCTCAAGAAGGCTCTCTATGGACTAAAGCAAGCACCTAGAGCTTGGTATGACCGGCTTACACAATACCTGGTCTCACATGGTTTCACAAAAGGACAAGCTGATCAAACTTTCTTTATCAAAAGGGAGAATGGCGAGTTGATAGTCGCTCAAGTCTATGTTGATGATATCATCTTCGGGTCTACAAAAGATGAATTTGCTCATAACTTTTCGAAGCTTATGTAGGCCGAGTTCGAGATGAGCATGATTGGAGAGTTGAATCACTTCCTTGGATTGCAGATTCGTTAGCAAAATTCAGGTATATTCATATCTCAATCTAAATATGCCAAGAATCTTGTGAAAAAGTTTGGTTTGGAATCTGCTAGTCCAGTTAGAACCCCCATGAGCCCTAATGTTAAACTCACTGTTGATTTGTTAGGCATAAGTGTTGATTCTTCTTTATATAGAAGCATGATAGGTAGTCTCCTTTACCTTACTACTAATAGACCTGACATTAGTTACAGTGTAGGAGTGTGTGCTAGATATCAAGCTAACCCTAAAGAGTCTCATATGATTGCTTTAAAAAGAATCATAAAATATGTCAAATCCACTGCCGATTTCGGAGTGTGGTATAGCACGGACACCAATGATGTCTTACCTGGGTATTCTGATGCAGACTAGGCTGGGAATGCTTATGATAGAAAAAGTACTTCGGAGGTTGTTTTTATGTGGGTAATAATCTTGTCTCCTTAATGAGTACGAAGTAGAATTTCATCTCATTATCCACTGCTGAGGCCGAATACATTGCTGTCGATAGCTGTTGCACCCAATGTCTATGGATGCAAAAACTCCTCATTGATTATGGTATTTGTCAAGAACATCCTACCATTTATTGTGACAATACTAGTGCCATTAACATCTCTAAAAATCCTGTTCAACATTCTCGAACTAAACATATTGAGATATGACACCACTTCATCTAGGAGCTTGTCGAAGATGGCACACTCACTCTTGAGTTTGATGATCTCAAAAGGCTGATTTGTTCACTAAGCCTCTTGATAGCAAACGGTTTGAATTCTTATGCCAAAACATTGGTGTAATCTCCATGGAGTGATCTTTCCTCTTTCTCCTTCTTTCTCATGCATTTGCATCTAGTTTTATGCTTTACTTTGTTTAACATGTTTTTGTTTCTTTGATTTCAGTTTTGCCTTATTTTGTTTCTCATAAAAATAAATAAAAAATTGAAAAATAAGAAAAATACAAAAACAGTGTGTGTTTATGTATATTGGTACTTGTGTACCTTGGATGGCCATTGAAACAAAGTTTTCTAAACTTTGTATCTCTTGTAGCTTAGATGAGCATCTCTATGCACAACTAAGCAAGTGAGATTTGTGGCTCATGTTTGTGATGAGTACGATTAAGTAATCTCTTATACTTAACACTCATATCACGCTTTTTGGCAGGAAGGACTAAAAAATCCTAAGAGAAAGGTATAAATAACCATCTCACCATTAAAGCCCGCCAATCATGAATAACATCTGTGTGCTTCGGCATAGTAAAATTGTGATGTTTAAGCTTACATAATTGGGTATTTCTTCTCTCTCCCTTATATGCTCATGCATGCTATGCTCAAAAAGAAAAAGAAAAATATGCAAAGAAAGTCAAAAGCAAAAAGAATCAAAATGCTTTTAAATATGGTTGCAAGCATGTTTCTAGGAGATGTGGGAGTTATAAGATGTACCTCGAAGGTGATAGTCCCCATCAAGTAGTTATGATTGTGTATGAATGTATTTAATTTTCTCAAATCTCAAATTGTCATAATATAAGACACTTATGCACTCTTGCTATGTTTTCACACACAACACGCAAATTCTTTGCTACTTTTGATACATGTGCAGGTACAATGTGATTTGGCCATCACAAGGAATACATGTGTTAATATATGCTCACTAAACTGTCTTAATTTGTTTTTGAAATATAAAATTAGTTAGACTTGTTTAGTGTGTATGTGTGTGTTTTAGATCTTGAATTCTTTGCATATATGAAGTTTGCCCTTAGTTTTGGTTGTGTTTTCTTTGTTTCTGTCCTTAGTCATGGCTCTTAAGGTTGGTAGGAAGTTCAAAACTAGAGCAAATAGGAACCCTGGGTCTTCCTCTTCAGGTTTAGCCCTAAGTGATAGAGAGCGTTTTCTGTCTGCCAAATGTAAGGATACATATGAGACCTTGACCTAGTATAGGTCTATCTGGGGTGAGAGGGAAATAGTTTTGAGTGAGCTAGATCCTTCCATTCATAGAAACTTTGTGTCTAGGAACTGGGTTTCTTTATATGAGGTGTCTGATCCTCCTGCTGCAGCAATTCTTCCACTTTTCTGTTCTTCTTAACTCAAATCCTAATCTTTTCTCTTAGCAGCTAAAAATTTGCTGCTAAGCGCCAGTGTTTTCTGATAGCCCTTGTTTTATTTTTTTCCCATTTGCCTAAATTCTACTCTGCCAAAGCCCCTACACACATTTCTCTCTCATACAACCTTCACCTGACACTAAAAATGCATCGAGACAACGAAAGATTAATGGGAAAAATAAATAAATAAAATTTCGTTCTAGAGGATAAAAAGTTCCAACAAGGTGAAAAATGATATCATCTCTATTATAAACGTTAGAGAAATCAATATATTTCCCAGATAAATCTTCAACAAGTGAAGCCAGCTATATCTTACTCAATGAAAAAAACATGGAAGCATGAGAAGAAACATAATAAAGTTCTAGTAGTACTCATAGCATTACATTCTCTTAAACCTGTAGTTTCTTTCAGCAAGCCTAAATTTGAAAATTTAAACAAACCATACGATTCAAATACTAACTTGACTTTCCTCTAATACACATAAAACTAGTACAATCAAATGACAAAATGCTGAAACCAGAATAGGCCAAGGATGTAACCTTTTTACAATATCAAAAGCACCAGGCCAAGGATGTCACCTTCCAAGGGGAGATCAATCAAACCTTGCTCAGAAATAAAATCAGAGAACTCACGCATAGCAACTGTAAAAATAGTAGAACCAGCATGTTCAAAAGGAAATCTTACCACATTAAAGTCACTGATAGGCCAACAATGTATTGACCCCTTGTGATGAATTAACAAATTAATTAGCCAAGTTAATTAATTAATTCAATTTGCATGCAATATGCGTGGCAACACAAACAAATCACCAAATAACTAAATGCAGCGGAAATTAAATTTGACACGGGTGATTTGTTTACGAATGGGGAAAACCACCGAGGCAAAACCCCACCGGGTGATTTTAAGGTCACTACTCCCGAGAATCCACTATTATCAAAACAAGCGATTACAAGTAAAGGAATCCCAGTACCTTATACCAACCTACAGTTGAACCCTTACCCCAATACCCAATTGGACTTGTTCTGTAGTGACAATCTCTCCTTTTCAATGCACAGCTCCCAGTACGTGACTAACCAATAGATGCGCAGATCCTAGTACGCGACTTGATCACCAACTTGAGAAAGATGTTGGCTGCAAAGTTTTTCAGTTCATTACATGATGAAGATCAAGAAACTCCTTGGTTACAAAATCCTACGGTGTACAAACACAGCAGCTTCTTCAAAAGAAAGATGAATTAGGGCAAATTTTGTCTCCGATCACAATTTGCATGAACAAGACTTTGCTCTACACTCGCGCAACTGTGCAACCTTTGACGACCCTTAAAATAATCCTTACATATGTTTAGGGTTGTGAGAAAAGAAAGCCCAAACATATACACACGGATTGGATGAAAATTAGCTCTGAAAAGCTTAATTCCATAAACCTCGACAGATAGGGTATCTATCGAGCTAGCTGTCGAGCTTCGGGCTTCAGCAACTTTTTAAACCTTGATAAATACTAGCTGTCGAGCTTTAAAATCTAGCACTTCTTCACTTGTTTCTTGGACAGATTTGCATGGTTTTAACACTTGATCTTGAAACCTTGTTCCATGAAGCATTAAACACATCCTAGATCTACCAAATTACAAGTAAAGTGCATTTTGTCAAAGGATTAGCCAATTACATAAAATATTAACATATGTTCCTAACATGATTTACATATGTCCTAACAATCTCTCCCTTTGGCAATCCATGACAAAACCACAGGAAACAAACGAACATATGAGAGAAGTCATAAATCTATCCTAATACAAACTCTTGAAAAACTTTGCAAGAAGAGAGTTTATGGCAAGAAGACTTTGACAACTTGTATTTTTGAAACACTTTAAACAAAACTCATCAAGGCATCTTACTGTGAAACAGAAATAAAAGATTGCATACAATAAATAAGAATCATGTGCATAAAGGGAGAAAAGAAACAACACATGTAAAGATGGGTGAAAGAACTGTAATAACAACCTCATCATATATAAAACATCAATAAAGAATACAAGGTTTGCTATCACCAAATGGTCACAAGACCAAAGATACATGAACAAAGTATCTAAAAGATAAAGAAAAGAAAAGAAAAGATACATAAGTCCTCACTACATCCCTCATATACACTCCCCCTAACAAAAATCTCCTATACTAACCCTCCCCCTATGTGTATGACTACTCTCTTATCAAAACTACTCTCCCTTTTTGTCACGAGTGACAAAGGTTAAGTACATCAAGTTGACATCGCATCATCACTGGGTGAGCTAGCACCATCATCCTCATTAGCATCATCACTGCCGGAGCCATCGTCATTCTCATCCTCGAACGTCGGTGGAGATGGAGAAGAAGCAACGGTGAAACCACCCATGACAGCCTGTCATCGTGCGATACGACCAACACGGGTGTTCACCTGACACAACTTATCACTGAGAGTGTTAAGGCGAGCATCCATGCGCACAAGCTGTGCCATGATGGCCTCAAGTGTCACTCCACCAGCAGAAGACGAAGAAGCAGAGGTGGATGGAGCGGTAGAAGCTGGAGGAGCTACCGTCTCGATCTGCGACCGCCTCGGGCGAAGTTTAGCATCACTTCGTCTAACGGTAGCAGCATCAATGGCACCCATGACGAAGAAAGGATCAGACACAGGAAAGGAGACAGAAAAGTGGCAAAGGATCCTCGTGATAGCTGAAGGAAAAATAAGCTTATCACAGGTCGTCGTATCCCTATAGACATCTATAAGGGATAGAATAAAGTGAGAAGGGAAGTCGATAGAAAGATCCTCAATGAGGGATAACAAAAATCGAGCACGAGGCTCTGTGATAGTGTTATAGTGTGACAAAGGGTGAAGGATAAATGTCATCATCATGTTCAGGAATCTCGGACCTTTAGCAAAGGTCGGACATCGGGTGTTTTGACGATCACCCCATGAAGATGGTGTCTCACAAAACAGAGACATGAGTTCGTCTTTGGACACAGTCCTCAGACGATCGCAACCAGGGTAGTTAGGATACGCTACCCTAGGAACATGTAGTACCTCGGAGACAATCTCTGAAGTAACTACAATGCGCGTACCTCAAACGCGAGAGAAGAAATGAGGTACAAAAGTGTCAAATCCGTGCATATTGGAGTAAAACTCCTGTATGATCACGGAAGGGCAAGTGACCGGGGCACCACACAATGACTCCTAACCCCTACTGTAGATGACAGTGGGTAGGTCAGTATCGAAAAAATCCAATAGGATGACTTGGCGTTCCGAATGACTGCCTCATCTAGAAAAGTTCTCCGAGAAGTCCTTACAGGCCTTCTCATCACGGAACCGAATGTGAGATGGAGTGGGGTCACCAAGAGAAGATGCCCCAGAACGAAGAGGGTTCTGGGACAGAGTAGATTTGTGTTTGGGTGCCATGAAGCAACTAATGCAAGAAAGAGAGATAGAGGGCGAGAGAGAGAGACAATCAGAAAAGCACCAACAAGACAATATATATAAGAATATAAAAACTTGAAATTACGTATGCATGAAAATGCATGAACATGTGACATGCAAACTTAAATACATCATGGGCTCAGCCCAATCCAAACCTACCAGCACACAACAACTCAACATATATAGCACACATCTAAAATGCATGAAAATATTGTTATAATGCAAGTGAGATGCAATGCATGATGTTTTGAAATCATTTTAGCAAAACCCAACCCAAAAATTTTGCAAAAACTTCGTCAATTTTGAAAAACCCCAAAAAATTTTCAAAAACCCAAAAACCTAGGTCTAATGCATGAAATGCATGAAGAATGAAGGATTTAGGATCCTTACCAGTGAAGAAACACTTGATCTAGACCGAAAATCAACTGGGGATGAAGTTTAGAGTGAGAGAGAGGTGTTTGGGAAGGTAAGAGGTCAGAAAGGATCGAGAGAGATCGAGAGAAATGAAGCTAGAATCGCGCGAACCCTTTATATAGAAGCTCATAATTCTCGACAGATCGATGTTAGAAAATAACATGTTTGTATCGCATACAAAACATACGCAGCAGAAAAATTAACGGATCTACTTCATTCGCAATTGATAACATGCACTATGTAAGTTTCAGAATATAGAACAAAAGAGTGTACCTGATGGGGTGAAATTCAAAACCGAAGATGAAAAGTACTTAGGAATACTTTTAATCTTCACTCCAATTCCACTTAATTCCCAAGAAGTGTGGTCTCTCAATTAGTTATGTGTGTATATTCTAGAGAAAGTGAAAAGTCACTTACACAAGTCACTTACACATAACATACAAACCATTTCATGTTCATAAAATTATGTATGTTTCTCTTCACATAACTGATTATCTAATTGGACTAGCCTTTTAGGCTTTCTCAATTGGGCTTTAGTGTTTGGCTTGGAGTGGGCCCAAAAGGGAACAAATAAGACTCTAGCTCTAATGGGCCTTGAGCTTTTCTGTCAACTCTTGACAAGTCCAAAGTTACCATTAATTATATTTAATACCACTATATAAATATAATTGCACTCTAGGCATTATTAATAAATTATATCCCATGACTTTATTGTGCATGCAACCCCTTCATAAAATATTCGTAGTAACACAAAATCATGAATGTAGACTACCACTTTGTGAATTACTACATCTTAATCCTTGAGTATCCGGTTTAATCCTTTTAAGTTATTCACCATATATTTATGAAATCCAATTTCATAAATATATACTTTAGTCTTACTAAAGTGGTTAGGCCTAACTCTCTGAACAACAAACCCATTAAACTTATCTCAAGGGAATATTTTGTATCTCCGTTAAGAGACTATAAATTCCATCTTGAGAATATATGTTTCACCAACACTAAATGTGGCTGCCCAACATACTAAGGTTTTGACCGTTACTTTAGATCTCACTCCTGATATATCAAAGCAACCTACATTTCATGATCAGGTCCATTATTCTCTTAGGATTAAGAGTTCATGTGAATAGAAGTCGTGAGATTTATTATTCAATTGACAGTCGTTGGGAGAATAATAAATCTCACAGCGGTCCAGTTCAATATGTCTTAACCCTTAAAACATATCAACATATCAACTAGAAGTCACCACTTCCATGATCAAGACAAATTATCTTAGTTAACATGTTATAGTCTTCGCAGATGAAACGCCCAATTTCATCACCGACTACGAACTACAATTCTGAGTTTACAAAGAACTTGTGATTTATATCTTCTGTGACTTTTCACACATATCACATACTATGTATCTCATGGATTATATGATAATGTCCGAATATTCATGTTACCATTATTTTAGACAATAATAAAACAACTTTATCAAACACAATATTAAGTCATACATAATGTCATACATAATATCATACATAGCATCATACAATAGGATTTAAGGGCACTAATCCCAACAATCGAGAGGTATCGAGAGGTGTCGAGCTTTAAAGGTTCAACAGATACAGCTATCGAGCAGCTATCCAAAGGTTTCCACAGTAAAGAAGCTCGATGGATCGAAGTAGCTATCGAGAGCTATCGAGAATGCAATAAAAAGCAGCTGAAGGGTCTCGATAGATAGCTTAGCTGTCGAGAGGTATTGAGGAGCTATCGAGATTGCTTAAAAATAGTTTTTCAAGAAGAGAAAAACACAGATATGAATGCAATCAAACATGCTACTCAAAAAAAGATCCAAACAACATTTTAAGCTCTCAAAATCATCTCTCAACAACAGAAAAATGATAAGCACATAGACCCAAAACACACACACACACACACACTAAAAATGTCTAACCAATTTTATATTTCAAAAACAAGTTAAGACAGTTTAGTGAGCATACATTAACACATGTATAAGTGTCTACATGATATGACGATTTGAGATATGACAAAATCACTTTAACTCACACACAATCATAACTGTTTGATGGGGATTATCACCTTCGAGGTACATCCTATAACTCCCACATCTCCTAGAATACACGCTTGCAATCATATATAAAGCATATTTATTCTTTTTGCTTTTATTTTTCTTTGTATATTTTTCTTTTAAGCAAACCATGCATGGGCATATAAGAGATAGAAAAGAAATACCCAATGATGTTAAGCATTTAACATTCCACTTTTGCTATGTCGAAGCATACAAATGTCATTTCATGATTGGCGGGCAACAGTGGTGAGATGGTTATTTATACCTTTCTCTTAGGATTTTCTAGTCCTTCCTGTCAAAAAGAGTGATACGAGTGTTAAGTACAAGAGATTACTTAATCTTACTCATCACAAACACAAGCCACAAAGCTCACTTGCTTAGTTGTGCATAGAGATGCTCAGCTAAGCTACAAAAGATACAAAGTTTAGAAAACTTTGTTTCAATGGCCATCCAAGGTACACAAGTACCAATGTACACAAATACACAATGTTTTTGTATTTTTCAATTTTTCAAAATTTTTTTTAATTTTTTTATGAAAAAAAAAAAATAAAGCAAAACTGAAAATAAGCAAACAAAAACAAGTTAAACAAAGCAATGCATAAAACTAGACTAACTCAAAACACGAAGGCAAAACACACAAGTAATGCAAAATAAAAACAAGAAGGGGAGAGAGAGAAGAAGTGACAGAATCACTTGGAGCCTTTTTCCTTCCACACCTTGGAAGAACCTTTCCGTTTAGCAAACCCTTGATCCGGCGATAAGGGGGAAGAATTTAAACCGTTCAAGTTCGAAAGGAACATGAGGGTTTTGAGAAGATCTCCATGAGGAGCCAAGGAGGATGGAAATTGATTCTGGTTTCCCGACGCGATCATGCTGTTGCTCTGTTGAGTGACTAACCACTTATAACAATTAGGTCGAATATGTCCAGCTGCGCCACAATGATGACAGAAATACTGCTTTTTTTGTATAGGCTTTTGAGTATTTCCCTTCTTAGCCCTAGGGTTCCTAATCTCTTTCTTATCAAGCTTGGAGGGGTGCCCCCAAGATAGATTTACCCTTGTCTATGTTCTCACTAGCTAATTCATTTTTATCATTATTGTTCTTCGTTTCAACATTATTAGCAGGAGGAACAAAAACAGTAGAACTAGAAGTAGCAATACTAGGAGAAAAGAAATCATACCCTAAACCGGTTCGATCGAAAGCAGATTTCTGAAGATTGAGCATCTCATCAAGCTTAGCAGTTGAAGTTCTTTCCAACTGGGCTCTAACTTGGAATAGTTTTGCCTTAAGCTTCTTGGTCTTCTCAGCCAAGAAATTATTCTCAAATCTCAGTGCTCTAATGGTCTAATTTACTTCATCAAACTTTATGAAGATTTCTTTGTGATCAATCTCCACTTCACTAAGTTTCTTGGTGGCCAACCTATACAACTTCTCATGCTTTTCCGAGACCTTGTATAACTTTTTATAGGCTGTGTGGATGTCATCTTGTTCATCCATCTTTTCATACTTAGACTCCACTAATTCCTCTTCTTCATCCACATCTTCAACAATCCCTTCAGTAGGATTTACAGTGGCAGTGAAGGCATTTAGGATTCCATCATCCTCATTATCAGAATTGTCCTTAGGCTCAGTGTCACTCAACGTAGCAGCAAGTTCCTTGCTCTTCCCAATGGTCTTGAGATACGTAGTGCACTTTTGTTTCATGTGATCGAAGCCCTGACACCCAAAGCACTTTGGTCCTGAGGGAACAGTGTACTGACCATCATCCCTAGCATCCTTCTTCCCTTTGTCTTGGCTCTTGAACTGTGAAGAACTGGATTGCTTTCGGTCCTTGTCGAAGCCTTTCCTATTGGCATTCTTCATGAACTTCTTGAATTGCTATGTTATGTAGGACTTCATTTTGGAATCTTCATCATCTGAAGACTCATCCGTGTCACTGCTCTTGGCCTTCAATGCCATGCTCTTGCTCTTGCTTGATTTCCCGATTCTTGTCAAACCCAACTCATAAGTCTGTAGATTTCCAACCAACTCTGTCAAAGGAATTTTTTCAATATCCTTTGATTCCTCAATTGCGGTGATCTTGGCATGAAATCTCTCGGGTAGAGATCTAAGCACCTTTCTCACAATCTTGGGTTCAGGAATGGTTTCCCCAAGATTAAAGGCTGAGTTTACTATGTTCTTGAGCTTGTCATAGAACTCATCAAACGACTTATCCTCCTCCATCTTGATCTCTTCAAAGCTTGTAGTAAGCCTTTGAAGCTTTGAATCATTGATAGGCTTGGTTCCTTCATAGGTTTTCTGGAGAATGGTCCATGCTTCCTTAGAAGTTTCAGTAGAGGAAATCTTCTTGAATTCCTCATTTTTGACTACACTGAATAACGCATTCAATGCCCTGCTGTTGAAGTTTGCCGCTTCTGTAGGCTTGGTCCAGCCTATCTCCACAGCTTGCCACACCTTATCATCTAATGACTGCAAGAAAGCTCTCATGCGTACTTTCCAATATGCATAGTTAGTGCCATCAAATAAAGGAGGTATAATAAGAGACTGTACTCTATCCATGATAAACAGGGGTCAATGGATCACACAGCAAAGATTAAAACCTAATCAGAGTGTGCCTGCTCTGATACCACTTGATAGGCCAAGAATGTATTGACCCCTTGTGATGAATTAACAAATTAATTAGCCAAGTTAATTAATTAATTAAATTTTCATGCAATATGTGTGGCAGCACAAACAAATCACCAAATAACTAAATGCAGCGGAAATTAAATTTGACACGGGTGATTTGTTTACGAATGGGGAAAACCACCGAGGCAAAACCCCATCGGGTGATTTCAAGGTCACCACTCCCGAGAATCCACTATTATCAAAACAAGCAGTTACAAGTAAAGGAATCCCAGTACCTTATACCAACCTACAGTTGAACCCTTACCCCAATACCCAATTGGACTTATTCTATAGTAACAATCTCTCATTTTCAATGCACGGCTCCCAGTACGTGACTAACCAATAGATGCGCAGATCCTAGTACACGACTTGATCACTAACTTGTGATTTACAACTATGTTTTATGTTGGCTTTATTCCATGACAAAAAGTGTTGTAATTGCTTTAATTTATTTCCTTGTATTTTGTGGGATTTTATTGTATTGGGTTTAGTATTGTTGGTGAAGACTCAAGCTTAAATGAAGAATCAGTGAATTTCGCGAGAAGCTCGCAAGAAGCTAAGCCGCAAAAAAGCATGTGAGGAGCACATGACTGGAAGCTGAAAAGTCATGCCAGGCTGTCGTTTTCATGAGTGTCTCGTGGGTAAGGCCTTCCCGCAAGACAGTCGCAAAACATTCGGCCTGGAGGATTTTTAAGTGAGACTTTCATTCCTTCACCCATACTATATATACCCTCATTACCCACAAATGCAATAGAGGCCATTCAGAGAGAAAAATCCTAGATAGGTTTTCTACAACACACATACCCATCTTTTTGAGAGAGAGCTACTCATCCTTAGTGAGAAATCCTTGTAGCCTCTTCTCCATCCCTCTCCCATTGTCATTCTTTGAGAGGAGATTTGTACCCAAACATAATCCACACATTTTCAGAGTGTAGAGAGTGTTTTGGAGATTGGGAAGCTTTTGGGATTTGCCAAAGAAGCCGGTGAGACTTAGTTGATGCTATGGGCTATAGCGGGATCCGGTAAGTTAGAGAATACAAAGGTTCAGCGTAACCTCATTGGAGCAAGAAGCTTGGAGGGCTTAGGTGCACTGGGTGGATTAGGCTTGGAGGGTCTTCTATTATTCATGTATCCCAACTACATTCTCTAGTGGATCATTGACGGATGCAATTGGGCGTATTGCGGGATCCAGAAAGCTAGACAAGACACAGTTCCGAGAAGGCTTGTTGGAGTAAGAGTTTGGAGGGCTTAGGTACATTGGGTAGATTAGGCTTGAAGGGTCTCTTGCTATTTGTGTATCCCAACTTATTGTCTAGTGGATCGATTTACCGCTTGAAAGGAGGTGGGGAGGTTTTTCACCGAGTTCTTCGGTTTCCTCTTCGATAACACATCGCCGTGTTATCTTGTGTTTGCATCTCTCTTCCCTTACTCTTGTGCTTTACTTTTATTGTTTGTTGTTCATGTTTATGCACTAGAGTAGTATCGGTTGATTGCGTTTCATTTACTCTTGTTTCCGCACTTAGATAAGTTAGAGTAAAAGCAATCTAGCCGTAATTTTTAATTAGGGGTCTAAACAGCTCTTGTGTTATTTAACACATTTTCGAGCTCTCAATTGGTATCAGAGCGGGTACACTTGTTTTGGTTTCATTACCTAATTGTGATCCTTGACCCTTTGTGTGTTTTGCCATGGATAATGCTTTGTATGCTTCTATGGATATTGTTGATTGTAACATGCCATGTGTTTGTGAAAATGCCTCTATGAGTGTTAATCCTCATAATTGTGATGACATGTTACTTGAATTTATGGGTGTTGTTGATAAACTCTTGAGGAAAGATGCTAAGAAGTTTCAAAAGAAGTTGTGCAAGTTATTTTGTGAAAATGATGATTTAATTGCTAAGCTCAATGAATCCAACAAATTGGTTGAGAAATATAAAAAACTTGCTGAAATTTCTCTTGAAAAGCTGAAAGAATTTGAATGTCTGAATATGGACTTGGATGCTAAACTTGTTTTGTCTAACAAACTAGTTAATGATCTTAAATGTGAAAATGAATCTCTTAAGATACATGCCAAGTGTTTGATTGCTGAACCTATTGATAAAAATGATGATAATATTTGTTGCAATCATGTTGTGGTACCCGATTTTGTGCCTATTGTATGTTTTACCTCAAAGGACAAATCGGTGTACATTCCTCCATACAAAAGAAATCAAAAAGTGGAGAGAAAGGCTCTTAAGCCTAAGCCTCTGTTTAGGTCCCATCCTAGGGAATTGAGTGGATCTAAGTTTGTACTTACTTGCCACCATTGTGGTGTGATCGGTCACATAAGACCCCAATGCCCCAAGTTAAAGAGAGAACAAACTCATGTTGCTAGATCCCTTCCCAAAAAGCCTAGTGGACCTAAACACATTGTTTGTCATCATTATGGTGCTTTTGGTCATCTAAGACCTCATTGCTCTAAGTTTCAAGCTTTTAGAATTAAAAGAAAAAAGAAACTTAAGCTTCTTGGAAGTTGTGCTAAAAAGGATAAACCGAATTTAAGTGATAATAGCATGTTGTTAAAGAAAGTGTTTAATGCTCTTAACTCTTTGTCTATGTGCATCTCCGGTTCTCATTCTTCCAACCCTCATCTCACTTCTCATGAGACACTCATTCCAAACAATCATTCCATTTGGATGAGGAAGGGTTCCTATGGTTGAGCTTATGCTCTTTTGGTCCTTGATCTAATTCTTTCGATCTTTGTAGGACCCTTCATGCATTGATTGTCATATCTTCATGCATTTTTGTACATCTTGCATTTACTTGTATGCATTGCTTTTGTTTTGATCTTATTTTTACTGTTTTAGTTTTGTGTGAGTAAAAATCTAAACCACATAAAAAGTGAAAAATTGAAAAAGTTTGATCGTATGTGTTTGATCACATTTCACATGTGAGTTTGGCCTAGTACCTTCGTACTAATGGCGTAGTGCATTTACGAGCTTAGCTTGTTATGTATGCACATATATCTTTGTGGGAGAAATCTTGAAACCTATGGGTGATTATTGTAAATAGATCTTCAAGCTTGTCATGAATGATTGGTCAATAGTCTTGATGGTCTTAATACTTGCATAGACTTGTGCCTATATATCTTCCCACCTTTATTTTATGTTTTTGCATTAGAGCTCACCAAATGTAAATCTCAAAATGAAAAAGAGATTATGAGCTGCAAAAGCCTGTCGCACATACTAGTATTTGACTAGGAAAAAGGGAAAGCAACATTTTAAATTGAAATGTATGGTGCTCAAAAGGCCAAAGGTTTATTCTCAATATTGAAATATCAAAAATTTCAAGCACCGATCTCAAATTGAGATGTATTGTTCAAAATGATCAATTGTTATGATTTGTAAAGAAGCCAAATGAAAAGCTTCTAATATTTGTAATCATTTTCTTGTGGGAGGTCATATATGTTCACTTCTATAATTGAGATAGACCACTTGACTTAGCACTAGTTGTGTATGACTTGATTGAATTGATCATTGAAGCTTCACTCTAGTTTAAGGACTATTCCACACTTGATCCACACACACAACACACAAGTTTAATGTTCAATGAATATCTATTTCATTTGTGTGATTGTACATGTTCAAATGTGATGTGTGTGTGCTCAACCATATGTGGATCAAACCAAAAAGATTTTTGTTCTTTTTTTTTGCTTTTGGATGTGATTTGTATCACCCATGTTTTTCAAAGTTTTCCAAGTTGTTTTTGTGTGAAAAACATGTTTTCTGGGTGTTTTTATGACCTATTTCATGTATAAGCTCAACTGGGAGTTAAATGGTCCAATTTTAAAGCTTTTTCAGCTTTGGACAGAGAGTTTCGCGACTGTTTCGCGAGTAGCTCGCGAGTAAGGCTTACCCGCGAAAATTTCGCGAGTACTTTCGCGAGTCAGCTTCTCGCGAAAATTTCCAGATCAGCTTTTTAAAGGGTCTTTCGTGGGACATTTGTTCTAAACGTCTCCCATCTTCTCCCAAACCCCTGTTTTAATGTTTCTACATCAAAACCCAACTAAATTCAAGTGTTTTTCATTCCATTAACATCTCTAAGGTAATTTTTAACTCTTTTAATTGATTTTGATCCTTAGATTATGTTTTTGGGGGTTTTATGTTCATAGTTGGGATTTTCTCAAATGGGAGTTGGAAAACCTAATTTTTGTCAATCTTTTTTATTGGACTTTGTTTTAAATGATGATTTGCTTTGGATGTTGGCCCCTTGTAGCAAAAATAACATGTATTTAGGCAAGATTTTCATATGTTCTTGCATTGTTTAACATACATGTGTAGTGTGTGCACTCTAAGTATTTGATAAAATGCCTAAATGGCATTTTGTTGTTGTTTTGGATTCTGATGAATACCAAACTTTGGGGATCACCATAATTATTCATGTTTATTATGTTTTGATCATTGGTGGTGTGTTTTATACACCTTGCCCCTTGAGTGCCTTGCTCATGCATCTCACATGCACACTAGATGCACTTTGCTGCACACACTCTAACACTTGACATGTTTTGTACTCACTCATGCTAGTTAAGTCTTTTGAGACTCTTTTAGCACATATAACATGTTCTTGTGTCTATGTCATGCCTAGGTTTACATCATGTTCCATCATTCTTAGCATGTCATGTTTACTTTATGCTTTGTAGCATTTTTTTTGATATTTTTGTCTTTCGTTTGAATTTCATTTTCTCATTCATCTTGCACCCCTCATGCATCACATCATACCCTTGCTCATATCTTTTTTTCTTTCCCTCCTTCCTCTTGATTGATTTGTCTATTCGTGATAAAAAGGGGGAGTGTCTACCGGAGAGTATACCGGTTTGTTTCGTCATTTCTATATGACTCATGTGCACACTCTTAAGGGGAGTAATTCTACCTCGTGCACATTCGTAGGGGGAGAAAGCCATAGGGGAGATGCATATACCAAGGGGGAGAAGACAATTTTTTTTTGAGAAAACCTTGTTTTACTTTATGCTTGTTTTCTCGTTGTTTTATGGTGCGTTGAGTTATGTTTAGTATCATCTATGCTTTGCTGCTCTCATCGCATCTTGCACTTGTGCCCTGGTAGGATTGTTCCTAGATACATATACTTCGTGTATTTTGCATTGGTTGAGTGTTGGACATGCATTTATCCTTATGATATTGTGCTTTATTGATTGCATGTTCGGATGATCATTTGCTTTGCTATGATCATTGTGGTCATTTCCATATAACTGTCATGTGTTTGATCAAGTTGCTCGTATGTTTCACAACATGTTTACTTGATCGCATTTTACTTGTTACATTATACTTGTCCTTTTATCACTTGATTTACCTTAAGGGTCTAATGTGTTTTGTGCAAGTGTTTCAGGCTACAGGTATATATGTTCCAAGTGCTACACAGCTTCTAGATTTAGGTGTGAGTGAGTTTTGCCATTGTTCCTAAACTCACGTTTAAGTCTGGAGTCTGTTATAAGGTGTTTTGTCACGGAATAGCCAAAGGGGGAGATTGTAAAGTTGTGATTTACAACTATGTTTTATGTTAGTTTTATTCCATGACAAAAAGTGTTGTAATTGCTTTAATTTATTTCTTTGTATTTTGTGGGATTTTATTGTATTGGGTTTAGTATTAAGTTGGTGAAGACTCAAGCTTAAATGAAGAATCAGTGAATTTCGCGAGAAGCTCGCGAGAAGCTAAGTCGCGAAAGAGCACGTGTGGAGCACATGACTGGAAGCTGAAGAGTCATGCCAAGCTGTCGTTTTCGCGAGTGTCTTGCAGGTAAGGCCTTCCCGCGAGACAGTCGTAAAATCTTCTTTTTTTTAAAACAAAATTTGAGAGAGCTAATTGCTAGGCAATTATATATATATATATATATATATATATATTAAAGTATAATTTTATTGCACCAACATAAAATCGTTGATAATCGATTTAAATATTTGAATTCGAATGATTATTTTTTAGATGAATTTCTAGACCCACCAATCGAACAAGTGAGAGAAATCGTACCAACTAGGGGCGTAGCCAGGATTTTCCACTTGAGGGGCCGAATAATATATTTATATGCTAATCATAACTCATAATTAATACAATAATTATATTCTATAAAAAATAGTCAAATTTAACATTTATAATATTTTAAAACTCAAATAAGATTAAAATAAAATAAAAATTGTTCAATTTGCTATAAACATGTAAGGACCAGATTTGGATCCTTAGCCCAAAAGATGAATGGACTATTGTAAGGACCATATTTGGATCTTTAGCCCAAAAGATGAATGGACTTCGACCCAAAAAGCCCAAAACAATGAATTTATAGAGAGTGAATTGGAAAACTAGGCTTTAGTGAATTGGTCAACAAATAAGTTAGATCTTGATGACAATCGAATGAAGATGGACAAGTTTAATCTTAAGAAAATAATCATCAGCAAGGTCCGAGGAGATCAGCTCTTTTGTATTAATCATCAAGTTTGATTACAAGTTTTATTTCTTAATTGCTACAGTGTATCTCTCTTTTTTCCAATCCTCCCCTCCATGGAGGGTCTCTTACCTTATATAGTTCCCTTTCAACGATCTTGGTTCTACACTTGTTGAACATCTAAGCCACTACTTGAGTGCTTATCCCATCAGACACCCCCGCAATACCTCATTAAATGCTCCAGGTGGTGCTCTATTCCCCGCATCCAACGGTGAGACACAGACCTTACGGTTGACATTTCTCCTTGAATTTTGAGCGGGATAACTCCCACTCAATTTCACCTCCTATATAAGATACCTGGGGGAATCACTTTTCCCTATTTCACAAGTCTTCAAGCTCTCAAGAAATTCCTAGCTTTCCAACCTTCAAGTCTTCCCAGATTTCTAAGTCCTCCAAGTCTTTTTCTTTAAGAAATTTGAACTTTTAAGAAGTATCAGGAGCAACACACGTGCTCACTCTTGTAAGTTTCTTCCTTTCTAGGTTCTTTTCTCCTCGGCCTTCTACTCTTTGTTTGCTTTCTTTGAAAATCTCTTTTGTGTTCCTTTAGCTCGCCTAGATGGGTAGGTTCAAGCACCTCGTAGATTCTCTGACCGGTATGGAGGGCTTCAAGGCCAAGTATCACATTCCGCAGGGAGTAGCCCTGCGGTATTGTGCTCCAGACCAAATAGTCATAGATAGGAAGGAAGGGGAGATTGTTATTCCTATGATCGCTTTCATAGAAGGAGGAATGACACTTCCCATGGGTAAGGTGACCCGGGACTATCTGATCAACCATAGGTTGATTCCTCACCAGTGCGCCTCTAACCTATTTAGGGTTTTGGGTAGCGTAGATGCTCTCAACGAGGAGATGAGCTTGGGACTCACGTTGCATGATGACTTTCACATGTATAAGTGCCACAAACTTGCCGACGCGGGATATTACCTCAAGTCCCGGTCCACCATAGTTAGATTAGTATCGTGTCTTCCTAAGTCCAACAAAGGCATGAAGGATGACTACCTGATCGCCTTTGGGGAATGGCACGATGGTCTTCACTGCCCAACTCAGGAGGGAGAACCAGGTGGGGTACCCTAGGATTAGGTCTCTCGGTAAGGGATTTAGCCGTTTTAGTTTTACTACCTTTCCCCCTTAACATTTTGCCTTCCTTTGATGGCGAGTTTAGTTGGTTTAACCATGATTTCCTTCTCGGATGTTTTTGCAGATAAAAGGCACGTCACTTCGAGACTCAGCTTGGTTAACATCCAGGGTCTCAACAAAGTGCTGAGGTCGGAGATTTTTATAAGTGAAGACAGGCAACTATGAGCTGTCCACTTAATACTCGATTTTAAGCCCTTGTCAAATTAGTTCTAGGAGGCGGGCCAAGCGATAAGAGCCGATGATCCCCGACTAGCCCGAATAGACGTTTTGCTGCTTAGCTTCCTAGCCCGAGGAGATTTGCCACTTGTTGAGTTGCCCTCCCAACGTATTCCTTGTGAGGTAGCAGTTCCAAAGGAAGAAATAGCCTCTTCATGCCTGTCCTTGGAGGCCGAGATTGACCAGTTCCATTTTGAAGGAAAAGAAGAGGCACCAGAAAGGCTTGTGGAGCTCTCAAATTCTGAGGGTGAACTTGACAGATCCTTGGCGGCCCACTCTCCTAGACTTGTAACTGCCCAGGTCGATACCGGCTCTATGGAAGAGAAAGAAATGGCCTTGAACCCGAGGAAAGGCCTGAGGGATATCATGGCCGGGAGGAACAAGGGGTCCACATCAAAGGACGTTCCCAAGTCCCAAATTCCTCCCAGTCCCCCCCTCCAACCCCTCCTCCCACAACTGACCTCGGCCTGCTCCCTATTCCGAATCTCAAGAAGAAGAGAAAAGAACAAGAGTTGGAGGAAGGGGAGGTGGTCCCTTAGAAGGAGGCTAAACAGTAGAAAACTGCTAAAGACCCCAAGGACAGAAGGGCCAGCTCCGCGGTTAGCAAGGAGGAGCCCAATGGGGCCGAGGTGCGTATTCAGCAACGCACGTGGTCTCCTCGGCTGGAGGTGGATGGTGCTGCCATCCCCTGGAATGCCTCCGTCAGGGAGTTCTAGCGAGGGCATTCCACCCACATTGCTGAAGCCTTAGAGCAGCCCCTTCTCTTGCCCAAGGACATGGATGCCTTGAGACGTGTGAGGCAGCCAGACCTCTTCCTGTCCCTAAAAAGGGACCTTTCCATGGTAAGTTCATAACCACATCTTTTAACTAAGTATTAATATGCCTTCTCTTCTTTTTTTTTTATTTTTTATATGAGGTTGTTCTATCATCTTCGTGCAAATTACCTAGGAGGTTTTTGTGGCTGAGGAGTGAGTCAAGGAGACCCGAAGTGATGCTAAGAACAAGGCCTACCTCCACGTCGAGGCCGAAAAGTCCTTGGGGGCCGCGAAGCAAGAGTGCAAAGAGCTGGCCTCCAAATTGGTTACCGAGGAGAGGGAAAGGAGGAGTGCTGAGGCTGGACTAAAGAGCACCCAGAATCAATCTGAAAACCAATGTAAGCTGCTCTATCAGATTAAGGTAGAGTTGACCACCCAAAGGTAGTTGGTCCTAGAGCTGAAGGCAGACTTACAAAAGGCCAAGGAAGCAGCCCAGGCAGAGAAGGAAGTGGTAGAGGCATCAAAGCAAGCATCCTACCTCCTCGGCATAGAGGAAACTCTGATTATCTAATTGGGCTAACCTTTTGGGTCATTCTAATTGGGCTCTAGTATGTGGCTTGGAGTGGGACCAAAAGGGAACAAATAAGACTCTAGCTCCAATGGGCCTTAGGCTTTTCTGTCAACTCTTGACAAGTCCAAAGTTACCATTAATTATATTCAATACCACTATAAGAATATAATTGTACTCTAGGCCTTACTAATAAATTATATCCCAAGACTTTATTATACACGTAACCCCCTCATTAAAATATTCGTAGTAATACAAAGTCATGAAATAGACTGCCACTTTGAAGATTACTACATCTTAATCCTTGAGTACCTGGTTTAATCCTTTATGTTATTCATCATATATTTATGAAAGCAACCTACATCTCATGATCAGGTCTATTATTCTCTCAGGATTTAGAGTTGATGTAAATAGAAGTCGTGAGATTTATTATTCATTCGACAGTCGTTAGGAGAATAATAAATCTCACAGCGGTCCAGTTCAATATGTCTTAACTCTTAAAACATATCAACATACCAACTAGAAGTCTCCACTTCCATGATTAAGACAAATCATCGTAGTTGATATGTTATAGTCTTCGCAGATGAAACGCCCCAATTTCATCACCGACTACGAATTAAAATTCTGAGTTTACAAAGAACTTGTGATTTATATCTTCTGTGACTTTTCACATAAATCACATACTATGCATCTCATGGACTAAGATAATGTCCCATTAGTTCATTTATAGATAGTCTCATATAATCAAACAATTTAATTATTTATATCATGTCACTTAATTGGATTTTAGGGCATAAACCCCAACAAGACCAATTTTCTTCCATTGACAACAAGAAGGTTCTATGAAATCTTTTGGAGGGGCCAATCATTATAATTTGTAGGGGCCCATTTTATTTTTATACAGCACTATAAGAGGATTTCAAAAGTTTTTGGGGGGCCAAGACTATATGTACCTCCGCCCCTGGTACCAACAAAAGACGATCCAAATTTACTATCAATAACTATCAAAACCTGGCTGATTGGTCCAATAATTAATGTGGCGATGGCGGGTTTTCTCCAACTTTTTTCTTATAGAAATAATCAGATATTGGTGACGAAATCCCTTTGTATCATCGTGATACTCCTAATTGGAAATCTAAAGGCAAGCAGAACATGAAAAAGAGAATAAAATTCCAGGTATTTATTTTTCTTAGAAACAAACGCGAGGGAATTGAATTCAAATACAAAAGCACAAAAAAATTCGATCAAAAGTCATAACAACTGAATCTTCTTAGCTGAATTACATTTTCAGGTACTAAATATGCATTCTCTACCAATCTGGGACCTTTCAATATAAAGGAACATGTACTCTTATAAGTTCTAGCGACTGCGGGATTTGCGTCCCCTCCGCCTCTTCCAATTCTAACGCTGATGAGAGTGTATATGCAAAAAAACATTAGTTTTCTACGATTGTATTTGCTGGTTCAAAAAAGCCAGGTAACTTTCTTATCTTCTTTTATCCTTGATTAATAACGTTTATAAAAGCAACTTCAAAAGTTAGTTCTTTTTTTTTAAATGAATTTCACTCTAAAAAGAACTAATTTAAAAACACGTTAGTGATATGAAAAATATAAAGGTTTATATATTTAAAAAGTAATTTTAGTAGATGTAATATTAAGATGACACATAATATTTTTGAGAAGAAGAATAAGAAGCAGAGAAAATGCCAACACATAATATAAAATTATTAAGTTGCGTGATTTAAAATTTGTGGCAAAAAAATTAATATATATACGATAATGTTTTTTTTTTTTTTTTTTTTTTTTATCAAAATGATATATAGTAATTCATTTTCTTTTAGTCTTGATTAAAAAAGTCCATTCTCAATAGCCTTTAAATATACAAATTGCTCAATCTATAGGCCTAAACACGTCAAAGAATGCTATCTAATTATAAATTATATGGTCTTTTATCACACAAATATTCTAATTCCCCTAATGTATTGTAAAGGAAGACAGGTATGTGTCTAGCCATTTTCTTGATTTGTGCTACATAATTTAATGATACAGAAACGTGGCTAAATTTAAATGTTGAATAAAATAAGATGAAAATAAAAAAGAGAAAATATTTTTCTTCATCACATTGAACTTCCCTAGTAAGCATCCTAAAGCAAAGTAGACAACATTAACCCGAAGTATAGTTCTAATCAACCTAAAGTATTGATGCAAGAAAAATAAAAAATTAAACAAAAAATGAAAAACAAATTGAGAGAGAGAGAGAGAAAAGTAACATTTTTTTTTTCTGTGAGAAAAAATAGCCTTATGTAGCTGGATAAGCAGACCTCTAATCTTAGATAGTTTAGGATATCAAAGTAAATAGCCTTATGTAGCTATCCGTGTAGCCTTGAGATGATTTGAAATGATTCCCCTTGATTCGCTCTATCTCCACAACCTCTATGAGGAGCAGAATATGATGATCAAGGTCCCTTTCTTTGGATTCTATGTCCTACCCTTAACCAACCATGCATGTATTTACCTTAGCTAGCCTAACCCATGAGCATTCAACAGAGTGGAACATCCAAACCTAGGGTTGACACAAATAAATTGGCATGTCAAACGTGTATATTGCGAGTTATGCGGGTTAACCAGTTTATAACCCAAACCCACCAAGGCCCACCCCTAACTTGCAAAAACCCATGTGGGGTTTGTGTCGTGTTTGCGGGTTGGGTCGAACATTGACACCCCTACCTATAAGGAATTAACACCTCAACAATTGTGACAATTTCTTATTTTAATTAACTACTCTATATTAAAAAAAAAAAATTTAAAAAAGAGTTGACTGGGTGATATTACCAAAAAAAAAAAGAAGGCCAGTGAATAGTGCAATTGAACAAAACAAAAAATAAAATGTAGCAACTACTATAGCTTTACAATTCACACTGTTGTTATGAAAGTGTTGTGAAAAATGTTGTGGATGTACCGTTTTATTTTTCACAATACCTTTACTTTTAGTTGAGGTTGGTTCTAGTAGGATATTTTTATTTTATTTTATTGTGACAATTTGTTGTGTTAATTAATAGCTCTGTATAAAAAAAGTTAATAAATAAATAAAAGAGTTGATCGGACTATATTACTCGAAAAAAAGAGAGTCCAACGAAACAGTGCAGATAGAGTTGTGAACGAGCCAAGCTTTGTTGAGTAGCGCATGTTCAAGCTTGGCTCATCAGGAAAAGTCAAAAGCTCAAGCTCGGCTCGAATTCATGACAAGCCTAGAAATCATGTTTGAGCTTGACCTCATGGGACAGCCAAAAAGATTGAGCTTGGCTTGGCTTGATTAATTAGTCAAGCTAAGTTCAAGTTTAAGCTTAATATCAAGTTTAAGCCCAAGCTCAGGTCAAGCTTTTGAGGTTGAGATCTAAGAAAATTACATTATCAAATGCTTAAATCTCTAAAATTAAGAAAAAAGAAACAGTATACTCAGTTTATCATATGTCTAGTCCTACTTATGATTAGCCATTATTCAAATTTCAAAACTCTAATCCGATTCAGGTGCATCTCTAATCTTGATTCTTAACTCCTGACCCCTGCCTTCATCAATTCTATTAGGGTCATATTTTATTGTAATTGCCTAATCCTTTAACAAAATTGTTAGGAAGATCCTTAGATCTCTTTCAAAGAGATTCCATGCCAAGATCACTGCTATTGAAGAATCAAAGGATCTTGACTCTATTCCTTTGACAGAGCTGATAGGAAACTTGCAAACCTATGAACTAGAGTTAGCAAGGGTTGGCAAGGGTGCCAAAGGCAAGAACATGGCCCTGAAGACCAAGAATGATGACAATGATGAGTCACCTGATATAAGGATACAAGTTGAAATCATATATCACCAGAAAATTCAAAAACTTCATCAAAAATGCGATTGTCAAAGCTGGTGATAAGGATCGCAAACAACCTGCTTTCTCTTAATTTATGTCCCAAGACAAAGGCAAGAGAGAATCCAAGGATGCTAGTCAAGGCAATAGTGTTCCTGTTGGACCAAAGTGCTATGGATGTTATAGATTTGGACACATGAAGCAAGAGTATCCCACATATCTTAAATCCATTGGCAAAAGCAAAATCCTAGCTGCCACCTTAAGTGATTCAAAACCCTATTTCTCAACCCAAAACCCTATTTCTCTCCAAAATCTTTCTTCCCTCTTCATTTTCGGCCTAATCCAAGCCTCCTTCACTTGGTAACTGCTCTAAATATCTCTTTTCACTTTTTCTTCATGCATCATGCATCATGCATTTAAACCTAGGTTTTCTAGTTTTTGGGAAATTTGGGGTTTTTGTGTTTTTGTCAAAATTTTTGGGTTGGGTTTTGTTAATTTGATCTCACATGCTCATGGATTGCATTCTAAGTTCATTATAATATTGTTTCATACATTCTAGGATTGTGTGACTGTTTATACACTGTGAGTGCTATTAGGTTGGATTGAATTTCTACCCATGATGCTTTTTTCTTTAGCACGTAACACGTTCATGCACTTTCATGCATTGCACGTTTCTTTTCTTTCCTTTTCTGTACCATTCTTCTGTTGTGACTCTGTTTCTCTCTTCTCTCTCTCTCTCTCTCTCTCTCTCTCTCTCTCTCTCGTTTAGTCTTCTGCTCATGGCACCTAAAAAGTCTGTTCCGTCTAAAAACTTGATTTGTCGTGGTTCTTCTTATTCTTTTCCTCCTGACTTTCTTCAGTTCCGTGATAAGAAGGCACGAGATGACTTCTCTAAGAACTTTTCTAACCAAACAATTCATTCAAAACGCTAGGTCATTCTGTCTGATTTCCTAGACACTTCTCTACCTGGTGCATTTAGCTTTCGGGGATGGGCTTCTCTATGTGAGAAACCCTCGAGGTGTCTCAACATGTTTGTACAGGAGTTTTATTCCAACATGCATGCCATCGATACCTCTGTACCTTGGTTTACTACAGTATTCCGTGGTACCCGTATCGTAGTCACCCTAAAACTTATTTCCAAGGCACTACGTGTCCTTAGGGTGGATCATCTGAATTACCCTAGTCATCGTCGTCTCTCTTCCATATCTAGAGATGAGTTGGCCTCACTCTTTTATGAGAAGGCAATGTTGTGGGGAGGTACCCTTAATTTCTCCACAACTGAGTTTGCTATGGGTTCAGGGATCCTTAATATGGTGATGGCCTTTGTACTCACTCCACGGTCTCACTATAACACTATCACCAAGCTCTGTGCTCGTTTTCTTCTTTCTCTCGTGGAGGGTCTTTCTATAGACTTTCCATCACACATGATAGAATCTATTATAGATTACTATTGCGACACGGCTACACGTGATAAGCACATCTTTCCTTCAGCGATCACACGCATCTTCACACACATGCACATCACTATTCCTCCTTCTCCTCACTTCTATGTCATGGGTACCATCATTAAGGAGTCTATTCAAAAGAGCTACAAAGCGGTTGCGTGTGGAGCCTATGGATGTAGCCCTTGCAGGCCCTACAGCCCCTTCCTCTCGACCCTCTTTCTCTTCTACCGCCTCTTTCTCGTCTAGGGTCGCTGTCTCCCCTGCTGACACCATGGAGTAGATTTAGCACATGCGTGCTAATTTTGGTAGCCGTCTTGACCATCTATCCGATGAGATGTGTTAGACAAACACTAGAATCGGTCGCATTGCTCGCCGTTAGTCTCGCCTTGGTGGTTTCGTGTTCTCACCTTTATCGGAGCATGCTGAGGAGTCTTCTTCTTCAGATGGTGGAGATGATGATGATGATGATGTTTCTGGCTCTAAGTCAGATTCTTTGCAGAATAGAGGGCACTGCGTATTTTGCTAGTATTAGACACATAACTCATACCAATTACTAAATAATAGCTTCCACCCTATTTTAGACTAAGCAAAACAATTCAGGGATCAAACCTTTACTCCAGCATTCCTTATCAACTCCAGATTTTCAAAGCTTCCTTACATTGAAAATTCAAAAGAAAGTATGAGGTTTTTTTTATAAATAATTAATTCTTTTAGCTTCAAGAACACAAACTTCAAAAAATAAATTTATTCTGGAAACTTTCAAGTCATAAGAATCCCTAGAAAGGTTAAAATAGATTTATTTACCTTAAAAAACATTTCATCTGTCAAAACACTGAGACATGCTGCTCCACCTCGCTCATAAGCTTGGGCAATTTCAACCTACCATGAGAAAATTTCAGAAAATGACATAAAATTTTACAATCACAAAAATATAGAAATTAACCTGAAATTCTGCACTGCTACACTTCTTGAAGGACTTATCAGGCTAAGAGATGGAAGAACAATAAGAATAATTAATCTTACTCGGATAAATCAAGAATCTGGCCAGCGCTCTAGTGCCTTAGTTTCAGATAATTCATTCTCTCCTAGAACTAATAACATTTTACATTTACAGATATAGGACTTACCTAAGCAGGAGCTCCTGTCCCAAGGCAACACTGTTTTTTTTTTTTTTTTTGGGTTAATAAAGCAACACTGTTTTTACTGATTTAAGATAATGTATTCAAATTCCTAGACAAGTAAACATTTAGTACATGTTCAAGGGATGGGATTTTTATCACTTGTACCAAGATGCCAGGAACTCTTAACCATTTTAAATAGCATTCAGTGAATAAAGGTGTGAAGTTCAATAACAAAAAAAATGCAAGAAATATATTCATTAGAAATCTCATGTATGGTAAAATCCTAGCAAAACATTTGTGGCCTTCAACAGTACTATTTCAAACAACTTGGGTGGAACAGATGATGATGATAAAATAGGCAAGAAAAAAAAATTAGGAGTTGTATCCTTACAAACATGACATCAATATAAGATCTTGTAACAGATAACTCCAAGCACATTGATAAAATTCAAGAAAAGATAAATAAAGGATGTAGACTCACTGGATTAAAGTCCTCTCTTAGAATTCCTCTGCTTGGAGAAGCCGTTTTCACTTCAGCAATCAATCCAGGCAGTCCAGTTCGTAGATTTGCTTCCCTAAGAGCTCCAATAAAGTCTCTAGGAGGAGGAGCATTCTCAAGTTCATTCTTCAGTGCTAAGTGTAGACACCATTTTATACTCCTTACGACTCGGGGCCCCGTTCCCCAATGATGCCAAAATTCCAAGGCCCAAGGTTGGTTTGAGGCCCATTCAGATGTTAAATTGACTTGAGAGGTGTTAAAGTGGAAAATATTACTTTTAATTTGCAAAAACCTATTTTTGTAAAATAAAGGCCAAAGAAAACCCATATTTTTTATTAAATTTTTCTTCTTGTAATATTGTTTTAAAAACAAATGTAAAAGAATAAATTGTAAATTTTGACCTCATAATTAGAAGTAATGTTAAGGTATAATAATTTTTGGATATGAATTGCAGGGTTAACATCCATGCATTGTGTTGATACCGTATTTTGTCCGCCCTCGATTTGTGTGCCGGACCCCGAAAAATCCTAAAATATTATTTTCTCTCTGTGGGGACGCGAGAACATCCAGAATGATGTGGTGCAACCTGTTCGGACATCGGAGCACCCAAAGTGCCATTTTCAGCTCAAATGACCAAAATGCCCCTGGTCAGCCTTAGGTTTGACTGAAGGTCAAACGAGGTCAAAACCCTCACAAAACAACACTTTTCATAGTTTTACATAAAACCCAAGCTTCTCGGAGATTTTTGGCCACTTTGACCCTAAGTTAACTTTGGGTGGGCCCAAAAACCCTAATTTTGATTCGGCCGTCAGAACAAGTTGAAACCAATGCCATTGTGAAGATTATCAAATTCTTAATCCAACGACTATTCATGGGTCAAAATCGGAATTAGAACAGTCAAGATATCATGAAAACCAAGATAACGCATCGATCGATGCACCATTAACTTTCAGGAGCCATAACTTTTGATCCAACCGTTGGATTTTCAAGTTCCATACCTTTTTAAAAAATGGGAAGCCAAGATCTTTCCAGGGGTGTCAAAATCAACCTGATCAAAGACTGTTTGAAGGTGGCGGCCCTTGAAGGGCTGCAACCTCAAAAATCGTGCCGGGGCTATAAAAGGTCCCCAGGCACCCTTCAGACCGGGAAGAGACCCTTGTTTTTTGGGTTTCGCTCTCTGATTGGACGTTTTCTACACATTTTTCCTCTCTTCCAAACACAAAAACACATAAAAAAACGCATCAAAGTTTCTTGATTCTTCTCTCTTCACCCAAAATACAAGGTATTGTTTTTATACCCAATCTTCTTCTCCTTGGTTCTACATCTTGGATTTGGGGTTTAGGGGTGTGGATGTAGCTTTTTAGCAACCATCCACACCCGCTAACCTTCTAAATCTTTTTGTAGCATTTATCTTGCTCTTTTTGCTTGAATAACATGATTTTTGTTTTCTTTAGTATGTTGCTCGCTTTATTTGTGTTTCTAGCCTAAATCTTCTTACCTTTTATGCTTTTACCATATTTCGTGCTTAGATCTATATCCTTTCATGCTTATATGTTTAGATCTACATGCTTTATGCTTTATGTCATGTTTTCCTATGCTTTGTTCCTCTTTTTGTTCTAGGTTGATGTTAGGGTTACATGCTTGCATGATGTTGTTGGCTATGCCTTGCTTGGATCTATGTGTTTTATGTGTTTATTTCCATGCTATATGGTTAGATCCTTGTCCTCACATGCTTATATGCTCGGATTCATGTTCTTCCATGTTTATGTGCTAAGTTGCTACATGTTTACATGCATGTTTCTATGCCTATATGTCTAGATCTATGTTTACACATGCCTATGTGCTTGGATCCATGTTCTCTGCATGATTTATGCCAGCTTCCATGTGCTTATGCGCTCCATGCCATGTTTGTGTGCCTAGACCTAGGCTATGTTTGTCATGCCATATGCTATTGTAACCTTTTCATCGCTTTTGTCTTTCTTTCTTGTGTTTTGGGCCTATTAGTTTGGACCCGATCTAGACTTTATGGTTTTTGTCATCGTCCATACACCAAGGCCCATATCAAAGGGTTTGGATCATCCCTATTTTGCATGTCTATGCTTGCTTGCTTCTATGCTTTATGCTTGTGTTAGCCTCTTTGGATCTAGGCTTTGCCACGTTTGACGCCCTTAGCGGGTTTGTGGTTGTGTGGTTACAACCGATGCCCACGAGGCCTTGTTTAGGTGTAACCACTTGGGATGCGTCTCCGGATGCCGGGTTGCTACGCGCATACCCTTCCCTTTTTCGCTTCATGCGAAGCTATGCTTACCATGCTTGTTTGTGCCACCCGTTGGCTTTTTATGCATTTTTACACGCTTGCGTACATGTCCATGCATGAGTCTTGCTTGCTAGTGTGTCATCCATACTTCAACTCAATGAAGCTACGGACATCCGATCCAAACTTATATTTTTCCCTCACGGACACCACTTTTTGTTTGCTTTCTTGCTTGTTTGCCTTTTTGTTTGTTTTCTTGCTTTCTTGCTTCTTTGCTTGCCATGTCTATCATGCTTATCCGCTTTATGCCTTTTCATATGCTCTTTGCGTCTTTCTCTTCCATTGCTTGTTTGCTGGTTTCTTGTCTTTGCCTTTTCATGTACACACATAAAGCGCGGACGCATGGAGCTAGGGCACTGTTTCCTAGGCGCAAGTAAAAATGGCGAAGACACAAGCATGTCAATATAAGCCAAGCGGCTATGTTCAGTAGATTTAGGGGGTTTAGCATTTCCCATTTGGTTATGTTCTCTTATAAAACCCCTTCCTTCCTCCTCCCTTTCTCTCTTAGATGAGTTGTATTAGGTATATCATGCCATGTACCATTCGTCCTCATCTTTAGAGTGTGGCGACTCCTGTTTACTTTCCTACACCTATATTTTGGGCCATGCTCTAGGGATGTAGACATCTACTTTCCTGAACTATGTGCTTGCATTATGCATGATATGTATATATATACTTGCTCGCCCCTTCTGGTGTGATTGTCACAGTCCATGTTACCTAACGCCAAGCGATGCCTAATTTTCGCCGCGGAAATTAGGTGACATGCCGCCGGATTTTCACCATGGAAATCTAGCACTTTGCCCGAATGCCTTAGGAAAGAATAAATTGGGACCACACCCATTCAAAAGCCAAACCTCAAAGCCCCCATGCATGCAAAGCCCGAAAGCCAATGCCAAAATCATTTTTTTACTGCCAATCTCCGAAAATTAAAGTTTTATCAAAACAAAGGACTGTGCTTGGACAGGCCTTGTGGGGTGCCTAACACCTTCTCCACACGTAACCAATCAACTAGAAAAATGCCCTTTTTCATAGCCTAGGATTGGTAATAAAATCAACTACAAACAAGTGACCAATCACACCTTAGAAAAACCCAATGATTGGTGACGACTCCACTTACCTTTGGTAATCCCTTAAAATTTGGCCTAGATTCCTTCCACAATGCCAAAGGTAGACCTACCTTCCTCCACCGAGAGAGAGAGCACTCGAAGCCCTGTGCGAACCACCCTGCACACTACACACGCGCACACCCATCATCTAAGAGGGGCCTCCAACAAGCCCCCGTGCATGCGGGAGCGTCACCACGGCGAGTGGTCGAATGAAGGCCCGACGACGGTTCTCCGTTTTCGATGCAGGGCATTGACACATTGGTATGGAGGTACATGAACTAATTTTTGCTACATGAATAGCCATTAAATTTAGACAGAATTTTATGTCTGGTTATGTCCTCTTTGGAAATTATAAGCAATGCCAAGGCCACACTTGCATGAGATGTGAAAAAAGAAAATTGCCTGTAAGATTCTTAATTAAGTAGCATAAACTTGTAAGAAATTTTCACATTTTGTAATTTTTTTTTCATTTTAAATTTTTTTTTTCATTATATAGTTTTTATTTCATAAATGTTTTATATTTGTTTCTGTTAGGACATATGTGAATCATGTTAGGAACATATGTCAATATAGAATTTGCTAATCCTTTGATAAAACACACTTTACTTGTAATTTGGTAGATCTAGAATGTGTTTAATGCTTCAAGGAACAAGGTTTCAAGTTCAAGTGTTAAAGCCATGGAAGTCTATCCAAGAAACAAGTGAAGAAGTGCTAGATTTTAAAACTCGATAGCTAGTATCTATTGAGGTTTAAAAGGCTGCTGAAGCCCGATGCTTGACAGCTTCTCGACAGATAAGCTATCTATCAAGGTTTATGAAATTTAGTTTTTTAAAGCTGATTTCACTCCAATCCGTGAATACATGTTTAGGCTTTCTTTTCTCATAACCCTAAACATATATACGGATTATTTTTAGGGCCATCAAAGGTTGAACGAGTGTGAAGCAAAGTTTTGTTCAAGCATATTGTGAACTGAAGACATATGCCCTAATTCATCTTTCTCTTCAAGAAGCTGTTGTGTTTATACACCGTACGGTTTTGTAACCAAGGAGTTTTGTGATCTTCATCGTGTGATGAACTGAAGAACTTTGCAGCCACATCCTTCTTAAGTTGGTGATTAAGTCGCGTACTAGGATCCGCGCATCTATTGGTTAGTCACGTACTGGGAGCCATGCATTAAAAGGAGAGATTGTCACTATAGAACAAGTCCAATTGGGTATTAGGGTAAGGAATCAACTGTAGGTTGGTATAAGGTACTGGGATTCCTTTACTTGTAACCGCTTGTTTTGATAATAGTGGATTCTTGGGAGTGATAACCTTAAAATCACTCGGTGGGGTTTTTGCCGTGTAGGTTTTCCCTATTCATAAACAAATCACCGTGTCAATTTATTTTCTGCTGCATATTTAGTTATTTGGTGATTTGTTTGTGCTGCCGTGCATATTGTATGTTAATCTGATTAATTAATCAACTTGGCTAATTAATTGGTTAATTCATTACAAGGGGTCAATACATTCTTGGCCTATCAAGTGGTATCAGAGCAGGCACACTCTGATTAGGTTTTAATCTTTGTTGTGTGATCCATTGACCCCTGGTTGTCATGGATAGAGGACAGTCTCTTATTATACCTCCTTTGTTTGATGGTACTAACTATGCATACTGGAAAGTACGCATGAGAGCTTTCTTGCAGTCTTTAGATGAGAAAGTGTGGCAAGCTGTGGAGATAGGCTGGACCAAGCCTAAGGAAGCGCCAGTCGACTGGGATGATGCTAAGATCAAGGCGGCAAACTTCAACTGCAGGGCATTGAATGCTTTGTTCAGTGCAGTCACTAATGAGGAGTTCAAAAAGATATCGTCCATTGAAACTGCGAAGGAAGCATGGACCATTCTCTAGACAACCTATGAGGGAACCAAGGCTGTCAAGGATTCGAAGCTTCAGAGGCTTACTACAAGCTTTGAAGAAATCAAAATGGAGGAGGATGAGTCATTTGATGAGTTCTATGCCAAGCTCAAGGACATAGTGAACTCAGCCTTTAATCTTTGGGAAACCATTCCTGAACCCAAGATTGTTAGAAAGGTGCTTAGATCTCTACCCGAGAAATTTCATGCCAAGATCACCGCGATTAAGGAATCAAAGGATATTGACAAGATTCCTTTGACAGAGCTGGTTGGCAATCTGCAGACCTATGAGTTGGGTTTGTCTAGGATCGGGAAATCGAGCAAGAGCAAGAGCATGGCACTGAAGGCCAAGAGCAATGACACAGATAAGTCTTTGGACGATGAAGATTCTAAAATGAAGTCCTACATCATAAGGCAATTCAAGAAGTTCATGAAGAATGCAAATGGGAAGGGCTTCGATAAGGACCGTAGGCAATCCCGTTCTTCTCAGTTTAAGAGTCAAGACAAAGGGAAAAAGGAAGTTAGGGATGGCGGTCAGTACACTGTTCCCTCAAGACCAAAGTGCTTTGAGTGTCAAGGTTTCGGTCACATGAAACAAGAGTGCCCCACATATCTCAAGACCATTGGGAAAAGCAAGGCACTTGCTGCTACACTAAGCAACACCGAGCCTAAGGATGACTTCGACAATGAGGATGATGAGATCCTAAATGCCTTCACTGCCACTGTAAATCCTACTGAGGGGATTGTTGAAGATGTGGATGAAGAAGAGGACTTGGTGGACTCTAAGATCGAGAAAGTGGAAGATCAAGATGATATCCATACAGCCTATGAAAAGTTGTATAAAGTTTCTTAGAAGCATGAGAAACTATATAGGCTGGCTACCAAGAAGCTGAGTGATTTGGAACTTGATCGAAAAGAGCTTTCCACAAAGGTTGATGAAGCCAATCAGACCATTGGAGCACTGCGATTTGAGAACAACTTCTTGGCTGAAAAGACTAAGAAGCTTGAGGCAAAGCTGTTCCAAGTCAGAGCTCAGCTAGAGAGGACATCAACTGCAAAACTTGATGAGATGCTTAGTTTACAGAATTCTGCTTCTGATAAAACCGGTTTAGGGTATGATTTCTCTTCTCCCAGTATTGCTTCTACTAGTACTCCTATTTTTATTTCTCCTACTAATAATGTTGTTTCTGAGAACAATGATGTTAAAACTGTTTTAGCTAGTGAGAACACAGACAATGGTAAATCTATGTTAGGAGCACCCCCTAAATTTGTAAAGAAAGAGAATAAAAACCCTAAGGCTAAGAAGGGAAATACTAATTAGTCTAAACAGAAGAAGCAATATCTCTGTCATCACTGTGGAGCAGCTGGACATACTCGACCTAATTGCTATAAGTGGTTAGCCACTCAACAGAGCAATAGTATGATCTCGTCGGGAAACCAGAATCAGTTTCCATCCTCATTTGCTCCTCTTAGAGATCTTCTCAAAGCCCTCATGTTCCTTTCGAACTTTAACGATTTCAATTCTTCCCCCTCATTGCCGGTTCAAGGGTTTGCTCAACGGAAAGGTTCCTCTAAAGTGTGGAAGGAAAAAGGCTCCAAGTGATTTAGTCACTTTTTCTCTCTCTCCCCATTTTTGTTTTTGATTTTGCATTACTTGTGTGTTTTGCTTTCTTGTTTTGAGTCAGTCTAGTTTTATGCATTGCTTTGCTTTGTTTAACATTTTTTTGTTTGGTTGTTTTCAGTTTTGCTTTATTTTTGTTTTTCATAAAATAAAAAAAAAATTTGAAAAATTGAAAAATACAAAAACAATGTGTGTTTGTGTACATTGGTACTTGTGTACCTTGGATGGCCATTGAAACAAAGTTTTCTAAACTTTGTATCTTTTGTAGCTTAGATGAGCATGAGCATCTCTATGCACAACTAAGCAAGTGAGCTTTGTGGTTCGTGTTTGTGATGAGTAAGATTAAGTTATCTCTTGTACTTAACACTCATATCACTCTTTTTTACGGGAACGACTAGAAAATCCTAAGAGAAAGGCATAAATAATCATCTCAACTGTTGCTTGCCAATCATGAAATGACATCCGTATGCTTCGGCATAGCAAAAGTGCAATTTCAAAAGCTTAACATAATTGGGTATTTCTTTTCTCTCTTTTATATATGCCCATGCATGGTTTGCTTAAAAGAAAATATGCAAATAAAAATGAAAGCAAAAAAAATAAAAATGCTTTAAATATGATTGCAAGCGTGTCTTCTAGGAGATGTGGGAGTTGTAGGATGTAACTCAAAAGTGATAGTCCCCATCAAACAGTTATGATTGTGTGTGAGTTTAAGTGATATTCTCACATCTCAAATCATAATAACATATTGACACTCGTGCAATCTTGCGATGTTTTTCACACACAACACGCAATATCCTTTGCTACTCTTGATACATGTGCTGGTACAATGTGATTTGGCCATCACAAGGAATACATGTATTAATGTATGCTCACTAAACTGTATTAACTTGTTTTTGAAATATAAAATTGGTTAGACGTGTTGTGTGTGTGTCTGTGTGTGTGTGTGTTTTGGATCTATGTGCTTGACATTTTTCTTGTTGAGAGATGATCTTGAGAGCATAAAATGTTGGTTGGATCTTTGGTTGAGTAGCATGTTTGATTGCATTCATGTCTGTGTTTTTCTCTTCTTTGAAAAACTGTTTTTAAGCAATCTCGATAGCTTTTCAATACCTCTCGACAGCTAGGCTATCTATCGAGCCCTTTCAGCTTCTTTTTTTCGCATTCTTGATAGCTTCTCGATAGCTACTCGATCCATTGAGAAACTTTCTGGATGCTCGATAGATTCTCGATAGCTCTTCAATCCATCGAGACCCTCTTACTGTGGACACCTCTCAACAGATCCTCGATAGCTCTTTGACAGCTATTTCACGCATTTTAAATCTCGATACCTTTCAACACATCTCGATCCATCGAGCTTTATGAACTTCTATATATATGGTTCTACGCAATTTTCTCTCATTTCTCCCCAATCTCTCTCGACAGATCTTGTCTCTTCACCTCCTATATTCTCTTTCTCTAACACTCTAAACTTCATTCCCAAGTGATTTTCGGCCTAGATCGTGTTCTTCTTCACTGGTAAGGGTCCTTAATCCTTCATTCTTCATGCATTTCACGCATTAGACCTAGGTTCTTGGGTTTTTGAAAATTTTGGGGGTTTTTGAAAATTGATGAAGTTTTGGTGAAATATTTGGGATGCATTTTGTGTAAATGATCCTAAATGTTCATACACTGCATCACATTTGCATTTTAACCATACGTTCATGCATTTTAGATGTGTGATTACTATGTTAAATTGTTATGTGCTGGTAGGTTTGGATTGGGTTGAGCCCATGATGTTTTTAAGTCTGCATGTCACATTTTCATGCATACGTACCTTCATTTATCTTTATATTGATATTGATTGTGTTGGTGCTTTTCTGCTTGTCTTTCTTTCAGTTAGTTGCTTCATGGCACCTAAATGAAAATCCACTCCATCTTAGAACCCTCTTCGTTTTGGGGCATCTTCTTCTTTTGACACTACTCCTTCTCATGTTCGGTTCCGTGATGATAAAGCTCGAAAGGACTTTTCGGAGAACTTTTCTAGACAAGGCATTCATTCAGAATGCCAAGTTATCCTAACGGATTTTTCCGATACTGACATTCCTACTGTCATCTACAGTCGGGGTTAGGAGTCACTGTGTGGCATCCCGGTCACGTGCCCTTCCATGATCATAAAGGAGTTTTACTCCAACATGCACGGATTTGATACTTCTATACCCCAGTTTGTCACTCGCATTCGGGGTATGCGCATTATAGTTACTCCGGATCTTATATCCGAGGTACTACACGTTCCTAGGGTAGCACATCTTGACTACCCTGGTTGCGATCGTCTGAGGTCTGTGTCCAAAGACGAACTTATGTCTCTATTTTGTGAGACACCATCTTCATGGGGTGATCGTCAAAACACCTGATGCTCGACCTTTGCTAAGGGTCCGAGGTTCCTTAACATGGTGATGACATTTATTCTTCATCCATTGTCTCACTATAAAGAGCTTTGTGCTCGATTTTTGTTATCCCTCTTAGATGATATCTCAATTGACTTCCCTTCTCACTTCATCCTATCCCTTATAGATGTCTATAGGGATACGGCGACCCGTGATAAGCTCATTTTTCCTTCAGCTATCACGAGGATCCTTCGTCATTTTTCTGTCTCCTTTCCTCCGTCTGATCACTTTTTCGTCATGGGCGCCATTGACGCTGCTACCGTTAGACGGAGTGATGCTCAGCTTCGTCCGAGGCGGAAGCAGACCTAAACAACAGTTCCTCCAGCTTCTTCAGCTCCTTCCACCTCTGCTCCTTCTTCTTCTGCGGGTGGAGTGACACTCGAGGCTATCATGGCATAGCTTGTGCACATGGATGCTCGCCTTGACACTCTCAGTGATGAGTTGTGTTAGGTGAACACCTGTGTTGGTCGTATCGCACGACGACAGGCTGCCATGGGTGGTTTCACCGCTTATACTTCTCCATCTCCACCAGCTTCAGAGGATGCGAGTGATGATGGCTCCGGCTGTGATGTTGCTGATGAGGACGATGGTGCTAGCTCGCCCAGTGATGATGAGTAGTCTACTTGATGTACTTACCCTTTGTCACTCGTGACAAAAAAAGGGGAGTAGTTTTGAATATAAGAGTAGTCATACACATAGGGGGAGAGTAAGCATATGAGATTTTTGTTAGGGAGATATCCATATTTTTTAGGGATGTAGTGAGGACTTATGTATTTTTTTTCTTTTCTTCTTTTATAGATACATTGTTCTTACATTGTGATAGCAAACCTTGTACTTATGATGATATATATGATGAGGTTGTTATTACAGTTCTTTCACCTATCTTTAGATGTGTTGTTTCTTTTCTCTCTTTATGCACATGCTTCTTATATCTTGTATGCAATCTTTTATTTCTGTTTCACACTAAGATGCCGTTATGAGTTTTGTTTAAAGTGTTTCAGAACTACAGTTTGTCAAAGTCTTCTTGCTATGAATTCTCTTCTTGCAAAGTTTTTCAAGAGTTTGTGTTAGGATAGATTTTATTGTATTCAACAAATGAGTATGAGTTGAGTGATTTATGACTTCTCTCATATGTTCATTTGTTTGTTGTGGTTTTGTCACGGGTTGCCAAAATGGGAGATTGTTAGGACATATGTGAATCATGTTAGGAACATATGTCAATATAGAATTGGCTAATCCTTTGACAAAATGCACTATACTTGTAATTGGGTAGATCTAGGATGTGTTTAATGTTTCAAGGAACAAGGTTTCAAGTTCAAGTGTTAAAACCATGAAAGTCTGTCCAAGAAATAAGTAAAGAAGTGCTAGATTTTAAAACTCGACAGCTAGCTCGATACCTAGTATCTATCGAGGTTTAAAAGGCTGCTGAAGCCTAATGCTCGACAGCTTCTCGACAGATAAGCTATCTATCGAGATTTATGAAATTCAGTTTTTCAGAGCTGATTTCACTCCAATCTGTGAATACATGTTTAGGCTTTCTTTTCTCACAACCCTAAACATATATAAGGATTATTTTAAGAGCCGTCAAAGGTTGCGCAAGTGTGAAGCAAAGTTTTGTTTAAGCATATTTTAAACCGAAGACATATGCCCTAGTTCATCTTTCTCTTCAAGAAGTTACTGTGTTTGTACACCGTAGGGTTTTGTAACCAAGTAGCTTCGTGATCTTCATCGTGTGATGAACTGAAAAACTTTGCAGCCAACATGCTTCTCAAATTGGTGATTGTTGGGAAATTTTAGACCCCGGTTGATAGAATTAACAAATTTTAAACCCAAGTTTTTAATTAGATTTATTATAAATAAAACTTGTTAAAACAAACAAACATCAATATCATGTAGCGGAAAAAATAAATAAGACAAGATATGATGACCTAGGAAAACCAATAAAACAAACTAGTTTCACAGTAAAAAAACCTATGGGGAAACCTTCCCAAAAAGTAATTCACTATAGTAAAGAGAAGTTTCAGATCTAGTACAAAACTTTTGTCCCTAGACTCTACAATCCCCGTAGATAAACTCACAGCAGAAACCTTCTACCGCTTCAGAACCTCTGAACTCTTCAATATATGAACGCCACCCTTTTGATGCATGAATCCCAGTATGCGACTAACCAATTGCGCGGATCCCAGTACGCGACTTAAATCACCAACTAGAAGAAGATTGTTGGCTGCAAAGTTCTTCACTTCATCAACAATGAAGATCAAGCAGCACTTGGTTACAAAACCCTAAGGCGCAAAGACGCAGTAGCTTCTTTTAGAGAGAATAAGGCATCGGTTACCTTTTGCATATGTTCTCCTTGTATTCTCTTATGTTGACGGGCTCTAAAATAGGCCTTATATAGGTCTAGGGTTGTGAGAAAAGAAACCCTACACATACATGTCAGCATGGGCCGAAAATCAGATCTGAAAATCTGAATTCCCATAACCTCGATCGATTAGAAGGTGTCAAGGAGGTGTCGAGCTTTAAACTTCGACAGATACAGCTATCGAGAAGCTATCGAGGAGCTGTCGAGGAGACAGGAGCTTTGTCGATCGATCCACCAGCTATAGAGAGGTGTCGAGATTGCGATAACAATCAACTGAAGATCTCGATAGATAGCCTAGCTGTCGAGAGGTGTCGAGAAGCTATCGAGATATCTGTCTGCAGGTGTCGAGCTTTCTGTCCAGCTTTAATGAATAGCCCTTCTTCACTTGTTTCTTGGTCTAATCTTCATGGCCTTAATACTAGACTTGAACAACACGTTTCTTGAAGTATTAAACACATCCTAGATCTTCCCAATTACAAGTAAAGTGCGTTTTGCCAAAGGATAAGCCAATTACATAAAATAATGACATATGTTCTTAACAAGTGAATCACATATGTCCTAACAGTGATTAAGTTGCATACTGGGATCCGCGCATCTATTGGTTAGTCACATACTGGGAGCCGTACATTAAAAGGAGAGATTGTCACTATAGAACAAGTCCAATTGGGTATTGGGGTAGGGTTCAACTGTAGGTTGGTATAAGGTACTAAGATTCCTTTACTTGTAACCGCTTGTTTTGATAATAGTGGATTCTCGAGAGTGGTGACCTTAAAATCACCCAGTGGGGTTTTTGTCGTGTAGGTTTTCCCCATTCCTAAACAAATCACCGTGTCAATTTATTTTCCACTGCATATTTAGTTATTTGGTGATTTGTTTGTGCTACCATGCATATTGTATGTTAATCTGATTAATTAATCAACTTGGCTAATTAATTTGTTAATTCATCACAAGAGGTCAATACATTCTTGGCCTATCAATTTCTTTTGAATTATTTTTTAACTAAAATTCTAACAATCACAAGTATGTAGGCTTTACTTATATTTATAATGACTTGTCTTCATGGGAGCTGAGTTTTTTCCCGTTGATATACGTGATGTTGTTGTGTAATATGTCAAGTATATAATAAAGGAAAAAGTTTAGCTACAAAACCAGTTGTAGCCTAAGACTACAAACTACTCTAATAAACTGACATTTGTAAAAAATGGAATGTGCATTGCACATGATTACTTAAGTAAACTTAACCCAACTAACCTTAGTTAACTACACCTCCTATTAAAAAAATAAAAACTTAGTTTTAGAAGCTACTACATTGAAAGTATTCCGAAACTCAAGATGAATATACTAATTAATTCCCATACGGATGCAAGATGATTTCTTTTATGAGAAGAAAATGTAAGATTAATTTAATTTGTTGAAAGGATTGTCCTTAATTATATTTATATATTCTTGAATTTTACTATAGGACTTAATGGCCAGAAGAATTGGATTTTTATGTAAATATTAATAATATTATGTGTTGCATCTTATAGAGAGATGGCTAACTATTACTATGGTTCTCTAAATATGGCTAATATCACGAAAACTTGTATAATTTCTGGACCCAGTTATGCTGAGTGGAAAAGTAGAGTTGATCTATACATGGGGTTCTCTGATTATGGTCATTTGTATGAAAGCAGAGTGTTATGCTAAGCCCAATATAAAAACTGTTGAATCTTGTTTAAATATTTAGTATGTTGGATAAATTTCATGTCAAAAATTTTAGTTGTAATATCAAAATTTCAATATACATTAACAATTTACAAATCTGTGCAATCGGAAATACATGTTTATGAGTGGTGCAAGTATTGAATAATACTTGATTGCTGATTTTTCAACCTTCAATGATAGCGTACGGTTCTAAATCTTGCAATCAAGTTTAGATATTTGTTTACCATGACCTGATTGTATTAATATTGTTACATGATGAAAATTTCTGTGATTATAAATCAATAATTCATTTTTTTTAATCATTGATTTGTGTCCTTTGTTATAGATTCAGTTTTGCAAATCTCTATGGATTTCACCAATGACTTTTTTACCATGGATTTGTTTGCTGAGTGAAGGCTTAGTTATTGGTAGCGTGGGGGAGGTTTGATATTGTGGGCCTTTGAAGATATGTTAAGGACATATTTTATGTAATTGGCTTATCTTTTGACAAAACGCACTTTACTTGTATTTGGGTAGATCTAGGATGTGTTCAATACTTCAAGAAACCTTGTTTCAAGTTCAAGTGTTGAAGCCATGTAAGTCTGTCCAAGATTCAAGTGAAGAAGTGCTGAGTTTTTAAAGCTCGATAGCTTCTCGACACCTCCTCGACAGCTAGGCTATCTGTCGAGCTCTTAAGGTGTTTCTTATCGCAATCTCGACACCTTTTCGATAGCTGGTCGATCGATCGAGAAAGTTTCTGACCTCTCGATAGCTTCTCGACACCTGGTGGATTGATCGAGCCTCATCTCTTGTGTCTGATGTTTTAATCCTTGACACTTTCTCGACACCTCCTCGATCGATCGAGAATTACTGAGCCTTACGAAATACAGATTTCCAAATCTGATTTTTGGCCCATGATGACATGTATGTGTAGGGTTTCTTTTCTCACAAACCTAGACCTATATAAGGCTTATTTTAGAGGCCGTCACATAAGAGAATACAAGGAGAACATATGCAAAAGGTGACCGATGCCTTATTCTCTCTGAAAGAAGCTACTGCGTCTTTGTGCCTTAGGGTTTTGTAACCAAGTGCTTCTTGATTTTCATTGTTGATGAAGTGAAGAACTTTGCAGCCAACATCTTCTTCTAGTTGGTGATTAAGTCACATACTGGGATCCGCGCAATTGGTTAGTCACGTACTGGGATTCGTGCATCAAAGGGTGGCGTTCATATATTGAAGTGTTCAGAGGTTCTGAAGCGGTAGAAGGTTTCTGCTGTGAGTTCATCTACGGGGATTGTAGAGTCTAGGGACAAAGGTTTTGTACTAGATCTGAAACTTCTCTTTATTATAGTGGATTGCTTTTCAGGAAGGTTTCCCCCCAGGTTTTTTACTGTGAAACTAGTTTGTTTCATTGGTTTTCTTGGGTCATTATATCTTGTCTTATTTATTTTTCCGCTGCATGATTTTGACATGATATTGATGTCTGTTTGTTTTAACAAGTTTTATTCATAATAAATCTAACTAACAACTTGGGTTTAAAACTTGTTAATTCTATCAACCGATGTCTAAATTTCCAAACAAGATAGAAGTTCAATAGCTGTATTGGGAATAAAGAGTAATGGAGATAACCAAAGTTGCAATGGACATAGATTATAAATCAATCTTATGAGGTGATGTCAATAATTATAACACACTGTATGAATTTTGGTACAACTATGCCTCCATAGCAACTTTCTTAATAATTTTTAATTTCTGTTAATAATTGTTAATTGGAATTCTACTTTAATGTAGTAACTATGACTCTCATGCTTATTTATAAAACTTTTTTTGTTTTTGCAATTGGAATTTACAAGTACTTCGGTGGATTTGTGGATTACATCGATTGGCAAAAGCTTTCAGCACCTTTAAAATCCACACATGCGATCATAGCTGCCTCACCTAATGGTTCTTCTTATTTATAATTTGTGTTGATATTATTCTTAGTTGAGAAAGGAAAGAAAAAGTTACCTAACATAGGTAATCACCTTAAATTTAATTTTACTATATAGCTAAAATAGGTTTGCATTTGATTTGATTTTTTTCACTTGCAGTTATTTTCGTCAATGTTGAATACTTTCTTGAATTCCAAATGCATTAGGATTATGATTCTCTCAAGTGAAGAGAGACATTTTTTAAAATTTTCATTCAACCACTCCCTATTGGTGCATCTTCATAATTTGAATTTATATTGATCTAATAGTTATTCCTATCTTGCATGCTTTCTTTGCAGCATAATTGCTAATCATGATAAGTTTGCATATGTAACGTGTGGTCTTATTAATAGTCAAATATATATGGGGAAGTATATATTCTAACTTACATTTCAGTTTAATTTTCATTTTCATGAATTTAGAACAGCTATTGATACTGCATATTTTATATAACTATTCTGTGCATCGCACGGATTAGCGACTAGTTACATCATAAACCCTACCATACACCTATCATACATCTCATCACATCATATCCAAGGCAGAAGCATAGACATGGAAGCATTAAACAAGCATGTGAAAGGCATCTAAACATCAACAACACATCACTCAACCAAACATATTCCAAACGAATGCATGTTCATATGAATGCATGACTTACCTCACTTACCTTATTGCATCACAACACCTATGCATCAATGCATGGTCATATCATATACATGTTCATGGCATATTGAAGAAAGAATTGAAAAGAAACCCTAATCTAGCATATAAAGGACAAACACCAAAGAAAACATGGAGGCAGAGACTCAAAAGTATAAAACAAACCAAAACAAAGGCATATTACATAAGTGAAATAAAGAAATAGAAGCAGAATAGGGTCAAATTAGGGTTTCTGGGCATGAGTATACGTACGCATACATAGGGCTGCATACGCATACTTCAAGAATAATTAGGCTTCAGATGAGGGGGAGCCAAGGGAATGGATTAAGGATATCCAAGATGAGATTAATTATTTGAGAATGAAAGGGATCGGCGTTGATGAGGTGTTCTCAGTGTTGGTGAAGATAATGAAGAAGGTCAACCTTGAAGTCAGCTTGACTGACATGGATTTGAATTGAAGAGTTAGATTGAATATCTCCTCCCATCGGTGAGCCGGAAGGGGAGATTGTTGGGTGCATGGCATAGAAGTGTAGCCCACATTACATTAGAGCCCAACTAAGTGAGCTGTGTAGGATATGTCAAGAAGCTGCTCCTATTGTAATTAGAAGTTACTATGTTGAATAATCAATGCTTGAAGAATCCTAGTTCAATTAGAACGAGGAAATAGTGGTGCTCTTCAAGAACTATAATTAAAGTTGAGTTAGGAATCCAAATGTTCCTAGAAAAGATGTGAGGCGGTAGACTTGAGAGAGAGCAGCCAAGAGGGAACTGTTTAGAGAAAAGAAGATAGACAAGAGAGAGATGTGGATGGAGAAGAAAATAGAGAGGAAAGAGCAAAGTCTTGCCGCTTTTGAGAGAGATAATTAGTGTGTGAGAGCAAATGAAAACAAGAGAGATTTTTCTTTAGCTGTGAGTCATACACAAGAATTATTGTAATTGATTTGATAATAGTGAATTAATTCAGAATTTTTCCCATGATTTTTTCCTTCAAGGAAAAAGAATTTTCATGTAAATATTTGTGTTCTTATGTGTGATTTTATTTTGAATTGATAGTTTTTGTGATAATATTATTTGGGACCCAACAAGAGAGAGATATTAGGCACATTTCAAGCACGAAAGGCCTTAGAGGAATATGAATCCTTAAATAATATCTCAATACATAAAAGTTTGACACTAACATCAAGTTATTCAAATGTCAAAAAAGTCCAAACCCCAATCTGATAGGATGTTCATAGCTAATTAGTATCATCACATTATAGCAAGCCTTTTTTATTTTTATTATTATTCAATCAATGAATTGGCTTATGATTTATAAGAACTAGGGGAATTTAATTATAGTAACCATTGTCAAATGTCAAAACAATCCAAACACCAAGCTGATAGGATGTTCTTAGCTAATTAGTATCATAACATTATAGCACACTTATTTTTTTTTTTCCAATATTATTACAAAAACTAAGGGAAATTAATTATACTAACCATTGTTTTCCCCCAGGGAAACTAGGATAACCATTGTTAAACGAATGTTGTGGGGTGTCTACCATATTCTCCACACAAAAATGAACCCCCGGATCTATTTCAATGGTTTTTAGATACTTTGTTGCCTAATTTAAGATAGGAGACATCACACATTTTAACCCTAGATACGTATTAAAATCAATTAGACATTATGTGATTAGTGGCAACTCTACTTTTCTCAAAAAAAAAAAAAAAAAAAAGTGGCAACTCTATTCACCCCTTAAAACTCAAAGACAGATAATTATATGATTAGTGGCGACTCTACTTAACCCTTCAAACTTGAGTCTGTGCCGAGGGGGTTGATCCTAAATCCAATATTGACAGTGTATTGGTATAAACCATGATTCTAGGGGTTTTTTTTTTTCTAACAAAAAATGGTGAGATTTTAAACTCAAGTTCTTCCATTGAAATAGACAAGCATTGTTACTGGTCAAAAAATTCTATTGCCAAAACATGATTCTAATGACTAGAGTGAGAGAGAGAGATAGAAGGAAATCAATAAAATATTTAAAATTTAATGGCCTCCGGTTATTATCAAGACATTCTTTTTTTGCTGAATTATTATCAAGTCATTGAAATACTTCAGTCATACATTTCATATGTTATTGCCAATGTTAATGTTATAACCAAACCTATTCTTCTTGTGGAGGATCGCCATCAATGTCAATTCAAGATAGAGTCTGGTGATGGTCCATCGCAACAATAAGGGTCAAAGTAGCAACATATTGGTTGCCCTTGTGTGCTTTTAATAAAAACCAAGGATGCCATCAACGACATAATAAAAACCTTCACCACAAATATCTTGTAGTCTTCCATTAACACTTTTGTAATTTTCAGATAGCAAATATTAGTACTCTTTGAGTTGTAGATGGTGAGAGATCTAGTATGTCCAGAGTCTTTTGTTAGAAAGAATGTGGAATTGGCAAAATACCATACTTACGCACTACTTAAAATTACTTATGTATGGAGCAAACTAAGGACCTGACTTAATTGCTATTATAACTCCTTAATGAAGAGCTTAATTGAGGTTTCCTCTCTCTCTCTCTCCACTTAATTGCTGACCCCCTTCTCTCTCTCTTTTTCACCTTTTAGATTAGCTTAATTTACGTTTTTCTTTTCCACTTGATTGTTGAGAAGCTTATTTTCTACTTAATAGCTAGATTGCCGTTTCTAGCCATTTCTCAACGTTAGTTCTCATCTTCAATTAAACGTATGATCACAATAAGTCAATGAACTCATTGAACTAGGGAGTTTGTTCAATAAATAAATAGATATATATGGATTTTACTTAGGGCATACGGTTTTTTTTTTGTTTCCAATTTTTTTTTTTTTTTTTGAGAAGAAAGACTATGGAATGCATTTAAAGAAAATCAGTCATGATCAGCAAAGAGAACAGAGTACAGGTGTGGAGGAACATCCTCCATACACATCAAGAAACCTCTAACATGTCTTGCATATTTAACTAGGTTGTGTGCTACAGAATTGTCTAGTCTACAAATATGAAATAAAGAAATACAGCTATTAGCATCTGTGGAGGATTTTGCTAAGGCAAGGATATGACCGAAGGGTGATAGGGGAGTCTGAAAGCTCGAAAATGTGTTGAAAACACAAGAGCTGTTTAGACCCCCAAATTAAAGTTACGGCTCGATAGATTTTACACTAACTTGATACTAAATGCGGAATAGTGTAAATGCGAGCGGATAAACAAATAAGCTACTCTAATCCATATTAAAAGCAACACAGCAGTAAAATGGAAATATAAAAGAGTAGGGAAGAAAGATGCAAACACAAGATAACACGCCGATGTGTTATCGAAGAGGAAACCGAAGTACTCGACGTAAAACCTCTCCGCCGCCCTCCAAGCGGTAATCAATCCACTAAACAATCAGTTAGGATACATGGGTTAGCAAGAGACCCTCCAAGCCTAATCTACCCGATGTACCTAAGCCATCCAAGCTCCTACTCCAACAAGGCTTCTCGAAACCGTGTCTTGTCTAGCTCTCCAGATCCCGCAACAAGCTCCATGTTGCATCTGCCATCTTTGGCTTCTTCCAATGCTTCCTAGTAGCTCCAAAATAGACAAAAGAAAACAAGCATGAGGCTTAGTGATGGAGTTATAGTGAGACAATTTAGTGAGAGTGAATGTCATCACCATGTTAAGGAATCTTGGGCCTTTGGTAAAGCCTGAGCATGGGGTGTTTAGCTTACCACCCCATATGGAAGAAGTCTCACAAAAGTGAGAGATAAACTCGTCTCTGGACACAGTCTGTTGACGGTCATAGCCAGGGTAGTCATGATGCACTACCCTAGGAACGTGTAGTACCTCGGATATAAGATTCGGAGTAACTACGATATGTGTACCTCTGAATGTAGTAACAAATTGAGGCACAGAGGTATCGATGCCGTGTATGTTGGAGTAAAACTCCAAAATAAACACAACGGGACACCTCGTAGGTCTCTCAGGTAGAGATTCCCAACCCCGAGTCCGAATGACAGTGGGGAGAGGAGTGTTAGCAAAGTTCGACAAAATAACCTAGTGTTTCAAATGAATGCCACATTTCTGTACGTTCTCAAAGAAATCCTTCTGGGCCTTCTCATCACAGAACTGAATATGGAAGGGCATAGGAGGATCAGAAGAGGAAGATGACCTGGAACCATGAGGATTTCGAGTCAAAGTGGATTTTCGCTGTTTAGGTGCCATAGCGCAGTCTATCTGAGAGAGAGAGAAAGAAAGAACAGAACATAACACAGCTAAGAATAGGAATGAAAAGAGAAAACATATGCATGAATAATGCATGGACATGTGACGTGCAAAAATTAAAAGCATCATGGGCCGAAACCCAATCCAACCTAACATCACTCACAAGTTTAATCAAGCATGCAATCCTAAAATGCATGAAACATTGTTATAATGCAATGAGAATGCAATGCATGAGCATATAACACCAAATCAACACAACCCAACCCAAAACTTTCACAAAAATCTCAAAAACCCCAAAACAATTTCAAAAACCCAAATCTTAGGTCTAAAAATGCATGAATGCATGAAAAAGAGGTGATTGAGAACAAGTCCAAGAGATTTGAGGCTTCAATAAGGCTGAATCTTGAGTGTCCAACACTCACATACAAACCATTTCATTCCTTATGAGAATTCTCATGAAAGACTCTTATGAAAAACCTTTATGAAAAAGCCTTAATAAAATTCTGTATGTTTCTCTCCTTATATATAATTGATTATCTAATTGAGCTAGCCTTTTGGGACATTCTAATTGAGCTCTAGTATGTGGCTTGGAGTGGGATCAAAAGGGACCAATAAGACACTAACTCCAATAGGCCTTGGGCTTTTCTGTCAACTCTTGACAAGTCCAAAGTTGCCATTAATTATATTCAATACCACTATAAGAATATAATTGCACTCTAGGCCTTATTAATAAATTATATCCCAAGACTTTATTATACATGCAACCCCTTCATTAAAATATTCGTAGTAATACAAAGTCATGAATGTAGACTACCACTTTGAAAATTACTACATCTTAATCCTTGAGTACTCGGTTTAATCCTTTACATTATTCATCATATGTTTATGAAATCCAATTTCATAAATATATACTTTAGTAACTCTTTACTAAAGTGGTTGGGCCCAACTCTCTTGAATAACCAAACCCATTAAACTTATCTCAAGGGAATATTTTATGTCTCCGTTAAGAGATTATGAATTCCATCTTGAAAATATATGTTCTATCAACATTTAATGCGGCTGCCCAACATACTGAGGTTTTGACCGTGACTAATAGATCTCACTCCTAATATATCAAAGCAACGTATACCTCATGATTAGGTCGATTATTCTCTCAGGATTTAGAGTTAATGTAAATAGAAGTCGTGAGATTTATTATTCATTTGACAGTCATTAGGAGAATAATAAATCTCACAGCGGTCCAGTTCAATATGTCTTAAATCTTAAAACATATCAACATACCAACTAGAAGTCTCCACATCCATGATCAAGACAAATCATCGTAGTTGATATGTTATAGTCTTTGCAGATGAAATGTCCAATTTCAACACCAACTACGAACTAAAATTTTGAGTTTACAAAGAACTTGTGATTTATATCTTCTGTGACTAAATCACATAAATCACATACTATGCACCTCATGGACTAAGATAATGTCCCATTAGTTCATTTATAAACAGTCTCATATAATTAAACAAATTAATCATTTATAACATGCCAATAAATTGGATTTTAGGGCACAAATCCCAACAGTAAGATGGTTATTTATGCATTTCTCTTAGGATTTTCTAGTCATTCCCGTCAAAAAGAGTGATATGAGTATGAGATATAAGAGACAATCTCAATTGTACTCATCACAAACACGAGCCACAAAGCTCACTTGCTTAGTTGTGAATTGAGATGCTCATCTAAGCTACAAGGAATTGAAGTTTAGAAAACTTTGTTTTAATGGTCATCCAAGGTACACAAGTACCAATATACACAAACACACACTCTTTTTGTATTTTTCAATTTTTCAATTTTTTTTTTATTTTTATGAAAAAAAAAAAAAAAAAAAAAAAAAAAAAAAAAAAAACTGAAAACAACTAAACCAAAACATAAAGAAACGCGGACAAAGCATAAAACTAGACTAACTCAAAACCAACTACGAAAACCAAACAAACAAGCAAGGGGAGAGATAAAGTGAATAAATCACTTGAAGCCTTTTTCCTTCCACACTTTAGGTTTTAAGGAAGGACCTTTCCCTTGCGCGACCATTGTTCCAGAGGTGAGGGGGAAGAATTGAAATCATTCAAGTTCGAAAGGAACATGAGGGCCTTGAGAAAATCTCCAAAAGGACCCAAAGATGGTGGAATCTGATCTTGACCACCAGATGATAACACACTATTGCTCTGTTGAGTGGTTAACCATTTATAGCAATTTGGACGAGTGTGTCTTGAAACTCCGTAGTGATGACAGAAATGTGGCTTCTTTTGTTGAGACTTTTTATTATTGTACTTCTTATTCCTAGGGTTTCTAGTCTCTTTCTTTTCAACCTTAGGGAGTGCTCCCAGAATAGATTTGCCCTTGTCTAAGTTCTCACTAGCTATTTTAGTTTTAGCTTCATTATTTTTAGCATCATTATCATTAGCCAGTGAAAAAAAAAAAAAAAAAATCTTACTAGAAGAGGCAATATTAGGATAAGAGAATTCATATCCCAAACCGGTTTTATCAGAAGCAGCTTTCTGAATGCTTAGCATCTCATCGAGCTTTGCACTTGAAGTCCTCTCCAATTGAGCTTTCAGCCAAGAAATTGTTCTCAAATCGCAGTGCTCCAATGGTTTGATTTGCTTCATCAACCTTGGTAAAGAGTTCCTCTCGATCTAGTTCCACATCACCCAGTTTCTTGGTAGCCAGCCTATACAGTTTCTCATGCTTCTCGGAAACCTTGTATAACTTAGCATAGGCTGTATAGATGTCATCTTGATCATCCATTTTCTCAAATTTTGTTCCACCAAGTCCTCTTCTTCATCCATTACTTCTACAATCCCCTTAGTAGGATCCACTATAGCAGTGAAAGCACTCAAGATTCCTTCGTCATCATTGTCATCTGACTCAGTCTAAGGCTCGGTATCACTCAAGGTAGTAGCAAGAGCCTTGCTTTTCCCAATCGACTTGAGATATGTTGGACAGTCTTGTTTCATGTGTCTAAAACCGTGACATCAGAGGCATTTTGGTTCGGAGGGAACAGTGTACTGACCGCCATCCTTAGCATCCTTCTTCCCTCTGTCTTGACTTTTGAATTGTGAAGAACTGGATTGCTTACGGTCCTTATCAAAACCTTTCACATTGGCATTATTCATGAACTTCTTAAACTGCCTTGTGATGTATGACTTCATCTTGGAATTTTCATCATCTAAAGACTCATCAGTCTCATTACTTTTGGCCTTTAGTGCCATGCTCTTACTTTTGCTTCCTTTCCCAAGTCTAGTCAAACCCAATTCATAGGTTTGCAAGTTGCCAATCAGCTCTGTCAAAGGAATGGTGTTAATGTCCTTTCAAGATAACATAATATCCATGTCTACCTAAATAAATTTTCAAGATAACATAATATCCATGTCTACCTAAATAAATTGTAGAAATTAAATTCCTACAAACATTAGGTACATACAAATAGTTTTTCAATATTAAAACTCTAAAACCAAAACACAAATTAAACACTCCAACAACTACAACTGGAATTCTGCTCCCATCAGCCAAAGTAAGAAACATTTCCCCTTCATTCAGCTTTCTGGTATCCTGGAACTCCTGCAAAGAATTGCAGATATGATTAGTACAACCTGAATCCGCACACCAGGAATCCGTGGGATTTTGTACTAAACATGTTTGAAGAAGGAATGAACTTTTCATACCCTTATTCTTGGCAGCTCTAAATTTTGGACAATTATGTTGGGGTTTATGCCCTAAAATCTAATTTATTGGCATGTCATAAATAATTAAACTGTTTAATTATATGAGACTATTTATTAATGAACTAATGGGACATTATCTTAGTCCATGAGATGCATAGTATGTGATTTATGTGAAAAGTCACAGAAGATATAAATCACAAGTTCTTTGTAAAATCAGAATTTTAGTTCGTAGTCAGTGATGAAATTGAGCATTTCATCTGCGAAGACTATAACATATCAACTAAGATGATTTGTCTTGATCATGGAAGTGGAGACTTTTAGTTGATATGTTGATATGTTTTAAGAGTTAAGACATATTGAACTGGATTGCTGTGAGATTTATTATTCTCCTAACAATTGTCAAATGAATAATAAATCTCACGACTTCTATTTACATCAACTCTAAATCCTGAGAGAATAATGGACCTGATCATGAGGTGTAGGTTGCTTTGATATATCAGGAGTGAGATCTATAAGTTACGATCAAAACCTCAATATGTTGGGCAGCCGCATTTAATGTTGATGGAACATATATTCTCAAGATGGAATTCATAATCTCTTAATGGAGATATAAAATATTTCGTTGAGATAAGTTTATTGGGCTTGGTTATTCAGAGTGTTGGGCCCAACCACTTTAGTAAGGAGTTACTAAAGTATATATTTATGAAATTAGATTTCATAAATATATGATGAATAACGTAAAGGATTAAACCGGGTACTCAAGGATTAAGATGTAGTAATCTTCAAAGTGCCAGTCTACATTCATGACTTTGTATTACTACGAATATTTTTATGAAGGGGTTGCATGTATAATAAAGTCTTGGGATATAATTTATTAATAAGGCCTAGAGTGCAATTATATTCTTATAGTGGTATTGAATATAATTAATGGTAACTTTGGACTTGTCAAGAGTTGACAGAAAAGCCCAAGGCCCATTGGAGCTAGAGTCTTATTTGTTCCCTTTGGTCCCATCTCAAACCACAAACTAAAACCCAATTGGGTTGGCCCAAAAGGCTAACCCAATTAGATAATCAGTTTTTATTTAATAAAAGTTATTAAATAAAGTAACTACCAAGGTGGTTAGAATGTAGGTATGATGAAAAGAAAAGAAAACAGTTTTTCTCTACATGGAGAAGAAGAAAGTTTTTTTCTTTGAGAATCAATGTACAAAAAGACTGATTGAGAGACCACACATCTTGAGCACCATGTGGAATTGAGATGAAGATTAAAGGTATTCTCAAGTCTTGGTTTTGAATTTCACTGCATCAAGGTACGCTCTCTATTCTTTATTCTAGAATTTAAGGTTACATGTTATCTTTCATGAATGAAGTAGATCTGTGTTTGTTGCTTCCGCTGTGTGTTTTGTATGAGATACAAAACCAGATTTTCCAACAAATTACTCTTCCAATGACCTTTCTTGCCACAATGGAAACATTTTCCTTTGGCGTAGTCCTTTTTCTTTCCCTTGTTGGCAACTCCTAAGGCAATTTGTTTACCATCTTGCTTGGTGAAGTCCTTCTTCTTCTTTTTACCTTTGCCTTTTGACTTAGGTTAAGAAAAAGAAGCTTCAACCATATTAGCATCAACACTGATGTACCAAGAATGTGTTCCGCCGCCACCAATTCATTCATTAATTCAGAAAATGTATAAATCTTTTTGTTCATGTTATAATTAAGTCTGAATTCCTTGAATGATTCTGGTAGTGATTGGAGTATCATATCCGCTTGGGATTCTCCATCAATATCGGCACCTAAAACCTCAAATGTATTCAGATGAGAGATCATCCTAAGATAATGCTCCCTTACTGAAGTACCTTCAGCCATTTTTGTATTATAAATTTGCCTCATAGTTTCTTGCCTAGCAGAACGACCTTGCTCACCAAACATCTCCTTTAGACTTAGCATTATGTCCGAAGCTAGTTCTACATCCTACATTTGATGTTGTAGAACATTTGAGATAGATGCTAGGATATAGCACTTGGCCATCTCATTAGATTTCTACCAATGATCATATCGTTGTTTTTCCTCAAAAGGAGCATCTAATAATGGGAAGTTAGGACATGGTTCATAAAGCACGAATTTGTGCTCTTCAGCAGTGAGAACAATGTCCAAGTTTCTTTTCTAGTCAACATAGTTGGATCCAGTCAGTTTGTTTTGATTAAGAATAGCAACAAGTGGGCTAAAAGATGCAATGATTTAAATCTAAAAATAACAAACATGAATATAATAAGTAAACAAGACATTATCAATTTAGCATATAAACATATAGTATGGAATCTTAATAAAACCATAACATAAAATATGTAATGACAACCCAATCCATGTGTATAATTTGTTGGTAGCAAGTATATTATAAACATCATGATTGATTGAGAACTATTCACATTATTAGTGCTATCATGATAACTCTTATCAAACACTAATAATATGCCGTATTAACTTTAGCCTCTAAGTAAATAATGATATAGCTCATTTAGGAGGTTAACATTACACTTAGTCTAGTGTACACTATTATCTAGAATCATGTGTAGCCACATTTCATCTCCCTTATAGTGTTTAATCTTGTAGTACCATGAACCAAAACACCCTCCTTTGGCATTGCGAGGCATATACGTCAAGATAAGGTGCTTGTTCACACTACTTTAAACGGGTAAGTTCAATCTTGTAGTACTATGAAGTAAACACCCTCCTTTGGGATCGCGAGGCATATACGCCAAAACGAAGTGCTTATCCACACTACTATGAACCGATAATGGAGGCTGTGAGATCCAACCCTTGTATCCCTCTTCCACTAGATATTTTAAAAGAAAGGTTTTTAATTAGAAATCATGTGTAATCTCATCACACATAGCCTTGCACTTTTAAAGTGTGAAAACTTTTAGAAAAATTCAAAATTCACAACATTTGATCGATCGAACCTTTTTCTCAATTGGTCGAAAAAATGAAGAAATTTATACCAAACCTTCTACCTAGCTCGATTGATACTCGATCGATCGAAAAAGAACATTTGATCGATCGGAAGCAATTTTCGATCAATCAAAAATATAAAGAAAATCATCACATAGGTTCTGTCCAATTCGATCGACTCTCAATTGCTAGTCGATCAATCGAAAAGGAACATTTGATCAATCCAAAATAAATTTCGATCGATTGAAACATGTGATGAAATTTTCCAGGAGGTTTCTGTCTCACTCGATCGATAAAAACTCGTGAAACTGAATTTTTTCCAGAATTTTTCTGAAGCAGTTTTCAATCGTTTTCATGAATAAACTTCTATGATATAAACATAAACGATTGAGATTGTGATCAAAAACTGAATTCCATTGATGCTATAGCCTTAAAGTTCAATCTAACATACTTAATATCAAACTTAAACAACATCATAACATCAATATCAGTTTTTATCAAACAATAATTTCAATAACCATGCAGAAAATTGATTGTAGAATCTTCTAACATCATGAAATTACTATCTTTGATTCCAAAACTCACAAAACATGTTATACAAATTTGAAATTGAAGACCACTCTGATACCAATTGTAGGAAAAACATAGTTTGTATCGCATACAAAACATACATAATGGAAAATTAACGGATCTACTTCATTCGTAATTGATAACATAGTAAATTTCAGAATTTAAGAACAAGAGAGCGTACCTTGATGTGGTGAAATTCAAAACCAAATATTAGAAGTACTTGGAAACACTTTTAATCTTCTCTCCAATTCCACTTATGCCCAAGAAGTGTGGTCTCTTAATCAGTTTATACATATGTGTTCAAGGGAGAATAAGAGAGTGGCTTACATTCACATACACACCATTTTCATACATTACAAAATTCTATATGTTTCTCTCCTTATATATAACTGATTATCTAATTGAACTAGTCTTTTGGGCCAATCCAATTGGGCTTTAGTATGTAGCTTGGAGTGGGACAAATAAGACACTAGCTCCAATGGGCTTTGGGCCTTTCTATCAACTCTTGACAAGCCCAAAATTACCATTAATTATATTTAATACCACTATATAAATATAATTGCACTCTAGGCCTTATTAATAAATTATATCTTGTTAGGTTTTGAGTTTGTAATGTTGGCAAACCATGACAAAAACTAAGTTTCATTGGTTTAGAATGGTCTACATTGAAGTCCAAGACAAAAAACTCAAGTTCGGGATGAAAAAAATGAGTTAAAATCTATTTCGTTCGATTGGTACTCGATCGATCAAAAGTCGTTCGATTGGTATTCGATCGATCAAAAGTCGCATATCAGCAAAAAATCAGCAAACGTAAAAGGCCCATAACTTGACCGTTTAAAGCCCAAATCGTAAGCCGTTTTTTCCAGTATTTAAAGGACATTATAAGCTAACCCTAAAGAGGGTTTTAAAGTGTTTTAGAGAGATTAGAGTGCATCTTGTATCTCTTTTGTAGATTTAGGGTTTTGTATCCAAAAACTCTCTAAAGTCTTCTACCGGTGTTATTCCTTGAAAAATCTCAAGATCCGGTGTTGTAGAAGTTGCAGCCTTCTCTAGTTATCAAAGGTGCTGATGATCTAAACCTTCAAGGGTGGTCTTGGAGTCACAAACAGGATAGTTTGTATTGTCACAAGTGTGGGTGCTTGTGTTGTAAAGGCCTAATAGAGGAGTCTGTGGATTCGGAGCTTGCATGTAGTCGTGTCAGTATGTTCTACATGTGGTAGCAATAGGATGTTAGTGGTCTAAGTATTATTGTAAACTTCGATTCTCTATAGTGGATTTGCTTTTTACCTTGAGGATAGCTAGGTTAAATCCTCCTTAGGTTTTTTATCGGTTTGGTTTTCCTAGGTCATCATATCGTTGTGTTATTTACTTTTATGCTACTTTACATGATATGATTGTTTTGTTTTAACCTAGATCTAAATAATAAACCTAAGTATTCTCTTGGTTAATTAATTAGGTTAAACAATCTAGTTTACGAGGATCTAAAAAACTAACAAGTGGTATCAGAGCGAGTTAGCTCCTGATTTAGGTTATTATACCTAAAGTTGATCATTGATCCCTGTTATCATGGATAATTTTAAGTGTCTTACTGTTTTTGATTGTGATGTTTTGAATAAAAAGGACACTATTGTTAGGATTAGTGCCCTTAAATCCTATTGTATGATGCTATGTATGATATGATGTATGACATTATGTATGACTTAATATTGTGTTTAATAAATTTGTTTTATTATTATCTAAAATAATGGTAACATGAATATTCGGATATTATCATACAGTTCATGAGATGCACAGTATGTGATTTATGTGAAAAGTCACAGAAGATATAAATCACAGGTTCTTTGTAAACTCAGAATTGTAGTTCGTACACGGTGATGAAATTGAGCGTTTCATCTGCGAAGACTATAACATATCAACTAAGATGATTTGTCTTGATCATGGAAGTGAAGACTTTTAGTTGATATGTTTTAAGAGTTAAGATATATTGAATTGGACTGCTACGAGATTTATTATTCTCCTAACGACTGTCAATTGAATAATAAATCTCATGACTTCTATTTATATGAACCCTTAATCCTAAGAGAATAATGGACCTAATCATGAAGTGTAGGTTGCTTTGATATATCAGGAGTGAGATCTAAAGTAACGGTCAAAACCTCAGTATGTTGGGCAGCCACATTTAGTATTGATGGAATATATATTCTCAAGATGGAATTCATAGTCTCTTAATGGAGATCCAAAATATTCCCTTGAGATAAGTTTAATGGGTTTGTTATTCAGAATGTTAGGCCTAACTACTTTAGTAAATAGTTACTAAAGTATATATTTATGAAATTGGATTTCATAAATATATGATGAATAACTTAAAGGATTAAACCGGGTACTCAAGGATTAAGATGTAGTAATCTACAAAGTGGCAGTCTAAATTAATGACTTTGTATTACTACGAATATTTTATGAAGGGGTTGCATATACAATAAAGTCTTGGGATATAATTTATTAATGAGGTCTAGAGTGCAATTATATTTATATAGTGGTATTAAATATAATTAATGGTAACTTTGGACTTATCAAGAGTTAGTGTCTTATTTGTTCCCTTTTGGTCCCACTCCAAGCCACATATATTAGAGCCCAATTGGAAATGCCCAAAAGGCTAGCCCAATTAGATAATCAGTTATAAGGAGAGAAACATACAGAATTTTAAGTAATATGAAATGGTATGTATGTGAGTGTTGGACACTCTCTATTCTCTTTGGAAAACATTCATAGAAATTGATTGAGAGACCACACATCTTGGGCATTAGTGGAATTGGAGTGAAGATTAAAAGTGTTCTCAAGAACTTGCAATCTTTGTTTTGAAATTCACCACACCAAGGTGCACTCTCTTGTTCTTATATTCTGAAATTTACATAGTACATGTTATCAATTGCGAATGAAGTAGATCTGTTATTTTTCCGCTGCGTATGTTTTGTATGTGACACACACATGTATTTTTCCATCAACTATAGTTTCAGTTGATCTTTTTAAGGCTTGTGAAATGAATTTGTAGGATTTCAGTCTTTCTCAGAAGATTGGTGTAATCCCTCAAATACACTCTGCTTCTCATGGATTTTCACCTACAAAACCGACGACTCGTGCTATATGGGCGATAAAAGACTTGCTAAGGTGAGTGTTGTTTACTTGTCCCTAATTTAATTCTTTCAATTGTTTGTGGACATGTTTCGTTTTTGTTTTTGGTTGTTTTGTTTTTTTTAGGTTGATTTTTTATTAAAAAAATCCAAAAACATTGAAAAATTTCAAAACGACAAAAATATTTTATTTTGTGTCTAGTTTTATTTTTCTTGAGGATTACATGAATTATGATGTCTCTCTCTTGATTTAGAACATGCTTGACATTGTGGAGAAACTTGAATAGTATGTATTGCTCAACTAAGTGCATGATTATGTTTAGATAAATATGATTTTGTATGAGTATGTACTAGTTTATACATGTGTACTCATGGGTTAATTAAGAAATTGACATTTCTTGTTTGTGTACCTTCTATAGCTTAGTTTAGTATTATCATGCATTGCTTTTGCATTGATCATTTAGCATAATGTGTGCTTTTAGTTTTGGTTATAAAATTTTTTTTGAAACCAAAAATATTTTTATTTCTTTTGTATTACACATCATGGATATGTAATTAAGGTTGGCCATATTATCTTTGCATAACATGCTTGTGTACCTAGTTTAGCTTGGATGAGCTTATTTTTTTTCTACACTTTGGTAGGTTTAGCTATGTAGTGTATGTTGTGAGGGAATTGTTTATAGTTTCTGATCACATGATCTTGATTTTGAAGTCACATGCTTTTTACTGTTAGGACTAAAAAATCCTAAGAGAAAGGTATAAATAACCATCTCACCACTGTTTACTAGCCAATCATGAACACTTTAGTGCATATCATAAGATTTTATGCTCGAGAAAGTGTAGCACATGTACAAAAAGAAAATAAGGTGTAGCCTTGGAATAAAAAATTATAATAAAAATAATAAAAATGGTGTGTATATTATCAGGCTAAAAAAAAGGACAAAGAAATAAAAATGGTGTGTACATTATAAGGCTAAAATAAAATAAAAAATACATGATTGCAAGCTTGTTTTCTAGGAAACGTGGGAGTTATAGGATGTAACTCTTTAGGTGATAGTCACTTTCAAACTTATACGATAAATAATGTTGAAATTGTGATTGATTACTATCTACATATCACCTCACATGTATCTCATGCTTTTACTAGTTGCACACACTTTACAAGTTATTCTTTACTAAACTTTGTACATGAAATTGTGTGTGAATCTAGTTTGGCTATCCAAGATTGTGTTTTCTATGGTGTTTGATGCAAAATATGTTTAAGGGTTGGCAAAAATTGTGTTTTTGATGATTAAAAACCTTGTTTTGAAGTTCTGGGTTGAAAACTCATGTTTTTGAAAAACATTTAAACTCATTCTCATGCATTTCATTCATGAAATTACTTGGGTTGAGTTGCTTTTTGCATAATCTTCTGCAGTTTTTCAAAATTCAAAATTCCAAAATTTCGATCAATCGAATGTGTTTTTCGACCGATCAAAAATCCCTTGATTTTTAATCATTGCGTTCAGCCTGACTCGATTGGTATTCAATCGATGCTCGATCGATCGAAACTGGAAAAGTTTTCAGTTTTTAAGTTTTTGACCAAATATTTTTTTTCATGCATCATTTGTATTTAGGATTCACACGCATAACACTGTTTTCTGTATCCATCTTCCTGTTTTGCAGTCATATCTCTCATTGTTTTCATACATAACATGCATACACTTTGCTAAATTGGGTACTTAACTTGATTTAAAAATTGATTGATTAATTTTTGAGTCCTTTGTACATTTTAGTATATGCTATTTTTTATTTGTGAACTGCAGAAAATATTTTTCTTAAAAGATATTGAATGTTTAAATAGTGTGTAAAACACCTATGAATGTTTAGACCCTCAAATTACAAATTACCAACACAAGCTTAGATCAAACAATGTATGTGCGGAATATGATAATAAGCTAAAACAGAATTGGTAAAACAATCTAAACCAAAATTAATCACAATCACAGCAGTAATTAAAAGGCAAAGATGAAGGGAACAGAGATGCAAACACAAAGACAACACAGCGATGTGTTATCAAAGAGGAAACCGAAGTCCTCGGCGTAAAACCTCTCCGCCGCCCTCCAAGCGGTCAATAATCCACTAGAGAATAAAGTTGGGATACATGAATAGTAGAAGACCCTCCAAGCCTAATCTACCCAGTGCACCTATGCCCTCCAAGCTTCTTGCTCCAACAGGGTTATGCCGAACCTTATCTTCTCTAGTTTACCGGATCTTGCAATCGCCCATTGCATCAACCAAAATGAATTGGTCCTTTCTGAACTGCTTCCCAAGCACCAAAAAACCTTCTCACAGATATGAGTATGGTGAGATAAGGATTTGGCTAATGTACCTCTCAAGGATATATCAATGGAGAGGGTGAGAGTAGAGGAATTTGGAGAATCAAAGAATGAAGATTATCTCCTGAAATATATGAAAATGTTTGATACACATTTTACTTGTCTTATCTTCTGTTCAGTCTTCAAAACTTGGAGTGCTGTCTCTTTGTGCTATTTCCATATTTCTCGTAAGAAATCTTTTTGCCATTTATTTTGAGAATTGTTCATTCTTTCTGTTCTGGACTTAATTGTACAATCTAATTTAAAACTTCAATCTCTCTAGGTACATGCTTGCAGAAGGTGTTGGACTGTCTGGTATTGTATCGATATTGTTCACAGGAATTGTAAGTGGATGTATATTGTTTTGCTGTAGCACAACCAACTATATTATAACAACCTGCTACATATTGAAGCTATGTGATGAATTGCTTTTCTGTTTTAGGTCATGAAGCATTACACATATTCAAATTTGTCAGAAAAGTCTCAACAATTCGCGCAAGCGTTTTTTCATTTGCTTTCATCATTAGCAGAGACATTTGTGTAAGGGAGCTTTTCATTATACATATTTTAAGTCAAGTGATTGAACTTTTATGTCTACATGATATTGACTTGTTTTTCAATTTGCAGATTTATATATATGGGCTTTGATATTGCCATGGAACAGCATAGTTGGTCACATGTTGGATTCATTTTTTTCTCAATTGTATCCTTGCATCATTTGTCAGAAAAATGATAATTTACTGATAATTTCATTAAGTGAAAGTTGCTGTTGCTCCTTAACTTGCTATTATCCCAGTTATTTATTGTAGTTGCCAGGTAAGCATGCTGTATTTTTAAATATGAAAACCTTTTGATCTTGAAATAAACATATTTTTGTTATATTATTTAAGTTGTATTGCATGGAAATTTATATGTCCTTTTGATGTAGGGCTGTGAATGTTTTTTCCTGTGGATATCTGGTCAATTTGGTCCGACCTGCACATCGACAGATACCTGCAAAGCATCAAAAAGCACTTTGGTATAGCGGTAAGAAGAGTAGAAAGTGCTAATTGCTTGAATTTCTTAATATGATATTGCCAACTTATAATGAATTATGGATGAGTAGGACTTCGAGGAGCTATGGCTTTTGCCCTTGCTCTGCAATCAGTTCATGATCTTCCAGAAGGACATGGCCAGACAATATTCACTGCCACCACTGCAATTGTTGTTTTGACGGTAGGCAAGCTGACCTTTATTTTAACTTAAAGCAATTAAATCCTTTCATTCTCTGGTACCTTACTACCGCAATTGAATAGGGTTTATGTACATTCGGGTAAAAAGAAGATTAGATCTTGAATATATATATATATATATATATATATTATGGTTGTTTTGGTATTAAAATAGTGAATAGAACTAGTCAAAGCTTAAAAATTAGCTGTTGGACTTTCACTAAAATCAATATCACTGTGAATGCTATTGGCTACAATAAAGCCTTTATATGGGCTATTGTTAAATCCTTTCATAGAAGTACTAGGACTTTAAATAGCCTATTCCTAGAAAGACTAGGACTACTAATAACAAAGGAAAAAAAACCTTATGCACTTTTAAACCAAATAGGAAAAGGAATCAAAACACAAAATAACACTTATGGGTCTTTGGTTTAACCTATTCATAAGATTCAATTTAACTTAAGACTAACTAATGTCCCAAGTAAGCTCTCCATCATCCGAAACATCCCAAATTAATGCTTGAGCACTAGAATGAGTTTTCCCTTTCTTCATAAATGTTCAAAGGGGGTTGCCAGTTATGTTCCATATCAGCATCAAACTTTTTAAAAAAAGAAAAACAAGCAATGCAGTGGTGATATATGTACAATTTAAGATATATTATTGCTGGCCACCACAGCCCAAACAACCCTAAAAGACATCACCAAGGTACTGCCACATATTTTCATCACCACCCAAAACTCCCAAACTCCATTATTGCCACTTATCCACAGCCCAAAAACACCACCACACCCTATAAACTAATAGTGCCCACTGAGACTCCATATTTGTAGTTCACGTTCTTTCTCTATAAGCTATCCTGTTCCCCCATATTCCTCCAAAGCCACTCCCCAATCTTGATTGTCAAGTCACCTAATGAATAGACTTACAAATCACATTCCAATTAAACAAATAAAATTTCTGCTCCTCACCTAAATCACCCCAAAAAAAATCACATTGGAATTTTTCCATTTTATTTGCCACTCCAACTGTCAGATGGAACAAAGTAAGTGGGAAGACTAGAAAACGTACCATTTATAAGAGTTAAGTACACCTCCCTTTGATGGAAAAAAACTCTTTTTCAAGCTGCTTTTTTTCCCCTCTAGAACACCGTTCCAGATATTCAGGGCCCATTTGGTACGTGTGTTTAAACAACAGTTTTCAGTTTTTTTAGAAATACGTGTGGGTGAAAAAGTGTGGAAATACGTGTAATGTTGTTTAAAAACTGAAACATATGTTTGAACTCACGTACCAAACGGGGGCCTCATTAACCTGAAATAAACATCCCCTCACCACCATCAAACAGCTAAAAATTCACAACCAGGCCTCCACAAATCAACGCCAACATCCCAAATTACTCAACAACTAGTAAGTTGCCCGTGTGATACATGGATAATATTGTAATGTTTTATGTAAGATGATTTTGGAGAATATTGTATGTGTGTGTATATATATTATAGCATAATTGTTATAAAACTTTGTTAGTGATGAGTTCATTGTAAGAAGCAATAAAAAAAAATTACCCGTAGGGGTTTCGGCGGCTTGATGGTGGTGAGAGGTCAGCATGACAATGGTGGCGGCCCCTCAAACTCCTCTATTTCTCTCTCTTACAAATGCTTTGTCAATTTCAAGTATTTTTTATTTTGGAAATAGTGAAATAATGTGTTTCATTTAACAATCCACAACATTCTTGTGTCTCTCTCTCTCCATAGTGTCCTTAATTTTTTTTTTTTTTGATTTTGTTTTGAATACTAAAACAATGGTTATGCTAAAAGACATGAATAAGAGAGAAATGTGTGGTGTAAGCTCAGATAATTAATGAGAGATTAATGAGATAATAGTAAAAAATAAGTTAATATGATCTTTTGGATAATAGTAAAAAAACTTAATGAAAAGAGGTAAGAAAGACTAAATGCAAAATTAGAGCGCTACATGACAGAACCTCATGCGCTCTCGCATGAAGTCTTTGCTTATATATATATATATATATATATATATATTGATTATAAAAGAATCCAAAGTTAAAAAGAGAAGAGAGAGAGAGAAGCAAATGTTTGAAGCGTGACAAGCATCTGGAATTACAAAATTATTTAATGAGAAATATATGTACTCTATCACCATTTTGGAGTTTTTGAGAGCGTTTGGATTGGGCTGAAAGTGGCTGAAAGTGAAGTTGCGTTTTCAAGTTTTTTTTTTTTTTTTTTTTTTCCTGCGCGTGAACAGTAAAATCACATGATTTTACTGTGCAGGGACAAAAAACACTGTTCACGCACTGTTTATATACTGTTCATGCACTGTTCACGGGTCCCACGATACTATTCACACATTTAAAAATTATTTTGCTACAGTGTTTTCAGTTTTCAGTTTCAACAACAATAAGTTCAATCCAAACGGACCCTTTATAAAAGGAAAATTATAATTTACCCTCTTGTGGTTTGGTCTATCACAATCTAGTTCACAAATTTTCAATTGCTACATTTGAACCTTTAAAGTTTGAATTAAAATGAAATCATTAATGTTCTATCCAAATTAACAAATTTTGCATTTTGTGGACAAACTTTCAATTAGAACTTACCCCCATATGGTTTTGCCTTAGCACAATTTAGCTTCATAAAATTTTAAATTGCTACATTTTATCTCTTAAAGTTTGGATTAAAATAAAATTGGTAACACTACTTTGGATAAAACTACAATTTTTTTTTTTTTTTTTGGAAACCTTAGGAGTCAAATGTAGCAATTAGAGGTTTGTGGATTAAAATTTTGATAGGGCCAAACTAAGGGAAGTAAATTGTAATTTCATCTTTCAAAAGATATGAATTTTTAGTTATTATAGTTTTCAGAAAACTGAGAATTGAAAACATGGACGAAAAACATTTTTTTAAAAGAAAATTGTTCTTTGAGAACCCTTCCAATTTTTTTAAATTTTAGTGAAGTCCCTGAATATCCCATGACTGGTAAACTAATGACTCAAAATAAAAACTCTTTTAACCTTAGAGTGGATGGCTGTGATTTGTGTACTGATTTCATTCATACCTCTTTTAACCCTAGACTACTTTTCTTTAATAAGCTATAAGTTTTATTGAAGACAAGGGAACATGCCCCTTCTTAAGGAGATAGTCCTAAAGAATTAAAAGGAAAGAGAGTCAATAAAATAAATAACAAAATAGATCTTGCTGTGACCCATTATATGAACCCCTTCAAACAAAGTTCTTTCTGAAGGCAATTTTAATTTAGCAACTAAAGTCCCACATCTTCAAAGGTACAATGGTTCCTCTAACCATACTCTCCACATATAGCATGAGGGGGTGAAATTCCAAACACCAGTGAAGTGTTCACAAAACCAATCCCTCCATCTACTTAGGAATCAAACATGGTTTTAGGCATTACCCAATGTATCCCAAACATAGAGAAAGTAAAACTCCATAATATGTTGTGTCACAGGGCTACAACAGATGATCCACAGATTCACTGCTACTCCCAGTCCTCCATTAAGAATAGGAAAGCACCTAGTATTCGTATTCACAATAGGGAGTCAAATTTATCACTGCCTCTGCTGAGAAAATTTCTCTGTGAACTCTCCAATTTATTAGCTACAACCATGGGAATAGTGAACAAAGAGACGAAATCAGTTGGTAAATTGGAAAGTGTACTTTTTAGTAATGTCAATCTTCCCCCTTTTGACTCGTACAACTGCTTCCACCCCAATAATCTACACAGTTTTCTACAATATGGGATTCCACACAGAATTCATATGAGACTTGTCTTGATCCAATGTTGCATGTGGGTCCCATATGAAAGAACCCAAATATAACAATTGAAAAATACCACTAAACCCATCTTTTCTTGCTGCATCAGTTTACTGGATCAGGATGTATTTGAGTTAAAATTATGTTGTGAGTTGCATATAAGACATCTTGTTCTCACAATATATCTATTGCTTTAAATTATTTTTCAGGTGTTGTTGATTGGAGGTTCAACTGGTACCATGCTGGAAGCATTACACGTTGTAGGTGATAGCCATGATGGCCAAGATGGCTCCTTAGGTGAAGTAAGTTTTGCAGAGAATAACTTAGTTATCAGCTCTGTGTACTAAAATTTCAGATAGTATGACTGTGCTGCTACCAGCGTGATGATTAGTGAACTTGTGACTTTTTAAATTCTTACTTCTATGTTTATTCTTTGTTTTCCACCTCCCTCCAAGAGTTTTGAAGAGAACAATGGCTACCTAGCGACTCGAGCTCGGGACTGGAACGAGTCGCGAGTTTGAGTCGCAAGCTAACTGCCTAGCCAGACTGAAAGTTTTGTCCTGTAGTGCAACAGCTAGTGTGACCCTTCAGCTCCCCTGCATGCTTCACACGTGTGCCACCTTTGGCGACTCGCCAATCGCGAGCCAGTCGCAAGATCCAGTCGTGAGGCTCTTCTTGAGTGCACACTCTTGAGCTTTTTTTCACACTTTCTCACACACTACCCTTACAGGATTTCCACCTAAATACAGGGTTTCTAAATGCTAAATTACAAGCAAATTTGGCACGGAATAAAGCCAGCAAAATGATTGAATAAATTCAACCTTACAATCTCCCCCTTTGGCTATTCCGTAACAAAACCTTAAAACAAACTTTAAACTTAACATGTGAGTTGGGAACAGTTGAACAAAACTCAGTCACACCTAATTCTAGAATTTGTGAAGTTCTTGAACCATACAGACAAGTATTTCCTGAAAACAACAACACAATACGATTATTGTAAGCAAAAACATTGAAATGCATATAGAGCAAGCACAATGCGATCAAGCAAAAAAGAATGAATCAATAAAGCATGGCTTGACCAAAAACGAACAATCACTATAAATAGTGACCACAATGATCATTCACAAAAGGAATGAACATCTTGACATGCAAGCTAATAAGCTCAATGCAAAGTATCATTTGCATGTCCAACACTCAACCGATACAACAACACAAGGTAATTGCATCAAGGATATAAAATCCAACAAGGGCACAAGAGTGGTGTACTTAAAGAAATGCATAACATTAACAACAAGTACTAAGCTATAAAGCATGGGTAGAAAATATAGCAAATAGAATAACAACTTAAATATAGCAAACAGAATAGCCCATTGCATCAACCAAAATGAATTGGTCCCTTTTGAACTGCTTCCCAAGCACCAAAATACTATCTCACATATATGGGTATGGTGAGAAAAGGTTTTGGCTAAATGTACCTCTCAAGGATGTATCAATGGAGAGGGTGAGAGTAGAGGAATTTTGAGAATCAAAGGATGAAGATTATGGATAAGTCAATCTTGTTTTTCTCTAGGGTTTCTCTCTCAAAATTCTCTCTGGAAGCTCTCTACATTTCATGGGTATAAGGGTATTTATAGTAGGGTATGTATGGAATGTGAAGAGTCAGTTACAACCAAACAGGGTGTTCTAGCGACTTGAGCTCGCGACTGGAACGAGTCACGAGCTTGAGTCGCGAGCTAGCTGCCTTGCTAGACTGGAGGTTTTGTCCTGTAGTGCAACAACTGGCGTGACTCTTCAGCTCCTCCTGCATGCTTCACACATGTGCCATTTCTGGCGACTTGCCAATCGTGAGATCCAGTCGCGAGGCTCTTCTTGATTGTACACTCCTGAGCTTTTCTTCACACTTTCTCACACACTACCCTTACATGATTCCCACCTAAATACAAGGTTTCTAAATGCTGAATTACAAGCAAATTTGGCATGAAATAAAGCCAACTAATGATTGAATAAATTCAACCTTACAATCTCCCCCTTTGGCTATTCCGTGACAAAACCCTAAAAGCAAACTTTAGAATTAACATGTGAGTTGAGAACAGTTGAACAAAACTCACTCACACCTAACTCTAGAATCTATGAAGCTCTTGAACCATACGGATAAGTATATATCCTGAAAACAACAACACACTATGATCGTTGTAAGCAGAAAACTTGAAATGCATATGGAGCAAGCATAATGCGATCAAGCAAAAATGAATGAATCAATAAAGCATGGCTAGACCAAAAACGAACAATCACTATAAATGGTGACCACAATGATCATTCACACAAGGAATGAACATCCGGACATGCAAGCTAATAAGCTCAATGCAAAGTATCATTTGCATGTCCAACACTCAACCGATACAACAACACAAGGTAATTGTATCAAGGATATAAAATCCAACAAGGGCACAAGAGTGATGTACTTAAAGAAATGCATAACATTAACAACAAGTACAAAGCTACAAAGCATGGGTACAAGAACAATATACTGAATATAAACTTAAACATATAAACCAAAGTACCAAAGGCTTTAAACAAAAACACAGTAAATATCCAATATATTTATAAAAACTAAAAACACATAAGCCTGTAAACTGGATAAATGTTCGAAAGTATGTGTGTGTAGGAATCAGCTTCCTCCTCTTGAGCTCACACAACTCCCCCTTTCAGTATGCACACTTCCCATTCTTGTGTTGCTCTCCCCCTTACTGTATGCTATCTCTCCCCCTTTTTGGCATGAATAGCTAAAGGTTGTCCTCTAGTTTTTGTTGAATAGCATCTAACTGTGTCTCAATGGCTGTGAGACGCAGTTGAACTTGGTTGTTGGTGGAGTAGAGAACAATTTCAAATCCGGAAATACGCTGATACAAACCCTCAATCAAAGTGCTTAAACTATCAGCTTGAGAGCTAGGTTGAATAGGCTGAGTGCTAGTCATTTGCAACTCAAGAGTAATGGGAGAAACAGTCTCGGTATGCACAGGTGTAGCTGAGCCATGACCGAATGGAGTGGCATGAGGGAGAGATTCACTCTTAGGTGCTTTAGAAGAGTGACTCTTACTTGCTTGAAGAGATATCATGAATAATGGTCGAAGACGTGCCAGTATTTTTCCATCTATTGGGGAACGAACGCCTTCAAGAACCATGATCTTCATGAAAAGACTACAGAAAGGAAGACATGTTTGTGCTGCCGTTTGAGCTGCTGTTTTCCCAATGGTCTAAAAAATGTGGGCATAAATGTCAATCGGAACTCCGGTGATGAGATCACATAGGAATTGTGCTTGTCCAAGGTTGATGAAGCCGCTGTTAGACAGTGGGTAGAGGTTGAAGAACATGATCAGAGTGAGAGTCTTTAGTTCAGGTGCAAACTTTGCAGTGCCTATGGATATGCCTTTGCTTGAAATGTCATGATTCGGCCCAAGAATTTGAAGAATGTCTTATACCTGAGGAAGTCTATCATCATATGGAGTGAGGTCTACATTGGCTGGTCTATTGATTCGAAGAACCTTTGTAATGTAGTCTGCATTGATGCTGAACTCCTTTCCTCGTACCCAACACTTCAACTCAACTCCGGTGTATCTAGCATTTGAATAGAATTCCTTAACCAATTCATCAATCGGGTGCTCGAAGTTCCCGAACAGACCAGCCCAATCTTTTGCTTCAAAGGTCCTAGGAATAAATGTTGTTCCCAATGTATCAAATTTTACAACCCTTTCCACCACAGTAGGAGCATCTACAAAAATGCTTAAGAAAGTCTGTGAATCGAGGGGAGTTCTGAATCTCTCACTGTTTGAATCTTGAGACGAACTTCGAGTCCATTTTGAAACAGGGAATGATGGAACATCAATCACAGGCTCTTTTCCTCGAGAGGAGCGGCGAGACATCTGCAAAAGAACATACACACAGCAGAGAATCAAGTGCAAAACCACAAGACACAAACATAAACTTTATTAGATCCAAGTTAGTCCATGAAATAAGCACACATTGTTATTTAGAAGGACATATCATTCAATCATGGTGACTGAACCAAGTATGCAGTATTTCAGCATGAGCAACACTGGTGCATGTAGGGTGCAAATGTGATGAATATGCAGGCACAGTTAAGCACAATGTAATCTATGAAATCCACAAAGTCACAAGTAACTGTCTTTGAGACATTTTACTATGAGCATGATATGCACAACACAGCACAATCATGATATACTACTAAAAAATGAGAAGTAAACATGAAAACATGTAGAACAAGCATCATACTATCAATATCAACAAAACCCTTTCAACAAACCCAACCCATATTCGAACATCACATTTTTCGAATCTCAACAACTCAAAAATCAAGAAATCAAAGGTTATAAACATGAAATGCTTTGAGAAAGATAGAAAACCCATACCTTTTCTTGAAGTTTGAAGTAGAGATGATGAAGAAAATGGAGGATTTTTTTAGAGAAACACAGTGAGTTTGTGAGAGAGATGAATAGACAAGACAATGAACAATCAAAATGAACGAGGGAAAACTGATTTTTTTTTTTTAAACTGTCCTTAAAACGCAAAACACGCGATTTTCGCGACTGAACTGAGTCGTGAACAAGTCGCTAGACCAAGTCGCCAAAAACCCCTGAGACAAAATATGAAAAATTTGTCTAAGTGTTTTTCGCGGCTGGAAGTTCCACTCACGAGTCAGTTGCGTGGGGAGCCGTAAAACCTTCTGAGTAACCCTCGCGATTGGAGTTTCCACTAGTGAACAAGTCGCCAACCTGAGTCGCATGAAATTTAAAAACCCAGATTTTTGGAAAAATTCTAAGTCTTTTTCGCGACTGGGACTTTAACCCGCCAGAGAGTCGCAAAAACCTTTTGTGTAAGCTAGCGATTGGGGCATGTGACTGGCTTGACCCGCGAGGCAAGTCACCAAAACAGGGCTGCACAGTTTTTGAAATTTTTGACATTTTTCAAAATAAAAACACTTTCCAAAAACAACTAAAACACTCAAAAATATTTTTGTGTTTGATCAACATATAATTGAGCATGTGCAACACATTTAATCAAGTACAATCACACAAATGAATAAGGCATTCATTGAACATAGACATGTGTGATATGTGTGGGTATCAAAAATGAGATAGTCCTAAGTCTGATGTGAAGCTTCAATGATCAATTCAACCAAGTCATACAAAATTAGCACGAGGAAAAGTGACCAATCTCAATTATAGAAATATGCATATATGACCTCCCACATAACATGATAGCATAACTTTGAAGCTTTTCATTTGGCTCCATACACATCATATCATTTGATCTTTTTGAATCAATACATCTCTTTTTGAGATCGATGCCTGAAATTTTTGATATTTCAATTTGATGAGCAAGCCTTTGGCTTTTTGGGCATCATACATTTTCATAAAGGTCGCTTTCCCTTTTTCCTAGTCAAATACTAGTATGTGCGACGGCTTTTGCTGCTCAATATCTCTTTTCATTTTGAGATATACATTTGGTGAGCTTTTTAAGCAAAAAAAAAAAAAAAAAAAAAAAAAAGAGTGGGAAGTTATATAAGCACAAGTCTATGCAAGTTTCAAGATTAACAAAACCGTTGACTCATCATTCATGACAAGTTTGAAGATCTATTTACAGCAGTCACATAGATTTCAAGAGTTTTCCCACAATGATATGAGTGCATAAAGAACAAGCTATGTTCGTCAATGCACAAAGCCATTAGTAGAATGGTACAAGGCAAAACATGCTTGTGACAATACTCGATAATGCCGATTAAACTTTTTGGATTTTCTACTTTTTATGTGTTTTTGGATTTTTGAAATAAAAGCAAGAAAAAATTGATCGAAACAAATGTAAAAACATTTAAATCAAATAACAAACAAAACAAGCACAATTTTCAACACATGCTAGAACGATAACAAAAGGCACACAACCAATCAAAATCATAAAGCATGGGAAGTATTAATGCATGGACATGTTGTAATGCTTATGCATGAGTACCCTTCTTCACCCACACGACACTTGCGTTTGGGGTGATATCCCTAGGGGATTGGGTACGATCGTTGTGACTTTCAAACCTTTTGATGAAGCTTGCCAAACAAGTGGTGAATGCATCAATCATCCTCATCACATCCCTCACTCCGGGATCACCTTCTTGACCTTTTGATTGCTCAGCAGTCCAATTCCCTTTGCCATGTCTTGGTCCTCTTGACCTTTGAGCACTTGAATTCTTCAATGCTTGAAGCTTATGACAATTGGGTCTGGTGTGTCCTTGAATTCCACAATGATGGCAGAAATGTTTAGTTCTCGGACCTCTTTATGACATTGGGAGTGATTTCCCTTTACCCTTAGGTTTGACCACTGATTGGTTAGGAGGCTTAGTCATAAACCGTTGGTCAATCACATTCCTCTTCTTCTCCAGCTTCACTTTCTCAACATTTGTGGTAGCTACCATCTGTTCCTTGGCTTTCACAAACTTCATTTCCTTGGATATATTGGCAGCCGAACTGCTCTCTCCGGTATATCCCAATCCGCTTCTGTTGGTGAATGGTTTTTGATGAGCAAGTACATCATCAAGCTTCTTGGAGGAGACCCGCTCTACTTTAGCATTCACTTGAATCACCTCAAGCTCAAGGAATTTGATTTTTGAATAAGTTTCGGTTAACTCTCCGTTCAGCATCTCCATTTCACATTTGGTCTCCTTGTATCGCACTAGGAGACTTCTATAATCTTCCTCTGCCCTCTTCATCTTTTTAATGGCTGCGTTAGCCACTTTTGCATATTCACTGGTCTTCTCAAGGAGGGGATTGTAGGTCTCTTACAGTCCCACTGTTCCATCATCTTTCTCATCATCAGGTTCCTCTACTATCCCAATTAACTCCAATTTAGTGTGCTCACCAAGCTCTTCCACTAGCGCACCCAAATCATTCGAAGATTCCATAGGAGCAATGGTCATGAATGTATAGAAGTTTCCCTCTCCATCACAGCTTTCATCTGAATCTGAATTAGAGGAGTCTGAATCACTAAGAGTAGTGGCATACACTTTGCCCTTCGCTCTCAAATAATTGGGACACTCTTTCTTGAGATATCCATGTTCGTTGCAATCGAAGCACGTGATTCCTTGAGAGGATTAAGAGTCCTTCCCATCTTTTCTCTTGAAATCCTTTTTCTCCTTTCCAAAATTTGGGAATTTTCCCTTCTCAGAAAACTTTCCATTCTTCTTGAACTTCAAGAACTTTCAAAAATTCTTCACAAGATATGCCACATCTTTATCGACCTCATCCTCATCCGATGAGTCATGAGCTTCCACCCTCTCATTAATTGTCTTAAGAGCAAGGGATTTGCTCTTCCTTTGTGATGGCAACAACAGCTCATATGTTTAAAGTGAGCCAATTAGTTCTTGAACCTTGATATCATCAAGATCCTTACTCTCTTCAATTGCTGTAACCTTTGCACGGAAGTTCTCCGGCAATGATCGAAGGATTTTCCTCACTATCTTTGAGTCCTCCGTTTTCTCACCCAAATTGAACTTGCCAATGACCACCTCATTCAACTTGCCATAGAATGAGTCGAATGACTCGTCTTCACTCATTTTCAGCTCTTCAAATCCAGTGGTTAGCATCTGCAACTTAGTATCCTTCACTTTCTTTGTTCCTTCATAGGCGGTCTCCAATATCTGCCACACCTCCTTACATAAGAAATCCTGTGAAACTCATCTAGAGAAACACCACAGAAAATAGCATTTAGTACTTTACTATTTGCATTTACTGCCGCGAGAGCCGCCTTATCCCATGTGGATTTAGCGGCCTCCGGCCTAGTCCATCCTACATCTACTGCATCCCAAATAGTTTCATCAATTGAACACAAGAATGCCCTCATCTGGACTTTCCAAAAGGCATAGTTGCTACCATCAAAATATGGTGGAGCATTTAGAGATTGAGATCCATCCATCTCAAACGGGGTCAAGGATCGCACTAAGGTAATTAAACCACAACAAATGCACCTACTTTAATACCAATTGATAGTTCAAATAATATATAAAACACCTATGAACGTTTAGACCCCCAATTTACAAATTACCTACACAAGCTTATAATCAAACAATGTATGTGCGGAATATGATAATAAGCTAAAACAGAATTGGTAAAACAATCTAAACCATAATTAATCACAACCACAACAGTAATTAAAAGGCAAAGATTAAGGGAAGAGAGAAGCAAACACAAAGACAACACAGCAATGCGTTATTGAAGAGGAAACCGAAGTCCTCGGCGTAAAACCTCTCTGCCGCCCTCCAAATGGTCAATAATCCACTAGAGAATAAAGTTGGGATACATGAATAACAGAAGACCCTCTAAGCCTAATCTACCCAGTGCACCTAAGCCCTCCAAACTTCTTACTCCAACAGGGTTACGCCGAACCTTGTCTTCTCTAGCTTACCGGATCCCGCAATAGCCCATTGCATCAACCAAAATGAATTGGTCCCTTTTGAACTGCTTCCCAAGCACCAAAATACTTTCTCACAGATGTGGGTATGGTGAGAAAATGTTTTGGCTAAATGTACCTCTCAAGGATGTATCAATGGAGAGGGTGAGAGTAGAGGAATTTTGAGAATCAAAGGATGAAGATTGTGGATGAGTCAACCTTGTTTTTCTCTAGGGTTTCTCTCTCAAAATTCTCTCTGGAAGCTCTCTACATTTCGTGGGTATAAGGGTATTTATAGTAGGGTGTGTATGGAATGCGAAGAGTCAATTACAACCAAACAGGGTGTTCTGGTGACTTGAGCTCGCGACTGGAACGAGTCGTGAGCTAACTACCTTGCCAGACTAGAGGTTTTGTCCTGTAGTGCAATAGCTGGCGTGACTCTTCTGCTCCCTTTGCATGCTTCATACATGTGCCATTTCTGGCGACTTGCTAGTTGCGAGATCCAGTCGCGAGGCTCTTCTTGATTGCACACTCTTGAGCTTTTCTTCACACTCTCTTACACACTACCCTTACATGATTCCCACCTAAATACAGGATTTCTAACTGCTGAATTACAAGCAAATTTGACATGGAATAAAGCCAACTAATGATTGAATAAATTCAACCTTACACAAAACACATAACTAGAGATGCAATTTTCAATCATTGAAAACCATGAACTTTCTACAACCATTGTATTCCATGAAATCCTCAAGAACACAAGAAAATGCCTATGAGACATTTTACCATGGGTATGATATGCACAACACAACACTAACAAAATATACAACTCAAAAGTGAAAGGTAAGTATGAAAACATGTGAAATAAGCATCATACAACCAAGATCAACAAAACCCATATAACAATCTCAACAAAAATTACCCAAACCATATTCGAACATCATATTTACAAATCTCAACAAAAACTCAAAAATCAAGAAATCAAAGGCTATAAACATGAAATACTTTGAGGAAAATAGAAAACCCAAACCTTTTCTTGAAGATTGAAGAAGAGTTGATGATGAAAATGGTGGATTTTTGGAGAGAACACGGTAAGTTTGTGAGAGAGATGAACGGACAAGACAATGAACAGTCAAAGTGAGCGAGGGAAAAATTGAAAAGTTTTTGAAATTGTCCTTAAAGCGCAAAACACGCGATTTTCGCGACTGAAATGAGTCGTGAACAAGTTGCCAAACCAAGTCGCCAAAAACCCCTGAGACAAAATTTGAAAAATTTGTCTAAGTCTTTTTCGCGACTGGAAGGTCCACCCGCGAGGAAGTCATGAAGGGAGCCACGAAACTTTCTGAGTAAACCTCGGGACTGGAGCTTCCACTCGCGAACAAGTTGCCAAACTGAGTCTTTTTGGAGCTTCCACGACTGGGGCTTCGACCCGCCCGATAGTCACAAAAACCTTCTGTGTAAGCTCGCGACTGGGGCATGCGACTGGCTTAACCCGCGAGGCAAGTCGCTAGAACAAGGCTGCACAATTTTTGAAATTTTTGACATTTTTCAAACCAAAATACTTTCCAAAAACAATTAAAATACTCAAAAATCTTTTTGTGTTTTATCAACATATAATTGAGCATGTGCAACACATTTAATCGAGTACAATCACACAAATGAATAAGGCATTCATTGAACATAGACATGTTTGATGTGTGTAGAAATCAAAAATGAGATAGTCCTTAGTCTAATGTGAAACTTCAATAATCAATTCAACCAAGTCATACACAATTAACACGAGCAAAAGTGACCAATCTCAATTATAGAAATATGCATATATGACCTCCCACTTAAACTTGATTACATAATTTTGAAGCTTTTCATTTGGCTTCATACACATCATAAAATTTGATATTTTTGAATCAATACATCTCATTTTGAGATCAATGCCTAAAATTTTTGATATTTCAATTTGATGAGCAAGCCTTTGGCTTTTTGGGCATCATACATTTTCATAAAAGTCGCTTTCCCTTTTCCTAGTCAAATACTAGTATGTGCGATGGCTTTTGCAGCTCATTATCTCTTTTCATTTTGAGATTTACATTTGTTGAGCTCTTTAAGCAAAAAAAAAGAAAAAAAGTGGGAAGATATGTAGGCACAAGTCTATGCAAGTATCAAGATCAACAAAGCCATTGACTAAGCATTCATGACAAGTTTGAAGATCTATTTACAACAGTCACATAGATGTCAAGATTTTTCCCACAATGATATGAGTGCATAAAGAACAAGCTATGCTCGTAAATGCACAAAGCCATTAGTACAAAGGTACAAGGCAAAACATGCTTGTGACAATACACAATAATGCTGATCAAACTTTTTGAATTTTCTACTTTTTATGTGTTTTTTGAATTTTTGACACAAAAGCAAGAAAAGATTGATAAAAAAAATGTAAAAATATTCAAAGCAAATAGCAAACAAACAAAACAAAAATTTTCAACACTTGCTAGAGAGATAACACAAGTCACATAAACAATCAATGTCACAAAACATAGGAAGTATTAATGCATGGAGATGTTGTAATGCTTATGCATGTGTACCCTTCTTCACCCACACGACACTTGCGTTTGGGGTGATATTCCTAGAGGATTGGGTACGATCGTTGTGACTTTCAAACCTTCTGGTGAAGCTTGCCAAACAGGTAGTGAAGGCATCAATCATCTTCATCACATCCCTCACTTCGAGATCACCTTTTTTACCTTTTGATTGCTTAGCAGTCCAATTCCCTTTGCCATGTCTTGGTCCTCTCGACCTTTGAGCACTTGAATTCTTCAATGCTTGAAGCTTATGACAATTGGGTCTGGTGTGTCCTTGAATTCCACAATGATGGCAGAAATTTTTTGTTCTTGGACCTCTTTGTGATTTTGGAAGTGATTTCCCTTTAGCTTCAGGTTTGACCACTAATTGGTTACGAGGCTTTATCAACAGCCGTTGGTCAGTCACATTCCTTTTCTTCTCCACCTTCACTTTCTCAGCAGTTGTGGTAGCTACCATTGGTTCCTTGGCTTTCATAAACTTCATTTCCTTGATATATTGGCAGCCGAACTTCTCTCTTCAGTGTATCCCAATCCGCTTCAGTTGGAGAAAGGTTTTTTATGAGCAAGTACTTCATCAAGCTTCTTGGAGGAAACCCACTTTACTTTAGCATTCGCTTGAATCACCTCAAGCTCAAGGAATTTTATCTTTGAATAAGCTTCGGTTAACTCTCCGTTCAGCGTCTCCATTTCACATTTGGTTTCCTTGTATCGCACTAGAAGACTTCTATAATCTTGTTCTGCCCCTTTCATCTTTTTAATGGCTGCCTTAGCCACTCTTGCATATTCTCCTGACTTCTCAAGGAGGGAATTGTAGGTTTCTTGCAGTCCCACTGTTCTTTCATCCTCCTCAACATCGGATTCTTCTACTACTCCCACTGATTCCACTTCAGTGTGTGACCCAAGCTCTTCCACTAGCAAACTCAAATCATCATAAGATTCAACGGGAGCAATGGTTATAAAGGCGGAGTAGTTCCCTTCTCCATCACAGCTTTCTCCGAATCTGAATTGGAAGAATCTGAATCACTAAGAGTAGTGGCATACACTTTACCCTTCGTTCTCAAATAATTGGGACACTCTTTCTTGAGATGTCCATAACCGTTGCATTCGAAACACGTGATTCCTTGAGAGGATTGAGACTCCTTCCCATCTTTCCTCTTGAAGTCATTTTTCTCCTTTCTAAAACTTGGGAATTTTTCCTTCTCAGCAAATTTTCCATTCTTCTTGAACTTTAAGAATTTTCGAAAATTCTTCGCAAGATATGCCACATCTTTCTCAACCTCATCCTCATCTGATGAGTCGTGAGCTTCCATCCTCTCATTAATTGTCTTAAGAGCAAGGGATTTGCTCTTCCTTTATGATGGCAATGACAGCTCATATGTTTGAAGTGAGCCAATTAGTTCTTGAACTTTGATATCATCAAGATCCTTACTTTTCAATTGCTATAACCTTTGCATGGAAGCTCCCCGGCAGTGATCAAAGGATTTTCCTCACTATCTTTGAGTCCTCTGTTTTCTCACTCAAATTGAACTTGCCAATAACCACCTCATTCAGCTTGCCATAGAATGAGTCAAATGACTCGTCTTCACTCATTTTTAGCTCTTCAAATTGAGTGGTTAGCATCTACAACTTAATGTCCTTCACCGTCTTCGTGCCTTCTTAGGTGGTCTCCAATATTTACCATGCCTCCTTGGCAATAGTTACGTGAGAAATCCTGTGAAACTCATTTGGAGAAACACCACAAAAAATAGCATTTAGTGCTTTGCTATTTGCATTAGCTGCCGCGAGATCCGCCTTATCCCATGTGGATTTAGCGGCCTCTGGCCTACTCCATCCTACATTTACTGCATCCCAAACAGCCTCATCGATTGAACATAGTAATGCCCTTATCCGGACTTTCCAAAAGGCATAGTTGCTACCATCAAAATATGGTGGAGCATTTAGAGATTGAGATCGATCCATGTCTAATGAGGTCAAGGATCGCACTTAGGTAATTAAACCACAGCAAGTGCACACACTCTGATACCAATTGAATGTTCAAATAGTGTGAAAAACACCTATGAACGTTTAGACTCTCAAATTACAAATTACCAACACAAGCTTATAATTAAACAATGTATGTGCAGAATATGATAATAAGCTAAAACAAAATTGGTAAAAAAATATAAACCGAAATTAATCACAACCACAGCAGTAATTAAAAGGCAAAGATTAAGGGAAGAGAGATGCAAACACAAAGACAACACAGCGATGTGTTATCGAAGAGGAAACCGAAGTCCTCGGCATAAAACCTCTCCGCCGTCCTCCAAGCGGAAAATAATTCACTAGAGAATAAAGTTGGGATACATGAATAGCAGAAGACCCCCCAAGCCTAATCTACCCAGTACACCTAAGCCCTCCAAGCTTCTTGCTCCAACAGGGTTATGCTGAACCTTGTCTTCTCTAGCTTGCTGGATCCCGCAATCGCCGATTGCATCAACCAAAATGAATTGGTCACTTCTGAACTGCTTCCCAAGCACCAAAAAACCTTCTCATAGATATGGGTATGGTGAGATAAGGATTTGGCTAATGTACCTCTCAAGGATATATCGATGGAGAGGGTGAGAGTAGAGGAATTTGGAGAATCAAAGGATGAAAATTGTGATGAGTCAATCTTGTTTTTCTCTAGGGTTTCTCTCTCAAAATTCTCTCTGGAAGCTCTCTACATTTCATGGGTATAAAGGTATTTATAGTAGGGTGTGTATGGAATATGAAGAGTCAATTACAACCAAACAAGGTGTTCTGGCGACTCGAGCTCGCGACTGGAACGAGTCGCGAGTTTGTGTCGCGACCTAACTGCTTGGCCAGACTGGAAGTTTTGTCCTGTAGTGCAACAACTGGCCTGACCCTTCAGCTCCCCTGCATGCTTCACATGTGTGCCACCTTTGGCGACTCGCCAGTTGCGAGATCTAGTCGCAAGGCTCTTCTTGAGTGCACACTTTTGAGCTTTTCTTCACACTCTTTCACACACTACCCTTACATGATTCCCACCTAAATACAGGGTTTCTAAATGCTGAATTACAAGCAAATTTGGCACGGAATAAAGCCAACAAAATGATTGAATAAATTCAACCTTATAGATATGATGAATAATCAATGTGCAAATATTTTCTCTTAAACACATTGCATGCATATATTTATGGGTCACATAGTGTCAAGTTTGTATTTATTGAAAGTGAGAATTTTTTTTTATGTGTCTCCTCAACTTAGTTTTTAAGTTTGGTTTGTGTTTTTTTCTCCCACCTCCTAAATTTTCCTCTAAATTATTTTTCCCAAAACTTGTTTTGTTTTTCCTATATTTATAGGGGGAGAATAGTTTTTTTTAACCTTTGTTGTTCTTAGAGGGAGTTGTTACTCTTCATAGGGGGAGTTGTCTCTATTTTCTATAGAGTTGAATTGTTTTGTGTTCCTTTAATTCTCTATTTTCTCTTATTCTCTATTGCGTATATTTTCTGTCTACCTTCTGATTGGGTTGTCTTTGTCAATACGTGACAAAAAGGGGGAGAAATAGATGAAATTTGGAAAATTTGGAAAAGGGTTTTTAAAATGTTTTGTTTAGGGGGAGATGAAATTGTTTTTGAAAGGGGAAGAATATGAAAAGTTTTTGATGTATCTAACTTAGGGGGAGAGTTAGTTTACTTTTGTTTTTATATTGTGCTTAATTTTGTTTATATGTCTTTCTTTCCACACATACGTTGATGTGTTCTTTTGAGTGTTTCAGGAAAGACAGGTACATTCTGATCAAGATCTTCTACCTCTTCTTGCAACTTCTAGGTTAGGAGTCTTAGATTGGGATTTGTGATGTATTTAGGAATTTTATTGTATATAGGCATTATGTTGTATGTGTGTTTTGTCATGGATTGCCAAATGGGGAGATTGTTAGGTTTTGAGTTTGTAATGTTGGCAAACCATGACAAAAACTAAGTCTCATTGGTTTAGAATGGTCTACATTGAAGTCCAAGACAAAAAACTCAAGCTCGGGATGAAAAAAATGAGTTACAATCTGTTTTGTTTGATTGGTACTCGATCGATCAAAAGTCGCATATCAGCAAAAAATCAGCAAACGTAAAAAACCCATAACTTGACCATTTGAAGCCCAAATCGTAAGCCGTTTTTTGCAGTATTTAAAGGACATTATAAGCTAACCCTAGAGAGGGTTTTCAAAGTTTTTTAGAGATATTAGAGTGCATCTTGTGCCTCTTTTGTAGATCTAGGGTTTTGTACTTAAAAGCTCTCTAAAGTCTTCTACCGGTGTTATTCCTTGAAGAATCTCAAGATCTGGTGTTGTAGAAGTTGCTGCCTTCTCTAGTTATCAAAGGTGCTGATGATCTAAACCTTCAAGGGTGGTCATGGAGTCACAAACAGGAGAGTTTGTGTTGTCACAAGTGTGGGTGCTTATGTTGTAAAGGCCTAATAAAGAAGAAGTCCGTGGATTCAGAGCTTGCACGTGGTTGTTTCAGTAAATTCTACATGTGGTAGTAATAGGATGTTAGTGGCCTAAGTCTTATTGTAAACTTCGATTCTCTATAGTGGATTTTCTTTTTACCTTGAGGATAGCTAGGTTAAATCCTCCCTAGGTTTTTTACCGGTTTGGTTTTCCTGGGTCATCATATCGTTGTGTTATTTACTTTTTCGCTGCTTTGCATAATATGATTGTTTTGTTTTAACCTAGATCTGAATAATAAACCTAAGTATTCACTTGGTTAATTAATTAGGTTAAACAATCTAGTATACAAGGATCTAAAAAACTAACATATCCCAAGACTTTATTATACATTCAACCCCTTCATTAAAATATTCGTAGTAATACAAAATCATGAATGTTGACTGCCACTTTGAAGATTACTACATCTTAATCCTTGAGTATCCGGTTTAACCCTTTAAGTTATTCATCATATATTTATGAAATCTAATTTCATAAATATATACTTTAGTAACTTCTTACTAAAGTGGTTAGGCCTAACACTCTGAATAACCAAACCCAATAAACTTATCTTAAGGGAATATTTTATATCCCCGTTAAAAGATTATGAATTCCATCTTGAGAATATATGATCCTTTAACATTAAATGTGTCTGCCCAACATACTGAGGTTTTGATTGTGAATTTAGATCTCACTCCTGATATATCAAAGAAACCTACACTTCATGATCAGGTTCATTATTCTCTCAGGATTGAGAGTTCATGTAAATAGAAGTCGTGAGATTTATTATTCATTTGACAGTCATTAGTAGAATAATAAATCTCATAGTGGTCCAGTTCAATATGTCTTAACACTTAAAACATATCAACATATCAACTAGAAGTCTCCACTTCCATCATCAAGACAAATCATCTTAGTTGATATGTTATAGTCTTCGCAGATGAAATGTCCAATTTCATCACCGACTACGAACTAAAATTCTGAGTTTACAAAAAACTTATGATTTATATCTTCTGTGACTAAATCACATAAATCACATACTATGCATCTTATGGACTATATGATAATGTCCAAATATTCATGTTACCATTATTTTAGATAATAATAAAACAACTTTGTTAATCACAACATAATATCATATATAGCATCATACAATAGGATTTAAAGGGCACATATCCTAACAGCATCTAATTTAGAAAAAAAATAAAAACTTGAATTGAATTGAAAAAAAATTATATTATGAATCAGTATACTCTATAACTCCTTAGATAGAAATGTTTTGTGTGTGTGTGTGTTGCAACCATTTATATGTAGGGATAATAAAGAAATTTCAATTAAAAATCTTATTTATATTTTAATTGTACTCTAATTTTGTGCTAAATGCCATTTGAATTGTCCAATTATTTGATGCGAAAATTAATGTCTCTAGATTTGAAATACCCTTCAATTTCATGTAAAGTGTCATTCCAAGTTTACTCTAATTGTGTGTCAATTATGTTTACATGAAAGTTTAGAAAATATAAAAATACTCAATCAAATTTATCATGCTTACTAGTTGTTGGAGTGGGTTGTAGCTTTTGGAACTACAAATTGTCAAAAGTCATGTCACAAGTGGAACAAAAATTTCACGGTATTGACCCTGGTCACCCCTGTACATGTTGTAATTGTAGTAATTAAAAGCCCCAGAAAAACATGAGCATATATGGATGGCAAAATTGGACATAACTCACGAACTCGACATGACATGACATGAAATTCGTAGGTTATGGGTTAAGGTTTAATGAGTTCATGTCATATTCGGCTTGACACAACTAACTCATTTAATAAACGGGCTGGGTTAGTGTCCATCACATGGAGCCCGTTTGACCTGTCTGGCACATTTAATTAAATGACATTTTACCTATATAGCCTTCAAACCCTAGGTATATAAACTTACTAGTTGTTGTAGTTTATTTTTTTTGACATATTATGATTGATTATTTGTGATATGTTTTAGTTTTGAATGATTATTTGTGATGCAGTTATTAGTTAGTTCTGAATTTTATATTAAAAATATTTATTTGTTTGGTTTTTCGTAATTCATATCAATTTGGTTAATACTAGTTTTGATCAAATCTATTAAACAGGTCGACACGATTGACCCGTTTAATAAATGGGTTGTGTTAGGGTGGAGGAATCTTGACTCATTTTAGAAACATGTCGGGTTAGGGTTGACCCACATAGTTGAATACTCATGAGTCAACACGACACGAACCCGACACGCAAACACAAATTGCTACCCCATATATAACTAGATTATGGAAAATTATTAGGTACTCCCAGAACATGGATAAACGGTGCTCCCGAAGTACCTAAGAATTACTCCTAGATTATATTGAAGTTTAAAATTTTAAACAAGCTTGTATCGATTTGGTTTTTTTTTTTTTTCTTTTTTAATCTCACAATGGATCATGACTTAATTAGAAGTTTTATTTTGTATTCTCCTTTCATATATATTTTACATTTATATTATCTTTACTTGATAATTTAAATTTCTAAATATTTTTCCCCATATTTAATATATTAAAATTGAAGCATAGTCAGAATCTAAATCAAAAATAAATTAATTAACTTCTAATTATAGTTTAATTCTTCTTCAAGTGTCAATTTTAATTTTCTTAATTTTGGTGTCAAATGTCTAATGCATAATACTTGACATGAAAATCAAGACGACCACCTTATTATCATCACTACTTTAATTTGCATGTTTATGTGCATAAATACAGGTTACAATCTAATTAATTACTTATAGTAGTTGGCATTTTCTGGATTAATATTATTCTTAATAATGTTTTAATTATGTCTTCTCATCCAAAATCCTAGTTCTATCACTAGAAACAAGAATGAGAGTTTTGGAGTGATAAAGTGTAATTTTGCAAAAATTTAAATATTCTGAACTTTTGACATAGGAATATATAGGACATATATAAAATTTTAAATCATATAACAGTAAAGCATTACATACTCATTATGAGCTTGTTTGCTCATATTTAACTATACATGCCCACATAATTTTTTTTTTATTAAAAAAAAAAAAAAAAATTGCATTGCCTTTACCGAGTATGGTTCGCTTCTGGTTTGCTATATCAATGATCAAGTAGAGGCGCAGGGATTTAAGTTTGTATTAGTTGACACTGAAACTCTACATGAGAAGAAGGATCCTGATATCCAACATTATTCATCTGTAGCTACTTTCATGGAGAGTCTTGTTTTATTTGATGGAGCAAACGTGGTATCTTACTAAGCATATGGCAGAGTGCATATAAGAAGTGAAGTAATTATCGGTATGGACAAATTGAAACCTTTGTCATTCCTTATCCTTTTAGTAGTAGGCATGTTTGTCTTGCTAAAAGCTTGATTTTTACCCAGGTTTACATATCCTTTTGTGGCTACTATATATTAGTATTTGATACTTGTATGGATGGTTTTTGTGCACATATCAAAGTAGGATAGCATTAACAAAAAACAATATTTGGCCAACATAATCCTTTTTTGCTTGTGTGTCCCTCTGATAGTGTTACAAAGAGCTACATTAGAGCTCTCCTGACTTCAATTTAAAAGAAAAAATGACTAGAAAAATAGGAGAATATAAGAAGCTCTAAATCTGTGATTATTGAGAAGGAGAAGCTGAGTGCCTGTCAAGTGAGGCTGTTACCATTCCATGCTCTTGTTCTTGCTTCCTTGGTCCAATCTACATGGTCTTTGTTGGTTTCTATACTACATTTTAACCGTAATTTCAATGATCAGAAGCTAATTTATATAACAGAGAGTCGGTTCCAAGATATGTGATGTTGCTATGTCCTCCTGTCTCTGTCCTCTAACAGATATATCTAGATAAGGAATGCTATTATCTCATGCTTAGCTGGGTTCAATCACATGTTTATGTCAGCATATATGTGGATCAACATGTGCTTAAATGACGTGTTTCTGTTGGTACCATTTTGTTCTTTATCCTAAACAAAGATGCTATGATTTATACTACTAAGGAGGTTTAAACAAAAATGTTTTAAAAAGACTGTCGATCTGCTTCTGGTTGTTGATTCTATTGCTAGTTACTACTGATTGCATGACCATTTACATGTCCTCACCTTGGGTCATTGACTTAGAGACCTCTGAATGCATTAGTGGTGCTTAGTCACTGTATTCTGAATTTGATATCATCTATAATGCATATTCGGCTCTTGTTCTCATTCTTAGTTAAGCCTCTTTGTTTACCAGTTGGTCTCTGCTTGTACTTTTTCATCCTTCTTTCAGTAAACTTGCATTAATTACTACTTATTGGAAAACTTAGTAGATCTGCAAAATTGCTTGTATTCTGTGGTTTTCTTGATCTCAGGGTCATGCCTGTGAGCAATAAAGTGTTGCAAAAGTCTGTCAAACATGTACCAAATAGAGGATAATTGATAATTAATTTCTCCATTGCCTGTGGGCATAACTCAGCCTTTGTACTAAATCATCACTATCAGGAGCATTAAAATGATCCATTGCCTGTTGGTGTAAAAAAAAAAAAAAAAAAAACACAATAATAAATTTCTCCTCTCAAAGTATGAGATAGGTGAAAAGGATATTTTAACAGAATAGACAGAATAAAGGAGACTAGAACGGGTGCAAAAGAAAATTATCCCTTGAACCTAGGAGAAGAGAATGGTGGCCCACTTGAATGTAGGATAAAAGCTTGAGCAATGTAGCACTTGCTTGTCAACTGACAGAGATGAGTTACAACCCTGTAGGACACCATTTCATAATTAATTGTGCATTATATATATATATAAAGGAGAGTTTGCACTTTGCCACTATCCCATCGAAGCAGAGAATGAAGCAACCGTGTGAACAGTGCTTTTGTTGAGCACTTATTTTGGTGAGTGGTGAGAACCCAAAAGAACTGAAACCTAAAGAGCAAAATAAGAAGACAAAGCAGTGGCAACAACCTTGATTTTGGTTTTGGTTGATAGCTTCAGAGACATTCAGAGTGATCCCCCAGATACTTCCCCAAAAACCTTATCTTTGCTTCTCACCCCGAAATCTCTGCCCTTCTCACCAGACTTCACCTCTGGACCGCCTGCACTGTTAATTCCATAATACTATCTTTGATTTCATTTAATTCAATATATTTATTTTAATATTTGCTATATTTGTTGTGGCTGAGGGATACTGGTTGAAGCAGTCATCCATGTCTCCCTATACAGGTTTATTCCTTTTCTTTTATTTGGGTTATTTTGGTTATGTTTTTGTTATATATATATTGGATTTCTGTTTTGCTTTGTACATATATGTACCATGGTTCTCTGTTACTACTATCACTTCTTGGGCCACTCACAGAAAAAAGGTACCACATTAGCTTAGACCATAAATTCCAACCTTTAGCATAGCAAATTGAATTTATAATTAATTTATGGCATACACAATTTTGAACTATTTTATTGGATAGTGCAGAATTGAAGGGCAACTTAACCATATTTTGTGCAGGTAACATGCGTCATATTTTTTGCCTGTTTGCAGTGTGGTTCCTTTATTTATTTTCTGCTGTATATTTTGTGTTGCTTGTTTTAAATAGTAATTTATCCAATATTTAATGATAATTATCATGCATATAATGAAATGGTCACACTATATGTGTTAGATATATCATTAAATGGTCAAATTTTCATGTTTTTGGTGCTCTCTTTTGCTCATTTGCTAATGTCTTAAGTTCTCTCTTTGTAAAACCTCATTTGATTCTTGAACTTAATCATCCGCAATGTGTAAAATCAATTTTCTTTTTCTTTTGTTCTTTGTTTTTTTGTCTTCCCTTTTCCTAAGCAATTTTTGATCCATTCATTAACTCTCATTTGCACATTCAAAGTGATAGTTTTTGTTTAGGTGGACAAAGTTAAATCAGTGCAAACCACATGTGGGCTAATATGTAATTATCCCTTAATTTTATTATCATTTGGAAATGTAATTTAGGAGTTCTTTATTGTCAATCATCTACAACATTTTGAGTGGCTGACCAATTGCTACACCATCGTTGATAATAGTCATTGATTTGATGATTTACCTATACCTTCTTTTTGACATTGAATGAAGTTATTTAAGTGTATTTGTAGACCATGTAATTGTTTTCTTAGACTACAGAATTTCATTTGTAGGTTTCATAATTGTGTCCCTTTTTCTCTGTTAGGATCTCTTAGTTGCTAGAGTTAGTTGTTATCACTTATCCATAGATATTAACAGAGAAAGATTTTTAGAAAAAGGAAGTAAAATATGGCTCCTATTCCTATTTTCCAAATCTAGTCAATGAAAGAGATGTCTTGCCCACTCAGTAGACCAAAAATTTGCTTCATTAACTAAATCTTCTTTCATCCTGGAACCATAATCATTACATGAAACAATCTTGTTCTAGGCCCTACTTGGACATCATTTACCTATAAGTGATAAATTACACAATCTGTTGAGAGTTTAGGTATACATTCTGTGAATGGACAGTTAAATGCTGTAACAGGTGATGATGTCGTTGGAAAGTATTATTGGGAATTTCCAAGTGATTTCAAGGACCCAGCTTGGAGTTTTAGACAGAAAACTATTGCATCATTTAATAAAATGGTCTTCTCATAAATCATCATTTGTGAAACTTTGATTATTATTTTTCTATTACTAAAATATCGATGAAATGTAATAAAATGTAAGTGATATTGTGGAAATGTTCTTACTTTCAAGTCTTTGCTATTAAATTGATCTATTTTAACATTAAGTAATATTTGACAGATTAAGATTATAGTATGCTTATTAAAATGAAGTCGTCTAATAAAGCATGCATGTGTCATCGACACTAGTACTCTTTAAAAAGGTCATCAAACACAATAATATTAATACACTAGAAAGATGAACATGCTTCGGCCTTTCATTTGACTATAGTTGGAGAAGAGTTTATTAGAACTTATTCAAAAGAATGCTAACTTACATTAGGACGATTAAATTTTGCTATCATGAATATTGGTTGTTTGACTTGAAGTAATTTCATGCTAATGGCTGAACTAAGCTACTCTCTCTCTTACTAATATCGTAATGATGGAGGCAACACAAGGTTTTCAAAAATCTAGCCTTAAGGCCCAAATATATAATAGATAGTATGCATTTATTCGCCTACATTGAAAACTTTATGTCTTGCACTGCTTCATTTTTGAGGAAGGAGCTTGGACTTTGTAATATCACATATTGTCTACTTTGACGTTAAAGTTTCTGTTTCTAAGATATTTGTATGCATGGATGGATGCTGATAAATGCCCTTTACCAATTTACTGGATTCTTTTACTTACTGATTTTTTTTTAATTGGTATTACTTCTGAATTTTAGGAGCTTGCTCTTTTTAAATACATCCTCATGTTACTCTTGTTTTTACAATGTACTGGGGTTGCTTACCTTTCTTAGTGCTTTTTATTTCAATTATTATTACATACCAAAAAAGGTCCTTCATACTTGCCTTCATTTTGCATTTGAAGAAGCATGACCATATAAATTGGGAATTTTTATTTCTCGTGTTGGAAAAATTTATTGTTAGTAAAAATGGAGGAAATGGATTTTGACTTGCAATAGCAGAATTAGATTCTCTGCTCTTGTGTTTGGTAGTCATACTGGCGTCTTTAGTTGCTTAGTTGTTGTAAAGCAAGTTGATTCTTTTTTTATTTTTTTATTCCTTGGAAAGTAAATGCAGAACTCATGCACCCACATGAGATTGAACCTCTGAACTGTTGTTGTTGTTGTTGTGACATTTCGAGAAGTCAATCCCGGTATTGGTGATGTGCTGAAAATGATAGACACCATCACTTCTTGTTTGGCAAACTTCACCCTAAAGTTTGAGAATCGCAACTCAAGTACCAAATCCTCTAGGGATATCATCCTAAATGCACGTGCCATGTGGGTGAAGAAGGGTACACATGCGTAAGCATTAGAACATGTCCATGCATAAATTCTCTCAATATGTTGTGACTTTGTTTGGTTGTTTGCTTATGTTTTACATTCTAGCATGTTTTCAATGTTTTCTTTTTTTTTCCAAAAGCTTTGAATGTTTTTTCTTTTTGATCAATCTTTCCTTGTTTTGTGTCAAAAATCGGAAAACACATAAAAGTAGAAAATCCAAAAATTTTGATCAGCATTATTGTGTCTTCCGATAGAAGTGGCTTAGGATACACCTGTGAAAGTAGTTCAAGCGCCAATGTGCCCAAGGAGATGAAGTTTGTTCAAGCCAACTAACCGGTGATTACGACCCCTCTTGTAGAAAGTGTGAAAGTTGAGTAGAAGCCAAATGTGATTCCGCAAAAGGTTTTGACAAAACCTCCCAGTCCATTTGTGGCCAAACCCAAGTCAAAAGGGAAGTCTCTACTGAAGTCACAAAGAGGTCCTCAAACACAACATTTTTGCCACCATTGTGGAATCCGAGGACGTACTAGGCCAAATTGCCACAAGCTTCAAGCATTGAAGAATGTGAGTTCTCAAAGGCCAAGAGGACAAAGAAATGGCTAGTGGAATCACAAGCAATCAAAAGGGCGAGAAGTGAATCACGGTATTGGTGATGTGATGAAAAAGGCAGACACCATCACTTCTTGTTTGGCAAACTTCACCCTAAGGTTTGAGAATCGCAACTCAAGTACCCAATCCTCTAGGGATATCATCCTAATTGCACGTGCCATGTGGGTGAAGAAGGGTACACATGTGTAAGCATTAGAACAGGTCCATGCATCAATTCTTTCAATATGTTGTGACTTTGTTTGGTTGTTTGCTTATGTTTTACATTCTAGAAAGTTTTCACTATTTTTTTTTTTTTTTTTTTCCAAAAGCTTTGAATGTTTTTTCTTTTTGAACAATCTTTACTTGTTTTGTGTCAAAAATCCGAAAACACATAAATGTAGAAAATACAAAAAATTAGATCAGCATTATTGTGTCCTCCGATAGAAGTGGCTTAGGATAAACCTGTGAAAGTAGTTCAAGCGCTAATGTGCCCAAGGAGATGAAGTTTGTTCAAGCCAAGGAACCGGTGATTATGACCCCTCTTGTTGAAAGTGTGAAAGTTGATAAGAAGCCAAATGTGAGTGCGCAAAATGTTTTGACAAAACCTCCAAGTCCATTTGTGGCCAAACCCAAGTGAAATGGGAAGTCTCTACCGAAGTCACAAAGAGGTCCTCAAACACAACATTTTTCCCACCATTGCGGAATCCGAGGACGTACTAGGCCAAATTGCCACAAGCTTCAAGCATTGAAGAATGTGAGTTCTCAAAGGCCAAGAGGACAAAGAAATGGCTAGTGGAATCACAAGCAATCAAAAGGGCGAGAAGTGAATCACGGTATTGGTGATGTGATGAAAATGGCAGACACCATCACTTCTTGTTTGGCAAACTTCACCCTAAGGTTTGAGAATCGCAACTCAAGTACCCAATCCTCTAGGGATATCATCCTAATTGCACGTGCCATGTGGGTGAAGAAGGGTGCACATGTGTAAGCATTAGAACAGGTCCATGCATCAATTCTTTCAATATGTTGTGACTTTGTTTGGTTGTTTGCTTATGTTTTACATTCTAGCAAGTTTTCACTATTTTTTTTTTTTTTTTTTTCCAAAAAGCTTTGAATGTTTTTTCTTTTTGAACAATCTTTACTTGTTTTGTGTCAAAAATCCAAAAACACATAAATGTAGAAAATACAAAAAATTAGATCAGCATTATTGTGTCCTCCGATAGAAGTGGCTTAGGATAAACCTGTGAAAGTAGTTCAAGCGCTAATGTGCCCAAGGAGATGAAGTTTGTTCAAGCCAAGGAACCGGTGATTATGACCCCTCTTGTTGAAAGTGTGAAAGTTGAGAAGAAGCCAAATGTGACTGCGCAAAATGTTTTGACAAAACCTCCAAGTCCATTTGTGGCCAAACCCAAGTCAAATGGGAAGTCTCTACCGAAGTCACAAAGAGGTCCTCAAACACAACATTTTTGCCACCATTGCGGAATCCGAAGACATACTAGGCCAAATTGCAACAAGCTTCAGGCATTGAAGAATGCGAGTTCTCAAAGGCCAAGAGGACAAAGAAATGGCAAGGGGAATCACAAGCAATTAAAAGGGCGAGAAGTCAATCCCGGTATTGGTGATGTGATGAAAATGATAGACACCATCACTTCTTGTTCAGCACATTTGAAGAACATCATGGTATGATATTTAATATTCTATGGGAAATGGTTGTCAGCTCCAACGTAAATATGAAAATCAGTGCTGCCAATTTGTTGAAAGCCATTGTAAGTACCCACTTTGTGAAATCGTAATTTTCAGTTGCAACTGAATTAAGATTAGGACTTATAAAATTATGGTGTTTGATAGGTACCATATAACGATGCAAAAGTTGCTTCTACTCATGTTTTGCCTGCCCTAATTACTTTGGGCTCTGACCAAAACCTGAATGTGAAGTATGCAAGCATAGATGCATTTGGAGCTGTGGCCCAGCATTTTAAAAACGATATGGTATGATTTGTTTTGGCTCTTCAATTGACATTAGTGTTTTTGATGGAGTAGTATGCATTTGGCTGATCAAACCCGACACATCCTAGATTGTTGATAAGATACGTGTACAAATGGATGCTTTTCTTGAAGATGGATCTCATGAAGCTACTGTTGCTGTGGTTCGTGCATTGGTGGTTGCTGTACCACATACAACGGAAAGATTACGAGATTATATCCTTAACCTTCTTCATTAAAAGATTATTTTTTGGATCATTCAATGTTATTTAGTCTATAACTTTTCCTAGTTGACTCTTAAAATCAAGTCACCAGATTACACTGTTCATTTCTTTAACATGGTATACATCTTTTGTCCAAGATTTTCCAGCTCTCAGCTACACCAACTTCTGCAAGTGATGTGATGCGCCGCCGTGAAAAAGTCAATGCATTTTGTGAGGCAATCCGTGCTCTAGATACTACAGGTTTTTCCTTATTTATTTATTTATTTTTGGCAGACTATGTCCTTCGTATTTCCTTTACCTTCATACTTTGGAAATATATTTCCAGTCATGAACTTCAACTCAGGTGGATTGCAAATGGTATTAGAAATATGCTTTAGTGATATGGTTGCTCTGTAGAAGTTAGTTGAGCATCTATGTTTTATTGGTTTATTTATTTGTGTTTTTGTTGGTTGTTTGAGCAAGCATCTAGCTCAAATATCACTTTCTCCTCCCATAAGGGATGGAGGGTGAAGTTGTGGGTTCAAGACCTAATGGGTGCATGTGTAACTTGCCTATCAAAAAAGGATACTAAAGTGACTGGTTTATCTGAAATCACATTTGGTTGTCAATTGGCTTTTTCTTGATGGGAAAGAATCCCCTCCTATTTAAATCATCAAATTTCTTCCAATTTTAATTCAGATATAAGACATTTTGAAAATTATCCAATGGTCTTAAAAACCCCATGTAAACCACACAAAATCAAATAAATTCCACGTGTCTCACATTTAGGCTCTGTTTGGTTGGGAGGATGAAAAAGTGGGAAAGATTGAAAATATTGGGATGATAGAAAATATTTTTATTTTCACCATGTGTACTTGGTAGGGAGGATGGAAAAATGAAAGGATAGAGAGTAAATTTCTATTATGCCCTTATTATTAAAGTAGAAGTGTGGAAGAGTGGGGATAATTTTGTACTTTTTTCTCATTGTCATTTTCTTTCCTCTTTTCTTCCCAATTTGGAAGGGGAAAAAATGGTGGGTCCCGGTGGAAAATTCCATCCAATCCCATTCTATTTCCTCTCCCTTTTCATCCAACCGAACAATGGAAAATCATATTTCCCTCTCCGTTTTCCTTCCCCATTTTCCATCTTCTCTCTTTTCAACCCAACCAAACATATTATTAGCTAAAAATTGGAGGGAATTATGTGAGGGGATCTTATCCCTATTTTTGGCTAAACATACTGTCTTAATGTATTAAATTATACTGAATTGTTTATGTGATGTGGACACAAATTAAGGTTAAGTATAACAAAGTTGCAGTGCTCAATTATTACATACCCAAAGCCATATTTCTTTCTGCTGGGCTTTTTGAATGGGTGTCATTTATGGCAGCTGTGTTTAGGCCTTTCATTTATAAAAGACAGCTGGCCAAGCATGCTTATTTTTATTCCTGTTGGTTGCTTTGGAAACTCAGAAGGTAAAGAAAAATGATTGGATTGAAAATCTTTATGTTCTTATGGCATTAGAAATGATGAACTCCCCAAAACTTAGCAAAAAGACCAAACAAAAAAACTAGTTTTAGTCTTGATTAGTGGCCCTTCTTGTTCTCTAGAGATCTGAATCATAAAAATATTACACAAATCTTAAATTCTTTGCTATTTTAACATTTTCTTAGCAACTCAGCAGATGAACCTTCTGTAGAAACAATTTGACTGATCCCTTTCTTTTAATAACAGCTGAACACATCAGCATTAGCACATGAAAACATGTCATTCTTATCTAAAATTTGAGTTATAGTACATCATTTTAAAGAACTAATGGAACGAAACACAGTGCTAACAGCTTCAGTCTTAGAAATTGCACCATCCATTGTAGGCATTCTTGCACTAACTAAATTCTATTCTGCCATGGCATTTGGGCTTGGGCCTGGAGTTTGGAGTGTATATAGGCAAGAACGTATACATTTAAAAACCCCCGGCTTGTCCATTTTCAACGCATATGTGTTGGACATGCAATGGACACTCCTGCATGCATGTCCTCATTGTGTTGGTAGGAAAAATATGTTTATTTTAAAAGAAAATTCCTTTGATTTTAAATATGTTTTTAAAGATTTTATAGTTATTTATTTTCAAAAAGCTTAAATAAAGATAAAATATGCCTATGAATAAATAAAATATACCTGTGTGTGTGTATAATATTGTCATATTCCCACTATATTGTTTGCTAAACTTTCAAGAATTGCCGTGTTTGTCTGTGTTTCTTAGTATATAATATAGGTGAGTTAAGTGGTGTAAGGGTGAAGATTTTTTGAGGTCAGAGGGCTGTATTAAGAAATTGAATGGCTGAGTCAATGTCGTCATCATTATCAAACTCATTGTTGGAAAATCTTTGAGTGAATGTATAGGGCTACGCTTGGAACAAAGGGGGAAAAACAATTAAACAAAAGGAACCAAGTGGTTCAGCGGTAGCATTAAAATTTTCCCCTTCAACAAATCAAAGCATTAGATTCAGTCTCTATCTGTTGGAAAAGAAAGAACAATCAATCTCAATCTTTTTCTGTTTTCAATCAATTAAAGGACCAGAGAAATTGATTTGACCTGGGTTTCCTCTTCTTCTCTTCCCAAATCAGTATCATACATCTTGCACCAACCTTGCATCAACTTTGCATATATAACCATTTAGAAACAACCAAAGCAAAATCATAGGCAGTGACCATCTGGTTAGTGTGAGCATGCCTGCTATTAATTGCTGGATTTCTGAGATTGTACTCAGTAGTTTATCTTTGTGTTAGTGCTGTTAGTGTTTTGTGCTGTTATTTTTATTTTAAAAAGAAGTGTAACTAACTTCTAAATACAAATTGCTTGTTTTGATCTGAACTGTATGTGTGTCAACACTCACGTGTCGAGTCCTTATTCAAAGAAAAGGACATCTGTTAGATTGGAAGAAAATGCAGGCTGGACCCCTGTAGACTGCTACCTTACAGTATGTAACCAAAATATGGTTTCCAACGGTTCTGAGGAATTGTGGCACATTCTTATGGCACTGCTAATGAGTGACTATTATTTTTTCTTTTTCAAATGCTTTGTCAGCAACAGTTATCTATTTGAAATTTCTTGTTTCGTGTCTCAACTTCTATTCATGATATGTATGATGCTCAATTTTCATCTTTGCTTGTTACAGATCTTCCTGCAACTAGTGTTAGAGACTTCCTCCTACCTGCAATTCAGAACCTATTAAAAGACTCAGATGCACTGGATCCAGCACACAAGGAAGCCCTTGAAATCATGATGAAGGAAAGATCTGGTGGAACTTTTGAGACAATTAGTAAGGTGATGGGTGCTCATCTTGGGCTCGCCTCATCAGTGAGCAGTTTCTTTGGTGAGGGTGGGCTGTTGGGCAAGAAAGAAAATGCAGAGCCACCGCCACCAGAGCCTGTTGAGTCTCCAAAGCCAGTGTCACCTATGCCAGCAGACGACACTAGATTCATGCGTATCATGAGGGGCAATTTCACAGATATGCTTAGGACTAAAGCAAAGAGCCCAGAGGAAACTCAGAACCAATGAAGTTGGAATTTCCCCTATAAATGGCTATGGAGAGAATTTTTGTTTTTTAATCTCCTAATACGTCAGGTAAAGTGGTTGTTCCCTGTTTTTGAGGTCGTGATTTGCTGAAAGACAAACTTCCTTTTATTACTTAATTCTTTTGTTGGTGTGTTTTTTAGGAAATATTCTTTTCTTTTGTTGGTTTCATAAGCAAAAGGAAATAGAAGAGTTTTTTCCTGCAAATTTTTTTTTTAAAAATGTTATTGTTCGTTATAGCACAAAATCGTATGAATTTGTCCAATCTTGGCATGTGCTGCCTTGATCTTGAGCTTCTTGGCAATAGCATAAACACCATATTCACCATCTGGCCTTCAGTATAAAATGTACTAGCAGGTTTCTTTGATAAGTAATCTCTTTTTTTTTTTTTTGGCTGAATGAGAAGTAATCTAATGTTTTTTTTTACTTGAAGATAAGTTTAAGCTGACACATTTGTATATCGCCTATGTTTATTCCTGGTCGGTATTTAAAAAAAAAAAAGTTGTTTTATTATTATTATTGTTATCAGTTTTCATGTTGCAATGATTACCTTGACAACGTCCAAAAGTAAAATCAGTGGCTAAAATCAAATCAAGCCCAATCTGTCCTTTTGGTTTGAAAAAAAGAGAAACCCCTCCCAATTTTTAAAAATGACACTGGCACAGTGGCACCTGAAGTGGCTATGGGCTGGATATCATCCTAAATGCACGTGCCTTGTGGTTGAAGAAGGGTACACATGCGTAAGCATTAGAACATGTCCATGCATCAATTCTTTCAATATGTTGTGACTGTGTTTGGTTTTTTGCTTATATTTTACGTTGTAGCATGTTTTCATTGTTTTTTTTTTTTTTTTTTTTTCCAAAAGGTTTTAATGTTTGTTCTTTTTGATCAATCTTTACTTGTTTTGTGTCAAAAATACAAAAACACATAAAAGTAGAAAATCCAAAAAATTTGATCGTCGTTATTGTTTTTTGTCACACGCATGTTTGGCCTTATACCTCCGTACAAATGGATTTGTACATTTACGAGCTTAGCTTGTTCTCTATGCACTTGTATCATTGTGGGAAAAATCTTGACATCTATGTGATTGTTGTAAATAGATCTTCAAATTTGTCATGAATGATTAGCCAAAGTTTTGTTGATCTTGAGACATGTATAGACTTGTGGGACTTGTAATGAAATTGTATGATGCCCAAAAAGCCGAAGGCTTACTCTCAAAATTGAAATATAAAAAATTTCAGGCATCGATATCAAAATGAGATATTTTTGTTCTTAAATGATCAAATGTTATGTAAGAAGCCAAAATAAATGCTTCAATGTTATGTAATCAAGTTTTGTGGGAGGTCATATATGCATTTTTCTATAATTGAGATTGGTCACTCTACTTGGTGCTAGTTGTGTATGTCTTGGTTGAATTGATCATTGAAACTTCACATTAGACTAAGGACTATCTCACATTTGGTACCCACACACATCACACATGTGTATGTTCAATGAATGCCTTATTCATTTATGTGATTGTACTTATTTAAATGTGTTGTACATACTCAATCATATGTTTATCAAACACAAAAATATTTTTGAGTATTTTGAGTTGTTTTTGGAAAGTGTTTTATTTTGAAAAATTTCAGAAAATCCAAATTTTTTTTACAACTCTGTTTTTGGTGACTCACTCGCGAGTCATGCCAGTCACGAGCTCACTCAGAAGCTCTCGCAACTCCCTGGCGAGTAAGTCCCCTAGTCACGAAACACATTTAGAAAAATTTTCAAAATTTTTGGGTTTTTGCCATTTTTGCGAGTCATTTTGGCGACTTGGTCGCGAGCGGAAGCTCCAATCGCGAGCTTACACAGAAGGTTTCACGACTCACTCGCGGGTGGACCCTCCAGTCGTGAAATTTTCAAAATTTTGTTCACGGGATTTTGGCGACTCGTTTTGGCGACTTGCTCGTGGGTCAGTTGAGTCACGAAAATCGCATGTTTTGCACAAATAGGGTTAAATCTCAGATGGCTTTCAAAAACTTTTTAGTTTGCCCTCGCATCATGTGCACACACCTTGTCTTGTCCGCCTCTCCCTCTCCCAAAACCTCCACTATCACTCACAAAACCTCAATTTTCTTCATCAATCTTCAAGAAAAGATATGAGTTTTCTCTTATTTTCAATGTATTTCAAGTTTCTAGCCCTAATTTTCTTGAATTTTGTGTATATGTTGAGATATGGAAATATGGTTTTGTTGATGTATTGATGAGTATGATATATGGGTTTTGTTGGTATAATGCTTATTCTACATGTTTAACATGTTTGTTCTTCATTTTTATGCATTGTACTGTGTTTTGTGTTGGGTTGTGCATACCATGTTCATGATAAATGTCTCTTAGATGTTTTTGTGTGTCTCTTTGGATTCCATTGAATACAAAGTTTGTAGGGATAATCATGTTTCTTTGATTTTGAAACATCAAATGATTATGTGTTTTTACACTTTGCCCTAGTTTGCACACTTTTGCATATGATGCACACACACACACACACACTCTTTGACATGTTGAATGTTCAATGCCATGATCTTATCATGTTTTGATGATTTATATCTTCACATGTCATCTTTTTGAATTACTCTTTAAATTCCAGTTTTTAGGGTTTTAGTTCAAAATTTCTGTTTTGGCACTAACTTCTTGCTAATCAAGTTGATTGCCATTTGTGTTTCACCTTGCTCTTTGATATTACATGATATTGCTTGAAGATGTCCCCCTTCAAGAAATTAGTTGTGAAAGGAGATAGTAACAAGGGAAAAGAACTGGTGATTAATCTCGACAACTTCTCCCCTAAGTCGAAGAAGACTCGATCATCAACAGGACTTTATGATGCCAATAATTTCAGATCATATGTAGCATATCAAGCTTATGTGAACTACTTCAAGGATGCCAATCATTAAAATATTCATAGTAATACAAAGTCATGAATGTAGACTACCACTTTGAAGATTACAACATCTTAATCCTTGAGTTCCCGGTTTAATCCTTTTACGTTATTTATCATATATTTATGAAATCCAATTTCATAAATATATACTTTAGTAACTTCTTACTAAAGTGGTTGGGCCCAACTCTCTTGAATAACCAAACTCATTAAACTTATCTCAAGGGAATATTTTATGTCTCCATTAAGAGATTATGAATTCCATCTTGAGAATATATGTTCCATCAACACTAAATGCGGATGCCCAACATACTAAGGTTTTGACCGTGACTTATAGATCTCACTCCCGATATATCAAAGCAACCTACATCTCATGATCAGGTCCATTATTCTCTCAGGATTTAGAGTTGATGTAAACAGAAGTCGTGAGATTTATTATTCATTTGACAGTTGTTAAGAGAATAATAAATCTCACAGCAATCCAGTTCAATATGTCTTAACTCTTAAAACATATCAACATACCAACTAGAAGTCTCCACTTCCATGATCAAGACAAATCATCATAGTTGATATGTTATAGTCTTCGTAGATGAAACGCCCAATTTCATCACCGACTATGAACTAAAATTCTGAGTTTACAAAGAACTTGTGATTTATATCTTCTGTGACTTTTCACATAAATCATATACTATGCATCTCATGGATTAAGATAAATGTCTCATTAGTTCATTTATAAATAGTCTCATATAATTAAACTATTTAATTATTTATATCATGCCAATAAATTGGATTTTAGGGCACAAATCCCAACACATGCCAACTGAATAGCAGATATCTGGTCTAGTACAAAGCATGGCATACATGAGACTTCCAATTGCAGAAGCATAAGGAACTTGTCTCATCATATCTTCTTCCTCTTGAGTCTTAGGCCTTTGGTCATCAGACAGAGGAACTCCATGTCTGAAATGAAGAAATCTTTTCTTGGAGTTTCGCATGCTAAACCGTTCTAGAATCTTATCTATATATCCAGCTTGTGATAAGCCTAACATCTTATTCTTGCGATCTCGCCAAAGCTTGATCCCTAGAATAAAGTTAGCCTCACCCAAGTCCTTTATATCAAATTGGCTTGACAACCAAACCTTTACTGATGACATTACCCCTACATCATTTCCAATGAGTAGAATGTCATCAACATAAAGCACTAGGAACATTACTACTTTATCTTGATGTCTTTTGTACACACATGGTTCATCAAGATTTTGTTCAAAACCAAATGACTTGATTGCTTGATCAAATCTGATGTTTCATGACCTAGATGCTTGCTTAAGTCCATAAATGGACCTTTTTAACTTGCATACCATATGCTCTTGGTTCTTTGCTACGAAACCTTCCGGTTGCATCATATAGATTTCCTCTTCAAGATTGCCATAGAGAAAAGCAGTCTTGACATCCATTTGCCAAATCTCATAATCAAAATGAGCAGCAATGGATAAGAGAATTCTGATAGATTTAAGCATTGCTACTGGTGAAAAGGTTAATGTGGTTTTAGTGCCGAAGAAAGATGGGAAAGTGAGAATGTGTGTAGACTTCAGAGATCTTAATAACGCTAGCCCGAAAGATGATTCTCCTCTGCCTCACATTGATATCTTGGTCAATAACATAGTAGGACATGGCTTGCTATCATTTATGGATGGTTTTTCGGGATACAATCAGATAAAGATGGCTCTAGAAGATATGAAGAAGACTTCCTTCATTACTCCATGGGGACATATTGCTACAAGGTCTTGCTATTTGTCCTTAAGAATGCTGGTGCTACTTACCAACGTGCAGTCATTACTCTGTTGCATGATTTGATCCATAAAGAAGTAGAAGTTTACGTTGATGACATGATAGTGAAGTCCAAAGACTGTGAAGGGCACATACCAGCTTTACGGAAGTTCTTTGAAAGAATCCAATTCTATAAGTTGCTGTTGAATCCCAAGAAGTGCACTTTTGGCGTAACATCCGGAAAACTGTTGGGGTTTATTGTAAGTTAGAAGGGAATTGAAGTAGATCCTAATAAGATCAAGGCGATTGTGGAGATGAAGCCTTCAAGGACTGAGAAGGAGATTCGAGGATATTTAGGGAGGATACAATACATCAGCAGATTCATAGCACAGCTCACCATGACATGTGAGTCGCTTTTCCGACTGCTCAAGAAAGAAGTTCCCACGGTATGGAATGAACAATGCCAAGAAGCTTTTGAGAAGATTAAAAGTTATTTGATGAAGCCACCAATACTGGTTCCACCGGTACTTGAAAAGCCGTTATTGTTATATCTCACAACTACGGATATAGCAATGGGGGCTTTGCTTGCTCAGTACCTGGAGGAGTCTAGGAAGGAGAATGCGATTTATTACATTAGCAAGAAGATGCTGGCTTATGAAGAGAAGTATTCACCACTTGAAAAAACATGTGTAGCACTTGTATGGGCAACTCGAAAACTCAAACATTACATGCTCACTTTCAAGGTCTTATTGATTGCAAGAATGGACCCTTTGAAATATCTGATGGAGATGGGAAGACGGCTAAATGAGTTTTGCTTCTGTCAGAAGTTGATATTAGATATATGACTCAGAAATTTGTAAAGAGAAGAGCAATTACTGATCATTTAGCCCGTTGTTCACCTAAAGAAGCTGAAGAAATCCAAGGAGACTTTCTAGATGAGGATATCATGAGGATAGATTTAGAATCATGGAAGATGTATTTTGATGGAGCAACTAATCAGAATGGAAATGGAATTGGAGTTCTCTTGATTTCTCCACAAGGGACACACATCCCATTCTTTGGTAAACTCAACTTTCCTACCACTAATAATGCCATTAAATATGAAGCTTGCATTATGGGGTTACAAGCAGCCCTAGGTCTTGGAGTGAAAGAGTTGGAAGTATATAGTGATTTAGCTTTGATAATTTCTCAGATTCAGAATAGATGGAAGATCAAGGAAGAAAAAATAATGCCTTATCATGAATGTCTTTAGAAGTTATCATGGATGGACCCAAGGAGAATGAAGCTCGACCAATAGTGGTGGAACAAAAAGAAGAGCCGGCCTATTGTATGTCAATAGAAGAAGATGAGCGAATGAATGGGGAAGGTGAATGGTATTCATACATTTTACAGTACCTCAAGGATGGGACATACCTAAAGTCTGCAGACAAGAATGACCAATTAACCATTAGAAGGTTGTTTACTAATTATATTATTTGTGGTGAGAGGCTTTACAGAAGATCATATGATGGAATTCATCTCCTTTGCGTGACTGCCAATGAGGCACAACAAATAATTGAAGAGGTTCATGAGTCAAGTTATGTGCCACATATGAATTCACACATGCTATCATGAAAGATAATGAGACAAGGTTATTACTGGACTATTATGGAAGCAGACTGCGTAGCTCATGTTCAAAATGCCATCAGTGCCAAGTCAATGGAGATTTGAAGCACATGCCACCTATGCCATTACATACCATGACTTTACCCTGGCTGTTCTCTACATGGGGAATAGATATTATTGGGAAGATTCACCTAACAGAATCCAATGGCCATGAATTTATACTTGTTGCTATTGATTATTTCACTAAATGGGTGGAAGCTGCCTCATACAAGGTTTTGAACTCAAAGAAAGTTGCTCAGTTTATTCAAACTAATATCATTTGTAGATATGGGGTACCGCATGAAATTATTTCAGACAATGGGCTGTATTTCAAGGGAGAAATAGAGAAGCTACTTCGACAGTTCAATACTCATCACCATAAATCCTCACCTTACTGCCCTTAGACCAATGGAGCAGTTGAGGCTGCAAACAAGAACATAGGGTGAATTTTGAAGAAGAGCACGAAGAACTACAAGGATTGGCATCTACAATTACCCTATGCACTTTGGGGGTATAGGACATCAATTTGGTCCTCCAAAGGAGCCATTCCTTATTCATTGGTGTATGGGATGGCAGCAGTCATTCCCATTGAAATGGGTGTTCGTCCATTGAGAACAGTATTGGAGAGTGAAATCCCTGAGGTAGATTGGTTGCAAAGTAGATATGACCAAATATGCATGATGGATGAGAAGAGACTCAAGGCCTTGTATCACATTCAAGGTTACTAAAGGAGGCTTAGGAGAACTTTTGATAAGAAAGTAAGAACTAGAGATTTGAAGTTGGGAGATTTAGTGCTAAAAGAGATCCGAGCCCCGGTTCAAGAAACAAAAGTAAGTTTAAGCAAAATTGTGCAGGTCCATATATTATTAAGCAGATATACTTTGGGGAAGCAGTAAGGTTGATGGACTTAGATGCAAACCCTTTTACTGAGCCAACTAATATGGATCAATTGAAGATACCATGTTTGAAGTGGTCGTAAATTATGTTATTTTCTTTCCTAGGTTCGGATTAAAAAAAATTAAATTAAAAAAAAGGCTCGCTAGGCTGAAAACTCGAAACAGAGGTCTAGGCAAAAATTAGGGCATCAAAAAACAAAAAAAAGGGTAGGTTGAAAACCCGAAAGGGCGATCTATGCAAAAGGAAAGTAAAAAAAGAGAGAGTGAGAGAGCCTGCTAGGTTGAAAACCTGAAAGGGTGGTCTAGGCAAAAGTTAAGTCAAATAAAATGAATTACGTGATGACTTGATCCTTCTGCCAAGGAGGTACGTGTTGGAAAAATACATGTTTGTATCGCATACAAAACATACGCAGCGAAAAATTAACGGATCTACTTCATTCGCAATTGATAACATGTACTATGTAAATTTCAGAATTTAAAGAACAAGAAAGCGTACCTTGGTGCGGTGAAATTCAAAACAAAAGATTAGAAGTTCTTGGGAACACTTTTAATCTTCACTCCAATTCCACTTGATGCCCAAGAAGTGTGGTCTCTCAATTAGTTTCCAAGGAGAGAATAAGAGAGTGTCCAATACTCACATACATTCCATTTCATTCCTTATGAAAACTCTTATGAAAAGCCCCCTTCTAAAATTCTGTATGTTTCTCTCCTTATATATAACTGATTATCTAATTGGACTAGCCTTTTGGGCCATTCCAATTGGGCTCTAGTATGTGGCTTGGAGTGGGACCAAAAGGGAACAAATAAGACTCTAGCTCTAATGGACCTTGGGCTTTTCTATCAACTCTTGACAAGTCCAAAGTTATCATTAATTATATTCAATACCACTATAAGAATATAATTGCACTCTAGGCATTGTTAATAAATTATATCCCAAGACTTTATTATACACGCAACCCCTTCATTAAAATATTCGTAGTAATACAAAGTCATGAATGTTGACTGCCACTTTGAAGATTACTACATCTTAATCCTTGAGTACCCGGTTTAATCCTTTATGTTATTCATCATATATTTATGAAATCTAATTTCATAAATATATACTTCAGTAACTCCTTACTAAAGTGGTTGGGCCCAACACTCTGAATAACCAAACCCATTAAACTTATCTCAAGGGAATATTTTATATCTCCGTTAAGAGATTATGAATTCCATCTTGAGAATATATGTTCCATCAACATTAAATGCGGCTGCTCAACATACTGAGGTTTTGACCGTGACTTATAGATCTCACTCCTGATACATCAAAGCAGCCTACACCTCATGATCAAGTCCATTATTCTCTTAAGATTTAGAGTTGATGTAAATAGAAGTCGTGAGATTTATTATTCATTTGACAGTCGTTAGGAGAATAATAAATCTCACAGCGGTCCAGTTCAATATGTCTTAACTCTTAAAACATATCAACATACCAACTAGAAGTCTCCACTTCCATGATTAAGACAAATCATCTTAGTTGATATGTTTTAGTCTTCGCAGATGAAACACCCAATTTCATTACCGACTACAAACTAAAATTCTGAGTTTACAAAGAACTTGTGATTTATATCTTCTGTGATTTTCACATAAATCACATACTATGCATCTCATGGACTAAGATAATGTCCCATTAGTTCATTTATAGATAGTCTCATATAATTAAACAATTTAATTATTTATGACATGCCAATAAATTGGATTTTAGGGCATAAACCCCAACAGTACGTAGGAAACCATATATTGATCTGGACACAACTTCCCCAAACCTACCATTTGCCCATTAAGCAAAAAAATTTTTGTTTCCAAAATTCAACCATTCAATTAAACCATGCCATTACACAAAATTCAAAACCCAAACCTTAAACCAAACCCTAAAAACCTAAACCCTAAACAGAACCCTAAACCTGAAAGTCCTGAATAATTCCTAAACCTAAGAGTTTTACATCAACTTTTAAAATAAACATGTTCAAAGCCAAAAATAAGAAGATAATTTTTTCCTTAGTTTTTTCTCCTTTGGTTGTTCATTGCTTCCATCTATGGTAGGAACTTTGTCATCTTTGTCCCTCCTTTTAAACTCATAGTTGTTAGCCTCGTGTTTTTCTTGGTTGTCTCTAAGAAATTGTTTTCTCATAGCAGCCATGTCAGCCTCCTTATCCGCAATTTTGTTCACCAACCAGTTAGAATATTCCATGGCCATCCTGTGAAAGTGGACCTTAACAAAAGATTGATCCGCTCGGTCAGCCATGTCCAAGCCCAACAACATGTTCCTTATAGAAGTAGGATTTGTGTATACAGGAATGAAAGGTTTTCTCCCTCTTCCACCATGCATTCCTTACTCATATTGGAATTGTCTCAAGAGTCTATCAGCCTTATAGAAAGTTTCCCTTCTTAATCCAACTATGAAGATGTGATTTGATCCTGAGGACCAACACAAAGGAGGTGGGCACTTCCACCAATAACAATTCCATTGAATTGAGACCCTGAATTTCTTGTTCAGAAATTTCACCCAGTTGCTTTCAGTTTGACACTCGGTTTCGAGGACAGTCCTACTGAGGAAATTGTTAGGACCATAATCAGTAACAGTAGGCGTGGCAATCATGTCTAGTCTTTCCATCAACTATATCAGCAAAGTCCAGGGACTCCCAAGAAAGTGTTGTGACTCTCCACCAAGAAATATAGAATCCAGTTCTAAAAGAGTTTCTTCCAAGATCTGAGAAGTAGGATTATCACCATCCTTAACTTGACTCATAATGCCAATGGCTCGAGCATCCACAAAGCTAGGCCTTCCGGAGCAAAGCGAAAATTCTCCCATGTAGCAAAGAGCTAAGGCAAAATTTTTCTGCATGTTGTCAGACACTCCATGAGTATGCTTGTTAATCAGTCTTGAAACAATTGCATGAAGATTTACCATGTGGCCTTCAATCATGCTACTGGTAATTGAAGTAGGAAGCCCTAGAGCACCAGACAAAATCTCTCTATGTCTCGAATCACAAGAAACTGTTATGGATTTTTTGCGAGGATCATAACCCAGAATAGCTGAAAATTCTTCAATTGTGGGACAAAGTTCAGCAGTTTTAAACCGGAATACATGGTCTTCAGTATTCCAAAACTTCGTGGCGGCGCGGAGAAAATCCCACTTGATCTTGACGTTCCTCAAAGCCTTGATTCCCTCTAGCTTGAAGGCTGTGAAATTGGTTTTGGTGTCAAAATCAAAGTTACGAACCCATCTATTGATATCGTGAATGGCTGAATGAGGCAAATTTTGATTGTTAGCCATGGATAACTATTGTATGTGATTGCTGTTTCTTGATATCTTTGATCTAGAGAATTGTTTGCAGGTTTAATACTAAAATAAGCTCCCTCAGTCCCTAACCAGGTTTAAATAGGTTTCAAGAGTTTGCAGCTGATTGGGAAAGTTTTTCATAGTCCCAAACGGAGAAAAAATTTTCAAAAAAAAAAAAAAAAACTCGAAAACATAGAAAATGCGTTGGAAAAACGTGAGGAATCGAGGCAAAATTAGGTGTGCTTGTTGGCACTCCCCAAGTGCCGATTGGCACCCAACCCAACCATGACCTAATTACCCTGTTTTGTGTTTTCAAGAACTTCGTGGATCTGTTTTGGCTCTACTTTTCACTCCCCCAAAAAAAAAAAAAAAATTATTGTGCAATAAAGTTTCTCAAAAATTTCCATGGGTTGTCAAACTAGGGCATTTAGACATGCCTTGTCCATTTGTTTTCAAAAAAAAAAAAAAAATCACCTGCAACACTTGTTTCAAAAAAAAAAAAAAAAAAAAAGGGGGAAAAGAAAATTAATCAAACCAAGATTTCCCAAAGTCATGCATCTATTTTCCAAACTAGGGGCATTAGGCTATGTCTTATCCCCTTTCTTTGGAACAAGCAAAATCAATCATCCTTTTTCAAAAAAAAAAAAAAAAAAAAAAAATTTCAAAATACAAAAGGTCATCATGCATAAAGTTTTCAAACTAGGGGCATTCGGCTGTGCCTCATTCAGGTAAGTACAAATCACATCAGAGGTGGTCAGATGAGTTCAAATTGTTTGCTATAGAACTTCATTAGGTGAATTCTAAACTTGTCTCATCTAAGTTCCAACAAGACTAGAAGCAATCCAAAGATGCTAACAGCAGAAGTTAATACAAATTGTCTAAGGGATACTTTTTGTTGTCTTTGTAGGAAAATTAAAATACAGGTCAAGCATCATTCGGACTTCGGGTCTGCCTGCAGGAAGATCTCCTAGAACCACCCTTGGAGGAGCCACCCTTAGTGTCTCCTTCCTGACTTGCATAAAACCGAGATTCTTGTTGGCGGTTCTAAAGTTCAAGATTTTTGATTCTCTCCTCCAAGGATCTCGTGTTGGCATAAGCAATTGCCATTTGGTTGTTTTGAAAAATCAACAGAGACAAGTGTTAGAACCATTATTATGGAGTTCAAGCAAAAAGCATTAAGGAAGCATCATCTTTTACCCAGTTCATTTCATTGAGCACATATTGAGAAGATTGAGTGCGTGCCACAAGCTACAAACCTCCAATCATTCGCATGCTTTCTTCCACAAGATCAACATCGACCTGAAGCACAAATCCATAAGTTCAAAAATAACACAATGAGTAAAAATGAGAACAGAAGACTAAAGGATTTAGGAATATACCCAGTCATTCCAGGGGACATTTGGGGTGTACTCTGGCCGGTCTAGATTCATAGAGCTGTATGACCCATCAGGGTTCATTACTTCGTATTGCCATGCGGGAAAATGAGGATATGTCTCCATGAAAGAACTAGAAGAGCCGTTGACATGGCTAGGAGGAGGACTCTCCTCTTCAAAGGATGAAGCCTAAAAGTGCAACATGTAGATATTTTCACAAAAGTTAGAACAAAGAAGATAAAAGACATGGTGCAAATTGACTGTGGAAAGAAACAAAGCTACCAAGGTTACAGGAATGCTAGCCAAACAACCCTGCAATTGAGTCTGGACAAATTCAAGATAGTCTCCTGGTGTCCCTGAAACAATATGGCCGACTTGAGCATGAGCAATTTCTTCATTAGCTAAAAGGTTAGCCATCGGATGGAAGGACAAGGATGAACAGGAATTGTCTCGGGAGGGTACACATGTTGAACTTGAGCCAGTACTTGGTCACCAAGATACCAATATCTCCCATGGCCACACTCAAACAGCACTTGATAGCCATTCAGCTCTTGAGCCCATGCACACTCAGCATGCCCCTCACATCTGAGCCAAGGATTTAAAGACATTTAAAAATCACAAAGAACCCAGAATGAAAAGAAGCCAAACCAAAAAGAAAGAAGAACACAAAACCCCCCAACCAAACAAAAAATCCCTAAAAAAAAAAAACTCACATCATTAGTAGTCAAGTTATCAATCACCATACGCCAAACCTGCAAAGAACACTTGGGAGGCATCGACAGACGATACTTAGGCAGCCAACGAAGAAACCTTGGATACATGTCACCAACATTTTTTTTTTTTTTTTTTTTGAAAAAAGCAATTTAGTTAGAATGAGACTTTTTGAAATTTTACCTTTTTCAAATGAACAAAAGGTGATCCTTTGAACAACCTCTTTGACTAATCATAATGCTCAATTGTTAACTCAATCTCATTGGCTAGAAAAGATTTGAAATCATTAAAAACATGTAATCAAATTTGCTTCTTCATTCTGAAAATTTTTTAGATTAAGTCTTCAAAGACAATCAAAGAAATGAAAGGCTTGGGAATCACATATGTTGGGAACAAGCAAGAAAGGGAAAAATCCTAAGTTTGGAGATTTGAAAATTTTTTAGAATTGTGAGAGACCGGGAAAATTGCCTCTCAAAAAAGAGAGATTTTGGAGTGCTTTTAAGGGCACCTCTCTTTTTGGGTAAGTAGTGTGGAGTCGCCAATTATTTTTTTTATAAAAAAAATAAGAAAAAATAAATACATGACTGAATTGTTCTCTTCATTGATTGAATAAAAAATTACATAATTGAAAATTTGAAAAATTACATAGCTTTGGGTCCTAGTTACAAACTACCAAATAATTACATGGCTTTTTGTCCTAGTTACATTATACCCAAAATAAAATAAAGACAAGGCTAGATCTACTTATCCAAAGACCTAAATCCGGAGGCTATGTTATGGAATAGGAAGGTGTTAGGCACCCATTCCGCCCAGACAAAAAGTCTGGTCTTCTAGACTCTTGTGACCTATGAGCCTTTTTATGCATTTCATGAAAGATATGTTGAACATGTGAATAAAAAATTAAATCACATAAGTCTCTTCTTTTGAAAAAGAATCCAAACTGTTTTAATTGGTAAAAAAAATTTATTTTGATTTGTCAAAATACCAAATCTGTTTTACAATATGAAGAAAAAAGTGGTTCTTGGAGATAAAAATTCAGATATGTGTTTATTACATAAAATAAAGTCTTTTGGTTTGAAAAGTATCAGATCTGTTTTTTAAGAACTAGAAAAAATTGATTTTTTTTATTTTTTTTTTTTGGTTTGTAAAAGATCAGATTTGTTTTATGATAATAAAAAAGAAGTTTTTTGATAACAGAAAAATTAGACACAAACACAATCATGTTTAATCTTTTTCTTTATTTCAAAATCTGCATATGTTAAAGAAAAATCAGATCTGTATCTAAGTAAGATACAAATCAGTTTTTAACTTAAAAAAATTCAGATCTGCATCTAATAAAAGATGCAGATTTATTTTTGTTTGAAGAAAAACTCAGCTCTACATCTAATGAAGATGCAGATCTGTTTTTTTAATAAGAAAAATTCAGATCGACGTCTAATAAAGATGCAGATCTGTTTTTATTTTAAGAAAAAGAATTGTTCACATGCAGATTATTGGAATTAAGAAAGAGATTTTAACAATTACATAAAAAAACAATCATGCTTTAAACAAAACAATGATGAACCATTCATGTTATGGATAAAAACATTCATTAACCTAAAAAGAAGCATAAAAAAGGATACGGTGACTGGAAACAACCTCTTGCATGAGCACTCCTTGTTCTTGAGAGGATGTTTTAGGGTTCAAAGAAACTTATTCAGTTATCTTTGAAACCTAAAAACCCTAATTTTTGTAGCAAATCTCATAGAAGATCAACAAATATCAGCAATTTGAGAGCCTTAAAATGTATGTCTCTCAGAGCGTAAAAAAAAAGGTGCTGAATTATGAGATTCAGTCTCTATACATAGAGGCCAAAAAACTCTAAAAAATAGGCACGGACGATTAGGATGCGAATTCGGACGTATCCTTTCGTGAAAAGATCGAAAAGGGCGTGCTTTATCGTCACCCGAAGGGAGTTGGGCCAAAGCCCAAAAAGAGGAAATTTGGCCCTTTTAAAGTGCCATTCGACACTCCAAAAGTGCCGAATGGTGCTCTTGGATGCTGAACACACTTTCGTGTTCGGGTGTGCTTTGGACTCTCCTTCTAGGGTTTTTTGATTTGGTCTTCACACCTAGACGTGTTTTCATCCTTAGTCTATGATTTTTATCTCTTTCTTGGATAATTTAGGCTTTTTTAGGAATAATTATCTTGTAGATAAACACCCTAAAATAAATTTTGATAAAGTTCAGATTATCCACAATTTTATTGTTATCCAATCATCCCTTTTATTCCTATGCATGCATCCCTATTTTAAACACTAATTATCAACCAATCAGGGAATTATTTAATTAATTTTAATTGTTTAACCAATCAGAATTAATTTAAATTCATCGTGTGTGGTCGACCCTACCTAGACACAATGTATGCTGACCATGCAGAGGACTTCTCTACTTCAATCTAGAGTTGTTGAAATATCGATCAAAGGTCTACGCTACTTCAACCTAGAATGTTACCTGAAAAATGTCAAAATTTGGAATTAGACTTTAACTGATGTGTGTTTTATTATTCCTTTGCTTTTCAGATGTGTGATCATAATTTATCCTTTCTCGATTTGAACGTTATCAAGAAAAGTTTGATTGACAAAAAATTCTATTTTTGAGAAACATTTGATTTTTGAAACTTGGAAGTTTTGAAATTGACATTTAAAAATTTGAGACTTTGAAACTTTGAGATTTTGAATTGAAATTTGGAACTTGAAATCTGAAAATTTGAGATTTAGGATTTTGAAAATTAAGACTTGAAATTTTGATCATGAAATCTGGGGTTTGAATTTCTTTCTTGAAATTTTGAAAACTGAAGGTTTTGAAATTGAATTCTGAATCTTTGAAACTTGAGATCTTGAAGATTTGAAATTTGAAATTTTGAAAAATTGAAACTTGGGATTTTGAAAATTTGTGACTTAAAAATTGGGCATTAAGAATGTGGAATTGAAAATTTAGGAATGAAAATTTTGATTTGAAAATTTTGAATTTGAATTTTTATCTTTAATCCATTCCAAAGAAATTTCATCTTTTTTTTTTTTTTTGGGTTGACTGAATCAACTCAGTTTGACTGAGTTGACTCAGCTCTTGGCTGAGTTTAAGTGTGGGGGCCGAAATTTTGGCCCCCCACTTCTTTGTTTCTCCCTTTTTTTCTTTTTTGCTTCATCTTCATCAACTTCTCTTCCTCCATTAACACTATTCATCTTCTTCTTCCCCTTGATTTTTCTTCTTCATCTCACCATTTCTTCTTCTTCTTCCCCTTGAGCATTTTCACCACACACCCATCTTTGGTGAAACCCATTTTTCTTTTGGATCAAGATGGCGTCTTCCTCCAAATGATCCTTTTTTCTTACTTTTCATGGTAAGAAATATGATCCCACATTTGATTGGCATGATGAGGATGGGCTTCTTCAAGACCCTAGAACCCATGGCCCATATTGTCATGTAGACACCAAGGTGAGTTTTTCTTTGGCTTCTTTGCTTGGAACAATATTGTTTCATGTTTTATTGAAAGTTTCATGGTGAGATATTACCACTTGGTTGTTACAATTTGGGGGCATTGTGTGATTAGTCGGTTTTGGAGCATTCTTGGAGTGTTTTTTTTTTTTTTTTTTTTTTTTTTTAATTCATGGTGCAATTTGGACAATGTTGGTAGCTCATGGAATTTTGACAATGTGGGTAAATTGTGATGTTGTTGGATGAATTTTGGTTTAGATTTTGGGAGTATTGGCATTATGAAAATTTTTTGATAGGCTTAGATGAATATGTTCATGATGCATGTGGGAAAACTTTGTTGGCATGTGTAAACTTCGTTTTATGGACATGGCAAAATTTTGTGGGTATGTGCATGGATATATTTTTGGGTATGGGCAAACCTTGTGGGTATGAAATTTTCACTTATGGAAAAATTTTGTTGGGTATGTGATGTTGATTCATGGAAAATTTGTGTGGTTATGATTTTGGCTATGTAAGAATTCATTTGTGCATGGGCATGAACTTGTGGGAAATTTTTATGGCTATCTTAGACATGTAGGAATTTTTTTTGTGTATGTTTATGGAAAAATTTGGTAGTTGTGTATGGATATGTGAAAAATTTTGATTATGGTGAAATTTTGGTGGGGTATTGATTTTTTGCTGCGGTGGGGCATTGACTTTTTTGTTGTGGTGGGGCATTGGTCGTGAGAATTTTTTGGTCATGTGGGTTTTGATTGTGAATTTTTTTTTTGGACATGCGATTTTGGTCATGGAAAATTTTTGGACATGCGATTTTGGGTCATGGGAATTTTTTGTCATGTGAGTTTTTTGTTGGCATGGGAAATGATGAGCTAAACTTTTGTGTTGCAGAGCCTCAAGAGTCTAGGCAGTCTCCAAATGTTGAAATATGCATGGGCAACATCATCAATGAAGTAGACTTTGGTACTTTCTTCGAAGCTCTACTAAATCAGGAGACACATGAATACAAAGATCTTTAGTTACTTCTTGCCTTGGCAGAGCGCTTCTGGGACACTACATGTACCTTCCATTTTCCAGGCATTGGGGAGGTAATGTTGACACCTCATGACTTCTCTGTTATCACCGGTCTGAGGTTGGGTGGTGAAAGAATTCTTGTCAATGATTCCCTTAATTCAACTGAACTCAAGAAACTTCTAGGTGTAGTACCTTCTAGAATGAGGAGTAACAACATCCCTTTGTCTTGGCTATGTGAAAATATTCCCCTTTGTGAGAATACGGCAAAAGGTGCTCGTATGTTCATGCTTCTTTTTATTGGGACTTTTTTGTGTCCGGATTTAGGCAATATTGTGAATCTGCACTACTTGGGGAGCTTGAGAAAAATTGAACAAATCTAGAATTATGACTAGGGTGGCATGACCTATGCTACTCTGATGCATTTCATGACCCAACTCTCTAAGCGGACCTTTTCAACCTTGGGTGGGGCTCCATTTGTATGGCAGGTGAGGTTTGAGATTTTTTGGCTACGTGTAGGTTTTGGAAAATTATTCTGGCTATGTATGAATTTTGGAAAGTTATTTTGGCTATATGGTAATGGTGTTGTGAATTTTTCAAGTTTGGATGTATGAGTACTTCGGAGTTGGTCTTGAAATTTGGGAAGAAGTTGCTTGCATTTTTCCTAGATTTCTCCAGTGGTTGCCCAAACATCGTTTGTCTACACCTTCTAGGCGTTCTTTGGAAATTTGGCGCTTGGTGATTGATAATTTGACTACTGATGATGTGAGTTCTTCCTTCTCTTTCTTTTGGAATCTTTGGCACTTGGCTATGGTTCAGTGTCTTCTCATTCTAAGTTCCTTTGTGACTTTTCAGATGGATTTAAATCCTTGGGTTGGATGTGAAGGGTATGTAGAGTGTGAGCAGGTTTTAGAACTGAATGGCCGCGAAGGGTTGTTTGAGTGTGGGCATGGAAGGTATTGGTATCTTGGCGATCGAGTGTTGCCCCAAATTGAACATGAGTATCCTCCTACCACAATTCCAACTCCTCCTTGTCACATGGTTCAATTGGTTGACTTTTTGGCTAATGAAGAAATTGCTCAGGCCCGTAACGGCTATATTGTTGTAGGAGTAGAAGGGAATTATTCTGAATTCATCCGACTTCATCTGCAAGGTTGCTTGGTTGGCAGAACGGTACTTCTCTTCCCTTCTAAAGTAAAATTTTTGATCTTGCAAATTCCTTTTCATATTTCTGCTTGGTAACAATAATTGCATGTTGCATTTCTAGCCTCCATCTTCTAAAGGAGAGGAAGGGGGAGAGGAAGAGGAAGAGATTCCCTTCCCTCACCATGTTGGTGGCTCTTCTAGTTCCTTCATGGAGACTTATTCCCATTTTCCAGCATGGCAATATGATGTGATGAATCCTGATGGAATGTATAGTTCCATGCCTTTGACTAGGCCAGCGCATGTACCAAATGTTCCTTGGGCTGGTACGGTATGTTCTTGAATTTTCAGTTCTTTGTCCTTATTTCTTCTTAGCTTGATGAACAGCTCTTAACCTGGTAGAGTTGTGCTTCAGGTTGATGTGGATCTAGTGGAAGAAAGCATGCGGATGATTGGAGGCTTGCAGTCATTGGCTTGCACTCAATCCTCCCAATATGTGCTCAATGATTCGAACTGGGTATGCCATGTTTCTATCTGAGCATCTCTTGCTTGAACTGTGCTTGATGGTAGAATTAACACTTAATTTTGCTAACTTTTCAAGCACATAGAATGGAAACTGCTAATGCTACCAAAAGAACTTTAGAGGAAAGGATTAGGAGCCTCGAACTTGAAAATCGTCAGTACGATCCTCGCTTTTTCGCCAGTCAAGAAGGAAATACTGAAGGTGGCTCCTCTAGAGGTGGATCAAGGAGATCCTCACGCAGGTAGACTCGGAGTCCTAATGATGTACGACTAGTATATTTCATTTTTCCTACAAAAGAAAAAGAAGTGTTCCTTAGACAATCTTGTATTATTTCCCATGTTTAGCTCTTTGTCCTTGGAGTCACCTTGGATCATGTAGAAGCTTTAACTAATACAAGCTTTAACTAATACATGTAGAAGCTTTAACTAATACAAGTTTAGACTTATCTGGCTTGGCTCTGCCCCTAGTTTAAAATGAATGCATGATTTTTGGAAATCTTGGTTATGATGATTTTTTTTTTTTTGAAAATGAATGAGCCATGGGCGAATGCCCCTAGTTTGGAACATGAATTCATGAGTCTTAAAAAAAAACTTGATTTGATCAATTTTTGAAAACAATGGTGCAAGTAATGATTTTTGAAAACAAGTGAGTTAGACACGTCAAAGTGTCCCAGTTTGACCAAAAAAATCTTTTTGAGTGTCAACCGATTTTAAAAAAAATTGTCCGAGAACACAAAATTGCATGGATGTTCGATGGAGGGGCTGTGTGCTACTTGGCACATGAAGAGTTCCATTCGGCACTTTTGGGGTGTTGTTCGGTACTTTTAGAGTGCTGAATGGCACTGGGCCATGCCACGACGCTCACGCCATGGTGGGCTGACTCCTTACAATTTTCCAATGCATGTTTCACGTTTTCCCGTTTTTGGATAAACATTTGCTTCGTTTGTGATCATGAAACACTCTCCTATTCAGTTACAAACTTTCTGAAACCTATTTCAAACCTAATTAGGAATTGATATAGCTCATATAAATGAATTCTCTTGTGACAATTCTCTGCATAAAGGTTAGGAAAACACAATAATCACAAGCAAAAGTCATCCATGGCTAGCAATCATAATTTTTCTCATTTAACAATTCATGATATCAATAGATGGGTTCGTAGCTTTGATCTCAGTACCAAAACCAATTTTACAACCTACAAACTAGAGGGAATCAAGGTTTTGAGGAATGTCAAAATCAAATGGGATTTTCTTCATGCTGCTGTGAAATTCTGGAATCCCGAAGACCATGTGTTTCGGTTTAACACCGCTGAACTCTGTTCGACAATTGAAGAATTTTCTGCTATCCTGGGCTATGATCCAAGCAAAAAATCTGTAGCGGTTTCATGTGATCCCAGGCATAAGGAATCTTTGCCTGATGCTCTCAGTCTTCCTACTTCTATTACTGATAGTATGATTGAAGGTCATATGGTGAATCTTCATGCAATTATCTCTCGGCTGATTGACAAACGCACCTATGGAGTGACCGATAATATGCAAAAAAACTTCGATTTGGCTTTATGCATGGTGGGAAAACTTTTGCTTTACTCTGGGACTGGATGCTCGAGCCGTAAGTGTTGTGAATCAAATTAAGGATGATGATAATCCCGTTTCTTTGATCTTGGCAGAAACTCTTCTAGGACTGGATGCTGTATTTCATGGTGGAGAAACTCAGAACTTCTTAGGGAGTCCTTTGACTTTGCAGATATGGCTGATGGAGAGTCTGGACATGATTGCCAAACCTTCAATCGGTAATTGTGGGCCTAGCAGTTTTCTTAGTAGGGTTGTAATCAAAACTGAGTGCCAAACTGAGAGTGACTGGGTGAAATTATTAAACAAGAGATTCAGTACCTCAATTCAATGGGACTGTTATTGGTGGAAGTGCCCACCCCCTCTACTGAGGTCTCTAAGATCAGACCACATCTTCCTTGTTAGGTTGCGGAGGGCAACTTTCTACAAGGGAGATAGACTCTTGAGGCAATTCAAATATGAGTACGGAATGCCTTGTGGCAAAAGAAGAACATTCTTCACTCCTGTGGACACAAATCCTACTTCTGTACAGAACATGCTATTGGGATTGGAGATGGCTGACCGAGTGGACCAATCTTTTGTCAATGTTCACTTTCACAGGATGACTACAGAATACTCCAACTGGTTGATAGACAAGATTGTTGATAAGGAGGCTAAGAGGATTGCTATGAGAGAACAGTTTCTCAAAGACAACCGGGAAAGTCCCGATGAAGACAACTATGAATTCAAAAGAAGGAACAATGATGACAAAGTACCTATCACAGGAGAAATTAGTGACCAACAAAAAGAGAAAAGACTGAAGACAAAGTGACCTTATTTTTTGGCTTTGAACATGTTTATTTAGAAGTTGATGTAAAAACTCTTATGCTTAGGAATTATTTAGGATTTGATGGTTAAGGGTTCTGTTTATGGTGTAGGCTTTTGGGATTTGATGTTTTTTATGGTTTGGTTTAGGGTTTGGGTTCTTGAGGTTTGGTTTGGTTTCGGGTTTGATTTAGGGTTTTGTATAATGACATGGTTTAATGGAATGGTTGAATTTTTTGAAAAATTTTGGTTAATGGGCAAATGGTGGTTTTGGGAAATTGTGACCGAACCAATGCATGGTTGCCTACGTACCCCCTTGGCAGAAGGATCAGGTCATCACGTAGTTCGTTTATTTTTTATTTGCCTTAACTTTTGCCTAGGCCGCCTTTTTGGGTTTTCAACCTAGCATGCTCTCTCACTCTTTTTTTTTTTTTTTTTTTTTACTCTCCATTTGCGTAGATTGCCCTTTTGGGTTTTCAACCTACCCTTTCTTTATGGTTTTTTTTTTTTTTAGTCAAACCTAGGAAGGGAAAAAACATAATTTACAACCACTTAAGACGTGGTGCTTTCAGACTACCACTTCAGACGTGATATTCTTTCAATTGATCCATGTTGGTTGGCTCAGTGAAAAGGTTTGCATCAAAGTCCATCAGCCTTACTGCTCCCCCAGAGTATATCTGCTTGATAATGTATGGGCCTGCTTAATTTTGCTTGAACTTCCTGTTTGCATCTTGGATCGGGGCTCAGATTTCCTTCAACACTAAATCCCCCAACTTCAAATCTCTGGTTCTCACTTTCTTGTCGAAAGCATTCCTAAGCCTTCTTTGGTAACCTTGAATATGATACAAGGCTTTGAGTCTTTTTTCATCTAGCATGCACAACTGATCGTATATGCTTTACAACCAATCTGCTTCAGGAATTTCACTTTCCAGTACTGTCCTTAGTGAACGAACACCCATCTCAATGGTAAGGACTGCTTCCATCCTGTACACCAATGAATAAGGAGTGGCTCCTGTGGAAAATCAAATTGATGTTTTATACCCCTAGAGTGCATAGGGCAACTGTAGGTGCCAGTCCTTGTAGTTCTTTGTGCTCTTCTTCAAGATTCGCCCTATATTTTTATTAGCAGTCTCAACTGCTCCATTAGTCTGAGGACGGTAAGGTGAAGACTTATGATGTTGAATGTTGAATTGTCATAGTAGCTTCTCTGTTTCTCCTTTAAAGTGTTGCCCATTGTCAAAGATAATTTCATGTGGTACCTTGTATCTGCAGAGGATATTGGTCTGGATGAATTGAGCAACTTTCTTTGAATTCAAAATCTTGTATGAAGTTGTCAATGGCTACAAGTATGAATTCATGGCCATTGGATGCTGTTAGGTGAATCTTCCCAATAATATCTATCCAGTAATGGTATGGAAAATGGCTAGGGTGATGTCATGGTATGTAATGGCATGGGTGGCATGTGCTTCAGAGCTCCATAGATTTGGCATTGGTGGCATTTTCGAACATGAGCCGCACAGTTGTCTTCCATAGTAGTCCAGTAATAACCTTGTCTCATTATCTTCCTTGACAGCATGTGTGCATTCATATGTGGCCCATAACTTGACTCATGAACCTCTTCAATTATTTGCTGTGCTTCCTTGGCAGTTACACAAAGGAGATGAATTCCATCATATGATCTTCTGTAAAGCCTTTCACCACAAATAATGTAATTAGTAGACAACCTCTGGATGGTTAATTGGTCGTTCTTGTCTGCAGACTTAGGGTAGGTCCCATCCTTGAGATATTGTAGGATGTCTGAATACCATTCACCTTCTGCATTCCTTTCTTCATCCTCTTCTATTGTCATGCAGTAGGATGGTTCTTCCTTTTGTTCGAACACTATCGGTCTAGCTTCATCTTCTTTTGGCCCATCCATCATGGATGTCATGGTTGCTAAAGCATCTGTAATTTGATTCTACATCCTTGGCACATATTGATATTGAATCTTGCTGAATTTTGATGCCCACTTCTAAAGACATTGATGATAAGGCATCAACCTTTCTTCTTTGATCTTCCATTTATTCTGTATCTATGAGATTATTAATGCTGAGTCCCCGTATACCTCCAATTCTCTTACTCCAAGGCCCAGGGCTGCTTGTAAGCCCATGATGCAAGCTTCATATTCCGTGGCATTGTTGGTGGCAGGAAAGTTGAGTCTACCAAAAAATGGAATGTGTGTCCCTTTTGGAGGAATTAAGAGAACTCCAACTCCACTTCCATTTTGATTTGTTGCTCCATCAAAATACATCTTCCACGATTCTACTTCAATCCCTATGATGTCTTCATCTGGAAAGTCTCCTTGGATCTCTTCAGCTTCTTCTGGTGAACAATGGGCTAGGTGATCAGCAATTGCTCTCCCCTTCACAGACTTCTGAGTCACAAACTTAATATCAAATTCTAACAAAAGCAAAACCCATTTAGCAGTCTTTCCATATTGCACAGGTTTTTCCATTAAGTACTTCAAAGGATCCATTCTTGCAATCAACAAAACCTTGTAAGCAAGCATATAATGTATGGGTTTGCGGGTTGCCCATACAAGTGCTACACGTCCTCTCTAATGGTGAATACTTCTCTTCATAAGGCATCATCTTCTTGCTGATGTAGTAGATTGCATTCTCCTTTCTAGTCTCCTCTAGGTATTGAGCAACCAAAGCCCCCATTACTGTATCTGTAGTGGTGAGATACAACAATAATGGCCTTTCAGGAACCGATGGGACAAGTATATGTGGCTTTATCAGATAGTTCTTGATCTTCTCAAAGGCTTTTTGGCATTGCTCATTCCACACTGTAAAGACTTCCTTCTTGAGCAATCGAAAGATTGGTTCACATGTCATAGTGAGTTGGGCTATGAACCTGCTGATGTATTGTATCCTCCCTAGAAATCCTCGGATCTCCTTTTCAGTTCTTGGAGGCTTCATCTCTACAATTGCCTTGATTTTCTCAAGATCAACCTCTATTCCCCTCTGGCTTAACATAAACCCTAACAGTTTTCCAGATCTGACTCTGAAAGTGCACTTCTTTGGATTCAACCGCAGCTCGTAGAACCAAATTCTTTCAAAGAACTTCCTTAAAGCCGATATGTGCCCTTCACGGTCTTTGGACTTCACTATCATATCATCAACATAAACCTCTACTTCTTTGTGAATCAAATCATGCAACAAAGTAGTGGTTGCACGTTGGTAAGTTGCACCAGCAAATTTAAGGCCAAATGGCATGACCTTGTAGCAGTATGTACCCCATGGTGTTATAAATGAGGTTTTCTCCATATCTTCTGAAGCCATCTTTATCTGATTGTATCCTGAAAATCCATCCATAAACGATAACAAAGCATGACCTGCTATGTTGTCAACCAGGACGTCAATGTGAGGCAATGGAAAGTCATCTTTCGGGCTGGCCTTATTCAGATCTCGAAAATCTACACACATTCTGACCTTCCCATCCTTCTTTGGCACCGGAACCACATTAGTTAACCACTCTAGATAGTTGACTACTCTTAGGAATCCCGCATTGTACTATTTCTCTACTTCTTCCTTGATCTTGAGAGTCCACTCTGGCTTCATTCTTCTCAACTTCTACTTGACTGGCTTCATGGTTGGATCTGTTGGAATGCAGTGTTGTACTATATCTGTATCAATCCCAAGCATGTCTTCATATGACTAGGCAAAGACCTCCTTGAACTCTGTTAGCAGTGCCACTAATGCATCCTTCTCTGAAGTGGTTAGGGTATTGCCTACTTGGATCATTTTGGGCTCATCATCAGTTCCCAGGTTAATGGGTTGGGTTTCTTCTTTTATAGGTTCTAGGTATCCATGTTATAATTCCTTATTATTAAGAGTTTCTTTACCAATTTCAGAAATAAAAATATTCAAAGCCAGCAAATAAGCAGAATCAGAAATCATATTAAAAGGGAAAGAGTTTTTAACAGACAATACAGACTCAACAGACTCAATTGGAAAACTATTACAAACAGACTTACAGGAATAGAAACACTAGCAGGAATAGACTCAATAGGATCAAAAACAATGTTCTTGGCAGGAGTGCCTGGCTGCGGTCTTGATCTTCTTGGCAAAAGTGACTGACTTAACGGTCTTGATCTTCCTCACGGAGTCCTCCATGGGGTGGACAGCTCCCTCCCATGCCCAGTTCTTCAAATCGATCGTGGCTTCCATAATGGCAGGTGGCTCCTAGTAAGCTCCTTCTTCCCTCAGCATTAGTACCGAGGGATCTACATCCATATAATCCGTAGTTTCTTCTTCAATCTCCACGTCTATAGGCTTGTCGGTCACAAAAGCATCCAGGCGCTCTATGTTATCCATTCATTCATCAAACAGGTCGTGCTTGCCTCTATCGCCCAAATAGGTGGGTTGAGAGAGATGCTCTGACTCGTCTCCTTCTGTCCTCTCATCATTATGTTCAGCATTCTCAAGTGTCATGATTCTGAGACTATGGACCATCAGCTTTTGGTCTAGAGCGACCAACTTGGCATCTATGTCATCCTCCTCTTCAGTATGTGAGGTTGGTGAACTTGGTTCTGAATCATAATACGACCCCAATTCTGGAACTTCTCTTTCATGCTTGTCATACCTAGGGCTAGACCTTGAACTAACATTAGTGATATCACTCCAATCTGAAAGGTACCCATAGAGATACTCATCATGATACATTTGATTGGCTTTTGCATTCTCCTCTCTTGCATTCTCTAACACATTTATCAGCCTGTATTGATCACTATCAGTGTCATTCCACCTGTTAGCTTTGGCATCGTCTTCTATGTCTTCATCATAATAGTCGACATCACTGTCATATTCCTTACATAATAGGTCTGCATCTTTATCTTCTCTATCACTAGGGGGTTCACCCCAATCATTACCACTGTACGGGCTATCATAACTTCTACTGCTGTTATCATCACTATCGATGCTGCTATCATCATCATCAGGTCCACTATTATTGCTGCTGTTGTCACTACTACTATCACTCTTGTGTTCACTTCCACCTTCATCATCACTAGGGGCTATTCCCCCTTCCTCATTTTCATCATTGGCTCTTAGTTCATACGGGCTTTTTAATGTATTCTGGCAGGCCTCCCAATATTCCTCTTCTTCTATGTTGCAAATAGGATCTCCAAGGAATGTAGTCATAGCATCAGGATCCATGTAATCACCCCAATCAGTAGGAACCCAAGTTGCGTCTTCTTTCTTCAATCCTGGAACTCTGTTATGGCAATCAAGTAGTATCTCAAATCTAGGTACCATTGTCTTTGTCACAATATAAAATCTCAGTTCAGGGAATCCCCAATAATGTTGAGTTTCTCCAGTTTTGACAAACTTTTCATTCAATGTAGGAGTATAGGGCTTCAGAGGTTTTGGAGGACAAGGAAGTCCTTTTGCTTTAGCTTTGGCTCGATCCATTTTCACCACTTCCATCTCTAACAAATCATCATCAATAGGCTTATAGCCTAACCCGAAAGGTGGGGTGGCAGTAGGAATCATCAGGTCCTGAACAGTCGACTTTGTTCTCCCTAAATTCATCCTCGGAAGGTAGTTCATTCTCCTCATCATTGCTACCACATTGTTGTTACCATAAAGAGCAAAGTCCATTGGGATCTTCTCCACTTCTTCTTCTCTCTTTCCAAAACTAGGCCTCTCAATCTCAAAGCCAAGCAAGGTTAATGGCTCTTTCTCAGAGTCAATACCATAAATAGGTTTAGGCATAGTCAAAGTGTCCCCATGATGGTCACAATAGCTGCTTCATGTGGAAACTGAACCTTTTGAAACAGGGAAAAAGGTACGGCTTCTGTGTCATGAATCCATGGTCGCCCAAAGAGCATATTAAAGCATGAGGCTATATTAAGGACTTGAAAATCCACTTTCTTGGCCATCAGTTCGATGGTAAGCTCTAATGTTATGGTTCCCAAGACTTCTCTTCTACTGTTGTCATATGCCCTCACATGTTGATCAGTAGGCACAAAGTCTTCAATACCAAGGCCTAAGCAACTAGCAATCTTCAAAGGACATTCATTTAAAGCACTTCCATCATCTATCAAAACCATCGGTATCCTCTTCCCCATGGAATCTACAGTGCTTACCCAATCATAGTATTCAGATCCTGAGAGGTTGTGGTTGTAAGGGCTTGAATTTGGTTGAGAAGGTCTACCAAATTTTGTCGGTGTTTGTATGAGGCCATGAGTAAACCCCATAAGGATATGTTGGCTTGTGTTTTCTATAATTGCTTAAGGACTTCATCTTCTTCGGTAGGTGTTTGTTGGGTGGATCTGTTCAAAGCTTCCACTGAGTTTTCAGTCTCTAAATGCGGGGGTTTGAAATGTCTCCCCCCTTGTGATATGGGCAATTTTGGCTGGATCATGAGGATTGGTGTCTTGGGGTTTGAAGTGTCTCCCCCTATTTGTGGATGTTAGGTAGTTTGATTGGGGTTCGAAGTGTCTCCCCCCATTTGTGGATGTTCGGTAATTCTCAGGTTCTGGTATTTCATTCCATATGTCATATCTTGTGGTAGTAGTAGATGTCCTATCCATTAATTCTTCCCATATCATCATGAAGCATTCGGGTAGGTCATAGATCAAGTTGGATGGGTCTTCCTTGTTTTCTTCTTCAGTCATCAAGCAATTATTCCTTGGTCCTTTCCCAAAATTGTGATTGGGCAAGGGGTTATTAGTGATGCTAGGCCTTTTAAGCAGCGCAATCACCTTGTTATCTATTAGGTCTTGAATCACATGACGAAGGGTAAAACAACTAAAAGCTCGAAAATGTGTTAAAACACAAGAGCTGTTTAGACCCCCAAATTAAAAATTACGGCTCGATTGATTTTACTCTAACTTATACTAAGTGCGGAATAGAGTAAATTCGAGCAGATAAACAATATAACTACTCTAAGCCATATTCAATAAAACACAGCAGTAAAATGAAAGCTAAAAGAGTAGGGAAGAAGAATGCAAACACAAGATAACACGTCAATGTGTTATCGAAGAGGAAACCGAAGTAGTCGGCGTAAAACCTCTCCGCTGCCCTCCAAGCGGTAAATCGATCCACTAGACAATCAGTTGGGATACACGAGTAGCAAGAGACCCTCCAAGCCTAATCTACCCAATGCACCTAAGCTCTCCAAGCTCCTACTCCAACAAGGTTTCTCGGAACCGTGTCTTGTCTAGCTCTCCGGATCCCGCAATACGCCCAATTGCATCCGCCAAAGCTTGGCTTCTTCCAATGCTTCCCAGCAACACCAAAACCTCACTTGACACTCTGAAAGGGTGTGGTAAGTGTTTGAGCTATCAACCTCTCAAGGGTATAAAAATGGAGAGGTAGGAGTTGAGGAAAAACCACAATGGATTGTGTAAAGAAATGTGGGTATAACACTTTCTAACTCTCAAGGGTTGTGGCTAAGGTTTTCTCTCAGAAGCACTTCTCAACATCTATAGGTAATATGGGTATATATAGTGTGGGTACAGATAGTGTGTATCAGATATGACAGATTGGCAAAACAAAATGTTTCGCGGGTATCTCATGGGAAGGCCTTACCCGCGAGACACTCGCGAAAACTAGCTGTCTACATCTTGTCCTGACTCTTCGCATTCCAGTCATGTGCTGGGCACATACTTCACTTCGCAGGAAGCCTACTCGCGAGCTACTCGCGAAAACTGCTTTAGTCTTCAATTGCCTTGAGTCTTCACACTCTCTCTCTCACATACAACCCTTACAAATAAATCCTACGTAAAATACAAGGTACATAAGATTGAACAAAATTACAATCAAATTTGGCACGGAATTAAAGCCAACATAAAATAGTTGTAAATTACAACTTTACAACAACGGTCAGTATCGTGACCAGGGCCTTGGTGGTAAATACACCTCTTATTCAAATCAAATCTTGAGGGCAAAGGGTTTGGAATTGGTCTTGGGTCTAAGGGTTTCAGTAACCCTTTTGCTTTTAACTTGTCAAACACTTGGCTCATGGGCATGTACAACTCATGAAATTTCCTCTTAGGTCTGGGTACTTATGGTACTTGCACAGGTCCAATGGGTGCAATTAGTTGATAAGGATCATTTTTATGGATGTTGGAAATTTCTGCAGCCTTAAAATTAGATCCTACATTCTTTTTAAACCTTGGTGGGTCATCAGTCTTTATAGTTCCATTGTTTATTACATCCTCAATTTGTGTTCCTGCAGCAGTTAAAACTTTAAAGTTAGGAAAGTATTGTGCAAACAAATATTTGTGGTATACAGGCAATAAATTCTTTACAACCATGGCTAACTGTTCCTCCTCACTCGGCCTACTCATCATATGTGTTGCCTTGGCTCTCCAATTGGTAATGAAAGTAGAGAAGGGTTCTTTCGTTTCTTGCTTGGTGGTCTCGAGGTCTCTCCTTGTGATGTCCACTTCTATATTGTACTTGTATTGCTTGTGGAACTCTCCGCAGAGTCCTCCCAATTTCTTGCTCTTGCATCATCCAGATTGAGGAACCACCTAAGAGCGGCTCTGGTCAGTGTGTTTTGGAACATCTGAGCAAGTACTTCTTCAGTCGCGCCTAAGGGCTGCATAGCCCTCATATACATCTTCAGATGGGACTTCAGGAAGCCGGCCCCGTCAATTTGTCCAAGGTTGGCATTTTGAACTTGGGTGGCAGCCTCACATTAGGGAAAAGTGCGAGGGTATCGTAGTCCATAAGTTCCTCCATCTTACGGGCTCTTCTAATCATCTCCTCCATTTTATCCATCCTCTCGTTGATCTTCTTCTCACTCTCTACGGCTGGTGGATCATGATCACTCTTGTCCTCCTCTTGATTACTCTTCGAATTCTGAAACTGTTGCATCATACGGTTCATATCTTCCCTCAGCTAAATCTAACTAGCTACCATGGTGTTGAGTAGCTCTTGGGTGTTCATGGGTTCCTCTATGTTTGGGTGTTCTCCCTCTTCCGCCATACTATTAGGAGCTTTAAACTTCTTATGGCTCGAACTGTCTTGGAGGTCAAAGATGGGGTTGTGATGTTGCAACAATGGATTTTCTTCTATGCTTAAAGGCTTCAATATTGTGATGGGAGTGACAAGCTTGGAGCTGGAGCTACTAGTTTGAATTTCGGGCTTTGGTTCTCTTTGTAGCCTTCCTTCAGATCTTAACCAGACTCTCCCCTAATGATAGGCTTGGTTAGGTTAATCAAAGCTAAAACCCCATACACATCCATCAATCAACCAAAATAAACACACACAACATGCAATGCCATTTTAACCGGGACCGACCTAAGGGTAGGTTCTAAGTCATTACATTGTAAGGTGAGTTTGTTGTTTCATTGTTTCCTATAGCTAGGATGTTACACCTCCCAACTTGTAATGTAATGAACATTGCGTTGGTCCAAACGGCGTGGTCTATCCTTTACAGTCAACAGGAAATGATCCAGTGACTTTAGGTTATGAGTTGGTGAGTTTGCCACTGGGTACCCGAATCTATTGAAGACCGGTGATCCATGGTTACTACCACCACAAGTTGTTGAAAGAGGTGCATACATATTTGTTTGGATGGCACACACTATGATAGTTAGGGAAAGCTTTTAACAAACAATACATACAACAAAATATCATATAACATTTCAACAAACATAAATAAACAAAAAAGAATATCATGCAAAACAAGGGTACATATTTGGTCACTTAAGTCTAATACGAAGCTTAGCCCTTGACATCCCCAGTGGAGTCGCCACTGTGAGAGATCGGGAAAATTGCCTCTAAAAAAAGATAGATTTTTGGAGTGCTTTTTAGGGCACCTCTCTTTTTGGGTAAGTGGTGTGGAGTCACTACTTATTTTTTTATAAAAAAATAAGAAAAAATAAATACATGACTGAATTTTTCTCTTCATTGATTGAATAAAAAATTACATAATTGAAAAATTACATAGCTTTGGGTCCTAGTTACAAACTACCAAATAATTACATGGCCTTTTGTCCTAGTTACATTCCACCCAAAATAAAATAAAGACAAGGCTAGATCTACTTATCCAAAGACCTAAATCCAGAGGCTACGTTACAAAATGGGAAGGTGTTAGGCACCCATTCCACCCAGACAAAGTCTGGTCTTCTAGACTCTTGTGACCTGTGTACCTTTTTATGCATGTCATGAATGATATGTTGAACATGTGAATCAAAAATTAAATAACATAAGTTTATCTATGAATGAAGTCTCTTTTTTTGAAAAAGAATCAGATCTGTTTTGGTTGGTAAAAAAAATTGATTTTGATGTGTCAAAATACCAAATCTGTTTTGTAGTATGAAGAAAAAAGTGGTTTTTGGAGATAAAAATTCAAATCTGTGTTTATTACATAAAATAAAGTCTTTTGATTTGAAAAGTATCAGATATGTTTTTTAAGAACTAAAAAAAATTGATTTTTTTTTTTTTTTGGTTTGTAAAAGATCAGATATGTTTTATGATAATAAAAAAGATGGTTTTTTTATAACAGAAAAATCAGATCTGTTTTTATTTTGTAAAAGGATGGAAAAGATTTTTTAAGAAGAGAGTTTCACTCATAATTTAAATTTATGCAACATGAATTAAATAAAACAAACACAATCATGTTTAATCTTTTTCTTTATTTCAAAATCTACATATGTTAAAGAAAAATCAAATCTGTATCTAAGTAAGATACAAATCAGTTTTTAACTTCAAAAAATTCAGAACTGCATCTAATAAAGACGTAGATCTATTTTAGTTTGAAGAAAAACTCAGCTCTACATCTAATGAAGATGCAGATCTATTTTTTTATTAAGAAAAATTCAGATCTATGTCTAATAAAGATGCAGATCTATTTTTATTTTAAGAAAAAGAATTGTTCACATGCAGATTATTGGAATTAAGAAAGAGATTTTAACAATTACATAAAAAAACAATCATGCTTTAAACAAAACAATGATGAACCATTCATGTTATGGATAAAAACATTCATTAACGTAAAAAGAAGCATAAAAAAGGATAGTGTGACTGAAAACAACCTCTTGCATGAGCACTCCTTGTTCTTGAAAGGGTGTTTTAGGGTTCAAAGAAACTTATTCAGTTATCTTTGAAACCTAAAAACCCTAATTTTTGCAGCAAATCTCAGAGAGGATTAGCAAATATCAGCAATTTGAGAGCCTCAAAATGTATGCCTCTCAGAGTGTAAAAAAAAAGGTGCTAAATTATGAGATTCAGTCTCTATACATAGAGCCCAGAAGACTCTAAAAAATAGGCACGGATGATTAGGATGCGAATCTGGACATATCCTTCCGTGAAAAGATTGAAAAGGGTGTGCTTTATCGTCACCCGAAGGAAGTTGGGCCAAAGCCTAAAAGAAGGAAATTCAGCCCTTTTAAAGTGCCGAATGGTGCTCTTGGATGCCGAACACACTTTCGTGTTCGGGTGCATTTTGGACTCTCCTTCTAGGGTTTTTTTATCTGGTCTTCACACCTAGACGTGTTTTCATCCTTAGTCTATGATTTTTATCTCTTTCTTGGATAATTCAGGCTTTTTCAGGAATAATTATCTTGTAGATAAATACCCTAAAATAAATCTTGATAAAATTCAAATTATCCACAATTTTATTGTTATCCAATCATCCATTTTATTCCTATGCATGCATCCCCATTTTAAACACTAATTATCAACCAATCACGGAATTATTTAATTAATTTTAATTGTTTAACCAATCAGAATTAATTTAAATTAATCGTGTGTGGTCGACCCTACCTAGACACAATGTATGCTGACCGTGCAGACTTGATCATACGATATCTTTCAATCCGATGGTCCGATTTGGAAACCGAATATACCATTACGACCATTAGAATCTCAAGATCATTTTTATGATATGCAATGAATGAGTTAATGCATGTAATGCCAGAACAAATTGATGCATGTAATGCAGTCATGATTTTTCAGGTACATGAATGATCATTCAAGTCATTCCCCTAGATCAAATCATAAGTGCAAAATCGAGTGTCTACAAGAATTTGGAAATTTGTTCTCTTGAGAGTTAATTTCTGTTGGGAGCAAACAAAGTGAGTGTTTGGGGCTTAGAAAAAAAATTTGGTCACTTGAGAATTTGTGAAATTTGTCTTTCAAAGATATCAACCAGTGGAGCTTGATAATCTTGAGCAATTTTCCTTCTTAATCCAAGAGAAAATATTATCAGAGCTAAATGCATGCTTTCTGATGGAAATATGCATGTATGCAGCGAAAAATTAACGGATCTACTTTATTCGCAATAGATAACATGTGCTATGTAAGTTTCAGAATTTAAGAACAAGAGAGTGTACCTTGATGCAATGAAATTCAAAACCAAATATCAGAAGTTCATGAGAACACTTTTACCTTCACTCCAATTCCACTTGATGCCCAAGATGTGTGGTTTCTCAATCAGTTATATGTGTATGTTCAAGAAGAGAATGAAAAAGTGTCCAACACTCACATACATACCATTTCATGTACTTACCAAAATCTGTATATTTCTCTCCTTATAACTGATTATCTAATTGGTCTAGCCTTTTGGGCCTTTCTAATTGGGCTTTAGTGTGTGGCTTGGAGTGGGACCAAAAGGGGACAAATAAGACACTAGCTCCAATGGGCCTTGGGCTTTTCTGTCAACTCTTGACAAGTCCAAAGTTACCATTAATTATATTTAATACCACTATATAAATATAATTGCACTCTAAGCCTTATTAATAAATTATATCCCAAGACTTTATTGTACATGCAACCCCTTCATAAAATATTCATAGTAACACAAAGTCATGAATGAAGACTGCCACTTTGTAAATTACTACATCTTAATCCTTGAGTACTTGATTTAATTCTTTAAGTTATTCATCATATATTTATGTAATCCAATTTCATAAATATATACTTTAGTAACTATTTACTAAAGTAGTTAGGCCTAACATTCTGAATAACAAACCCATTAAACTTATCTCAAGGGAATATTTTGTATCTCCATTAAGAGACTATGAATTCTATCTTGAGAATATATGTTCCATCAATACTAAATGTGGCTGCCCAACATACTGAGGTTTTAACCGTTACTTTAGATCTCACTCCTGATATATCAAAGCAACCTACACTTCATGATCAGGTCCATTATTCTCTCAAGATTAATAGTTCATGTAAATATAAGTCGTGAGATTTATTATTCAATTGACAGTCGTTAGGAGAATAATAACTCTCACTGCGGTCCAGTTCAATATGTCTTAACTCTTAAAACATATCAACATATTAACTAGAAATCACCACTTCCATGATCAAGACAAACCATCTTAGTTGAAATGTTATAGTCTTTGCAGATGAAACGCCCAATTTCATCAATGACAACGAACTAAATTCTGAGTTTACAAAGAACTTGTGATTTATATCTTCCATGACTTTTCACATAAATCACATACTATGCATCTCATGGACTATATGATAATGTCCGAATATTCATGTTACCATTATTTCAGATTATAATAAAACAACTTTATTAATTACAATATTAAGTCATACATCATGTTATACATAATGTCATACATAATATCATAGATAGCATCATACAATAGGATTTAAGGGCACTAATCCTAACAATCTCCCACTTGCCCTAAAGACTATTGTGCACTAATCTAACTCCCATTCCCTCCAAATGTGACTCGAAAGTCCTTTGAGGCAAGGCTTTGGTAAAGGGGTCTGCTAGATTATTTGCACTTTCAATCTTTGCGACCACCACATCTCCACAAGCAATAATATCTCTAATGATGTGGTACTTTCTCTCAATGTGCTTTCCTTTCTTGTGATTCCTTGGATCTTTTGATTGTGCAACTGCTCCACTATTGTCGCAAAACAAAGTAATGGGAACTTGCTCAATTCTCACTACAACAAGGTCAGAAAGGAATTTCTTGAGCCATACAGCTTCTTTTGCTGCTTCACAAGCAGCAACATATTCTGCTTCCATGGTGGAGTCCACAATACAAGATTGCTTGACTCTCCTCCATGTTATAGCTCCACCTCCCAAGATGAAAACACATCCTAATGTGGACTTTCTAAAATCTAGATCCGATTGAAAGTCTGAATCTGTATAACCAATGGGAATTAAATCCTCACTACGGTAAACAAGCATATAATCTCTCGTTCTCCGTAGATACTTGAGAATATGCTTTACAGCTTGGCTATGTTGTGGTCCTGGATTTGATTGATATCAGCTGACCATGCCAACTGAATAACAGAGATCTGGTCTAGTATAAAGCATGACATACATGAGACTTCCTACTGCAGAAGCATAAGAAACTTGTCTCATCATATCTACTTTCTCTTGAGTCTTAGGCCTTTGGTCATCAGATAGAGGAACTCCATGTCTGAAAGGAAGTAATCCTTTCTTGGAGTTTTGCATGCTAAACCGTTCTAGAACCTTATCTATATATCCATCTTGTGATAAGCCTAACATCTTATTCTTGTGATCTCGCCAAAGCTTGATCCCTAGAATAAAGTTAGCCTCACCCAAGTCTGATAGTTTTTAGACCCCTTAAAATCACAATTGTATGAACCTAGTTAATTAGCCAAGTGATTACTTAGTCCAAATTTCAAATCTAGGTTAACACAAATATATCATATCAATATATAGCAGCGGAAAATAAAAAATACAACGATATAATAACCCAAGAAAACCAAACCGGTAAAAAACTTGAGGAGGATTTAACCTAGCTATCCTAAAGGTAAAAAGCAAATCTACTAGAAAGAATCGAAGTTTTACAATAGCGACTTAGACCCCTAACATCCTATTGCTACCCACCAATAGAAACTTACTAACACGACTACATGCAAGCTCCGAGACCACGGACTCCTTCTTTCTTTGGCCTTTGCAAAACACAAACACCCACGTTTGTGACTTTGAGATCCCACTCAAAGGTTTAGCAACACAAACTCTCCTGTTTGTGACTCCAAGACCACCCTTAAAGGTTTAGATCATCAACACCTTTGATGACTAGAGAAGGCAGCAACTTCTACAACACCGAATCTTGAGATTCTTCAAGAAATAACACCGGTAGAAGACATAAGAGAGCTTTTAGGTACAAAACCCTAGATCTACAAAAGAGGCACAAGATGCACTCTAATCTCTCTAAAAAACTCTCAAAAACCCCACCTAGGGTTAGCTTATAATGTCCTTTAAATACTGGAAAAACGGCTCGCGATTTGGACTTCAAACGGATAAGTTATGGCCTTTTTACGTTTGCCGATATTGCTGATATGCGATTTTCGATCAATCGAAAATCACTAGCATCAATCGAACCAACCAGCTTGTAACTCATTTGTTTTTATCCCGAACTTGAGTTTTTTGTCTTGGGCTTCAATGTAGACCATTCTAAACTAATGAGACTTAGTTTTTGTCATGTTTTGTCATGGTTCGCCAACATTACAAACTCAAAACCTAACAAAGTCCTTCATATCAAATTGGCTTGACAACCAAACCTTTACTGATGACATTACCCCTACATCATTTCCAATGAGTAGAATATCATCAACATAAAGCACTAGGAACATTATCACTTTATCTTGATGTCTTTTGTACACACATGGTTCATCAAGATTTTGTTCCAAACCAAATGACTTAATTGCTTGATCAAATCTGATGTTCCATGACCTAGATGCTTGCTTAAGTCCATAAATGGACCTTTTCAACTTGCATACCATATGCTCTTGGTTCTTTGCTATGAAACCTTCCAATTGCATCATATAGATTTCCTCTTCAAGATTGCCATTAAGAAATGCAGTCTTGACATCCATTTGCCAAATCTCATAATCATAATGAGCAGTAATGGATAAGAGAATTCTGATAGATTTAAGCATTACTACTGGTGAAAAGGTTTCCTCATAATCAATACCATCTTTTTTAGTATACCCTTTCGCCACTAGCCTTACTTTAAAAGTTTCAACCTTTCCATCTATCCCTCTCTTCCTCTTGTAAACCCATTTGCAACCAACAGGTTTGATGCCGTTAGGCGCCTTTACAAGATCCCAAACTTGATTGGAATACATGGAATCTAATTCAGATTTCATAGCTTTGACCCAATAATGTGCAACTATATCATTCATTTCCTCTTCATAAGTGTAGGGATCCGATTCAGCCTCTTTTGAGATAGCTTCATAAGTTTCTTCCAAACCTATGAATCTTATAGGAGGCTGAACAATTCTCCTACTATGACGAGGCACCTGTGTACTAGACATCTCATGAGTAGTATCTTGTGGTGTATCTAATACAGCCACATCATCCCTAGTTTCATCCATTAGTTGTTCAATTACAGGTTCATTCATTTCAGCCAATACAACTCTACTTATAGGAATATAATCATTCATATAGTCATTTTCTAAGAATTTTGCATTTGTGCTAACAAACACTTTATTATCTTTATGACTATAGAACAAACCCCCAACAGTTCCCTTTGGATACCCTACAAAGAAAACCACTTCTGTTTTAGGTTGTAACTTGTCAGACTTTCCTTTTAACACATGTGCTGGACAACCCCAAATATGGAGATGTCTCATACTAGGCTTGCGCTCATTCCACAACTCCACAAGTGTTTTAGGAACAGACTTCAAAGGTACTAAATTCAGAAGATACATTGCAATATTCAAGGCATATCCCCTAAAAGAAATTGGTAGAGTTGAATAACTCATCATGGACCTAATCATATCTAAAAGAGTCCTATTCCTTCTTTCCGCTACACCATTTTGTTGTGGAGTTCCAGGTGCAGTCAATTGGGATACAATCCCATTTTCAGTTAAGTAATCCTTAAAATCCCCAAGAAAGTATTCGCCACCACGATCAGATCGAATGGCCTTTATGCGTTTGCCTAATTGATTCTCAACTTCAGCCCTAAACTCTTTGAACTTTTCAAAGGGTTCGGACTTCCATTTCATTAGGTACACATAACCAAATCTAGAATAATCATCGGTAAAAATGATGAAATACTCATAGCCACCTCTTGCCTGGATTGACATAGGACCACATACATCTGAATGTATTAGTTCTAGCAAATCTTGCGCTTTTCTACCTTTTTCATTAAAAGGTCGTTTGGTCATTTTACCTTCCAAACATGATTCACAAATTGGAAATTCATCAAAGTCCATGGGCTCTAAGAGTCCATCTTTGATCAGTCTTTGAATCCTATTTGAATTAATATAACCTAAACGCAAGTGCCAAAGATATACATCACTAGTAGAAGGAAATTTTCTCTTTAATGATTTTACATGAGAGTTATTATCTAATTCAGAATTATATAATTCATGCTTATCAGGAGTTAAAATATACAGACCATCAACAATATTGCCAGAATAGATAAACACTTTACCCTTCTTTATTACAACATTGCCTTTAAGGATAACACAATATCCATGTTTACCCAAATAAGTTGCAGAAATTAAATTCCTACGAACATTAGGTACATATAGACAGTCTTCCAATACAAAAACTCTTGACTCAAAACATAAATTAAAAACACCAACAGCTACAACTGGAATCCTACTCCCATCAGCCAAAGTAAGAAACAATTCTCCTTCATTAAGTTTTCTGGTCTCTTGCAACCCCTGCAAAGAATTGCAGATATGATTAGTACAACCTGAATCCACACACCAGGAATCCGTGGGATTTTGTACCAAACATATTTCAAGGAGGAATGAACTATTCATACCCTTAGTATTGGCAGCCTTGAACTTTGGACAATTCCTCTTCCAATGTCCTTTCTCACCACAATGGAAACATTTTCCTTTGAGCTTCTTTCCTTTGTCAGCAACCCCTAAGGCAATTTGTTTACCCACTTACTTGGTGAAGTCCTTCTTCTTCTTCTTACCTTTGCCTTTCGACTTAGGTTGAGAAGTAGAAGCTTCAGCCATATTAGCATCAACATTAGAAGTACCAAGGATGCCTTCCACCGCTACCAATTCATTCATTAATTCAGACAATGTATAAATCTTTTTGTTCATATTATAATTGAGTTTGAATTCCTTGAATGATTCTGGTAGTGACTAAGGTATCATATCCACTTGGGATTTTCCATCAATGTCGGCACCTAAAACTTCCAATGTATTCAGATTAGAGATCATTGTAAGACAATGCTCCCTAACTGAACTGCCTTCAGCCATTTTGGTATTATAAATTTGCCTCATGGTTTCTTACTTTGCAGAACGGCCTTACTTACCAAACATCTCCTTCAGACTTAGCATAATGTCTGAACCTAGTTCTACATCCTGCATTTGATGCTGTATAACATTTAAGATAGATGCTAGGATGTAGCACTTGGCCATTTCATTAGATTTCTGCCAACGATCATATCGCTGTTTTTCCTTAGGAGGAGCATCTAATGAAGGAAAGCTAAGACATGATTTAGTAAGCACATATTTGTGCTCTTCAGCAGTGAGAACTATGTCCAAATTCTTTTTCCAGTCAACATAGTTGGATCCAGTCAGTTTGTTTTGATTAAGAATAGTAACAAGTGGGCTAAATGATGCCATGTTCAAATCTGAAAACAATAAACATGAATATAATTAGTAAACTGGACATTATCAATTTAGCATATGAACATATAGTATGGAACCTTAATAAAACCATAATATAATATACGCAATGGCAACCCAATCCCATATTCAATATCCCTCAGCATAGAGTGAATATTAAATACTATGATTGATTGAGAATTATTCTCATTATTAGTGCTATCATGATAACTCTTATCAAACACTAATAATATGCCGTTATTCATTTGGCCTCTAAATAATAATGGTAAGAACTCAGGATAGAGGATACTATAGTATTTAGTCTAGTGTATACCATTGTCTAGAATCATGTGTAGTACCATGATACAAAACACCCTCCACATGGAATGCAAAGTTCGAAGCTAAGACAAGGTGTTTGATCAAACCACTATAAACCAAGTAATTCAATCCAGTAGTACCATGAAATAAATTCTCTCCACGTGGAATGCTAAGCTCGAAGCAAAGACAAAATATATATTTCACACTACTATGAACCAACAATGGAGGCCGTGAGATCCAACCCTTGTATCTCTCTCCCACTAGATGTTTTAGTATAAAGGTTTTTGATTATTAAACATGCATAATCTAATTACACATAGCCTTTCACTTTATATATGTGAAAACACTTAGAAAAATTCAAAAATTTTCTAGGCTCGACAGCTTCCCAACAGCTGGTCAATCGATCAAGAAAGAATCTTGCTATCTCGACAGCTGATTGATAGCTGGTCGATCGATCGAGAAATCTTCTGCTTTCTCGATCGATTCTTGATAGCTTCTCGATCGATTCTTGATAGCTTCTCGATCGATCGAGCTTCGCGAATTTTGATTTTTCAAAATTTTTCTAAGGCAGTTTTTAACGACTTTTCTTTAACAAACAACCATCATATGAACATAATAGACAGAGATTGATATCAAAACTAAATTCCATTGATGTTATAGCCTTAAACTTCAATTTAACATACTTAAATTCAAATTTAAACAACATCATAACATCAATATCAATTTTTATCAAATCATAGTTTCAACAACCATGCAGAATATTAAATACAAGTATAATCTTCTAGCATTACGAAACTATTATTTCTAATTCCGAAACTCACAAAACATGTCATACAGATTGGAATTGAAGACCGCTCTGATACCATTTGATGGAAATATACATGTACGCAGCAAAAAATTAACGGATCTACTTCATTCGCAAGAGATAACATGTGCTATGTAAGTTTCAGAATTTAAGAACAAGAAAGTGTACCTTGATGCGATGAAACTCAAAACCAAAGATCAGAAGTTCTTGAGAACACTTTTAATCTTCACTCCAATTCCACTTGATGCCCAAGATGTGTGGTCTCTCAATCAGTTATATGTGTATGTTCAAGAAGAGAATGAAAAAGTATCCAACACTCACATACATACCATTTCATGTGATAGAAATATGCATGTGCGCAACGAAAAATTAACGGATCTACTTCATTCGCAATTGATAACATGCACTATGTAAATTTCAAAATACAAGAACAAGAGAGTGTACCTTGGTGTGATGAATTTCAAAATCGAAGATTCCAAGTTCTTGAGAACACTTTTAATCTTCACTCCAATTCCACTAACGCCCAAGATGTGTGGTCTCTCAATCAGTTATATGAAATGTTCAAGAGAGAAATCAAGAGTGTCCAACACTCACATACACCACTTCATGTAGGTTGTTTTATCTAAAATTATGTATGTTTCTCTCCTTATAACTGATTATCTAATTGGGCTAGCATTTTGGGCCTTTCCAATTGGGCTCTAGTATATGGCTTAGAGTGGGACCAAAAGGGACCAATAAGACACTAGCTCCAATGGGCCTTGGGCTTTTCTGTCAACTCTTGACAAGTCCAAAGTTACCATTAACTATATTTAATACCACTATATAAATATAGTTGCACTCTAGGCCTTATCTATAAATTATATCCCAAGACTTTATCATATATGCAACCCCTTCATAAAATATTCGTAGTAACACAAAGTCATGAATGTAGACTGCCACTTTGTAAATTACTACATCTTAATCCTTGAGTACCCGGTTTAATCCTTTTAAGTTATTCATTATATATTTATGAAATCCAATTCCATAAATATATACTTTAGTAATTTCTTACCAAAGTGGTTAGGTCTAACTCTCTGAATAACAAACCTATTAAACTTATCTCAAGGAAATATTTTGTATCTCCGTCAAGAGACTATGAATTTCATCTTGAGAATATATGTTCCATCAACACTAAATGTGCCTGCCCAACATACTGAGGTTTTGACCGTTACTTTAGATCTCACTCCTGGATTTTGACTTGCAATAGCAGAATTAGATTCTCTGCTCTTGTGTTTGGTAGTCATACTGGCGTCTTTAGTTGCTTAGTTGTTGTAAAGCAAGTTGATTCTTTTTTTATTTTTTTATTCCTTGGAAAGTAAATGCAGAACTCATGCACCCACATGAGATTGAACCTCTGAACTGTTGTTGTTGTTGTTGTGACATTTCTGTGAATGTTCTATTATTTTAAGCATTGCTACTGGTGAAAAGGTTTCCTCATAATCAATACCTTCCTTTTGTGTATACCCTTTCGCCACTAGCCTTGCTTTAAAGGTTTCAACCTTTTCATCTATCCCTCTTTTCCTCTTATAAACCCATTTGCAACCAACAGGTTTAATGCCGTTAGGCGCCTCTACAAGATCCCAAACTTGATTGGAATACATAGAATTTAATTCAGATTTCATAGCTTTGACCCAATGATGTGCATCTATATCATTCATTGCTTCGTCATAAGTGTAAGGATCCGATTCAGCCTCTTCTGAGATAACTTCATAAGTTTCTCCTAAACCTATGAATCTTATAGGAGGCCGAACAATTCTCCCACTACGACGAGGCACCTGTGTACTAGATATCTCATTAGGAGTATCTTGTGGTGTATCTAATACAACCACATCATCCCTAGTTTCATCCATTGGTTGTTCATTTACAGGTTCATTCATTTCAGCCAAAACAACTTTACTTCTAGGATTAAAATTATTCACATAATCATCTTCCAAAAATTTGGCATGGATACTAACAAACACTTTGTTATCCTTATGATTATAGAATAAATAACCCTTAGTTTCCTTTGAATACCCTAAAAACATGCATACTTCCATTTTAGCTTCCTACTTATCAGACTTCCCTTTCAACACATGTGCTGGACATCCCCAAATGTGAAGATATTTCATACTAGGCTTGCGCCCACTCCACAATTCCATGGGTGTGTTAGGAATAGATTTTGATGGAACTAAATTTAAAATATGCATTGCAGTTTTTAGTGCATATCCCCAAAAAGAAACAGGAAAAGTTGAATAACTCATCATGGACCTAACCATTTCTAAAAGAGTCCTATTCCTTCTTTCCGCTACACCATTTTGTTAGGGAGTTCCAGGTGCAGTTAATTGGGATACAATCCCATTTTGAGTTAAGTAATCCTTAAAATCCCCAAGAAGGTATTCGCCACCTCGATCAGATCGAATGGCCTTTATGTGTTTACCTAATTGCTTCTCAACTTCAGCCCTAAACTCTTTGAACTTTTCAAAGGTTTCGGACTTCCGTCTCATTAGGTACACATAATCATATCTTGAGTAATCATCGGTAAAAGTGATGAAGTACTCATTGATGGTTTTTAGACCCCTTAAAACACAATTGGATTAACTTAGTTAATTAGCCAAGTTGTTAGTTAGTCCAAATTCCAAGTCTAGGTTATCACAATCAAACAATCATATCATGCAAAGTAGCGGAAATATAAATAAGACAATGATATGATCACCCAAGAAAGCTAACCAGTAAAAACCTGGGGAGGATTTAACCTAACTATCCTCAAGGTAAACCTGAATCCACTATCTTGAAAGAATCGAAGTTCATACAATAAGACTTACAAACTCCCTGTTTGACTTCTTATTGCTACCCACCAGTAGAACTTACTGACACGACCACGTGCAAGCTCTGAGATCACGGACTCCTTCTTTCTTGGATTCACCACCAGATACAAGCACCCACACTTGTTTTTCTTTAGGCTTCAATGGCAGCAACTGAGTTGATCATCAAGGTGTAGATAACATTTCCTCCTTGAAAACCCTAAGCTTTGTGTAAAGGAAAGCTCCTCTAGATCTCACAAGAGATTTACACAAAACAGCAATATGAGCAACAATACAACTCTCAAGCAACCAAGACTTTAGAGAGGTTTGGGTACAAAACCCTAAAACCAAAAGAGGCACAAGAGGCACTCTAATCTCTCTCTCTTCAATCTCAAAAACGTGGCTTAGGGTTTCCTTTATATAGTGGGAGAAGTAGATCTAAAACCCTAATCTTTAATGGGCTTAAGCTGCTGTTTGGGCCGACTTAAAATTTTGCAGATACGATTTTCGATTGATCGAGCCTGTTCTTCGATGGATTGAACCAGGCAGAATATGAAGTCTTCTTCCTGCAGCTTGTATGTTCTTGAATCTTGACTTCAATCACCTTGAGCATTGTCTAATAAAACCTATAGACTCTAAGATCTATATCTAGACAAGTTTGTGTTCACGATTTGCCAATTATTCTAAACATTTAGAACCTAACAAACTCCCCATTTGGTAACTCGTGACAAAACTTTCATACAAAATGAAATGCTCAAGTACAAGAACAACCCAATACAATAAAATGCCCATTACAACAAATTCAACCTAACTACTATCCATCAGTTGCAAGTGTAGACAGCAGCTCAATTGAATCAACCTGTATATTTCCTGAAACACTAAACAAAATGCATAAACGCATGTGTGACAGAAAAATAGTAAAACAACAAATATGCAAACTAACTCTCCCCCTAAGTTAGATACAACAAAAAAATGTTCAACTCCCCCTAAACAGAACTGTTCTCCCTTCCTCTTCCCAACCAGCACCACCACCACCTTTTAGTTCTCTGTATGAACATAAACACCCTTGCTAACGATGACAGGGATCAATACACTCGTCAACGTTGACAGGGATCAATACACTCATTTCTTATTCCCAAAAGGTTCGCCAGAAGCTCCTTGTGACCTTGTGGAATTTAAATCATCCTCGGCAGATTTCTTTGGGGTTTGCCCTTGCTTGCTTTGGCCTCCCTGGGGTTATTACAGCAACAAGGAAAAAAACAAACAAACAAACAATAAGGTTTAGCTTCAAAGGGTATGTGGAAAAATATGTTTTGCAAGCATAAAGGTGCAGGAAAAAAAAAAATTACTCCCGTAAAATTATATTTCTATTTTTTTTATACGAATATTTGAGAATGAAGTTACGTACTTTTTGCACCAAGTGCACTATTTGTTTCACCATTTGATGAATGTAAAGAGAATAAGTCTACTTAATCCAAGTTTCCGTTTAATTAGCCATTAACATCTTTTGTGACAGGTACATCACAAATTAATGCCCTTCATTATAAGGTATACGAGGGTTATAACCTGCCATCCAACTATGAAGACATTAATTCCTTTTTTTCCTGTTAAAAGTTCATCAATTTGTATTATATTTGATTAGTTGTTGATTCCAATTCCAATATATCAATAATAAGGGCAAAAAAATTTATTTCACAGTAACAGTACCTAAAAATCCAGGGCCCTCTGTCCTAAAACCATTATGGACAAAGATTAGAGACCCAGATAATTAGCTCTCTCCCTAGCCAACAATCTACAAAAATACACTGAAGCTGGATGCATAAAATCATAAAAAAAATTGTTTTTCAATTGCTTGTGCTCAAAACATGTGTTGTTGGAGGTTTTTATTCTCCTTATTATATTCAATTATTCTCATAGAAACCTGAGTCTCAAGACTCTCAGCACTTAAATGTTGCTTAATTTATGTCATCTTCTTCACATTGGGCAAAGCTTAAATTTATTTTACTAAGCTAATAGATATGAAAGAAAATAATGGAAAATATATCAAAATTGATAAAGAAAAAGGTTCACTTACTGCTCCCTTATGGCCTGTTAACCTCCGAATTGATGGAGCTCGTGCCATTGATGAAGCAGCTGCAGCTGCAGCCACACGGATTCTGCAAAAAAGAATTCATTACAAGATCCATTGTCATTTTATTCTTCATTTTGGCAATACCGTACATTACTGCTCTTTTTTCTTTTCTTTTTTTGGCTTCGAACCGTACATTACTGCTATTAAATCTTTATCATTAATCCAACCTTTTATGCACATCAACATATTCATCTGTCTCATCCACAATTTCCTCCTGCATAAATTGACGAAATCGTCACCATTAATCAACTGGCAACTGGAAAGACATGCAAACTGAAAGGAATATATAAATAAGGGGTTGCACTTTACCTGCAGAAGTTCTTCAAACACATCTTCCAGAGTGATGATACCAATAACTTCACCATCTTCAATATCCTCTGACAAATGAGATATGCCATTAGTTGCAGTGTCATTACGCCTAAAAGATGGTGGCCTCCTCATATTGGTAGGCATTGAAGCCCTGTCAACCTCAACAACAACACTGTCTGACTTTTCATCCTGCTTTAACAAAGGAGTAGTCAGTTGAGAGTCCTCGCCACAAACTTTGTTCTCTTCAGATTTTTCTCCATCAATTGTTGGAGGAAGAGTCTTGCCTTTTCCCTTAGACTTCACCACAGCTGCCATATGACTGCTTCCCTTTTGGAACTCATTCAATATATCATACAGAGGCATATCTGCTGGAACCCTAAGGACACATCCCACACATCAACAATTCATATCCATAATTCCAAAAAAAAGAGAGAATAAGCACATCTTTAAGTATATACACATACCGTGGAATTCTGCGGATTGATACAGCACTGACAGGGGTCTCTGTTTCAGGTCGTACGGTGAGTAAACTCTTCACCTAATCCCAAAGGGAAAAGAAAAAAGTGAGAGAAATAACCAGTTATAAATCAGCAAACATCTAAACCAGTACTATAATTCAAAAGTTTGTCAAAAGCTTAAAGTCCAACCCACCAGAAGAAGTCCAATTACATTCTTTGGATTCCCAGAATAGACAGGAACTCGACTATGACCCCGAGCAAGAATTTTCCCCATTGCTTCCCTGGGTTATTAAAATTATGAAAAGAAAAAACAAATATAAACAAAGGATAGATTGAATACTAGTATTCTAGAACTTCTACTAAGAATAGACAAACTCATGTAATGGTGATGACCATGCAAAGCTTTATCACAAGATAAATGGAAAGTTTAACAAAAATAACAGAAACAAATTGTAGCCAAATGCACTCACATATGTTAAGACCATGCACTCACATATGTTAAGACCATAACAGATTGATTGGAATGACATAGAAGCATATACGAATGCAAAACTTAGTTAAGATATGCTTTGCATAACTAAAGTTTTAAACCAACATAAAATAATTTGAGTTAGAATCATACTCATTTATCACAAATTTTTTTTTTAAAATTCTTTATCAGATAGCAAAACAAGATTCCCATAAAAATAAATGTTGAATCACACATATTTTTTGAAGCAGGAAATTGATTATAAAATAATGGATTTAATTCTTGGAAGAATGTGAAAACAGAAATTTTAAAGTGTAACTCTTGGTATCTTGATGAGGAAGTTGGATCAAGAAGAAGAAAAAAATGATAATAATAATGGCATCAAAACTTAGTCGGGTGTAGAACTTACCAGTCCAACTTCGAATTGACATCCAAGGAAAAGGTCGACTCAATAGGTGTCATAGCCTCCTCAGCAGTCTGATTGAAAATAATAATGACAACATGAAGAGTGACTTTGAGATACTAACTCCAGCTAATATCAAGGATCTAAATTTAGATAAGGCATTATATAGAAACATCATACTATAGTGACCACTTACAAAAACTCAAAATTTTAGCTTTTCCACCAAGTCACAAAGTCAAAGGTAGTTGGTCAGTTTGAATCAAGAGAAGGGAATTTACAGATGCAAATTTAAAAATAAATCTACATAAGAAGCAAGGTACTCTTAACCATCAGGAAGTTCTGCAAATGCACAATGACAAGCAAAACAATAAATAAACTAGCACACCAGTTTAAGTAACATTGTTTACCTTTTCAGTTAAATCTAGGGCTCCGCTAATAATGGTTGTCTCATCATGTGTAAGCTCCCCTCCCTTGCCAGCCTAAGCATAACAAGAATAACAAGCTATTACTCCTTGAAACATTTGAATAGTTTTAACAAGTGATAATTGCAGTAGTTTATGCATATAAACTCCAACGGCTTTACCTCCTGGCTGTGGATGGAGACAAGGGCTTTAAGCTGCGCCCGCCTAAATAATGCTTCATTATGTCCCAGAACCCAGTCCAGAATCTGGAACACATATATTTCTAGTGTTAAGGGCTAAATATATATCAACAGAACCAGAAATACAAAAAGGAGAAGATGTGTTTAGCCATAATATCAGTAAAGGAGTGCTTTGATATTGTATGGAATCTTATATATATTCTCCACTAATACTCTATTTTAGGAAGTATATACAAATGAATAAAATGATACTAAAGCTTCATTCCACAACTCAATTTTACATATAAGAAAGATACAGGGGAAATAAGAAGACACTGCCTACAAGAGAGGTTTTTGAGAACAACTTTTTCAAGGTGTAGAGGAAAGAATAATAAAAATAAGGAATGGAAACCTTCTTGGGAACCACCTCAAGTGTGCAACAAGAACTATGTAAATCTCTTATTCACAAAACATTCAAAAATTTGACTTAGATTTTACCTTTCCAATGGGATAAGCTATTGGATAGCAAATTATCATTAAAAATCTCACAAGCCATACGAAATTGGCCCCTACAGCAAGCCCGTATCTTGTGCATATTGCTTGTGGAATGACCTGACAAATGAAATGATAACAGGATAATCATCAATCAAATGTAGTTGCTTCAAAAATATAAGCTAAACCAACAAAATCATGAAAGCGAGTAAAAGCAACATACCTCCCCAAAAGCAAGAACGAAAGTTACAGAGAGAAGAATTGCGACATACTGATTGAAAAGTTTATCCAAGTATATAGGAAGGGCCTGCAGATTGCAAATACCAAACCCAATAATAACTGTTAATTAAAACTAAGCATACTCTAACAAGGACTACAAACTCAATATAACAAAATTTTAAGGATAACAATACTAAGTGTAAGTTTGAATTAGGTTTTTTTTTGGAAAATTTTATCTAAATATAACCATACTTTTGCCAACTTTTAGCCAATAAGCAAATAAACTTTCTGAAAAAGAACTAATCAAAATGCATGCTAAAGGGATATTCTACTATTCTCTGCACAACTTTTCCGAATTCACAAAGGGCTCAGGTTTCAAATCATCCACCAAACTCCAAAGCCACTTTAAAGAACACAACCATTTGTTTTTTTAACCCAATTACTTCAATAGGCACAAGTACACAACACCACCAAAGCCTTTTGCTATTCACTTTAAAAATCTTTTACCTTTTTCTAATGCAGTTTTCTAAATAGGCACACACCCTTAATTCAATAGTTACAACGGGGGAATTTGAACCCTGGACATCTCTATTGGAAACACCAGCCAATTGAGAGCTACAAACATAGGAAGCACGGACAATTCATTTAGGGTTCTGTACCCGTTTCATGTTATAATTTTTTACAAATTGCTCGTGTCATACCCGGGCCATGCTTTCTAGCTACAAACTCTTAGCTTATATAAAATTCTAAATTTCCTCATTAGAATCAAATACCCATTAATTTTCACAAATGTGCACAAATATATCTCACTACATAGCTATCACATTTAACACTTGAATCAAATTAATCATTTGAGAGAGACAGTTCTAATTCAAACTAAATTATCAGAAAATATTGATTCCACTAAATAAAGAAAAACAAACCTCCATGGAAACCGCATTACACAAAAGCAAAGTGACAAGCAGCTGGTGTTGCTTTTGAACCACTGGAAGTATAGCAGCTACAACAACAACAACAACAACAACAACAAAATCACACAAATTCAAAATTCAAATAACAATGAAAAACCGAAACGAAGTGAAATTGGTAAATATCGGAATGAATCGGACCTGCTTGTTTCTTTTCGGTAATGGTGCCGCTACGCTGGAGGATCTCCAAATCGACGAGGCCGAGGGACATGAGGCCGAGAGTGAGCCCGGACATGATTCCGGCGAAGAGGACAAGGAAGCAAGAGATCCCGGCGTAGATGAACCACCACGCCGTTCCGAACGATATGCCGCCAAGCCCCGCCGAGTCCGACTCCAGGTTCCGAGTCAGCATCCGAGTCGCAATCACGGCATTGATCAGGTGCATCGCGGCTCTATCTCTGTCTGTCTGAAGTACAAGAAGTAGTGGTTGTTGGTGTTTGATTTGTTGGACAAGAAGAGAGAATTTTAAAACAGTTTGGAAATTAATGAAGTTTTATTAGTACTTGGGGGAGATGGAGATTATTGAGAATGGCTTCTGTCCAGTGGCCAGTGGCAACTGGACACGTGTCCTATCCTATCCTATCGTGTCTATAGGCAACTGGCCATTGGACACAAGCTCCCTCCAAGATTATTAATGGTCAATGGTCTTTTCTTTCTTTCAATTACACGTGAATTAGGGAGATTTAGGGCCCGCTGGGTGGATAAGTCTAGGGCCATATAATACTGAGTTTATGGATAAGTGATAGTTATCTCCTCACAATCTTTTACGTTTCTAGTAGAAAAGTTGTGGAATAATTTGTGGTCTTAGAACTACTCCCTATTGGGGTAGAGATTTCTAATATCTTTGTTTAAAATGATATGAAAATTGTGGTTTAAAAAGTGTTATGAGAACACGTGTTTACAGTATTTATAAAGCAAAAAATGTGTTTGGTATCATGTTTCAAATAACATATTTTGTAAAAAAAACATAATTGTGTATTTTGTATATGTGTGTTATTTTAAGCTGACAAGTACGGCAAAAATATTATTATTTTATTTGAAGAGAGAGAAAGTTCCATTGTGTGGTCTAATCAGGTGGGAGTGACAGTTTTTAACACATTTACAAAAGTGTCCGGTAGGAATATTTCTCTAAATTCAATGTTCAAACACCCTAAAATGAGAAATATAACTCAAATACTCCTAAAAGAAATTCCCTACCAAATGGTTTTTTTTTTTTTTTTTTTTTTTTTGCCAAAGTTTTCAGTATTTAAACACTAAAAAACTGTTGTTTAAACTTCCTTATCAAACAGCCCTAATGTTACCATGTTTCAAATAACATGTTTTAGTGTATGAAAAAACATGATTAGTTTTTTTTTTTTTAAAGCTAATCAAGTGGGCCTCATAGTTTTCAACATATTTACAAAAGTGTCATTGAGCAGTGTTTGAAAACTGAAAACTAGTAAGAGAAGTTTTTTAAATTTAGTGTTTAGGGCCTGTTTGGTATGTGATTCCAAACAATAGTTTTCAGTGTTTAAACACTGAAAATTGTGGTTCTAAAAAAAAAAAAAAAAAAAAAAAATCACATTTAGTAATGGTGTTTTTTAAGAGTGTTTGAATTACGTTGCTCATTTTTTGATGTTTAATCGGGAGACTTGTATTTGTACTTATCCTCTCTACTCTCCATGGTCAATCAAATGTACGGTCTAAATTAAACACTACCTTAAACTCTAGTTTAGTTTTACTTTAGTTAATTCTTGTAGTTTATTTATTCGCAATTAAATGAGTTGGCATAATCTAGATGATGTATACTCTCCACTTCACCTTGAAATTGAGAGAATCATTGTCCGAAGAGCAGGCGGTTGTAGTTTTGCCAAGAATCAACATGTACCGTGGATTGTATGTTTATATTGAACGCATATGCATCCATAATTATTTTTTGGTTAGACCCAGATAATTATTTTTTGGTTAATCTACAAATTCACTTTGTATGTGTGTGTATGTGAGGAGGGTAGTTTCGTAACAAAGGATAGATAAGATAATCATCAGCTCCACCGGCATTCAGAGAGGGAAACCGCCCTCAATATGCCACAACCTTTCTGAGAGCAAAACCTCATTCTTAAACTAATGAGAGTACAAATTCACATTAAATTATGGCTACTTTATATATATAGTTGTGGGGTACGTATTCCCAATTATGAAAATTTACAATCATTTAAATTGCACCAATATTTGGAATTAAAATATACTTTTGGCTCTTTAAGTATGGAGTCATTTTTATTTGATCATTTACATTTCAAAACTTTCTTTTTATTTTTAATCATTTATGATTAATTCTGGTTTCATGTTCGCCATATTATTTCTGTTAAGAATTTGACACCCATATTATGTTTTTATGCCTACAACATCGAACTTCCTACATTCCAAGACATTTTAGAGATAGTGTTTTATGAAATAGTTAAACATGAAGGGTATTCGATAGTCAAATTACTAATAAAAATGGACAACATGACTAATATGAAAGTGAAATCAAATATGAACAAACAAAATGAAAAAATTGAAAAGTAAAGGGAAAAATGAAAACAATCACAAACTTTAAGAACCACATGTATACTTTAGTTAAAACTTGGATATATGCATCACCTGGTGGGGGAAGTTAATGGTGAAGTTAAAAATAGCTAAAATTGGACATACGCCACGCAAGTGTGTCAACTGTGAACAATTTGATAATCCTAGGAGCTATGAACAAGGTGGGAAAATGGTTTTACACACAAAAGAAATCAAACTAGAGCTGTTGATTAAAGTTGGCGATATGCATCATTTTTTTTTTTTAATGATGATGTGACTTGCACCGTGACTGTTTAAATTTAACAATCAATTAAACAATGGGGGTGCAATTGGAATGATAACTACAAGTTTTCAAGATTTTTGGTGTAAAATGCATATATCCCCCAATTTAGAGGGTGACTATGCAATTTACCGTTTCTCTTTCTTTCTTTTTTAATTAATTTATTTTCTTTTCCTTTTTTAATTCTTGGTCGGTGAGACATCGAAATCATGATCTAGAATTTTTTTTTTTTTTTTTTTTTTGAGGTGAGATCATGATGATCATGATCTTTTTTGCAATATGCAATATATTCATTTTCGACAGGTACGATAATCTTTTGTGCTCAGAAGTCAGAATATAAAACATGGAAATTAATTTGATTCGTCGACAAAAGATTATGCTATCAAGAAAGAAAAATATAAAAAGGTTGTGTGCATTCAACCATTCACATGCTGTAATATATTTTATACAGACCACTTGGTGTATATAATATATTTTACTATTTTTTTTAGTGTATATAATATATATTATATTTTTTTCTCAAAAAAAAAAAAAAAAATATATATATATATATAATCCATCCTTCACAAAAATATTATATATGTATATATCACCAATTTTGTTATCAACCCAACTTATTTCACAATTTATTGAAATAATAACAGTCCTAAGTGATCACAATCAATCACTACCATTAACTCAACTTTTATTTTTTATCACTCACAACATGCCACTTGGTTTTGACCGTTACTTTAGATCTCACTCCTGATATATCAAAGCAACTTACACTTCATGATCAGGTCCATTATTCTCTCAGGATTAAGAGTTCATGTAAATATAAGTCGTGAGATTTATTATTCAATTGACAGTCGTTAGGAGAATAATAAATCTCACTGCGGTCCAGTTCAATATGTCTTAACTTTTAAAACATATCAGCATATCAACTAGAAGTCACCACTTCCATGATCAAGACAAACCATCTTAGTTGAAATGTTATAGTCTTCGCAGATGAAACGCTCAATTTCATCACCGACTACGAACTAAATTCTGAGTTTACAAAGAACTTGTGGTTTATATCTTCTGTGACTTTTCACATAAATCACATACTATGCAACTCATGGACTATATGATAATGTCCGAATATTCATGTTACCATTATTTCAAATTATAATAAAACAACTTTATTAATTACAACATTAAGTCATACATCATGTTATACATAATATCATACATGATATCATAGATAACATCATACAATAGGATTTAAGGGCACTAATCCTAACACTTTCAATCAGCAAGACTTCAAGGAGGGCTTTATTCAAAGGTTGTAATGTAGGCCGGGTTCAAGTTATTGAAAGGCCGGCTTTATTCAAAAACCCTTATGATTTTTCCCCAAATATGCAATACTTTAAATTCAAGCATTGGAAGATTAATTCACATCTTCCATCATTGACTCTTGTGCTAAAATCCTTGTCATGTTCATCATCTTCTCATCGGTCTTCATTGATTCCTTTCATTTGGTCTTGATTTTTTTTAGCTTAACAACTTCCTCCTTTTGGTCTTCTTAGCATACTATCTTATGGTCAAATTAAACCGCCCTTTTGGGTTTTCAGCCTAGCAGGCTCTTTTTTTTTTTTTTTTTTTTGCTCTAATTTGTAATTTTTTCTTTGCTCTAATTTTTGCCTAGACTGCCATTTCAGGTTTTCAGCTTAGATGACTTTTTTTGTTTTTTTGAATTTTTTTTTTTGGAATTTTATTGGCTTTCACTCAACTGCATTTTTTTCTTTCAATTTGACCGACTTTCATCTTTCTTGGATGATTTTGCATTTCTCCCTGATACCCTCTTATCCTTTCTAATGCACTTTCATTTTTCTTTGATAGGCCAAAAATGTATTGACCCCTTGTGATAAATTAACCAATTAATTAGCCAAGTTAATTAATTAATTCAATTAACATGCAATAACGCGTGGTAGCACAAACAAATCATCAAATAACTAAATGCAGCGAAAATTAAATTTAACATGGTGATTTGTTTATGAATGGGGAAAACCTCCAATGCAAAAACCCCACTGGGTGAATTTAAGGTCACCACTCCCAAGAATCCACTATTATCAAAACAAGCAGTTACAAGTAAAGGAATCCCAGTACCTTATACCAACCTACAGTTGAACTCTTACCCCAATATCCAACAATCTCTCATTTCAATGCACAGCTCCCAGTACGTAACTAACCAATTGATGCACAGATCCAAGTACGTGACTAACCCACCAACTTGAGAAGGATGTTGGCTGCAAAGTTGTTCAGTTCACCCACACGATGAAGATCAAGAAGCTCCTTAGTTACAAAACCCTACGGTGTACAAACCCAGCAGCTTCTTCAAGAGAAAGATGAACTAGGGCAAATGTCTCCGATCACAATATGCTTGAATAAAACCTTTGCATCAAGTTGCATCAAGTGTGACGGCCCTTAAAATAATCCTTATATATGTTTAGGGTTGTGAGAAAAGAAAGCCTAAACACATACACATGGATATGCGTGAAATCAAATCTAAAAAACTTATTTTTGTAATTCTCAATAGATATAGCTGTCGAGCTTATCTGTCGAGCTTCACATTTTAAACCTCGATAGATACATCTGTCGAGCTATCTATTGAGCTTTAAAATACAGCACTTCTTCACTTGATTCTTGAACACATTTGCATGGCTTCAATACTTGGACTTGAACTTCTTGTTCCTTGAAATATTAAACACATCCTAGATCTACCCAATTATAAGTAAAGTACGTTTTGTAAAAGGATTAGCCAATTCTAAATGACATATGTTCTTAACATGATTCACATATGTCCTAACAACCTCCCCCTTTGGCAATCCGTGACAAAACCACAACAAAAAAATGAACATATGAGAGAAGTCATAAATCACTCAACTTATACTTACTTGTTGAATACAATAAAATCTATCCTAACACAAACTCTTGAAAAACTTTGCAAAAAGAGAGTTCATGGCATGAAAGACTTTGACAACCTGTATTTCTGAAACACTTTAAACAAAACTCATCACGGCATCTTAGTGTGAAACAGAAATAAAAGATCGCATACAATAAATAAGAAGCATGAGCATAAAGAGAGAAAAGAAACAACACATGAAGTGATAGGTGAAAGAATGTAATAACAACCCCAATATATATATCAATAATGAGTACAAGGTTTGCTATCACAATGTAAGAACAATGTATCTAGAAAGTAAATTAAAGAAAAAAAATACATAAGTCCACACTACATCCCTCAAAAGATAAACACTCTCCCTAACAAAAATGTCCTATACTAACTCTCCCCCTAACTACATGACTACTCTCATACCCAAAACTACTCCCCCTTTTGTCACGAATGGCAAAGGGTAAGTCACTGAGAGGCAGTCATCTCATCATCACAAGAAGAGCTAGCATCCTCATCAGTAGTAGCATCAACATCACTACCGGAGTCACCATCGTCGTCCTCATCCTCAGAAGCCTCTAGAAAAGGAGAAGGAGACTCTATGAAGCCACCAAGGCAAGCCTGTCATCATGTAATATGACCGACACGGGTGTTCACCTGATACAACTCAATAGTAAGTGTATCAAGGCGAGCGTCCATGCGCTGAAGCTGCACCATGATCGCCTTGAGAGTCACACCACCCACAGAAGAAGAAGAAGTGGATGTGGATGGAGCGGAAGAAGCCGGAGAAGTCGCCGTCTCGGTCCATGGCCGCTCCGGTCGAAGTTGGGCCTCGCTCAATCTAACGGTCACCGCGCTAATGGCATACGTCACAGTGAAGTGAGGAGACACGGGATAAGAGATAGACGCGTGGTGAAGAATCCGCGTGATAGTAGAAGGGAAAATAAGCTTATCACGGATCGTTGTATCCTTATAGACATCTATAAGGAAGAGTATGAAGTGAGAAGGAAAGTCAATAGTAAGTCCCTCAAGTAGGGATAGTAAAAATCGAGCACAAGGCTCAGTAATCGAATTATAGTAAGACAAGGGATGTAAAACAAATGTCATCGCCATATTCAGGAACCTCGGACCTTTGGCAAAGCCCGAGCAAAGGGTGTTTTGACGTTCACCTGATACAACTCAGTAGTGAGTGTATCAAGGCGAGCATCCAATCCTACCAGCACACAAGATTTCAACATAGAAAACACACATCTATAATGTATGAAACATTGTGAAAATGCAAATGTGATGCAATGCATGAGCATATGGGATCATTTAAACAAAACCCAACCCAAAAATTTCACAAAAATTTCATCAATTTTCAAAAACCCCAAAATTTTTCAAAAACCCCAAAAGTTAGGTTAGAATGAATGAAATGCATGATTTATGAGAGAAAAGAGATCATACCAGAGGGAAAAAGCAAGGATTAGGCCGAAATCCAAGTGGGGAAGATAAAGAGTTTGAGTGAGAGGTGTTTGGGAGAGAGAGAGAGAGAAGTTTTTCTATTGAGAGAAATCAGAGAGAAATGTCGCGCTGAGGCTATATATTGAAATCACGAAGCTCAATGGATCGAGAGGTGTTGAGAGCTGTCGAGCACTAATTCTCGACGAATTTATCTGTCAAGGTGCTATCGAGAGCTGTCCACAACAAAGAGACCCCGATGGATCGAACTGTTATCGAGCAGACAGAATGTTTCTCGATGGATTAAGAATCTGTCGAGAAGCTATCGAGACAAATTCTTAAAAGCTTCGATGGATCGAGATTATGTTAACTTCTGTCAAGAAAGGAAGATCAAAGATCTCGATAGATAGCCTAGCTGTCGAGAGGTGTCGAGAAGCTATCGAGATGTGCAAAAGCAGTTTTTCAAAGAAGAGAAAAACACAGAAATGAATGCAATTAAGCATGCTACTCAACCAAATATCCAAACAACATTTTAAACTCTCAAAAACATCTCTCAGCAAAAAAAAAATTAAAAAAATTCAAGGATAAAGATCCAAAACACACACACACACACACAATAAGTCTAACCAATTTTATATTTCATAAACAAGTCAAGATAGTTTAGTGAGCATACATTAACACATGTATTCCTTGTTGTTAGGATATATGTGTTTCACTTGTTAAGAACATATATCATTCTTTTATGTAATTGGCTTATCCTTTGACAAAACGCACTTTACTTGTATTTGGGTAGATTTAGGATGTATTTAAATACTTCAAGAAACCATGTTTCAAGATCAAGTGTTGAAGCCTTCAAGTCTGTTCAAGAAAACAAGCTAAAAGTGCAGAGTTACTAAAACTCAACAGCTAGCATGTGTCGAGGTTTAAAGAAGCTGTTTCAGCCCCGTGGCTCGACAGCTAGCTCGACAGATGCTCGACAGATTTTATCTGTCGAGGTTTATGAAAACAGAATTTCTTATCTGTTTTTCTTGGGATCCGTGAATGTGTCTTTGGGCCTTCTTTTCTCCTAACCCTAGACATATAAAAGGATTGTTTTAAGGGCCGTCAAAGTTACACAAGTTGCACAAGCATTGAGCAAACTCTATTCAAGCAATTTGTAACCGGAGACGAAGTTCTTGCCCTAGTTCATCTCTTTCTCTTGAAGAAGTTGCTGTGTATGTACACCGTAGGGTTTTGTAACCAAGCATCTTCTTGATCTTCATCGTGTGGATGAACTGAAGAACTTTGCAGCCAACAACCTTCATAGTTGGTGATTAAAGTCGCGTACTAGGATCCGCGCATTGGTTAGTCACGTACTTGGGAGCCGTGCATCAAAATGGGAAATTGTCACTACAGAACAAGTCTAATTGGGTATTGGGTTAAGGGTTAAACTGTAGGTTGGTAAGGTACTTGAGATTCCTTTACTTGTAACCGCTTGTTGTGATAATAGTGGAGTTTCGGGAGTGGTGACCTAAAAATCACCCGGTGGGGTTTTTGCCATTAGGTTTTCCCCATTCGTAAACAAATCACTGTGTTAATTTATTTTCCGCTGCATATTTAGTTTATGGTGATTTTTTTGTGCTACCACGCGCTTTGCATGTTAATTTGATTAATTAATAAACTTGGTTAATTAATTAATTAATTAATCACAATGGGTCAATACGTTTGTGACCTATCAAGTGGTATCAGAGCAGGCACACTCTAATTAGGTTTTAATCTTTGCTGTGTGATTCATTGACCCCCGTTGTCATGGATACTCTTGATTGCTTTAATTTGCATGATCTTGTGTTGAATGATAATGATGATATTCAAGATGCCTATTGCAAGCTTTATAATTTTTGTATAAAATCTCTTAAATGTTCTACAAAATTAAAAGCAAATTTTAAAAAGGTCAAACTTGAAAGAGATGATTTGATTGCAAAATTGGTTGAAGCCAATAATTTAAAATCAAATTTCATCTTAGGTGGAAAAAATTAAAAGTTTGGAATAGCAACTAGTTGAATTTAAAACTGAAGTTGAAAAATTAACTAGTGCCAAACTTGTTGTTAAGCCTAACTCAAAAGAAAAAGATTTTTATATTCCCCCATTTAAAAGGATAATGAAGAGTTGAAGGCTAATATTGCTAGGATAGACAAAGGTAAACAATCTAATGTTAACGCTAAAGTTTCTAAACCTATGTCTAAAACTCCTCCTAGGTTGAATGAAAAATCTGAATTTGTCCCTATTTGTCATCATTGTCATATTATTGGTCATATTAGGCCAAATTGTCTTATGTTGAGGTCTCTGTCAACCTCTAAGGTTAGACCTCATTCTAGGAAGCATAATAGTTCGAAAACTACTCATGTTTGTCACCATTGTGGTGTTTCTGGACACATTCGACCTAATTGCTTTAAGTTGTATCCTCATGAGCAATTGTCCAAACGGTCACAGGTTTCCTCTCAATGACCTACACCTTTGTTTGGAGAGTTATTAAAAGTCTTGAGCTTTTTAACTCAATTTTAGGAGAATTTTAATTCTTCTATGTCCTTTAGTAGACATACTAGGACACGTGTTTTTTCATCTTCACGGCCAAAGACTCGTGCTGTATGGGTGAGAATAGAGCCTAAGACTTAATTTTCTTTTTTGTTTGTCCTCTACTTTAATTCTTTCTATCTAAAGTAGGACTCTCATTGCTTGATTTCTTATCTGCTTTTGAAATCATGCTTTCATGCATCTGCATCTTTCTATCATGTCTTCATGCATCTACATCTTTCTTTTATGCTTTCATGTTGTTTGTCTGTTTTTGTTTGGTTGTTTAGTTTTTTTTTTTTTTTTTTTTTTTTTTTTTTCAAAATAAAAATAAAAAAGAAAAAAATCATAAAAATACAAAACAGTATGTTTGTGTACATTGGTACTTGTGTACCTTGGATGGCCATTGAAACAAAGTTTTTCTAAACTTTGTATCACTTGTAGCTTAGATGAGCATCTCTAACTAAGCAAGTGAGCTTTGTGGCTCTTGTTTGTAATGAGTAAGATTAAGTTATCTCTTGTACTTAACACTCGTATCACTCTTTTTGACAGGTAGGACTAGAAAATCCTAAGAGAAAGACATAAATAACCATCTCACCACTGTTGCCTGCCAATCATAATATGACACCTGTATGCTTCAGCATAGCAAAATGCAGTGTCAATGACATTTATGTGTTTCGGCATAGCAAAATTGGAATGTCAAATGCTAAACATAATTGGGTATTTCTTTTCTATCTCTTATATACCCATGCATGATTTGCTAAAATAAATATATGCAAAGAAAATGAAAAGCAAAAAGATCAAAAATGCTTTAAATATGATTGCAAGCGTGTATTTTAGGAGATGTGGGAGTTATAGGATGTACCTTGGAGGTGATAGTCCCCATCAAATAGTTATGATTGTGTGTGAGTTAAAGTGATTTTCTCATATCTCAGATTGTCATAACATGTATACACTCATGCAATCTTGCGATGTTTTTCACACACAACACGCAATATTCTTTGCTACTCTTGATACATGTGCAGGTACAATGTGATTTGGCCATCACAAGGTTTTACATGTGTTAATGTATGCTCATTAAACTATCTTGACTTGTTTTTTTTTTTTTTTATAAAATCAGTTAGACTTGTTTAGTGTGTGTGTGTGTGTGTGTGTTTGGGATCCATGAGTTTAAAATCTTTGTTGAGAGATGATTTTGAGAGGTCTATATGGTGTTTGGATCATTGGTTGAGTTGCATGATGGATTGCATTCATGTCTGTGTTTTTCACTTCTCGAAAAATTGTTTTTTTTCTTTTTTTAAAAAAAGCTAGCTCGACACCTCCTCTATACCTTGCTGTCTGTCGACCTTCTTCAGCTTTTTCTTATCACAATCCCGACAGTTTCTCGACACCTGGTGGATCAAACGAGAAATCTCTTGGACCCTCGATAGCTTCTCGACAGCTGGTGGATCGATCGAGCTTCTGTTCTTGTATCTTTACTATGTTCCTCGACACCTTCTCGATACTTGTATCTGTCGAATACCATTTTCTCGACACCTTCCTCTACAGATGTCTTGATACCTCTCGACACCTCTATTTGTCGAGAATTACTGAGGATCTATATATTTGTTCTTCGCGATCTGGTTCTCATTTCTTCGATCTGTCCGCACATGTTCATCTCCCAAACACTCTCTCTCTCTCACTCCAAATCTCTTCCCAATGTTTTTTTCAAGCTTTTTCAAGTTTTCCTTCACTTGGTAAGATTCTAATCACCTTCATTTTCATGCATTTCATGTTTTGAAACCTAGGTTTTTGGGTTTTTGAAAAATTTTGGGGTTTTTCAAATTTGATGAGTTTTTTTTTTTTTAATTTTGGGATGGATTTTCACTTAAATGAGTTTAAAATATCATGCATTGCATCACATAAGCATAATAATAGTATTATCATGCATTTTAGATGTGTGCAATTGATTGTGTGCTGGTCGGATTGGATTGGGCTGAGTCCATGATGCTGTTTATTTTGCATGTCACATATTCTTGCATTTCCCATGCATACGTACTCCTTTTTCAATATACTTGTTATATTTGAACTGTTTTGGAGCTTTTTTGATTGCCTCCTTCTTTCTCTCCCTCTCTTTCTTTTTACGTTAATCGTGTCTATGGCACCTAAGCGTAAGTCATCTCCGTCCCAGAACCCTTTGCGTTCAAGGACATCGTCTTCTGATCCTACTCCGTCTCATCTTCGGTTTCGTGATAAGGATGCCCGAAAGGACTTCTCGGAGAACTTTTCTCGACGAGGTGTTCATTCGGAACTCCGAGTCATTTTGGCAGACTTCACCGACACTGACCTTCCCACTGTCATTCACAGTCGGGGATGGGAGTCACTGTGTGACGTCCCGATCACTTGTCTGACCGTGCTGATCCAGGAGTTTTACTCCAACATGCATGGTTTCGATTTTTCAATACCTTTCTTTTCTACTCGCATTCAAGGTACGCGCATCACTATGACACCGCAACTTGTTGCGGATGTGCTTCATGTCCCTAGGGTAGAGTCTCTTAACTACCCTGGTTGTAAGCGTCTACGGACTGTGTTCAAAGACGAGATGATTTCTACATTTTGTGAGCACCCTTCTGATTGGGGTGAGCGTCAGTTTACACCATGTAAGGCCTTTGCTAAAGGTCCTAGATTCATGAACATGGTGATGACTTTTGTTTTGCACCCACTCTCTCACTATAACTCTATCACAGAGCCTCGTGCTCAATTTTTGCTTTCCTTGTTAGAGCACCTCACTATAGATTTTCCTTCACATTTCATTCTTTCTATCTTAGATATGTATAGGGATATGGCTACTCGTGATAAGCTCATTTTTCCTTCGGCTATCACGCAGATTCTATGTCATTTTTCTGTTCCTTTTCCCTCTTCCGACCATTTTTCTGTCATGTGTGCCATAGACTACGCTACTGTTAAACATAGCGAGGTACAGTTTCGATCTCGACAGTCGGATTCAGCAGCTCCTCCCTCCCGTTCCGCTCCATCCCGTTCTGCTCTATCCACATCTGCTCCCTCATCTTCTTCGGGCGATGTGTCACTTGGAGACATCATGGCGCAACTGTAGCACATGGATGCTTGCCTTGATACACTTTCTACGGAGATGTATTAGATGAACGTTCGTGTTGGTCGTATTGCACGATGACAGGCAACCATGGGTGATTTTGCTCCAGAGGCTTCTCCTCCACCACCTCTAGTGGATTTTGAGTCTGAGGATGATGATGGGTGATGACGATGATACTTCTAATGATGATGATGGAGATGCTACCGATGAGATGACTACTTAACACTTTTACCCTTTGTCACTCGTGACAAAAAGGGGGAGTAGTTTTGGTATGAGAGTAGTCATACTTAGGGGGAGAGTTAGTATAGGACATTTTTGTTAGGGGGAGTGTTGTTGAGTGCTGAGGGATGTAGTGAGGATTTTATGTATCTTTTCTTTTCTTTCTTTTATAGATACATTGTTCTTGTACATTAGATCTTGTAACCATATTTATGACATACATTGTACTTATTTCTCTATATATGTTGATGTATGTTGTTTCTTTCACCTACCTCTTACATGTGTTGTTTGTTTTCTCTCTTTATACACATGCTTCTTATACTTGTATGCAATCTATTATTTCTGTTTCACACTAAGATGTCTTAATGAGTTTTGTTTAAAGTGTTTTAGAAATACAGGTTGTAAAAGTCTACTTCCCATAAACTCTCTTCTTGCAAAGTTTTTCAAGAGTTTATGTTAGGATAGATTTTATTGTATTCAACAAGTGAATATGAGTTGAATGATTTATGACTTCTCTCATATGTTCATTTGTTTATTGTGGTTTTGTCACAGATTGTCAAAGGGAGAGATTGTTAGGACATATGTGTTTCACTTGTTAAGAACATATGTCATTCTTTTATGTAATTGGCTTATCCTTTGACAAAACGCACTTTACTTGTATTTGGGTAGATTTAGGATGTGTTTAAATATTTCAAGAAACCATGTTTCAAGATCAAGTATTGAAGCCTTCAAGTCTGTTCAAGAAAACAAGCTGAAAGTGCAGAGTTACTAAAGCTCGACAGCTAGCATGTGTCGAGGTTTAAAGAAGCTGTTTCAGCCCCGTGGCTCGACAGCTAGCTCGACAGATGCTTGACAGCTTCTATCTGTCGAGGTTTTTGAAAACATAATTTCTGATCTGTTTTTCTTGGGATCCGTGAATGTGTCTTTGAGCTTTCTTTTCTCCTAACCCTAGACATATAAAAGGATTGTTTTAAGGGCCGTCAAAGTTACACAAGTTGCACAAGCATTGAGCAAACTCTGTTCAAGCAATTTGTAACCGGAGACTAAGTTCTTGCCCTAGTTCATCTCTTTCTCTTGAAGAAGTTGCTGTGTATGTGCACCGTAGGGTTTTGTAACCAAGCATTTTCTTAATCTTCATCGTGTGGATGAACTGAAGAACTTTGCAGCCAACAACTTTCATAGTTGGTGATTAAAGTCGCGTACTGGGATCCGCGCATTGGTTAGTCACGTACTTGGGAGCCGTGCATCAAAAGGGGGAATTGTCACTACAGAACAAGTCCAATTGGGTATTGGGGTAAGGGTTCAACTGTAGGTTGGTAAGGTACTTGGGATTCCTTTACTTGTAACCGCTTGTTGTGATAATATGGAATTTCAGGAGTGGTGACCTGAAAATCACCTGGTGGGGTTTTTGCCGTTAGGTTTTCCCCATTCATAAACAAATCACCGTGTTAATTTATTTTCCGCTGCATATTTAGTTTATTGTGATTTGTTTGTGCTACCACGCGCTTTGCATGTTAATTTGATTAATTAATAAACTTAGTTAATTAATTAATTAATTTATCACAAGCGGTCAATACGTTTGTGACCTATCACTTGTGATGGCCAAATCATATTGTACCTACACATGTATCAAAAGTAGCAAAGAATTTGCGTGTTGTGTGTGAAAAATATCGCAAGATTGCATAAGTGTCTACATGTTATGACGATTTGAGATTTGAGAAAATCAATTTAACTCACACACAATCATAACTACTTGATGGCGACTACCACCTTCGAGGTACATCCTATAACTCCCACATCTCCTAGAAGACACGTTTGCAATCATATATAAAGCATTTTGATTCTTTTTGCTTTTATCGTTCTTTGCATATTTTTCTTTTGTTAAGCATATCATGCATGGGCATATAAGAGAGAGAAAAGAGATACCCAATTATGTTAAGATTTTGACATTACATTTTTGCTATGCCGAAGCATACAGATGTCATTGACATTACACTTTTGCTATGCTGAAGCATACAATGTCATTTCATGATTGGCGGGTAACAGTGGTGAGATTGTTATTTATGCCTTTCTCTTAGAATTTTTTAGTCCTTCCCGTCAAAAAGAGTGATACGAGTGTTAAGTATAAGAGATTACTTAATCTTACTCATCACAAACACGAGCCACAAAACTCACTTGCTTAGTTGTGCATAGAGGTGCTCATCTAAGCTACAAAAGATACAAAGTTTAGAAAACTTTGTTTCAATGGCCATCCAAGGTACACAAGTACCAATGTACACAAAACACATACTGTTTTTGTATTTTTCTGATTTTTCAAATTTTTTATTTTTTATTTTTATGAAAAAAAAAAATAAAGCAAAACTGACAACAAACAAACAAAAACATGTTAAACAAAGCAAAGTATAAAAACTAGACTAACTCAAAAACAAGAAAGCAAAACACACAAGTAATGCAAAACCAAAAAGATAGGGAGAGAGAGAAAAAATGACTAAATCACTTAGAGCCTTTTTCCTTCCACACCTTGGAAGAACCTTTCCATTTAGCGAACCCTTGATCCGGCGGTAAGGGGGAAAAATTGAAACCATTCAAATTCGAAAGGAACATAAGGGCTTTGAGAAGATTTCCAAAAGGAGCAAAAGAAGATGGAAACTAATTCTGGTTTCCGGATGAGATCATACTGTTGCTTTGTTGAGTGGCTAACCACTTATAGCAATTAGGTCGAGATGCTTTAATTATTACTCTTCTTAGCCCTAGGGTTTAAGGGGTGCTCCTAAGATAGATTTACCCTTATCTATGTTCTCACTAGCTAAAATAGTTTTCACATCATTATTCTCAGATTCAACATTATTAGCAGGTGAAACAAACACAATAGTACTAGAAGAAGCAATATTGGAGGAAGAGAAATCATACCTCAAACCAGTTCGATCAGAAGTAGATTTCTGAAAGTTAAGCATCTCATCAAGCTTTGCACTAGAAGTCCTTTCTAATTGAGTTCTAACTTGAAACAGCTCCGCTTCAAGCTTCTTGGTCTTTTCAGCCAAGAAATTGTTCTCAAACCGCAGTACTCCAATAGTCTGATTAGCTTCATCAAACTTTGTGGAAAGTTCTTCTCGATCAAGTTCCACATCACTCAGCTTCTTGGTGGCCAACCTATATAGTTTCTCATGCTTCTCAGAAACCTTGTACAATTTTTCATAGGCTGTATGGATATCATCTTGATCGTCCATTTTCTCGAACTTAGAATCCACCAAGTCCTCTTCATCATCTACGGGTTCTAAACCCCCATCAATAGGATCAACTGTAGTAGTGAAGGCATTCAAGATTCCCTCGTCATCATTATCATCTGAACCATCCTCAGGCTCAATGTCACTTAAGGTAGCAGCAAGGGCTTTGCTTTTCCCAATGGTCTTGAGATAAGTTGGACATTCTTGTTTCATATGTCCGAAACCTTGACATTCGAAGAACTTTGGTTCGGAGGGAACAGTGTACTAACCGCCATCCCTAGCATCCTTATTCCCTCTATCTTGGCTCTTGAATTATGAAGAACTGGTTGCTTACGATCTTTGTCGAATCCTTTCGCATTGGCATTTTTCATGAACTTTTGAACTGCCTTGTGATATAGGATTTCATCTTAGAATCTTTATCATCAGAAGACTCATTGATGTCACTGCTTTTGGCCTTTAGTGCCATACTCTTGCTCTAACTCGATTTCCCAATTCTAGTCAAACCCAATTCATAGGTCTGCAAGTTGCCAACCAGCTCTGTCAAAGGAATTTGATCAATGTCCTTTGATTCCTCAATAGCAGTGATCTTGGCATGAAATCTCTCTGGAAGAGATCTGAGCACCTTTCTAACAATCTTGGGTTCGGGAATGGTTTCCCCAAGATTAAAGGTAGAGTTTATTATGTCCTTGAGCTTGGCATAGAACTCATCGAACGACTCATCCTCCTCCATCTTAATCTCTTCAAAGCTCGTGGTAAGCCTCTGAAACTTTGAATCCTCGACAGCCTTGGTTCCTTCATAAGTTGTTTGGAGGATGGTCCATGCTTCCTTTGCGGTTTCAATGGAGGATATCTTTTTGAATTCCTCATTCGTGACCACACTAAATAAAGCATTCAATGCCCTGCTATTGAAATTAGCCGCCTTTATCTTAGCATTATCCCAATCAGTCGGTGCTTCCTTTGGCTTGGTCTAGCCTATCTCCACATCTTGCCACACTTTTTCATCTAATGACTACAAGAAAGCCCTCATGCGTACTTTCCAGTATGCATAGTTAGTACCATCAAATAAAGGATGTATAATTAAAGATTGTCCTCTATCCATGACAACAAGGGTCAATGGATCACACAGCAAAGATTAACCCTAATCAAAGTGTGCTTACTCTGATACCACTTGATAGGCCAAGAATGTATTGACCCCTTGTGATAAATTAACCAATTGATTAGCCAAGTTAATTAATTAATTCAATTAACATGCAATAACGCGTGGTAGCACAAACAAATCATCAAATAACTGCATGCAGCGGAAATTAAATTTGACACGATGATTTGTTTAAGAATTGGGAAAACCTCCAAGGCAAAAACACCACCGGGTGAATTTAAGGTCACCACTCCCGAGAATCCACTATTATCAAAACAAGCAGTTACAAGTAAAGGAATCCCAGTACCTTATACCAACCTACAGTTAAACCCTTACCCCAATACCCAATTGGACTTGTTCTGTAGTGACAATCTCTCCTTTTCAATGCACGGCTCCCAGTATGTGACTAACCAATCGATGCATGGATCCAAGTACGTGACTGACTCACCAACTTGAGAAAGATGTTGGCTGCAAAATGTTGGGTTTTATGCCCTAAAATCCAATTTATTGGCATGTCATAAATAATTAAATTGTTTAATTATGTGAGACTATCTATAAATGAACTAATGGGACATTATCTTAGTCCATGAGATGCATAGTATGTGATTTATGTGATTTAGTCACAAAAGATATAAATCACAAGTTCTTTGTAAACTTAGAATTTTAGTTCGTAGTTGGTGATGAAATTGGGCGTTTCATCTGCGAAGACTATAACATATCAACTAAGATGATTTGTCTTGATCATGGAAATGGAGACTTCTAGTTGGTATGTTGATATGTTTTAAGAGTTAAGACATATTGAACTGGACTGCTGTGAGATTTATTATTCTCCTAACGACTGTCAAATGAATAATAAATCTCACGACTTCTATTTACATCAACTCTAAATCCTGAGAGAATAATGGAGCTGATCATGAGGTGTAGGTTGCTTTGATATATCAGGAGTGAGATCTATAAGACACGATCAAAACCTCAATATGTTGGACAGTCGCATTTAATGTTGATGGAACATATATTCTCAAGATGGAATTCATAATCTCTTAACGGAGATATAAAATATTCCCTTGAAATAAGTTTAATGGGTTTGGTTATTCAGAGTGTTGGGCCCAACCACTTTAGTAAGGAGTTACTAAAGTATATATTTATGAAATTGGATTTCATAAATATATGATGAATAACGTAAAGGATTAAACCGGGTACTCAAGGATTAAGATGTAGTAATCTTCAAAGTGACAGTCTATTTCATGACTTTGTATTACTACGAATATTTTAATGAAGGGGTTGCATGTGTAATAAAGTCTTGTGATATAATTTATTAATAAGGCCTAGAGTGCAATTATATTCTTATAGTGGTATTGAATATAATTAATATTAACTTTGGACTTGTCAAAAGTTGAAAGAAAAGCCCAAGGCCCATTGGAGCTAGAATCTTATTTGTTCCCTTTTAGTCCCACTCCAAGCCACATACTAGAGTCCAATTGGAATGGCCCAAAAGGCTAACCCAATTAGATAATCAGTTGTATATAAGGAGAGAAACGTACAGAATTTTAGTAGAGCTTTTTCATAAGTGTTTTTTCATAAGGAAAAGATGAAGGTTTTCATAAGACTTTCATAATGATTTTTCATTAAGATCACATAAGGAATGAAATGGTTTGTATGTGAGTGTTGGACACTCATTCATTCTCTCCTTGGAAACTAATTGAAAGACCACACATCTTGGGCATCAAGTGGAATTGGAGTGAAGATTAAAAGTCTTCCCAAGAACTTCTGATCTTCGGTTTTGAATTTCACCACACCAAGGTACGCTTTCTTGTTCTTTAATTCTGAAATTTACATAGTACATGATATCAATTGCGAAGAAATAGATCCGTTAATTTTCCGCTGTGTATGTTTTGTATGTGATTCAAACATGTATTTTTCCAACACAAAGTTGTTCAGTTCATCCACACTATGAAGATCAAGAAGCTCCTTAGTTACAAAACCCTACAGCGTACAAACGCAGCAGCTTTTCAAGAGAAAGACGAACTAGGGCATATGTCTCCGGTCATAATATGCTTGAATAAAACCTTTGCATCAAGTGTACGGCCCTTAAAATAATCCTTATATATGTTTAAGGTTGTGAGAAAAGAAAGCCTAAACACATACACATGGATATGCGTGTAATCAGATTTGAAAAACTGATTTTCGTAATTCTCAATAGATACAGCTGTCGAGCTTCACATTTTAAACCTCGATAGTTACATCTGTCGAGCTAACATTCTTGACTTGACTGAACACACTTTTTTTTTTTTATGAAATGCATCTTACTTTTTCTTTTCCTCATCTTCCTCAATTTGATTGAATTTTGTTTTTAATAAATCTTCATTTTTGCTCATCCTTCTTAACTTGAATGGTCTTTCATGGAATCTCATGTCTCTTGTGTCTTTTGATGAATCAGTATTCTCTCATAACTTGATGAAAATTCTTGCATTCACTTTTCTCTCTCTTTTGTTGTTGTTGTTGTTGTTGTTGTTGTTGAAGTCTTTCCTATCTTGATGGCCTTCTCTTTTTGCTCACAGCTTGATGTTTTCTCAAAATATTATCTCTCCTTGATGGATTTCCTTTCTACCTAGCTTTGATGAACTCTCTTTTCTGAACTTGATGAATCTTCCTTTTCTGAACTTGTCACATTGTCTTCATTGAGGACCTTACCAAGTGGTGCTGGATCCATAAGGTCAGCACTTCCTCATCTTGAGATTTAAGCATGCATACTTAATTTCCCCACCTAAGGTTTAAGTTTTTAATGGGTTCATTGAAAAACAAGCTAATTGTGTAAAGGCTCAAGTTGGCTGGCAATGGATAATTATTGTAATAGGTGTCAAGGAATAATGTGGGTTATCAAAGGCGGCCTCCTATCCCTAGTGATGCTTTCTTGTAAGCACAGCGACTTAAACTCTTTTAATAAATTATTCTTGGAATAGAAGTATTAATGCTTCCACAATGTGAAAAATTCTGTAGAGATTGGGATTGAGTGTATGTGGTTTTGAGAAATTTGGATGAATGGATGTATTTCTTTGATTGCCTTTTAGGACCTTTTCTTATCATATTTTGAATGTTTAGCAAAAGTCCTTTACATGGATTGAATGAAGTTAAATCCCTCTTTGGAACAAATTGATTGGTAGAGCAATTAATCATCATGATTTGGAAGAAGCTTTGTCAAATGGATCTTCTTGAATTCTCTTGAAAAGAAGGCTTTTGAAAAAAATTTGGAGTCTTTGAAGGAACAAAAAAAGGGTTTTTAGAAAAAGGTTACTAAGAAGGCCCAATGCCCCTAGTGCAATTTTTTTTTTTAAATGAACTGAAATGGCTCGAAGGCCCAACACCCCTAGTTGAAAAATCTTTTTTAAATTTTAAAAAAAAAATTCAGTTTTTGAAAACTCTTTTTTTTTTTTTTTTTTTTTATTTACATATGAATAACATGACAAACCAAATGCATCAAACACATCATGGATTTTATTAAGTAAAAGACCAACTAGAAAGTGAATCCTAAATAAACAATAAGACCAAAGAGTCAATCTAAAAAAAACTTGTAAAATAAAATTCAAACAAAGTCAGGATGACTGGCTGAAGAAGACGAAGTAATGACTTGTTGATCAATCAGATCTTGAATATCATGCCTTAAGTGAAAACACTTGTCAATTGTGTGGCCTCCTCCTTGATGATATTTGCAATGAGCATTAGGGTTGTAGCTTCTAGGCATGGGATGTGGTATTGGCTTCGGATCCAATGGCTTCAATAATCTCTTAGCTTGTAGTTTCTCCAAGGCTTTGCTCAAAGTCATGTGTAACTCTGAAAAATTCCTTCGGTGCCTAAAATTGCTAGTTGATGGTTTGACTGCACTGTTACTGATGTGGTAAGGCACTACCTCCTTAGGGATTGAGTCCATTGACATGTTGATTGGAGAGGATAGTTGAGAGACAACTCATTGAAATCCCTAACTCTTTTCTTTAGAAATTGGAAGTGTGGGATCTCTTCGGGTTCTAGTGAATTATCCTTGCATAAGGTAGAGAGCATAGCTTGATTGGCTAAGCTGACTTGTAATGCAGAGTTGGCTATCCTAGAGATTTGGGCTAGCTCTTCATTTATCTTCTCTTGACCTTCCAGGATGGAGTTGAGAACATCTTCAATTCTTTCTTGACTCATTAAGGTTGAACCTTCCTTGAGCTTGATGGGCTTGACTTTTGATGAACTTGTGATCCAAAAGGTTGAAATCTCGATGGACTTTGGTTTTGGGTTGTCTTGTAGCTTGAACATGGGATTGTGATCACACACAACATGCAATGCAATTTTAACATGGACCAGCCTAAGGGTAGGTTCTAAGTCATTACGTTGTAAGGTGAGTTTGTTGTTTTATTGTTTCCCATAGCTAGGACATTACACCTCCCAACTTGTAATGTAATGAACATTGCGTTGGTCCAAATAGCATGGTCTGTCCTTTACAGTCAACAAGAAATGATCCAGTGACTTTAGGCTATTAGTTGGTGAGTTCGCCACTGGGTACCCGAATCTAATGAAGACCGGTGATCTATGGTTACTACCACCACATTGTTGTTGAAAGGGGTGCATACATATTTGTTGTTTTGATGGCACACACTATGACAGTTAGGGAAAGCTCTTAACAAACAATACATACAACAAAATATCATACAATATCTCAACAAACATAAATAAACAAACAAACAACAATGTCATGTAAGACCATGCAAAAACAAGGGTACACATTTGGTCACTTAAGTCTAATACAAAACTTAGCCCTCGACATCCCCAGTGAAATTGCCATTGTGAAGGACCGCAAAAGGTACCCTAAAAAAAGAGAGATTTTTTAGTGTTTTTTCAAGACACCTCTCTTTTTGGGTAAGTGGTATGGAGTCGCCACTTATTTTTTATACTAAAAAAATAAGAAAAAAATTAAATGCAACTTTACATGACTGAATTGTTCCATTCTCATTGATTGAGTAAAAAAGTACATATTTGATAAATTGAGTATTACATGGCTTTGGGTCCTAGTTACAATCTACCCGAAATAAAAATAAAGATAAAGCCAAGGTCTACATATCCAAAGAAACCAAATTCGGAGGCTAGGTTATGGAATGGGAAAGTGTTAGGCACCCATTCCGCCCAGACAGAGTCTCATGACCAATGTATCCCTTTATGCATGATATGAATGATGTGTTGCATACATGGAACACTTAACTAAACTAAGTCACATAAATCTATTTATGAATGTGGTCTCCTCTTTTTTCTTTTAAAAAAAAAAAAACATTCAGATTTGTTTTTGTAATAAAAAAAAAAATTGATTTGATTCATAAAAAATTCAGATCCATTTTCGTATAGGTAAAAAAAAATCTAGATTTGTAGAGAGCTTAGAAAAAATCAGATCTGTTTTTTTTTTTTTTTTTATGTAAAATAAAAATCTTTTAGAAGAAAACTACACTCATGAAATAAACCTATGCTACTTGCATCGAACAATACAAACAAAACAATCACTACTCATGACCTTCTTTTTTATTTCAAAATCTGCTATGTTTAAAAAAAATTCAGATCTAAATCTAAAGAAGATGTAAATCTATTTTTGTGTAAAAAAAAAAAAAAAATCTAGATTGCATCTAAGGAAGATACAAATCAGTTTTTGATTTTGAAAAATTCAGATCTATATCTAAGATACAAATCAGTTTTTGATTTTAGAAAATTCATATCTGCATCTAAGGAAGATACAGATCAGCTTTTGATTTGAAAAATTCAAATTTGCATCTAAGGAAGATACAAATAAGTTTTTGTTGGGTTCTAAGACTTTAGATTTAAATGTATTAGAACTTCAATTTGTAATGTTGGCAAACCATGATCAAAACGTTTAGTCTTGTTTTAGACTTGCTCAAAGTGTGTTTAAGTGTAAAGTTGGAATCAAGTGTACTGCAGGATTTACTGTGTAAATCTGCCTGGCTCGATCGGTCGAGAATTAGACTCAATCGATCGAAGCTCGTGCAGATTGTTTTTCTGCAGAATTTTCCAACTCAGCCTAAGCCCGTTTGACGTGTAGGGTTTTATGTTTTGTCTTAAGTATAAAAGGGAAAACCCTAGCCACATTTTGAGGTTGCTCTTTATGCTGTGTGTGTGAATCTTTTGTGAGATCTAGAGGTGTTTGTCTTCACATACACTTAGGGTTTCCAATCTCAAGATTGATGTCAAGAGCTTGGTGATCAATTCAGTTGCAGATTCAAGAGCTTAAAGATACATAAGCGAGAGTGCTTGTACTTGCTGGGAATCCAAGAAAGAAGTAGTCTGTGGACTCAGAGCTGTCACGTGGTCGTGGTAGTAAGTTTCCTACTCGAGGTAGCAATAGGATGTTAGTGGTCTAAGTCGCTATTGTGTAAACTTCAATTCTTTCATAGTGAATTCGTTTTACCTTAAAAATAGCTAAATTAAATCCTCCCCAGGTTTTTTACCGGTTTGGTTTTCCTGGGTTATCATATCGTTGTGTTCTTTATTTTCCGCACTTTACAATGATATGATATATTTGTGTTAACCTATATCTGTTTAATTTGACTAAGTAATCACTTGGCTAATTAACTAAGTTAATCTGTTTGTGTTTTAAGGGGTCTAAAAACGAACAAGTGGTATCAGAGTGGGTAGCTCTTCTGTTGAAGATCCTTTGATCTTGAAGCTGATCCTTGACCCCTATTGTCATGGAACAAGGACACTCTCTTGTTATCTCACCTCACTTTGATGGGAATAATTATGCTTATTGGAAAGTAAGGATAAAAGCATTCCTGAAATCCATTGATGAGAGAGTTTGGAACTCTGTTGAATACGGATGGGAGAAGCCCACTACTTCTGTTAGTGAGTGGCAAACTTCTCAGAAAGAAGCAGCCGCTTTTAATAGCAAAGTTATGAATGCTATCTGTAATGCTGTCTCTATGGAGGAATTCAAGAGAATCTCTAATGTTGAGGTTGCTCATAATGCTTGGAATATTCTCCAAACTGTGCATGAAGTCACATAGGCAGTTAAGATTAACAAACTGCAGCAGTTAACTTCTAGATTTGAAAGTATTAGAATGTCTGATAATGAATATTTTGATGAATTCTATGCTAAATTGAATGATATTGTTAACTCTGCTTATAATCTGGGTGAAATCTATGATCAACCTAAAATTTTTAAAAAGATTCTTAGATCCTTGACTGAGGACTTTAGACCCAAAGTGACTGCCATCACTGAAAGCAAGGATGTGGACTCCATCCTTGTTGATGAACTTGTAGGATCTCTTCAGTCCTATGAGTTGGACCTACCTAAGACTAGCAAATTCAAATCAATGGCTCTTAAGTCTGTTGATGATGTTGATGTGAGTGGATTTGATGATGAGCTCTCTACTACAGAGATTTCTTACCTTGCCAAGAACTTTAGAAACTTTCTTAGGAATAATAACAAAAGGGCAAGAGGTAAAAACCATCCTGAATCTAGAAATTTTAGGAGGAATGATCCCACTAAGGTGAATAATACTGAAAACCTAGAAAGAAAGTAGGTCAAACCCCTAATAATTCTATGGGTCAACAATGTTTTAAATGTCAAGGGTATGGTCATAAGAAATCAAAATGTCCTACATTCTTGAGGTCTAAGGGTAAGGCTATAGCTGTAACCCTTAGTGGTGATGAAGTTTCTGACAATGAGTCTGGTAGTGATGAGGATGGAAACTTCATTGCTTTCACTGCTACTGCTGTAGTTGATGAAAGTGTTGCTGTTGAGGAGAACCCTTCTGATGGGGAACTCTCTGAAGATGCAGATTTGCAAGAAGCCTACAATAAACTTTGCAAAGTTGCTGTAAAGGATGCTATGAGTGTTGAATTAGGCTTAAAGAAAATTGCATCTCTTGAACTTAATAAGAAAAATTTGCTTGTGAAACTGTTTAATACTAATGAATTGTTGAATAATGTGAAGACTGAGAACATGCTTTTGCTTGATAAAGTTAATAATTTGGAACTTGAATTATCTGTTGCTAGAGAACAAACTAATAGGTCTACAAGCTCCAAACTTGATCACATGCTGAGTGTTCAAAAGTCTCCTTCAGACAAAACTGGTTTAGATTTTGTAGAAAGCATCTCTGTGCCTGAAACTTATTCCATAAACTTTGTTTCTTCTTCTGAGCCTTCTGTGAGTGAGGTTGTCAAACCTGTAGAAGTCATACTTCCTAGGAAAATTAGGGTTGATCTTCAAGAATCTAAACCTAAGACTCATAATCCTCCTAAGGGCAAGTTGCATGATAGGCCTGCATGGGTTTGTCATTTTTGTGGAAAGTCTGGGCACATTCGTCCAAACTGTTTCAAGTTGCAAGCTGCTAAGTGAGCAAATAAGGAAAAAGTACTTGTGCCTCAAGCACAAGATCCTATGGTACTTATTGGTGAGTTGGTAAAGGCTTTAAACCTTTATTCCAATCCTGGAGTTGTTCAAAATTCTAATTTGAAGAACAACTCCAATGCTAGAGTTGCATCTAAAAAGTTTTGGATGCAAAAGGCTCGATCTAATTGAGTCTTTCTGACATATTCCTTGTGCTTCATCGCTCTACTCTTTGTGACCATTCTTCTTTGTTTTTCTTTGCTTTTTTTTTTCTAGGATTTACATTGCATAACATTCATGTATTTCATTCTAGGTTGTTTTCGTTATTTCTTTTCAAAAACAAAAAAAGGGAAGCAAAATGTGTTTTGCATTATTTTTCTTGGTTTTGAAATCAAGGTTGGCCAATTTATTTTTTACATAACATGTCTATGTACCTTGTTTAGCTTGAATGAGCTTATTTATTGGACTTTAATAGTTTGAGCTTTGTAGTGCATATTGTGTGGGAAGATGTTTATAGTTTTTGATCACATGATCTTGATCTTGAAGTCACATACCTTTGATTGTCGAACTTGAACTTATTGAGAAAGGTATAAATAACCATCTCACCACTGTTTACTAGCCAATCATGAACACCTTAGTGCATATCATAAGATTTTGTACTTGAGAAAGTGTAGCATATGCACAAAAAGAACATAAGGTGTAGCCTCGGTTTAAATGCTAAAATTGGTGTGTACACTATTGGACTATAATTGATTCAATCAAATAAAATTGGTGTGTACATTATCCTGGCTATTTTAATAAGTTTCTAAATAAATAAAATTAGTGTGTACATTATGAGGCAAAATCAAAAAACTTACATGATTACAAGCTTGTTTTCTAGGAGATGTGGGAGTTATATGATGTAACTCTTTAGGTAATAGTCTCTTTCAAATTTATGTGATAAATTTTGTAGAAATTATTCCTGATTTCTATTTACATATCACCTCACATGTATCTCAAGTTTTAGCTAGTTGCACACACTACACAAGTTACTCTTTGCTAAACTTTGTACATGTTATTGTGTGTGATTTTGTTTTGGCCATTCAAGATTGAAAATTCCTTGAGTTTAATGCAAAATGTGTTTGAAGTTTGAGAATTTAAGGAAAATTGATTGAAAATCTTAATTTTGGGAGATTTGGGTTCAATACAACTGGTTTTGAAAAACATTTCATCTCATACTCATGCATTCTATTCATAAAATACTATGCTTTGAGGAGTTTCTGCTTAAAAATGCTTTGTTTTTCAAAAATTTGATTTTTCCAGATTTTCGATCGATCGAGGGTGTTTTTTGACCGATCGAAATTGCGATTAAAATATTGGTTTGAATCTGTCCGGTTCGATCGATTCTCAATTGATGCTGGATCGATCGAATGTAATTTTCGATTGATCAAATCTAATTTTCGATCAATCGAAAATCGCATAGAGAGTTTTTTAAAACTTTGAGTTTTCATGTGTTCTATCACTTTCAAACTTTTTCAAAAACCACTTTTCTCTCTCTCTCTCTTCGATCGGTCAAGGCTTCCAATCAATTTTTTGTAGTTTTCCTTCAAACTTTTTGCAAGGTTTTTGTCTTCTAAGGCCGGTAAGACCTTTATACCCCTCCTTTTTCATTTATTTTCATGTTTCATGCATATTTTTCATGCAAGGTGGGAAATTTTTGAAACCATGAAATTTTTTTTTTTTTTTTTGTTGATTTAAGCCTTTTCTTTGGAAATTGATCAATGGGTTTTTGTTGTGGGACAATATAAAAGTGATCTTTGTGAATTAATTTGATCAATTTGATGTTTTGGAAAAACTGGAAATTCTAGGGCTTGAAACTACCCGATTTGGGGTTTTTGTTCAATTGAGCTTAATTTGATGAAATTGTCTTGTTAGATTGATTAATTTGATCATTATATTATGTTATCTATCTTGTGTAAAGATCAATTGCTCAAATTGTTGGGATTTTTGAAAGTGGGTTTTCAAATTTTGGGGTTTTTGATATAAACTCTATGCTCAAGCCAATTTTGTGATTTTAAAGTGAAATTCAACTCATTCTCACTACATTAGAGCATGCATCATGTGTTGATATTGTTCATGCATCATATAGATTGCTATTTTTCTATATAATTTTGTGCTAACATGCAGTCTGCCTTTGGTTTTTTTTTTTTTTTTTTTTTTTTTTTTTTTTTTTTTTCTCTCTATCTCTTTTGTGTCTATCCTTTTGATCCTTAGCATCATGTCTAGGAAGACTAGAGCTAATAGGAAATCCTCTTCTTCTTCTGCCCCCACCTTTGATAATGAGAGGTTCTTGAGTGAGAAAAACCAGGAAGCATATAAGAAGCTGAACATTTGTAGGAATGTATGGGCTAAGCGTAAGGTCATTTTAGATGAGTTAGATGGTGAGAATAGGAGAAACTTTGACCGTAGGGGCTGGTTGCCAACACTCTAACCTCTCTGTCCACTCCTATGATTCCAACACTCTCGTGAGAAGTTGGATACGGGGTGATGAGTACACCATTACTCCTTCGGTAGTGGCCGATGCTCTTGGGGTGCCACTGGTCCAGCATCCTATTTATCCTTACGGTGAGTCTCCTCCCTTAAATGACATTATGTTATTTATTACTGGTACTTCTATCCAATGGGGTTCTGATCCTCGGATCACCTTTCACGAGTTGACCGAGATTCATTATCTTTTCTTTCGAATTTCTTGTCATTCGATCTGGCCTATCTCTCATCTGCACACCATTCCTTTAGAGAGATGGGCATTTTTGTATGCCCTTGTCACAAATACTCCTATGAGCTTTCCTCATCTTTTCATTCGTTCTTTAATTGAGGTTCATAGGAGTAGTTCTACTGCTCATGCTCTTTTCTTTCCAGTTTTTATTCATCGGATTCTTTTGCATTTGGGTTTAGAGGAGTTTCCTACGTCTAAGCCCGTTCATATCATAGCTCCTATAGGTGCCACCTTTCTTAGGTAAAGGGCTGCAAGCTCTAAACGCCCTAGGGTTGAGTCTTCTGATGTCGCATCTCCTCCTCCCTCTTTAGCAGGTGATACTTCTGCTGAGGCATCTGTCGATCCTACTGCTGCTGTTCCCCCACCTTCTACTTTAGATGTTTCAGACATTCGTCGTATGTTGGCGACTGTCATGACCGTTCAGGCAGCTCATGGTCAGCTTTTGGTGGACATGCTTGATGAGCTTCGATCTTTGTGAGCGGATTTGGAGAGTTTTAGACGGTCGCCTACACCACTTCCTTTTGATGATGAGTTATGATTGCCCTTTGGCAATTCGTCACAAAAAGGGGGAGTACATATGTAGCGGGGATTTTGTTGTTAGGGGGAGATTTTATTGTTTTGGAGCTTTAGAGCTTTTAGATTGTATCTAGGCACTTCATTCTATATTTACTTTGTTGGCTCATGATATATTTTGTTTGGGTTGTCCATGATAGAGGGAGATACTTTGATTATATATGTTTCTTGTTTCACATTGTTTATTGATTTATATTTATGAGGTTATTCATGATATATGTCTTTATTTTTATGTTATGTGAAATCAAGAAGTTATTTTGCTTTACTTGTATTTTCCACACATGCGTTTATGCGTTTGTTAAGTGTTTTAGGAATATACAGGTTGATTTAGTCATGCTGCTGTTTACACTTGCAACTGATAGATAGTAGTTAGGTTGAATTTGTTTTGTTGGGCTATGTTTTTGTAATGGGCTGTTTTTTGTAAACTTTGAGCACTTTGTTTAAGTTTGTGTTTTGTCACGGATTGCCAAAGGGGGATTTTGTTGGGTTCTAAGACTTTAGGTTTAAATGTATTAGAAGTTCAATTTGTAATGTTGGCAAACCATGATCAAAGCGTTTAATCTTGTTTTAGACTTGCTCAAAGTGTGTTTAAGTGTAAAGTTGGAATCGAGTGTACTACAGGATTTACTGTGTAAATCTGCCTAGCTCGATTGGTCGAGAATTAGACTCGATCGATCGAAACTCGTGCAGATTGTTTTTCTGCAGAATTTTCCAACTCAGCCCAAGTCCGTTTGACGTGTAGGGTTTTATGTCTTGTCTTAAGTATAAAAGGGAAAACCCTAGCCACATTTTGAGGTTGCTCTTTATGCTATGTGTGTGAATCTTTTTGTGAGATTTAGAGGTGTTTGCCTTCACATACACTTAGGGTTTCCAATCTCAAGATTGATATCGAGAGCTTGGTGATCAATTCAGTTGCAGATTCAAGAGCTTAAAAATACACAAGCGGGAGTGCTTGTACTTGCTGGGAATCCAAGAAAGAAGTAGTCCGTGGACTCGGAGCTGTCACGTGGTCGTGGTAGTAAGTTTCCTACTCGAGGTAGCAATAGGATGTTAATGGTCTAAGTTGCTATTATGTAAACTTCAATTCTTTCATAGTGGATTCGTTTTACCTTGAGAATAGCTAGGTTAAATCCTCCCCAGGTTTTTTACCGGTTTGATTTTCCTGGGTTATCATATCGTTGTGTTCTTTATTTTCCGCACTTTACAATGATATGATATATTTGTGTTAACCTAGATTTGTTTAATTTGACTAAGTAATCACTTGGCTAATTAACTAGGTTAATCTGATTGTGTTTTAAGGGGTCTAAAAACGAACAGTTTTTATTTTGAAAAATTCAGATTTCCATCTAAAGAAGATACAAATTGTTGGAAATATACATGTTTGTATCGCATACAAAACATACGTAGCGGAAAATTAACGGATCTACTTCATTTGCAATAGATAACATGCACTATGTAAATTTCAGAATTTAAGAACAAGAAAGTATACCTTGGTGCGGTGAAATTCAAAACCAAAGATGTAGAAGTACTTGGGAAACCTCTTAATCTTCACTCCAATTCCACTTAATGCTCAAGATGTGTGGTCTCTTAATCAGTTTCCAAGGAAAGAATGGGAGAGTGTCCAACACTCACATACAATCCATTTCATCATTTCATTCTCTCATATGATCTTAATGAAGACCCTTTATGAAAGTCTTATGAAAAACTTAACGAAAGCACACTTATGAAATTCTGTATGTTTCTCTCCTTATATACAACTGATTATCTAATTGGGCTAGCAGGCCATTCCAATTGGGCTCTAGTATGTGGCTTGGAGTGGGACCAAAAGGGAACAAATAAGACTCTAGCTCCAATGGGCTTTGGGCTTTTCTGTCAACTCTTGACAAGTCCAAAGTTAGCATTAATTATATTCAATACCACTATAAGAATATAATTGCACTCTAGGCCTTATTAATAAATTATATCCCAAGACTTTATTATACATGCAACCCCTTCATTAAAATATTCGTAGTAATACAAAGTCATGAATGTAGACTGCCACTTTGAAGATTACTACATCTTAATTCTTGAGTACCCGGTTTAATCCTTTACGTTATTCATCATATATTTATGAAATCCAATTCTATAAATATATACTTTAGTAACTCCTTACTAAAGTGGTTGGGCCCAACTCTCTTAAATAACCAAACCCATTAAACTTATCTCAAGAGAATATTTTATATCTTCGTTAAGAGATTATGAATTCCATCTTGAGAATATATGTTCTATCAACACTAAATGCGGCTGCCCAATATACTGAGGTTTTGATCGTGACTCATAGATCTCACTCCTGATATATCAAAGTAACCTACATCTCATGATCAGGTCCATTATTCTCTCAGGATTTAGAGTTGATGTAAATAGAAGTCGTGAGATTTATTATTCATTTGACAGTCGTTAGGAGAATAATAAATCTCACAGTAGTCCAGTTCAATATGTCTTAACTCTTAAAACACATCAACATACCAACTAGAAGTCTTCACTTCCATGATCAAGACAAATCGTCGTAGTTGATATGTTATAGTCTTCGCAGATGAAATGCCCAATTTCATCACCGACTACGAACTAAAATTCTGAGTTTACAAAGAACTTGTGATTTATATCTTCTGTGACTAAATCACATAAATCACATACTATGCATCTCATGGACTAAGATAATGTCTCATTAGTTCATTTATAAACAGTCTCATATAATTAAAAATATTAATCATTTATAACATGCCAATAAATTAGATTTTAGGGAACAAATCCCAACACAAATCAGCTTTTATTTTGAAAAATTCAGACATGTATCTAAGGAAGATACAGATCAGTTTTTTTTGGTTTTTGAAAAAGGTGTAATAATGAGCAGATTTTTGAAACTAAAAATAGATCATGACAATAAAAACATCAAGAACATATTTCAACAAAAAAATATTGACAATACATGTTACAAACATTAGAAATTAGAAGAATATTTACTCATGCATCACTAAAGTAAAAGAAACAGAAGAAAAAGTGTAAAGAAAAACCACCTCTTGCATGGACGTACTCTTCTTATTGAGGGGAAATCAGAGAGCGTGAAAAAGTGTGCTGAATTTTGAGATGCAATCTTTATTTATAGAGGCTGGGAGGCTCGAAAAAATAGCTAAATGATTAGAATACAAACTGGGACGCGTCTTTATCTCTAAAAACTCTAAAAGGATGAGTTTTATCTCGATCTAAGTGCCCTCAAGCCAAGGCCCGAGTTTGTGCTAATCGGCACTCTGAAAGTGCCGATCGGCACTCCAAAAGTGCCGAATGGCACTCCAAAAGTGCCGAATGCCAGACCTGCTTTTGAGTTCTAGTCCATTTTGGACTCCTTTTTTGAGGTTTTTTTAGCCGAGACTTGTATTTAGACGCGTTTTTAATCCATATTCTAAAAATTAAACTCTTTTCTGGATAATTCAGGTTTTTTCAGCAACAATTATCTTGTAGATAAATACTCCAAAAAGTCTTGATTATCCACAATTTTATTATTATCCAATTATCCCCTTTATTCCCATGCAAGCAGGCCTATTTTTGACACTAACTAACAACCAATCACAAAATCATTTAATTAATTTTAATTGTTTAACCAATCAGAATTAATTAAAATTAATCATGCGTGGTTGATTCTACCTGAACACAATGCATGTTGACCGTGCAAACTTGATCATGCGATATCTTTTGATCCGACGGTCTGATTTGGAAACCAGGCATACCGTCGCAACCGTTAGAATCTCAAGATCATTTTTATGATATGAAATGAACAAATTAATGCATATAATGCAATAATGAATTTTGGGTACATGAATGGTCACTCTAGTCATCTTCCTTGATTAAATCATAGGTGCAAAATCGAGTGTCTACACCTGCAATGATATTTGTAGCGTTTGCTTTGAAGCCCTCCCTCTGTGATAGTGATCTTTTAGTGGTATCATATACATATTACCAAGTTTTGATTCTTTATATTCCCAATATTTGATGTATTGTTTTAACAAATCCAATTTTCTATTTTCTAACAGAGGTGACCAGTAACAAGCCTACCTTTCATCTATAAGGTATTAATATACACTACAAGAAAAATGAGCTATTGCGGCGGGTGCGAAAACTGCCGCTATATGTCGCTTATTGTGGCACGTTTTTGGCCTGCCGCTGTACATAAGATCTATTGCGACGTTCTATATGCCCGCCGCAATAGACCTGTTTTAGCGACGTTAAACTTAGATATAGCGGCGGGTCAATATGTACTTTTTGCGGCGGGTTGGACCGCCGCAATAGACCTTTAAATTTTCCATCCCCAAAATTTTCCTTTATCTTTTTCGCCTTCCCACTTAAAGATCAAATGGTAAATTGCACCCGATTGGCATGCATGTTAAGAACATATAGAACATGTAATCCAACAGTTGAATTTTCAAAATATGAATTCAATAATAAGTTATTGGTTGGTGTAACATTTTTTAGAGTTACATTAGGTATAACTTGAACCCAACCCTATATTTTTTAATTCAATGTGAATTTTGACAAATCTACCGTTAGATTACATTATCTTCATATATTTTTCATGCTTACAAAATTTCAAGTTGATCAAAGATTAATAGCCATGTCATCAATCAATTGTTTTAATTTAAGTTTTTGTAGTTTAAAATAATGCATAAAACATGAGTTTAAAGATCAAATGGTAAATTACATCCGATTGGTATGAAAATTGGCATGCATGTTAAGAACATATAGAACATGTAATCCAACGGTTGGATTTTCAAAATATGAATTCAAATATTTTGTGCTTACAAAATATGAATTCAAACATTATCTTCATATATTTTTTGTGCTTACAAAATTTCAAGGTGATCTAATAAATTATTGATTGGTGTAACATTTTTTAGAGTTACATTAAGTGTAACTTGAACCCAACCCTATATTTCTTAATTCAATGTGAATTTTGACAAATCTACCGTTAGATTAAATTATCTTCATATATTTTTTGTGCTTACAAAATTTCAAGGTGATAAAAGATTATTAGCCATGTCATCAATCAATTGTTTAAATTCAAATTTTTGTAGTTTAAAATAATGCATAAAGGATGAGTTTTAGAACAAATGGTAAATTACATCCGATTGGCATGAAAATTGGCATGCACATTAAGAACATATAAAACATGTAATTCAACGGTTGGATTTTCAAAATATGAATTCAAAAATAAGTTATTGGTTGGTGTATCATTTTTTAGAGTTATATTAGGAGTTACATTAGGTGTAATTTGAACTCAACCCTATATTTCTTAATTCAATGTGAATTTTGACAAATCTACCGTTAGATTACATTATCTTTATATATTTTTTATGCGTACAAAATTTCAAGGTGATAAAAAATTATTAGTCGTGTCATCAATCAATTGTTTAAGTTCAAATTTTTGTAGTTTAAAATAACACATAAAAGATGAGTTTATAGATCAAATATTAAGTTACATCCGATTGGCATGAAAATTGGTATGGATGTTAAGAACATATAGAACATGTAATCTAACGGTTGGATTTTCAAAATATGAATTCAATAATAAGTTATTGGTAGGTGTAACATTTTTTTGAGTTGTATTAGTTGTAACTTAAACCCAACCCTATATTTCTTAATTCAATGTGAATTTTGAGAAATCTACTGTTAGATTATATTATCTTCATATATTTTTCATACTTACAAAATTTCAAGGTGATCAAAGATTAATAGTCATGTCATCAATCAATTGTTTAAATTCAAATTTTTGTAATTTAAAATAACGCATAAAAGATGAGTTTAAAGATTAAATTGTAAATTATACCCGGTTGGCATGAAAATTGGCATGCACGTTAAGAACATATAGAACATGTAATCCAATAGTTGGATTTTTAAAATATGAATTCAATAATAAGTTATTGGTTGGTGTAACATTTTTTAGAGTTACATCAGGTGTAACTTGAATCTAATCCTATATTTCTTATTCAATGTGAATTTTGACAAATCTACCGTTAGATTACATTATCTTCATATATTTTTCATGGTTACAAAATTTCAAGGTGATCAAAAATTTCATGGAACCGATATATATATATATATATATAGAGAGAGAGAGAGAGAGAGAGAGAGAGATGAGTTCAAGTTACACCTAGTGTAACTCTTTAGAGTTACACCTTTTTTAAACCATTAGATTTAAGTAAATCCAACGGTTAAAAAAGAAATCTTCATTATTACAAATATTTTTATTAGAATCTCATTAATTACTCTAATTTATTACATTCTAAACCTATTTCTAAACCCAACCAAAAAAAACGTCTAACTATCTCTCTCTATCTATCTATCTCTCTCTCTCTCTCTACACGTTTAGTGTTCAAGCCGTTTGTCTCTCTCTCTCTATTTGTCTCCGTCTGACTCTCTACATTGCTCCTCCACCATTGTTCCACCTCCACAGGTTGCCGCCAGAAATAAATAAATAAATAAATAACCAAGCCGAATTGTTTCTATTTGTGAGTACTCTGTTTCTTGGGTCACCATTATTTTAGCTCATAGCAATTGCAGGTTGGTTCTCTCTCTTTCTCTCTCAAGGTCGAACACCCTTTCCAAATAACAACAAATATAAAAAAATTTAGTTAGTTGTCACGTATCAAAACAATGCTGAAAACTAGCATCTCGAGTGTCTCAAACTCGAGTTCCAAGATAAAACTCGAGTTTTTATGTCTCGATTTGTAAGATGATGGGTTTGATTTGGAAAAATTCACGTGGAAATCGAGTTTTAAAGACTCAAGTTCCATAAATTGCAGAAAAATACCGCTATAGGGCTTTAAAACGTCACTATAGGGCTTAAAAACGCCACTATAGGGCTCCCTAAACCTGGTATAGGGGTGATCACTTATAAAAATTTTTTTGCAGGAAAACGCCGCTATAGGGCTTTAAAACATCACTGTAAGGCTTAAAAACGCCACTATAGGGGAAATTTCTTTTGCATGGAACTCGAGTCTTAAAGACTCGAGATTTATGTGGCATTTTCAGTCCCCAAACACTCGCAAAGCGAGTCTTTGGGACTTGAGTTTTAATATGGATCTCGAGTTTCTAAAACTCGAGATGCTACTTTCCATTATTGTTTCAAACGTTGCCTAACTAACCATATACAACCCTTTTACTTGTCTATTTTGCACATTCCCCCCTCAAGGTCAATTGTTTTTCCTTTTTTTTTTTTTGTTTATTTATTTTAATGTAATTCGTTATCTGGGTTTTGCTTTATTGATTCATTTGTTTGCTAAGAAAGTAGAATCCTTTCTTTTTGTGAGTACTCTGTTTGGTATCAAAAGAAATCAAGCCGAGCAGTTTCTATTAATCTGTTTGGTACTCTGTTTCTATTTTTCCTTTCTTTTCTGTTGATTCATTTGTTTGCTAAGAAAGTAGAATCCTAGAAATTGATTGTCTTGGGTTTAATGTTTTTTAGCTGGTTTGGTATCAAAAGAAATTAGCTTGAAAAATTTAACTGTACTTGGTAAAGTGATTTTATTAGGCTCAGTTTTAGTTTTAATGGGTCTCAAATAATATAAAAAAACAAAAGTTTCAAACTTTAAATATTTTATTAAAAAAATCTTCCTGCAGTTTCTGGGGAACCAAACAACACTCGTTAGTGCCCTTTGTGATTGTAAAGTTTGGTGGTTGTCTAGTTCTTTTGGTTTTCAATTGTTTTTCTGCAATTTAGTAATGATTGGGTTGTCTATGTTTTTTACAGTATGACATTGTTTAGAGGATAATTAATGAGATAGATTATGACAATTTCTTGAATAAACAATGAAATACCTTTGCAAAACACAAGTTGTAACAGAATTATTGAAAGTGTAGATTAATAGTTATGATTTGAATTGATAGGAAACAAAAAAATTTTATATTGCTCACCTCTTGTTTTGAGAAAGCCTGAAAATTTCTTGATTGTAAGATAGGGATTCCAACAAATTTCTCAGGTTGGAAAACTCATGGTGTTCTTTTAAAAATAACAATGGAAAGATGTAGGAATAAGTTGAACCTCTTTTTTTCCTTTTAGATTACAAATTAGCAATACAATCAATGTTCCATTACAGCTCTCTCCCTCTCTTAATGCTTGTGAAATCACTTCTATGCCAACCTTACTATGGTTATATGCACAATTTTAACGATGATTACCAATTAATAATACTCAAGTAAGCTGTTGGAAGTATGAACCTATTAGAATTTAGATAAAACTGATTTTTTTTAATTTTTCCTTTAAGCTATTGGTTGGGCAGGATATGTGATGTTGTGGCTCTAATTAGCTTATTTTATACTTTATAGGAATTGGATTCAAGAGTGTATTTTTGGTTATCTTTGATTGAATCTTCTCCTTTTGCATGTAGATAATTAAGGAAAATGGTGCTGTGCTTTCCTTCAACACCCAAGAAATTGTTGATGACTGTGGCATGCTTCGTCTCTGGTACTGCTCCTTTTGCTGCTGGTGTGCATCTCTCTTATGTCAACATTGCCCCTCAACAAGCTCGAACTAAAGCTCGGAATGATTTCGTCAAAGTAAGATTGAGAAAGAAATATGGGAAATGAAGAGTTCAGCTCACTGCTACTTGTCTAATTCATACACAATATTACATAGACTAAAATGAATGTGCAGCCATGCGGCCTTATTGTTCCATGTTATGGTTCATGTATAGCACTCGTTTGTAGTAAATCATTAATACCGGATGTAGGCAAGAAGTGCATCAGGATTAAGAAAACTCTTTTTATGAAATTGTAAAGGCAGTTAAGCCAATGAATTTCTCCCTCTCTCTCTCTCTCTCATCAAAGTCAGATTATGAAGCACACACACCCACAATAAGTGGATAAAGTCTATCAAGTAGGAAGTAGTTGATCTCAAAACCAAGGATTGCAAGATTATTATGTTATTGTCAAAAAAAAAAAAAAAAGTATCAATGGGATGGACATCTTGTAAAAGCAATATCTAGGAGATACTTTTTAACATCTTGTTCAGACCCTTGATTTGGCTTTGCTTTTCCTTGCAATTACACCAATAGAAAAAATGCTAAGGACAGTGATTGATGCAAGTCTTGTATTTAAACCGTCTTTTAAAGGCAGTGCAGAGCCTCCTTCAGGAAAGTTGCAACTCTGTTCTTGTGATCAATTGCTAAGAATATTGCAAAGCTGGACTATTGTGTGGCAAGTGCTAGCTGTTTTTCTAAACAGAACTTAAATGTTTGTTTGGATGAAGTTTCTTCTCCTTTGTTTTCTGGGAGGAAAATGTCATTTTTCTTATTAATTTCTTTACCCTTTACAATTGGATGACCTCAAGTAGCAGTGAGGAATTTGGAAACATCATACACAATATTACATAGACTAAAGGAGAGGTCTAAACTTCCAACCTTTTAGATGATGACAGTGACAATTCATATCAGCAGAACTTTGTAAAGAATAGCATAAAAAGAACACCAAAAAAGTTTCCAATTCGATGAGCATCTATCTTTTAACCGCGCAGCAACGTACTTTTCAGACTATCACAGTTTTACAGATATTGCACAAAATTTTATGTCTAACAAAAGACCCCAAATAAATAGAACACATATGAAGTACAAACAACCTGCCAGTAACAACACACTACCAAGCAAATTTGGAAAATACAAAGAATTTCAATTCTCTATCTCATATGCCATTGAATCCCACACCTCAGCTATCAGCACATCATCTCTTTCGTCTTCCCAAAATATACCTGCAATATGTAAATTTTATAACTCAATGACGCACTAAACTATCTTAGAACTCCATGACCAGACATTATCTTGCATTTCCTAACATAAGAGGATTCCGAGGCCATAAGGCCCCAGTTATCTACCAGAGTGCACAACTGAACATATTACCATCGACACAAAACATATAGATCTGTACGGAAATATCCAGAGCAAAACTTGAAAATACAAAAAAGCAGGACCCACAATAAAAGGACCTGTTGACTGGTCTGGCAAGCAAGAAGTATTCAGTGCCTTATTTCCTATGGAAGAGAAAATAAAACCACAAACAAATAGCTATACTGCAGTGCAGTAAAGTGCAGTAAACAGAACAGTGCATTAAAGTGCAGTAAACAGTGCAGAACCACTAATGCAGTAACTTAAAGCAGCTATACTACCTGTTATTTAGAACCGCAAACAAAGATAGATCATCACTAAGAAACTGTTATTAAAAAAGCAAACACAAAGCTGCAGATACCCCCTCAAAACAAGAGGTGAGCAGTATAAAAAAAATTTGTTTCCTATCAATTCAAATCATAACTATTAATCTACACTTTCAATAATTCTGTTACAACTTGTGTTTTGCAAAGGTATTTCATTACTTATTCAAGAAACTGTCATAATCTATCTCATTAATTATCCTCTAAACAATGTCATTCTGTAAAAAACATAGACAACCCAATCATTACTAAATTGCAGAAAAACAATTGAAAACCAAAAGAACTAGACAACCACCAAACTTTACAATCACAAAGGGCACTAACGAGTGTTGTTTGGTTCCCCAGAAACTGCAGGAAGATTTTTTATAAAAAAATATTTAAAGTTTGAAACTTTTTTTTTTTCATATTATTAGAGACCCATTAAAACTAAAACTGAGCCTAATAAAATCACTTTACCAAGTACAGTTAAATCTTTCAAGCTAATTTCTTTTGATACCAAACCAGCTAAAAAACATAAAACCCAAAACAACCAATTTCTAGGAATCTACTTTCTTAGCAAACAAATGAATCAACAGAAAAGAAAGGAAAAATAGAAACAGAGTACCAAACAAATTAATAGAAATAGTTCGGCTTGATTTCTTTTGATACCAAATAGAGTACTCACAAAAAGAAAGGATTTTACTTTCTTAGCAAACAAATGAATCAATAAAGCAAAACCCAGATAAAGAATTACATTAAAATAAATAAACAAAAAAAAGGAAAAACAGTTGACCTTGAGAGAGAAAGAGAGAGAACCAACCTGCAATTGCTATGAGCTAAAATAATGGTGACCCAAGAAACAAAGTACTCACAAATAGAAACAGTTCGGTTTTTTTTTTTTTTTTTTTTTCTTATGGTAGCAACCTGTGGAGGTGGAGCAATGGTGGAGGAGCAATGTAGAGAGTCAGATGGAGACAAATGGAGAGAGAGAGACAAATGGAGAGACAAACGGCTTGAACACCAAACATAGAGAGAGAGAGAGAGAGAGAGAGTAAGACGTTTTCTTTTATTGGGTTTAGAGATAGGTTTAGAAAGTAATAAATGAAAATAATTAATGGGATTCTAATAAAAATATTTGTAATAATAAGGATCTTTTAGTCATTAGATTTACTTCAAATTCAATGGTTTAAAAAATGTGTAACTCTTTAGAGTTATACTAGGTGTAATTTGAATCCATCTTTTTATTTATATATATATATATATATATATAAAACTTTAAGACATAATTGATCAGTGGCTCAGTCGATACACTCCTTGTGTTTTGGCTTACTAATCCCAAAGTTTCGAGCCTTTGCGTGGATTTTTCGCTACTTAATTTAAAAAAAAAATCCCTAGTAGCATGATATAAATACCACATTTCATCTTCTCTTTTCTTCAGCCGCCTCCATCCTAATTTTCTCTCTAAAAGTCTCTACCTCCGAATGCAAAAGGAACTCAAGCTCGTCCTCACCGACCCTCCTCCCTGCGCGTCGATGCCCGTAAGTCCCTATTTGGCTATCTTGTATACTATTTTCCATTTCTTTAATCTTTAATTTTTTTTTTACTTTCTCTATTTTGGCGAGATTTTCTTCTGAGGAGGACGCGTCAGCGTAGGAGAGAGTTGCGTGGCAGAGCTTCAGTGATCGACGGTTCAGAATTTCCGGCGATGGGAGAAAGATCGGCGATTGGATACCGCGAGCAAGTGGCTTTGATCTAGCAAGTGGGTTTTTGTTCCAGGAAAAAACCAAAAGAGTGTAAGGTAAATATAAATCGATGGTTTTGATCTAGTAGGTAGTAGTGCTTTGTACTTTGCGTCAAACCCTAGTTTCAGGTACCTTCTCTCCCATATTGTATTTCTTTGTTTACTTTTTGCTCATACATGATATATTATATGTTTGTTTATATCTCTGTATGTGTGTTCTTAAAACTCTATGCCTTTGACAGGTTCGTGCTTCTTCGAGATTGAATCTTTCTTTTTCGTTTTTATGTCTGCGTATAATTGTTTTTTGGGACAAATACAGTTTGTTTTAATCTGGGTTGCTGTAAATTTTTTATTTTTTCGTGACCCATGTGATTATTATTGTTGTGAAGTATTTTTGTTTTAGTGCCTTATGGGTTTCTTAATTGATTTGTTTCATGCATTATGAAGGGCTTGGTTGTTAGAACGTGAATTCTTGCTTTTTTTTTTTGGCACACACTTATTTGATTAGCTCAAAGCACCCATTTGATTTGCTATAAATGTACAATATAAATATTTCTTCTTGTTGAAGAGTCTGAACTTGTTTATTTAGAATTTTTTTTTAATCAAAAGAGAAATAGTTTCTGAATTCTTGTCTCAAATTTGATTTGGCCTACAATTCCATTCTAATTGCAGCCTAATACAAAAACACAAATAGTTTATTTAATTTTTTTTTTTATGCAGGATTTAAATCCGAGCTCTTTATTTCAATGAGAAAAGATTTATCACTAACTCAAACCCTTTTCTCTTTTCATCCTTCTCCGTGTGAATGCTTTCACAATGTTACTACAAAGTACTGATTATATCTAAAAGAAAGAAAAGAGAGACTATATTTGCAGCTGAGAACTAACAAATCTAGCATGCAGTTATAATGGGAGATAGAATAGTTGGCCCAAGTGCTAGGGAATGGCCCATAACCACTCTATTTATCTATGATTTGTTTAAATCTATCCCTCTCTTTCTTTTCTTTTTTGGTAAAAGAAGGCATAGCCACATAGATTTAGTTGATAACGTAGAGCTAAAGATAATCAAATTTTTATTATTATGTTATATATTATAAAGTAGAATCAGTGGTTGGATAATAGTTCAAAAGTATTATGTTATATATGTAAGATATATAATGATTTAATACTTCAAAAGTATCATAGCCAAATCCTAATTTAGAGAAAGGGTACTCTTCATTTGTCCTCCTCACCTTCCCTAAGGAGATGGAAGATGGGCAGGACCATGGTTGCTTGACTATGATGTAAATCATGTTCTTCATCATTCACTCTAGTGGTCCATTGCCATATGAGCTGCTATTATTTTGGAACCACCAAAAAGAGAGTGTTGTCCATAATGTATTAATGTTATATACTATAATTCTAAACATTGCACCATAAGCAAATTACAAGTTCACCCAAAAAAAGTACCATCAATTCCCAACCTCAACCTATTTTCTGAAGAAAATTACTATATATTCTTGGAGTATAGTTACATGATATTCTTTAATTTTTTATAATAGTAAATTCTATCATAAATTTAATTAGTGGAATCTACTATTGTGTAAGAAAAGAGAGTATCAAGTTGTCGTACTTTTAGAGTACTAAATTACTCCTTTATGGAACCCAATTGCATTCTCCAACTGTCCAACCTCTATTATTGACACTACTATCTCTCTCTTTTTAAAGAAAATTATTATGTTCGTATTGCAAATTTAGGTGTGCATTCAACCCGCCAATCCAATGAAATTGACCAAACCCAACTCAATGCCTCTAGTTGTTTTTCATGTCTTGGTGGGTTGGGTTGGGTTGAAATTTTATGTAAGTCTCAGGTTGGATCGGATTCAAGTTGATAATTTTATGTAAGTCATAATTTTATGTAAGTCTCAATTAGGCTAGAGGGTGTATCCTGGTTGCTTCAAGTCCGGAAATTCTTACACCTTCAAAGAAGGTAAATTGTATAAACTAATTCCAAGTCCTTAAACAAAAAAGATTTATTGATGACTCTATGTTGCTGACACTAAAATATATTTGGAACTAAGGCTTAGTTGTTGTAAACCAAAAATAAGTTCCTTGGTTAGCCTAATATGATTTTTCTAGCTATAAATTTAAGCTAGTTTATGGATACATGTGAATTTTTGTGCACGAAGAATTTATGTCTCTTATTCTCTGAATATCTACAAACAAATATCTCCATCCTTACACTGTTATGAACAGAATAAGATAGAGAGAAGTGAAATGTATGAATATCAAGAATAAAATGATATATTGGATGGAAAGAAAGAAAGAAGATAGACTTTTGAATGAATGGGCAATGTATGTGATTTTCTTCTTTTAATTTGGAGATATTCTCGGTTTTTTACTAGGCCCAAAAGCCAGAAATTTTTGTACTTCTCTTTTTTTTTTTTTTTTTTTTTTTTTTTTTTTTGAGTTATTCTTGTACCTCTCTCTGGTTAGTTTCTACTCCTTAAAATTATATCTCAATGACTGTGTTAAGATTGGACTAATTGTTTGAGATTTGGCTGTGTTAAGATTGGCTGTGTTATTTGAGATTTTTAAACACATTCTGGGATTAAAGTTTTATGTATGGGATGATAGTGTGTAGCTTTTATGTTTATAAGGGACAGAAATGAGTGTTGTGTTTCTACTTGAACACAAAATGCTGGATCATGCAACTTATATATATGTATGTAAGCATTTGTGTACCAAAAAAATTAAATTAAAAATAAAGGAAATTATAGTTAATAAATTATTTTGTTAATCTTATTTCAGGTTTGTTAATGTCATTGATTGGATCTTTGCTCACAATGCTTGTAGTAAGTTTTTTTCTGCAAACTCGTGTCTGCTCCTTCTAGTGGTAGTTATGTTGAATTTGGTTCAAAGATATATAATTCTGAAGCTTGTCTATTTTATTATATTAAGTATTAACACTTAAATGCATGCAAATGGTTTATGGAGTTTAAACTAGAAGTTCAATCATTACATTGCTGTTGTGGTCTTGTGGGCAATACTGACAGCTTGATTATCATATTTGCTTAATACTTCCATTATTTATATGGTTCTTCTTTTTTCAAGGAGCACTTTGTATTATAATTATTTCAGTAGGTGTTGTATCATGTTCCTTTGGGACATATTCAGCCTTCTCCAAAATTGTTGAGAGTTTGAAGCATTGAAATTTTTGGGACATTCCAACAGCAAGAGAAACTCGAATCATATACTCTAGATTTGTATGATATTTATTCATTCTCCCTTTCCAATTTTGGATTTTGCATCACTCTTTTGTTTCGTGTTTATGTATTTTCCAATGAGAGCACCTTTTGTTACTACTAAAAAATCTACTACAAATACAATTATATTTCTGTGTCAATATAATGTTTGTTTGGAGACATTTGTGGTGTTGTTTTAGTAGAACTAAAATTATTACAGGTTGTTTGTAATGGGACTGGTGTTAAAAAAAAAAATTAACCTATAGCGGCGGGCAAAAAGCACCGCTAAAGGTCTAAAATTACGTTATAATTGAAGCCCTATAGTGGCGTTTATCGCCCGCTGCTAAATCTTCAAACATTCGCCCGCCGCTAAAAGGTACCTAGGGTATGTTGTACATGAAGCCCTATAGCGGCGCTTATTGACCGCCGCTATAGGTGACAACCTATAGTGGCGGGCCTATCCTGCCGCTAAAAGGTCACTTGACCCGAATGGCAACCTCATATGGCGGCGGTTTTTAGCCCGCCGCAATAAGCCAAAAGCACCGCTAAATGGATGATCTATTGCTGCACCGCAAGGCTGGCGGGTAGAACCGCCGCAATAGGTCAAATGGACCTTTAGTGGCAGTTTTTGGGCTTTTGCGGCGGTTTTTGGCCCGCCGCAATAGGCCATTTTTTTTGTAGTAATCTTGAATAGTAGTGCATATGAGTTCCAATTTTAAGGGCATCAAGTTATTTTCCTTTTGCAATATTATGATTGTCAGTAATAACCAAAGGGTCGTATAGTTGAGGGCTGAGATAGGGGTGTCAAACGTATAACCATGCACAATAATAATTGGGCTTCAACATTGTATCACTTGCAAAGAGAGCATAGTAGTTACTGCTCCTAAACCACTAGATCTGACTTAAGTTCTAGAACTTGTATTTTATTTAGATTATTGTACAATGTTACTTATGGTTTGTGGTTTATCAAATTGTTTCTCATTTTATATGCGTATAAATCTGTCAAATGTTGTTTGCTATATGTATGGTGTGTTTGATAAAATGCCTCAAAAAGATTGTATTATGTGACACAAATGTGGCAAATTTTGGTTTTCTTTGATGATTTGTTGACATAATTATTTTTCTTTTTTTTACTGATTTGAGTTGCATTATAATAATAAATTTTTGCTAGCATATTTTAGTTGCTATGACAACATGGTCTTTAGAAATCAGCTATCTTTAACTTTTTCATTGTCCCCTTCCCATTGCTTGCATTTCATTTGAACTGACATGCTATGGTTTTTGAAAGTTTTTGAGCACCGTGCTTAGTCCTAAGATTGGCCTTAAGTTGAGGTTTTGTATTAGTTGCCTTGAGCTTCCCTTAAGTCTCAGGGACTGCTTTTCTATTTCTATACTTTTTTTCTTAATGCATAATGGGTTCTCTCCATGATTGCCTCTTTTGAATGTTTGAGTTTCATAGTTTGTGCTTCACTTGGGAGAAAAAAAGTTGTTTGTTTAGTACTTATGGTTGTTTGCCTTATACATGTTCATAATATTTTGTTACGGTACAGATTTATTCTGTCTTATTTTGAACTGTTAAGTTGGGTAAAACAAAATGGGCATGTGATGGAGGTGGAGGTTGGCTATTATGGTCAAATCGGAACCAAAGGCATGTCGATGAAACTCTGAAGTTAGTAGTGGATCTGGTGCAAACCACCTGTACACTTGCTATGGAATATATGGAAGCTTAGAGAAATAATCAGTCTAGATAGCCTGTTGAAAAGTGTACATGGCCTCCTATAGGTTCATGTTACAAGGTAAATTTTGCCATCAAGAAATTGCAGAACAATAGATGGACCTACCAATTTGAGCATTGGCCATATCCTTCCTTAATGATGTTAGACTACTTGGTTCTTCTATTAGGAATATATCTTTCTCTTATGGCTTTCCTTGAACAAACTGACCAACAGAGAAGATAGCATGTGAAGCAAAGAACTGGCTGGGTTTGCTAGACAATGATGTATTGGATGGAGGAGCGTCCCCCATGTTTTAAGACTCTACTAAACAGTGATGAACCTGCTTAATGAAAAAAAAAAAAAAAACCCAAATGTATTTGTAGCATTTTTCAGTGGAAGTTCTTGCTTCCTTTCGGCATTTTTACTACAGTGTTACTCATGTTTTAGTTTTAAAGTTTTAATATCTATTGGACAATATAGTATTTTGTGTTTCAATGTATTAATATTGTTCTTTTAAAAAAAAAAAAAAATTGTCATATTTGAATGATATCTTGAATAATCACTAACTATATATAGTATATTATTAATGTCATCTCTTATTTATAAGCATTTCATTTAATTATATAAGTTATTCCAACTAAAATAAAATGAAATGAAGATTTGAAATAATATTTGATAGGCCACAAACTGAATTGATCACTTGTGATATAAACTAATTAATTAATTAATCAAGTTATTAATTAATCAATTTATCATACAAATGCGTGGTAGTACAAACAAATCACCAATAAACTAAATATGCAGCGGAAAATAAATAACACGGTGATTTGTTTATGAATGGGGAAAATTTAACGGCAAAAACTTCACCGGGTGATTTTCAGGTTACCACCTCCAAAACTCCACTATTATCACAACAAACGGTTACAAGTAAAGGAATCCCAAGTACTTTACCAATCTACAGTTGAACCCTTATCCCAATACCCAATTGGACTTGTTCTGTAGTGACAGTTCCCCTTTTTTAATGCACGTCACTCAAGTACGTGACTAACCAATGCGCGAATCTCAATACACGACTTCAATCATTAACTAAGAAGGTTGTTGGCTGCAAAGTTTTTCAGTTTATCTACACGATGAAGATCAAGAAGATGTTTGGTCACAAAACTTTATGGTGCAAATACACAGCAACTTCTCTAAGAGAAAGAGATGAACAAGGGCAAGAACTTTTTCTTCGGTCACAATTTGCTTGAACAGAGTTTGCTCAATGCTTGTGCAACTTGTGAACTCTTTGACGGCGCTTAAAACAATCATTTTATATGTTTAGGGTTAGGAGAAAAGAAGGCTCAAATACATAATCACGGATCCCAAGAAAATCATATCAGAATTCTAAAATTCATAAACCTCGACAAATAGAAGGTGTCGAGTAGCTGTCGAGCAGGTGTCGAGTACACGGGGCTGAAACAGCTTTCTTAAGCTCGATAGATGCAACTGTCAAGCCAGCTGTCGAGATTTAATGATTTTGCACTTTCAGCTTGTTTTCTTGGACAAACTTGAAGGCTTTAACACTTGATATTGAAACACAGTTTCTTGAAGCATTAAACACATCCTAAATCTACCCAAATACAAGTAAAGTGTGTTTTGTCAAAGGATAAGCCAATTACATAAAATTATGACATATATTCCTATCATGTGAAACACATATGTCCTAACAATCTCCTCATTTGGCAATCCGTGACAAAACCATAACAAACAAATGAACATATGACAGAAGTCATAAATCACTCAACTCATAATCATTTGTTAAATACAATAAAATCTATCCTAGTACAAACTCTTGAAAACTTTGCAAGAAGAGAGTTTATGGCAAGTAGACTTTGACAACATGTATTTCTGAAACACTTTAAACAAAACTCATCAAGGCATCTTTGTGTGAAACAGAAATAATAGATTGCATACAAATAATATGAAGCATGTGTATAAAGAGAGAAATGAAACAACACATGAAAAGGTAGGTGAAAGAAACAACATACATCATCATATAAAGAGATAAGTCTAATGTATGTCATAAATATGGTCACAAGACCTAATTTACAAGAACAATGTATCTAAAAAGAAAGAAAAGAAAGATACATAAAATAGCGAAAGATACATAATATCCTCACTACATCCCTCAAAAAGAAACAACACTCCCCCTAACAAAAAAACTATACTAACTCTCCTTTTAAGAGTGACTACTCTCATATCCAAAACTACTCCCTCTTTTTGTCACGAGTGACAAAGGGTAAGAGTGTCAAGTAGACATCTCATCAGTAGAGCTAGCATCTCCATCATCATCATCTGAAGTATCATCGTCAATACCAACATCATTCTCAGAATCAGAAGCCACGGGAGGAGGTGGTGGAGGAGAAGCCTCAGAAGCAAAGCCACCCATGGACGCCTGTCGCCGTGCAATACGACCAACACAAACGTTCACCTGATACAATTTTGTAGAAAGTGTATCGAGGCGAGCATCCATGCGTTGCAATTGTGCCATGATGTCTCCTAGTGACACATCGCTCGTAGAAGAGGAGGGAGCGGATGTGGATGGAGCAGATCGAGATGGAGTTGAACGGGAGGGAGGAGCTGCTGAATCCATTTGTCGCGACCTAAACTGCGCCTCACTACGTTTTACGTTAGCGGCATCTATGGCACACATAAAGGTAAAATGGTCGGAAGAGGAAAAAGCAACAGAAAAGTGGCGTAGAATTCTCATGATAGCGGAAGGAAAGATGAGCTTGTCACGGGACGCCGAATCTAGATGAACATCTATAATAGAAAGAATGAAATGAGAAGGAAAATCTATAGGAAGATGCTCAAGGAGAGACAACAAAAATCGAGCACGAGGCTTTGTGATGAAGTTGTAGTGAGAGAGTGGATAAAGTACAAAGGTCATCATCATGTTCAAGAATCTAGGACCTTTAGCAAAGGCCTTACATGGTGTAAACTGACGCTCACGCCAATCAGAGGGGCGTTCACAAAAAGCAGAAATAAGCTCATCTTTGGACACAGTCCGCAGACGCTCACAACTAGGAAAGTCAGGAAACTCTATCCGAGGAACCCGAAGCACATCTGCAACAAGCTGCGGTGTGACAGGAATGCTAACACCCCTAACACGAGTGAAGAAGTGAGGGATAGAACGGTCAATCCTGTGCATGTTGGAGTAGAACTCCTAAATAAGCACGATAGGACAAGTGACAGGCTCGTCACAAAGAAACTGCCATTCTTGACTATGAATGACATCGGGAAGGTCGGTGTCGGCAAAGTCTGCCAGAATAACTTGACGTTCCGAATGAACACATCGTTTAGAAAAGTTCTCCGAGAATGCCTTGTGGGCATCATCATCACGGAACCGAAGAGATAAGGGGGCAGAATCTGAAGACGAAGAGAATGCCCTGGAACGAAGAGGGTTCCGGGACGGAGCGGATTTACATTTCGGTGCCATAGACACTACTAACGTAACCAACAGTAGAGGGAAAGAGAAAAGGAGACAATCAAAAAAGTCCCAAAATAGTTCACAATATTAAGAATATGTGAAAAGAAGTACGTATGCATGGAGAATGCATGAGCATGTGAAATGCAAAAGTAATTGCATCATGGGCTCAGCCCAATCCAATTCTACCAGCACACAAACATATTGCACACATCTAAATGCATGAAAATACTGATATAACGCTAATGTGATGCAATGTATAAGATTTCAAACTCATATAAGTGAAAACCCATCCCAAAATTTCAACAATAACTCATTAATTTTGAAAAACCCCAAAATTTTTCAAAAAATCAAAACCTAGGTTTCAAAAACATGAATGCATGTAGAATGAGAGAAAGAAAACTTACCAAGATGAAGAAAATCGTGAAAAAGCTTGAAAAAACCTTGAGGAAGAGATTTGGAGTGAGAGAGATGGTGTTTGGGAGATAAACAGTCAGAGCAATCGAGAGAGTTTAAATAGAGCATCAGTAAATCCCGACAGATAAAGGTGTCGAGAGGTGTCGACCCATCTGTCGAGGTAGGTGTCGAGAAAATGGCATTCGACAGAAGCAGGTGTCGAGGAGGTATCGAGAAACACAACATCAGACACAAGAAGTGAGGCTCGATCTATCTACCAGGTGTCGAGAAGCTATCGAGGAGGCAGGAGCTTTCTCGATCGATTCACCAGGTGTCGAGGTGCTAGCGAGATTATGATAAGAAAAAGCTGATGAAGCTCGACAGATAGCCAGCTATCGAGGAGGTGTCAAGAAGGTGTCAAGCCAGCTTTTCAAAACAGTTTTTCGAGGAGAGAAAAACACAGATATGAATCCAATCAAGCATGCAACTCAACCAATGATCCAAACAACATAAAAAGCTCTTAAAATCATCTCTTAACAATAATTTATAAGCACATGGATCTCAAAAACACACACACACACAACAAGTCTAACTGATTTTATATTTCAAAAATAAGTTAAGACAGTTTAGTGAGTATACATTAACACATGTAAACCTTGTGATAGCCAAATCACATTATACCTGCACATGTATCAAGAGTAGCAAAGAATATTGCGTGTCATGTGTGAAGAACATTGCAAGATTGCATAAGTGTATACATGTTATGACGATTTAAGATATGAGAAAATCACTTTAACTCATACATAATCATAACTGTTTGATGAAGATTATCACCTTCGAGGTACATCCTATAACTCCCACATCTCCTAGAAAACACGCTTGCAATCATATTTAAAAACATTTTTAATCTTTTTGCTTTTGATTTTATTTTATTTTATTAAGCATATCATGCATGGGCATACAAGAGAGAGAAAAGAAATACCCAATGATATATGACATTCCAATTTTGCTATGCCTAAGCACACAAATGTCATTGACACTGCACTTTTGCTATGCCGAAGTATACATGTGTCATATTATGATTGGCGGGCAACAGTGGTGAGATAGTCATTTATGCCTTTCTCTTAGAATTTTCTAATCCTTCCCATCAAAAAGAGTAATATAAGTGGTAAGTATAAGAAACAATCTTAATCTTACTCATCACAAACAAGAGCCACAAAACTCACTTGCTTAGTTGTGCATAGAGATGCTCATCTAAGTTACAAGAGATACAAAATTTAGAAAACTTTGTTTCAATGGCCATCCAAGGTACACAAGTACCAATGTACACAAAACACACACTGTTTTTGTATTTTTCTGATTTTTCATTTTTTTTTTTTTTTTTATAAAATAACAAAACAAAGTAAAACTGAAAAATAACCAAACAAAAATATGTTAAACAAAGCAAAGTCTAAAAACTAGACTAACTCAAAACTTGAAAGAAAAGCACACAAGTAATGCAAACCAAAACAAGAAGAGAGAGAAGAAAGTGATAGAATCACTTAGAGCCCCTTTCCTTCCACACCATGTAAGAACCTTTCCTTTGATTAAACTTTTGAACTGGCGGTGAGGGGGAAGAATTGAAACCATTCAAGTTCGAAAGGAACATGAGCGCTTTGAGAAGATCTCCAAGGGGAGCAAGAGAGGATTGAAGTTGATTTTGGCTTCCAGATGCTATCATGCAGTTGCTCTGTTGAGTGGCAAGCCACTTATAGCAATTTGGTCGAGTATGACCGGCAGCTCCACAATGATGACAGAGATGCTGCTTCTTCTGTTTAGGCTTATGAGAGTTAGCCTTTTTAGCCCTAGGGTTCTTAGCTTCTTTCTTATATTGCTTAGGGGGTGCTCCTAATATAGATTTATTTTTGTCTATGTTCTCACTAGCTAAAACAGTTTTAACATCATTGTTCTCAATTTCAACATTATTAGCAGGAGGAACAAAAACAGTAGAACTAGTAGAAGCAATATTAGAGGAAGAAAGATCATACCCTAAACCTGTACGATCAGAAGCAGATTTTTGAATGCTTAGCATCTCATCAAGCTTTGCACTTGAAGTCCTCTCCAGTTGAGCTCTAACTTGAAACAACTCTACTTCAAGCTTCTTGGTCTTCTCAGCCAAGAAATTGTTCTCGAATCTCAGTGCTCCGATAGTCTGATTAGTCTCATCAAATTTTGTGAAAAGCTCTTCACGATCAAGTTCCACATCACTGAGCTTCTTGGTAGCCAGCCTATAAAGTTTCTCATGTTTTTCCGAAACTTTGTAAAATTTTTCATAGGCTGTATGGATATCATCTTGATCATCAATCTTCTCAAAATTTGACTCCACCAAGTCCTCTTCATCCACATCTTCTACAATCCCTTTAGTAGGATCTACAGAGGCAGTGAAGGCATTCAAGATTCTGTCATCCTCATTGTCGAAATCATCCTCAGGCTCGATGTCGCTCAAGGTAGCAGCAAGAGCCTTGCTTTTCCCAATGCTCTTGAGATATGTAGGACACTCATGTTTCATGTGACCGAAACCTTGACACCCAAAACACTTAGGTTCTGCAGGGACAGTGTACTGACCACCTTCCTTAGCATCCTTCTTCCTTTTGTCTTGGCCTTTAAACTGAGAAGAACTAGATTGCCTGCGGTCCTTGTCGAAGCCCTTTCCATTTGCATTCTTCATAAACTTCTTGAACTACCTGGTGATGTAGGACTTCATCTTGGAATCTTCATCATTTGAAGACTCATTTGTCTCACTGTTCTTGGCCTTCAGTGCCATGCTCTTACTTTTGCCTGGCTTACAAATCCTTGTTAACCCTAGTTCGTAAGTCTGTAGATTACCAACCAGCTCTATCAAAGAAATCTTGTCAATGTCCTTTGATTCCTCGATTGCCGTAATCTTGGCATGAAATCTCTCAAGCAGAGATCTGAGCACCTTTCTCACAATCTTGGGTTCAAGAATAATTTCCCCAAGATTAAACGCCGAGTACACTATGTCTTTAAGCTTAGCATAGAACTCGTCAAATGACTCATCCTCCTCCATCTTTATTTCTTCAAAGCTTGTAGTGAGCCTTTGAAGCTTTGAATCCTTGACAGCCTTTGTACCATCATAGGTTGTCTGAAGAATGGTCCATGCTTCCTTGGCAGTTTCAGTAGAGGATATCTTTTTAAATTTCTCATTGGTGACTGCACTGAATAGAGCATTCAATGCCTTGCTGTTGAAGTTTGCCGTCTTGATCTTGGCATCATTCCAATTGGTCGGCGCTTCTGTAGGCTTAGTCCAGCCTATCTTCACAGTTTGCCACATCTTCTCATCTAAAGACTGCAAGAAAGCTCTCATGCGTACTTTCCAGTATGCATAGTTAGTGCCATCAAATAAAGGAGGTATAATTAATGACTGTCCTCTATCCATGACAAACAGGGGTCAATGGATCAAACACAGTAAAGATTAAAACCTAATCAGAGTGTGCCCGCTCTAATACCACTTGATAGGTCACAAACTGAATTGACCCCTTGTGATAGAAATTAATTAATTAATTAGCCAAGTTATTAATTAATCAATTTATCATACAAACGCGTGGTAGTACAAACAAATTACCAATAAACTAAATATGCAGCGGAAAATAAATAACACAGTGATTTGTTTACGAATGGGGAAAACCTAACGGCAAAAACTCCACCAGGTGATTTTCAGGTTACCACTCCCGAAACTTCACTATTATCACAACAAGCGGTTATAAGTAAAGGAATCCCAAGTACCTTACCAACCTACAGTTGAACCCTTACCTCAATACCCAATTGGATTTGTTCTGTAGTGATAGTTCCTCTCTTTTGATGCACGGCTCCCAAGTACGTGACTAACCAATGCGCAAATCCCAAAACGCGACTTCAATCACCAACTAAGAAGGTTGTTGGCTGCAAAGTTTTTCAGTTCATCCACACGATGAAGATCAAGAAGATGCTTGGTCACAAAACCCTACGGTACAAATACATAGCAACTTCTCTAAGAGAAAGAGATGAACAAGGGCAAGAACTTTGTCTCCGGTCACAATTTGCTTGAACAGAGTTTGCTCAATGCTTGTGCAACTTGTGAACTCTTTGACGGCCCTTAAAACAATCCTTTTATATGTTTAGAGTTAGGAGAAAAAAAGACCCAAACACATAATCACGGATCCCAAGAAAATCATATCAGAATTCTGAAATTCTTAAACCTCGACAGATAGAAGGTGTCGAGTAGGTGTCGAGCACACGGGGTTGAAACAACTTTCTTAAGCTTGATAGATGCAACTGTCGAGCTTTAATGATTTTACACTTTCAGCTTGTTTTCTTGGACAGACTTGAAGGCTTTAACACTTGATCTTGAAACACAGTTTCTTGAAGTATTAAACACATCCTAGATCTACCCAAATACAAGTAAAGTGCGCTTTGTCAAAAGATAAGCTAATTACATAAAATTATGACTTTTGTTCCTATCATGTGAAACACATATGTCTTAACAATATTTTAAACTACCATAAATAGTTATTCAATATAAACTAAAATTAAGAAAATTTTCTTTTTAAAAATATTATTTTCAGTAGTTTTCCCATGCATCACACGGATTAACGACTAGTATGAATAATAAAATGATACTCAATGTGAATATTATATAATGTTTTAATGTTTTTTTTTTTTTTATACAAGATAGAATTTCTACTCTAGCCTAATCTAAGTATATATGTGTGTGAAGCTCATTCCTGGAGACTTGAACCATGACCCTTGCCCCCCACACCCCACAAGCATCTATACTTGTGGAGTGACCACCGCACCAAGGGTGCGCGGTGATAATCATTCAACCCATATAGTAAGCATTTGTGTATTTAAAACTTTAGAGTGTAACTTAAAAGATAATATCAAATTATTGAGTCTATATACATATTTTAAAATTTTATTGTTTATACACTCATTTTTATAAAATTTTACCACTTTTAAATGTAATACTATTTTTTTGTCTCTTCATTTTTTAGAGAGTTTCAACTTATGGCTTTTGCTTCTATTTTTTTTTTTTTTTCCTCTTTATATTTTTTAAGAGAGTTTCAACTTATGACGTCCGCTCTTGATAATAGATTTTTATCATCAGACCAAAACACCAATCAGTTTTTGGTATAAACATAGATTAAATCCTAATTTTCTTATTCAATCATCAGAAACTTTATTATTTAAGTTAACTGGAACTCACTTTTTTTCCAATTCATTAACGGTAATTAAATGTATATTCAACCGCCCAAGCTCCCACTGGAATGGCTTTGGGTGTGAATAGGAGTTACACAGCACATAATATTTATACTACAAATCGAATTTTATATGTCTAATTTCAGTATATTCCTCCTATTAAATATAATTATTATCAACGCGATGTGTTATACCATGTTGTATATGCTAGAGTGGATGCGGAAGAGGAAGCATAGAATAGGAACACCAAGAACACGAGGGTTACGTGGTTCAGCCTTGACGGCCTACATCCACGGAGGAATCCCTTAAGGGCTACATCTTTATTATGTAAGAGTGTAGTACAATAACTTGTGTTACAATGAGCCATAACATGAGTATATATAGGCGACTAAACCCTAGACTACTAGTACAAGTAGGACTGGGCATGGGCCTATTACATTGGGCTAATATGTCTAATATATCTCTAATACCCTCCCTTAAACTCAAAGTGGAAGCTCGATGAAGGTTTGAGTTTGGATAAGCATGAGAAGATCATTTGGAGATGCCTTGAAGAATGCCTTAAAAGAAACAGCAATGAAGAATATGCCAATTGACCAATTTCGAAGCTTCAAATGAAGAAACAGGGTCCAAAATTGGAATCTACGCGAAAAACTGAGCAAGATAGGCCCTTTCGAAAATTTTGATTTTTGGTCAAAAGTCAACGCAAAAGTCAAAGTCAACGAAACTCAAAGTCTACGGTCCTGGTCAAAGTCAACGGTCAGTCAACAGCTACATGGTCCGGGTTAGGTCACGGATCGGGCTGCAGAGACGGTGACGTCATTATGATGACGTGGCACTGACAAGGATTAGGGCTAACGTGGACGTGCTTCGTGGCTAATGACATCATCAAATGATGTCAGATGACATCATCAGTGGTTTTTCGGCGCGTGTCAGGAGCTTGTCTACCGGCGCGTGGAGGAGAACCAGAAACATGGCAGCGCGTGTTAGCGCGTGTGAGCGAGATTAACGGTCGGACTTCTCGGGTTTTACAAATCGGCAGGCCTCGAGTCTGACAGAGCGGCGCGTGTGGCCATAATCCTATCCGAAATTAGAGATTTGTGGCGGCGCGTGGGAGATTTTCTGGAGCCAACTGCGGCGCGTGGTTGGGCTTCGGGTGACCGGATTTCTGGGTTTTCCTCACGGGAGGCCGTGGAGCACGTATGTGGGGTTTATTTCGTTAGGCGAAGGCTTGATTTGCACAGATCTGATAGGGAAAGGCACGGACTGCTTGGGCTTTTGGATTTGGACACAGCAGTGAGCCATGGCGGCTGCGAGATGCCGTGGAGTCTAAATCCAACAGACAAGCGTGTGACTTCTGACGGTGGTGTGCACGTGAGAATCTTCTTAGACATATTAGCCCAATGTAATAGGCCCAAGCCCAGTCCTGCTTGTACTAGTAATTTAGGGTTTAGTCGCCTATATATACTCATGTTATGGCTCATTGTAGCACAAGTTATTGTACTACACTCTTACATAATAAAGATGTAGCCCTTAAGGGATTCCTTCGTGGATGTAGGCCGTCAAGGCTGAACCACGTAACCCTCGTGTTTTTGGTGTTCCTATTCTATGTTTCATCTTCCGCATCCACTCTAGCATATACAACATGGTATAACACATCGCGTTGATAATAATTATATTTAACATGGTATCAGAGCCAAACTTCGTTCTTGGCATCAAACAAACAACTCTAGCAGATACAACATGGTATAACACATCGCATTGATAATAATTATATTTAACACCTCCAAGGAAAGACGCAGTCTTGACTCCTGACTCTTAAGGAGTTATTAGCCGCTCAAAAATTCTTGCCATTCAGGAATTTTATATATTTATATATTTATACAAACAGAATTTTATATGGCTTAAATAGGCTAAGGCATGGTTTTTAAACTAGGGGTCAAACATCGGCAGAGGCGCATGGGTTTTTGGAATTCTCGGGTGTCAAACATCAAAGCTTATGATTATCAGCATGAATTTTAGTGCTGGCTATGTTTCCCATCCGCAATGGGTGTTTATTTTAATCATGGGTAATAAACAAGGGATTTACATCAACAAGAAGTAACATATTTAATGTTTACCAAATGCAAAGAAAGGGATAGTCAGATGGGCGAAGGAAATGTTGGAGAGTCATAGCAGGGACGGGTTTTCAGAAATGTTACAATCACAAATTATTTTACAATATTTTTATAAATTGTTATTGTATTGATGCTAATTTTTACTAGTTTTTATCTAGATCTATCACTAAAATCATTTTTTTTATTTACTAACAATCACTCACCACAGCTGCCGTTTATAAAAAATATTATAAAATAGTTTGTAACTATAGTATTTTCTATTAGCGAATATATTGACTTCTTATTTTACAATGTGTTGCATTCTTATTGGATCGTGAGTAGTTTCTTTACTGGACAAGAAAAATATTAAGTTTTGACAAAAATAATATAGACAAAGTTTGGCTACAAACTTTGTTAACCTAGGGCTACAACTTCTGTTAAAATAATAAACATAACTACATATTTTGAAAATCTCATTTTTTGATAATATTTTTTTATGCTCTTAAGACATAAGTTAAATTTTGTGTTAATCGGATGACATAGCTATTAATCCTTAATTTTCTAATAAATTTGCAAGTATGGATGATATAAGAAGTAAATGCAATCTAATGGCGGATTTGTCAAAATTCACATCTAATAAAAAGATATTGAGTGAAGTTATAATTTAACTTTAACATGCGATTCTCAAAAAAAAAAAAAAAAAATCTAACTTTAACATGCTAATTCTTTTCTAGAATAGAAGGCCAAAATTCACTTAGTAAGGGAAAAGTTAACAGATATTGTAAGGGGATTTATTAATGGACTATATTTAGAAATTTTTTATGGGAAAAGAAAAAAGTAATTATATTTCTAATAAAAGTGGTAATAAAATTTTCTTAAAATGATTTATTAACAAATGGCAAAATTTGGTTACAAATTTAGTTGCAGTCAAAGGCATCCATTAATCAAACCCTTGTTAGTATAGTGATTATGTCCAAAAATCAAGAACACGTGAAAATATGAAGTTTGTCATGCTTACTGCTTACATTATATGCAAAGGTACAAAAAAAAAATGTAGAAGAAAGTCCAAATAAGACAGATTTGATTTTAGGCTAATCATGCAAATATGAAAAATGTTAGCCGATCGAGCATATACACCGTAAGTTCAACCGCTAAGGTCTGAGAAGCAACGCATACACTATGCTAATTTGCTAAAACAAATGCAGAGCAATGGGGCGACTCCTCTTGGAGCCTAGGGGGTTCAAATGAACCCCCTGAATTGAACCCCAAAATTTTTTTTATTTTATTTTTCTTGTTTTAACGCTTAAAATAAAAATTTGAACACCCTAACCTTAAGCCCAACTGAAATAATTAAATAAACATAAATATAATCCTTAACAATATCTTGACCTTTTTAAACCCAAAGAAAAATTTCAATAACAAATCAATTTGATCTAAAATCTGAGAAAATATTTTAATTAGCCCAACAACAAAAGTAGAATTTGCTAATCTTAAACTTTAGAAAAAGCTCATTTAGATCTTAAGAAATTTTAAATAAATCAATCAAATGAGAAATTAGTAGATGAACGACTGTTTGACTATGTACATTAAAACATATATAGCCATAAGATTGATAATGAAGATATCATATAATAATTTTAAAATAGGAAAAATTATAAAAGGAAATTATAAAATTTTATGTATTAAAATTTTTTTTTGTGATGTGGATACATCTAATTTATCTTTTATTTGTTTCTCAAAAAAAAAAAATATTTTATTTAAAATTTTGTATAATTTATATTTCTTTCTGAAACTCTTAGAAAATAATCCTACAGCTGCTAGGAAAGCATAGAAAGTAATGCATGAACGCATGTATACACTAATGTACATAAACTCCTAGCGTACAAACAGCAAGAAACAACAAAAAGCCAAATAAATTGTGAGCGAGGTGTCAATCCAAATGGACCAATTACCAAAACAGGAAAAGGCCGAAATCACGTGCATGCGTTTTCTAATCTAAGTTCTGCAGTGGAAGTGGAATAGACAGAAACAATCTTTGATCAATCATTGTACAATTTGTACTTCAGCTCTATTTTGCGGCGCTCTCTGTGCCTTGAATGTAGAAACAAACCGTACTAAAAAAAATATTAAATTCAGCTCATTATGCTTCAACTCATTTTTGCGGTGCTCTCTATTTTTGTGCCTAGATTCTAGAATGTAGAAACAAAATGTGCCGTATCTTTATTTGAATTTAAGAACATATTTTATTGATCATTGTTAATCCCCAAGGCTTAGCAAAATTGATAAAGAGGATTGAGGGCTATCAAATTGATCAACTTATTGTTCGCTATCAAATTTATCAAGTTACAGTTGCACAAAAAAAATTTATCAAGTTACAATTTATTAGGATGAAAATCATAATTTCATCTTAGTAAATGGTCACCTCTGAGGGTTGTTTGGTTGGAATAATGAAAAAGTGAAAAAATAGAAAATAAAAGGAAGAATGGAAAAGTAGGAGGATAGAAAAGATTTTAGTTTCTCTCACTTGTGTTTAATTGAGAGGATATTAAAAAGTGGAAGAATAAAAAAAAATTTTGTTTGGTTAAGACGAAAAATAAGAGGATTAAAAATAGAGTTGGTATGAATTTACTATCATATCCCTATTAAATAAAACAAAAAGTAACACATTATACTTTTTTAAAAAATTGTGTATAAAGGGACACTTTATTAAAATAAAATAAAATAGAGCACGAGAAATTAACCCAGAGTGTTGTCTTAAAAAAATAAAAATAAAACAAAACAAAAACCAACAAAAATTGATGAGAAAAGAGACATGATTTTTTATTTTTTATTTTTTTTTTAAAAGGAGAAGGAAATGAATGATTTTGATCGCTATTAGAAGACCAAAAAGAAAAAGAAAAAGAAAAGAAGCCAGCACGTCCATAAGCTTAGTAACAGAGAAAGACAAAATCAAAGTGCAACGTTCAGGGGCATTTTTGGTAGCTCATTTCCATGAGCTTCCCCCCTCCTCTTCGAGAATACATTTTGGTGCACCTAGAGAGAAAACACTCAGGTCTCACTACTTTTCTTTCCTCCTATCTCTCCAACTAAACACTCACTATAAATATTTTCTCTCTACTTTTCTCTTCTCGATTTTCTATTCTCCTTAAAATCTCTCAAAACAAACGGACCCTGAGAGTGCACGGTGTGTTCCATCTCAACCATTCTTAATCTATTATCTTAATATTGTGTCATATACTTAACAGGCTCAAAACTCAATTTTTAGTTGGAACTAGTTAAAGGCCCGTGAGTTACATGGTTTTATAATAAAATTTATAGAATATATGTAAAAAAATTTATTATATTTTAATAATTATTAAAACAAAATAAATAATTCTTATAACGAAAGGAATAAATTGCATTGGTATAATAGCGATAACAAAATAAATAATTCTTATAACGAAAGGAATAAATTGCATTGGTATAATAGCGATAACACCTCAATACAAAAATATTTTCTAGCATACCATTTGTGCTATAATGTCATTTGTTGTTACATGTATCAAAATATTTGCATATAAATTTCGCATTTAATGGATCTACATATAGATTACAAACCTTTCTTAGGATAGCTTGAAATCTTTTATGACAAACTTGGAAAACAAAATCAAGAAGAAAATTAAACTAAATTAAAAAAAAAAATTAGAACCATATAGATTTTAAAATTGCATGTGAGTCTATGACCACTTCAAAATAATTTTTTTTTTAAAAATAGCTATCATTTCAACTTTAATTTTACTATTTTAGTCAAATAAGTTCGATTATTGTAAAGGAAAAAACCCCTATTTTATAGTGATGGCTCAAGAGTAAAAATAATCAATGCACAAAAAAAAAAAAAATTTGATATTGGAAGAATGATGACATTTTAAAGATTATGAAATTTCAGGAATTAAATTTCCAAAATTTTTCAATTTAAAACCAAAAAATAAATGTTTAATGAAAATTTGTTGGGAATAAAAAAATTATACTAATAATTAGCAAAAAATATTAATTAATGTTGCAAACTGATACATAATTCTATGAAAACTTTACATAAATAAGTATTAAGTGATTATATTCAAAATATAAATATAAAAAAAGAAAAGAAAAAGGGAACAACATGAATAAATCCGATTTGACAAAATATATTTCATTTTTGTTTTTATATAAAAAAATCCTATTAACTTGATAGTGGGGTATTTAAATGATCCAAAAAAATAATAAAGCATATACTTTTGAGCCTAATCACATCTAGCAAATAATAAAGCACCTCAAAAGATTGAAAGTCAATTTAAGTTCATGTATGCTTGCATGTGATACGTAGTTGTCCACCATTGTTGCAATAGCAATGGAAGCCTCATCTTTAAGATAAAGAATCAATGTAATGCTCGTAAAAGTTGCCTAAAAGAGTTAAAGATTCAGTAAGATTACAGAAAAAGTGATCAAATGTAAATGATTATCTCACTAAAATAAGGGGTAAGATTTCTTCCTAGAATTAAATTAAATTGATAATTCCAAATTAAATTTTAAATTGATAATTCCTTAAAAAAATGTACTAAGGAATTGATAAGTCCAAATTTAATATAATCTTGATATTATTTTAAAATTAAAACTGATAATTCAAGAATACACGTGTAGAAATCTTTATAATTTGGTGGATTATCAAATTAATAGGTAAAGAGTCAATATTTACAAAGGTTTATATAGTGGATTTTATGGATTTAAAACTGCATTTATGACTCATAAGCACAACCTTAAAAAAAAAAAAAAAAAAGGCGAGTTAAATTGCCTAAGTAGGTTTGATAAAGACTTCTACTATGGATTTCACAGACATCAAATTGCCTAAGTAATAAGAAAAAAAGAGAGAGTTAGATTTCTAAATAACATAGAAATGGTACGAGAATGAGAATTATCGATAGTAGGGGAGAGAAAAGAAGAAGAAGTTGTTGTGCCTAAGAATATATAAGAATAAAATGTTGACATCAATGAAAGAAGATGATTTATTTACAATTTTTTTTTGAGCTAAAAATAATTGCTACAATTTGAATTAAAAAAAAAAGTCATCATATCATATCATATTATATATAATAAAAGTTGGGTTTAGACGCCGTGGTTGCACTAAGTGGTGGTACCAAATTGTAGAAATTTTCTTAAATTTTTAGATTTTAAGAAAAAATATATATAAGTTTTCTTCAACTATAATTTCTAAGTGGGCATAATTTTTCTTCAACTATAATTTCTAAGTGGATAAAAATCTTAATTTGATTAAAGTTGAATTACATTTGCTGTATTTTTAAGTGGATAAAAACAAAAATCATAACAATTAAAAGCCGTGCATCAAGTGGTTATGTTAAGTACTTCACGTGGTGCTAAAAAGATCCAGCAATAGTTGGGTCACGTATTTTAAACCAAATCAAAACAAAATTAAATATTTGCTAAATATTAAAAGACCCAGCAATTGGCATATCACGTGGTGGTTTAATTAGTTTTAGACTTTTTGTTCATATAAAATTCTTCAATGTGAAGTGTGTGTATATATATATATCAAATAATTCATAATTAATACCAATCATATGGTTCTTTTGCGCTATTCTTCTCTTCTGCTACCTACAATCTCTATTATTCTCTTCTTCTATAATTATAACATTGTCAAACCATAATTATAGAATAGATTGAAATCTATAACTTCCCCTTTTAAAAAAAAAGGTCATCTAATCCATATTTTTTTTTTAAATTATATTACTACAAATAAAAAAAACAACGTATAGCTAATAAAGTTTATTTTCAAGCAAATTATCTTTAATATAATATAAGAGTGTAATTTTGAATAGTTCTTTCTTTTAACGTACAACTATTCTTTTTATCTAAAAAAAAAAAAAGGTGTTCTCTTGGTCTATCCAAAAAAAATCTCTTAGGGAGTGAGTACTGAGTACATGTCTAGATGTTCTGCCATCAAAAATGTAAAATCAATTCTAATTAAACTCTTTGTCTCAAACTCAAACTCTTAATAATTAATCTTTCCCACCGTGTTACAATTATTCATAAAGTTAAGGAAAAAAAATGTTGATATCAACATTAAGCTAAATAGAGGAAAGTTGATATGAAAAAGTAAAATTTTGTATTTATCCAAAGATTAGTAGAGGAAAAGTTGATAAGAACAATTAAGATTTTGTGTCTATCTAAAAAAATTGCTGCAATTTTTGCTTACCTTCAAGTATATCTAAAACTTGCGATTAGATCATAGAGAATAAAAATCAATTGGAAAAAAAATTATAAATATTTTTGCTCCGCCTCTCTCAAACTTCTCATTCGGACTGTTCATGAAGGTTATATTTTTTGTATTCTTAGTTTTTTTTTTTTTTTTTTTTTTTTTTTTTTTTGTATATATTTTTAGTTGGATGGTTTTGTTCTATAATGGAAGTACCACAGTGTATTGTACTAGGTCAAATTGTGTGGATACTTTTAAGGATGCCTACAATGAAAGCTATAGGTTCTATTTCCTCTCCAAGGTTATTTAACTCTATCCTGTAATTTTTTTTCCTTTTTTGTTTCATTATGTTCATAAAATACATCATATTATTTATACTCCAACTAACTATCTTGGAACTCTTTGAAGCTATAGAGTTTGAAGGGAACTTTGAAAAGCTTAGTTTTTTTGACCATCTCTATTTGGCCATGAACGGAGGCACGTACTCATTTGTGGAGTCATGGATGCTATTTTCATGTATCATAAAGATTTTTATTCCATAATCGGTAAGTATGATCAATCCTCATTACTTCTGGTATGTATTCTTTATTCTTTCGCCTAAATTTTCTAAGGAGAAAAAAATGGAAGTATTCACGTTATTAGAATCTTGAAAGTGATTATTTACAATAATGCGAATTGTTAGAACTTAATTAACTAGATCTTCATCAACCATAATCTATTGGGATATGATCACAACAAAGGATTCTCAAGAGAGATAAAAACCCTAAAAATTAAGGTGTAGTTGGCTTAGCAAGTTCGGGTCAATTGAAATATACACTGGAATTGGATAAGAAAATAATTACTAAAATGAGATTTATTGAAGGTGTAGGGTTAAAAAAGGATATTGGTTAAGATATGGCATGATCCATTGAAGTTTTAAACACCTTGAAGTTATAATCTACATTCCAAATGCATCATTTACTCATAATATAAATTGTTGTTCACAAAATTAGCCTAGGAGGATGTGCAGATCTCACAAAAAGGTATTACTTTTTAATTCTTATGACATCTCAATGCTAATGAAGCTATTTTCAATTATCAATGCAGACTTATTGCTAAGGTCTTAACTCTTAATATTTCTCAAAAATATTTCTTTAAGTTTATATTTACACATTTGTTTTGATAGGTTGAACTTTGGTGCCTCCTCCATCGCTTTCAAATACAAAAATTCAATTCTTATGTAAATCTCACTACTTTTATTTATTTATTTTGTTTAGTAATTTGGGTTGTTTATAATTCTTAGCTATTAAATTGAGTTTACCACTCAAATATATGTTATTATTTAAATTTAAAAAATATTTATTAAGCCGTGCATTGCACGGGCATAATACTAGTACTATATATAATAGTAGAATCATTTTCCTGCAATTAAGGAGGTGCTGACAAATAGAATAACTGCCTATTTAAAATTCAGACACGTTTAACTTAAAAAAGTGATGCATTATATTGTTTGGCAATGCTACAACACCGGTTAAAAGCCTCTCACTATAAAAAAGAAAAATAACCGGTTAAAATTCAATTAAAAGCTTCCAATAAAAAAAAAAAATGCATATACAGAGAGAAGGAAAGAGTTCCAATACTCAAAAAAAAAAAAAAAACGCAGATACAAAGAGAGAAGGAGAGAGTTCCCTCACCAGACTTAGAGCACCGCTGCAAGTAGAAAGAAAAATCTATGGGCATCACCGCATCAACACTGTTAGGCTATATATCTGCCACTATAAGATTGTCGGAACCGGCTCCGGTACGTTTTTCTCTATTTTTTTAGATTTGGGTATGAAATATTACTTTATATGGAGTTTTTTCATTGGATAGGTTTAGATTTGATTTTGGTTTTTGATTCCTTTTTGTTTTGGGCTTTTGGGTTCTCCATGAAAATGTTTGTTTTCTCAATTTTTCGATTTATTTTGATATCACTAAGCCTTTCCCTGTTTTCTAAAATTTGCATTCATAGTTTTTTTTTTTTTTTTTTTTTTTTTTTTTTTTTTTTTTTTTTTTTTTTGGGGTTTTGATTTGGAAAACCGATTTTGATTTGGAAAACACCTTTTGATTTGTTTCGCAGGGTTAGTAGACTCACCGTAGAAGAAAAACAAAAACCCACTTATCAAAAAAGAAAAAAAAAAAAAAAAAAAAAAACACAAACCCAAAATCCCAAACGCCATATTCCCAACCAAAAGTTCAAACTCACTCTAACTTCCGATTCTTCTCTACAACTCCATATAAACACAGGAGAGAATAGCGGGTTCAATTCTCCTCTCTTGGATTCTCTCTATTCCGTGTCTTATTGTTTGCATGTTCCGTTTCAAACCAACAAACGGAGGAAAAAAGAGAATCCAAAGGAAGCACAAAAAAAAAAACCGTGAAAACTTAAAAACTTTGTTCGTTCTCTGCAACAACAGATGATTCAAAGCTATCCCATTCCTTCTCTGCAACAACAGACAATTCAGAAGGTAGGCATGGCTTTTTTTCCCCTTTTTTTCTATTCAATTACCGTTTCAAATTGTATAAAACCATTCACAGATCCTTCTCTGACAATTCACATCTGTTTCTCTTCTATTTTTCTCCCAATTTGGGTGATTTACCAGAGGACTGCGTGGCTCTGATTCTGGGAATTGAAGTTGCCCTTGAATTATGAAGTACTTCTTCGGAAAGTGTTCGATGATTTTACTAAGGTATTGCTCTCTCTATCTCTGTGTGTGTGTTTGTTTTCTGTTTGGGTGCTGAGAAAGTGTGTGAAAATTAAAAGTTTCGAGTTTTTAGATATGGTTTTTGATTGGTTGTGATGGGGTTTTTGTTTATTAGGAAATAAATATGGCTTTGTGATGAGGTTTTCGTTTATTAGGTTTTGAGAAAATGAGGGAAAGAAAATAAATTTTAATTTAGAAATCTTAGATTTAATTTTAATTAATTGAGAGGGGAATAAAATTATTTGGTTTTGTTGTGATAAAGTTTTGGTACCTCCCTGATATGGTTCTCTGGCTTATTTCTTGTTTGGATTATTCATATTATATGATTTCCTTGATATGGATCTGTTTCTGATGGATTTGTTGAAAAATTGGCTTTATGCAGAGAGTTTGGCTGCATAAAAGAACGGGTGGTGTTTGTTTGTCCATTGCTTCAAAAGGGTTAGCGATCACCAGGATAGATGATCGAAGATATTGGAATCATATCCCAACTGAAGAATCTAGGTGAGATTCGTTCAATTTTTTAACCCTCTTTTTTTAGTTTTTATGTATTGATTTTTCAATGGAAATGGGAGAAAAATTGTATTTTTCTTGCCATGTATGTTTTAGATGGACGATCGAAACTCTAGCCAACTGTGGAATTCCCTTGTTGGAATTTGTCTGAGTAGTTTTTTTTTTTTTTTTTTTTGGCTATCTTTTCTATCAATTATGATTGAAAATTTAAAATTTATTGTGTGATGCTATCATAATTGCAAGTGGTTTCATAAATCATAATAACTTTATTAGTAAGTTTTCTTAAATAATAAATATGGGTCATTTGAAGGATGTGGTCATTTCGAAGGATGTCCAATACCATTGAGTTTGTTTGGAAGATCTTAATGTTTAAGGCAATTCTTATTGGTAATAAAATGACCATCATATTATTGAACTTGAAGTTATGCTGTCTTTGAGTTGGACTAACACATTTGATCCTTTAAAAGCTAATTGCTATGAGAAGAATCATGACAAGCCTGAAAATCCTCCCTTCAAACCTCCCATTTTCCCTTTTCTTTCATTGTTGCTGTGCTGATCCAAAAGTAGGAATTTGTAGTCTTTCAATTGCTATTAAAAGTGTGAGGAAAATTATTAAAATATAACAAGATGCTAACTTTTGTTTTTTGCTTGACTTTGTGATTCATTAGATTGATTAGAAAAGCTTTGAGAAATTAAAAAGCTTTTGTTGGTTTTTGAAGTGGTGCTTCAGTTTCTCAATAGTGGAGAACTGCAAAGCTTTTCATCTGTTCTGGTGCTCTTTTTGCAACTGTATTTGCTAGAATATGCTGCCTTATTTCTTGGACAACTTTTCTGCCAAATTTGTTTGAAGGAATCTCTGCCAATCAAGTACATTACATAGCAATTTAGATGACCACCTGCATCTATTAAATCGTATTATTCATTAAATCATCTACACAAGGCACATGATTACTAAATATGTCATGATTAAATACATGTGAATAGCTGTTTTTTATCATTGTTTTTCCTGCTTAGTGTAATGGAGGGAACCTTTTGGTTGAAGTCCAATATCTCTTCTTTTCTTGGTTTGTATGGAATTGGACATTTATTAATATACCATAAACTGACTTTATCTATCCTCTCTCTCTCTCTCTTCCTGGGAATTTCAGATTTTAGATATAGGCATTTGATTTTCATAGGAATTGAAACTTTATGGAATATGTTAGTGTATTGGGTCAAATATTTTCAAATCTTAGCATCTATCTAGAGATGGTTTCTTTGAATAGAAGGGTACCCCGTGCATAGCATGGGCAATAGAAGGAGGTGCTGCCACGTTAGGAAAAAAGCACGCTTAAAATTCTGACACGTATACATATTAAAAGAGAAAACTCAGAAAAGTCAGTTTTTCGCGTGTCTAAAAACTCAAACCCAAACACTACACCGGTTTGGTATTAGCTGTTTACTTAACACAGTTTCACAGTTATAAGAGATTAAAAAAAAAAAAAAAATTTGAAAACACAAACTGAGACAGTTCGTTAAAGAGAAAGGCATGGAGGGCGAAATTTTTTTGAGAAATCTGTCATCCAACTACTTCAATCCAGCCTCTGCGTCAACATGTATAGTCTCTATTTTTTTGTTGATTTATATTTGGCGTCAAATATAATTTAGGTCTGGAGAGGGCAAAGATAGAGAAACGAGAGAGATCGTGAGTAGGTGCGCAAAAAGAGTTGGAATTTGTCATGTAATTACTGCTATAATTATTGTTTCTTTGTGTATTATTGTTATTTCCTTTTATGCATGTTTTGATCTCATGTTGGATCGATAAAGAGTTGCAATTGTCAATTAACCATCATCTATTGCATTTATTTTTAAATGAATTTCCTTTTCATTTGTTATTGCCTGATTAGTGATTACTAAACAAAAAAAAAAAAAATCAGAGAACAGAGTCAGTATTAGGCAGACTTCCCAATAATGACAATCCTTCCACCATCATCATGTCAGAATCGTTACCTGCAAGTTTCTCTCTTCATTTTTCAGTTTGTTCATTAAATATGATCATAATTTGATATTTTATTTGGAGTGGTTTCGATTTAGGTCTTTTCAGTTTGTGCATTAAATATGATCAAGTTTTTTTATATTTGTTTGGATTGGTTTCAGTTTAGGTCTTTGTGTCTCTCTCACTAATGGCTGCCATATTTTTAAAGAAGAAAAGGAAGAAAAGAGCCTTCAGTTGAGATAATGAACCCGTTAAGAATGTTACACTATTTAAACATAGAAGAAAAATAGAGATTAAAAGAGAGATAAATCTCAGGGCAGCCACCATCGCCATGAAGCTGGAACTGTTACTGGTAAAGGTTTTCTTTATTCTTTTTAAAATTATGTGGTAACTATGATTTATGTTTGAGTGTTTGGTACTATAGGTTCGATTTAGGCATTTGGCCTAGATTTGATTTTGATTAAGTTTATTGGATTAGATTTGGTTTATGGTTAGGGTATTTGTGTTGCTTTGGTTTGGTTTGGTTTTGGATTTTCAAGTTAAAATTGTTTTGGGTAATTTTTCAATCGCATAGAGAGTAGAGTATTTTTGATCTTTTCAATTTCTTTTACGCTTCTTGAATGAGTATTCTTGGCGAAGAGTTTCCAATTGTTCCACTTAGCGTTTATTTATTTAACTTTCTCTTGGATTCAATTGTAAATTTCATTTGTCATTGATTGATTTCTATTTCAAATCTGTGTAATAAAAAATTAAAGGATTTTTCCTTAACTTTTCTTTTCTGGGTTTGCAGGTGAAAAGGCAAATCCTTGGAAGCAATCCAAGTCTGAGTAGAAACAGTACTACCAGGTATAGTTTCCACTTTATTTGAACCATCACCAGTAATTTTCTTTTTAATTGAGTGTTAAATATGCTTTATGTTTGGTTATTAGGTTGGATTGATTGATTTAGGTATTTGGGTTAGAGAAATTCTTTTTTGTTTATTTGTTTTTGTTTTGGATTTTAGGATTGAAATGGTTCAGGGCTGTTATTTGATTAATTTTACAATCTGCATACTATGCTACCAACCATATCTACGTTGCTGGATGCTGCTTATGAGTTATTCTTTTACACATTTCTTATATGAGTTATTCTGCTCTTTTTTCTATTCGTTTATAGGACTTCATCTAGATGTTTCTTTACATATATCTTATTTGAATTTTCTTCAACATATATACCCAAGGCCATAACATAATTTTTTTCCCTTCTTCAAATATTGTTTCTGCCAGTAGTTTATGCAATTCCCAGTTCATTGTTTTCCCACAATTGCTTTTCCTATTCAAATACTGTTACTTTGATTGCATAGTTAATTGATGGGGTTATGCTCCTCCTTTGGATGCTTTCCTTTGGCGTATATAACCTTGGCTTTCTATTTGTTTTCTAATTTATTTTGTGGTTTTTTTAATGTTTAACTGAAATGTCTTTCGTTAATGTTTCCTTTACCTTTCTGCTTTCTCTATTTCTTATTGTGTTGATTATAGGGTTTAATCAAGATCATTAAAATTCCTTGAGAGAGAGAGAAAGAGAGAAATCTAAGGAAATTACCACTGTCAAACCAGTGTCACCCTATTTTACAACTTAAAGCCACCATCTTAACTTTCAAAATATTATTGTTAAAGTTTTAAATTTTATTTCCAAATTTGCTGCTAACATATGATTAAGGCTTTGGTTTTGAATTGGATGCAAAATATAATTAAGGCTTTGGTCATTAATTTCCTTTGAAGCACTATTTGTGTGTGATTTGTTTGTGGAGGAGAACAGGGGGTTGGTTATTAATTTGAGTATGAGTGTGGGTTTATTTAAGTAAATCTGAATGTATATGTCAATTGCAAATATGACTGCATTTTTTCTTTGAGAAAATTATTGTTGATGAGAAATGGTGATTTTAAAGAGATGGGAGTTTGGTCCTGCCAAATCAAAGAACCAAAAAGATACAGTTACATGGTACTATGCTTAACCTCCATGTCTCTCTCTCTCTCAAATATCTCTCTATAATTTCATTCAATTTGTGCTTTTCAATATTAAAGTTTTGTTCATCTTCTTATGCAAAAACTAATAACAGAAGCCCTTCATTCCAGGTTGATATGAAAGGTTTGGATGGAATCCTAGGAGCTAGCTATGTTGGGATAGAAATCATTCTATAATTATGATGCTCCTAAAGCTAAGAAGCCAATAACCAGGACATCCAACTATTTGCAAAGGTGGTGCTGCTGATGTTGTAGAAAGAGGAAAATGTAATGTAACTAGAAAACACATTAGGCTTGAACTGGGTTGAATAGAAAGTATTGACTTTTTTTATAAAAAAAAAAAAAAAAAAAGAAAGAAAAAGAAAAGCAACTCCCCCCAAAAAAAAGCCTCTATAATAGAAGTTGCTTTGTTAGGAGCGCGGGTTAAAATAATAGTGTGTTGAATGGATGGCCCAAATTGATAACTAACGTATCTTACACACTTTGCAACAAATTTTTTCTTTAAAAAATGATTTTATTAGCCAAATTTCTCTTCTACTTATGAGATTTCAAATGATCCCGCACATTGTGCGGGTTAAACACTAGTATGAATAGTATGAAAGGAATTTTTTTTTGATATGAACGTAACATAGAAAAGAAAAAGAAAAAAAGTGTGATGGTTGTAAGGAAACAGGATATAATTTTTTCTTAAAACCTAATTAACAATGTAGAAATTAAAAACTAAAATAAAAACACAAAGAAGAATAAGTTGTTATCAACGTAACTTTATCCAAAAATGAAATTAAAAATGATACGTATTTGTAGAGTCTCGTTTGATATAATTATAGAGTTTAAATCCTATTAAAATTACAATTTATAATTAACGTTAACATAAAAAAAGTATTTCAGAAATATAATCTGAAATCTTTTAGATGAAAAGGTCTCATGTATATCAATTGTTGAGGTCTAAAGAAAGTCACCATGTTGCACCAAGGCCCAAAATGGCACAGAGAATTGAACTCCATAAAAAAATAAATAAAACACTTGAGCTTGCAATAAAGAAAAAGATGGTAGGCCTAAATCCATTAAGGGTTTTAAGGAAGAACCCAAATCCACGAATGGGTAAGCCTTAGGATTCATGAAACGAAGGGAAGAAGAAAAGCCCAGCCCGCCAAGGTCTGAAAATCGTTAGGAAACCCAGTGGTAAGAACTAGGCCTGGATACCTGGGGATTGCCAGGAGCTCGGGATCCTCAGGACGTGCAGCAAAGCCAGAGTTGGATTAAGATAGTTCAGAGGGGGTGCCAAGAAACACAAGGAACGAGAATAGATATGTCCATATCAGCCACTTAATGCTACAGAAGGGAATCAGAAGGCCTGGGAACCAACAATTCATGAACAAGGGGTTGGTACCTTGGGGAACCCAGAAAGAAGAACCATGAAGAGAAGTGGCTGGGAAACTTTCAACCTGGCAGGAAGGAATCAGCTCACTTCGGAAAAATGACAAAGGGAAAGGCAGCTAAAAGCTGAGTCTGAAAAGTGAGGTTTAGAAGCCATGAAGGAAGAAGGACCAAAAGTCAGCTCTCTAAAGAACACCCTAGAACGGAAAAACAGCAAGAGACTTTTGGGGAAGAAACATCGAAAGAAGGAAATCATAAGGAATGAGGAAGGGACCAGCCACCAATGTTGCTGGCACAACATTGGTTCTAGTACCCAGGGGAGAAAATAGGGGGAATCAGTGGTACCCTAGAAACCCTAGGATGACACTATAAAAAGAGGAAGTAGCCAACAGTGAAGGGCATGCAACAACAGTGGATTAGAGTAGAATCACTGAGAAAACTCTGTTAGAATTCAAAAAAAGAAAAGAAAAGAGAGGGAAATGCCATCCGGTATCCTCAAACAGCCACTAGAGAACACACTTGGATTTAAAGGGATTCAAACTTTGTAAGTCTTAGAGGCCTGAAGAGCCATCTAAGTTTGTGATTTTTGAACTTATTTGGACCTTGTAACATGTCCTAGTGAGCATAATGTATTACACAATTAAGAAAGTAATGGGATATTTCACATTGTCTTAAGGATCCATAACGTTTTATTTTGTGTCTTTCTTTACCACTTTGCCCATTTACTGTTTCTTGCTGTTCAATACATATTTCTTGTTTGCTAGCATGTATGTGTTGTAGGATTTGTGTTCTGTGCACTATCTGGTTCGTAATCAGCTCATTTAGCTGCGGTGAACCAAGCCCAATCTTCCAAAACAACAAGTAAAGGGCCCAGGGTCCTTGTTTCTACTTGGGCTTGGGTACTGTTCAAAAAGGACCCACACATTTTGGTGACTCTGCTGGGAACTGGGTAAAGGAGAGGGGAGAAGCAGTCCCTTTACAGAGCATGGCTCCAAGACCATGGAACAGCAAAGGTACCAATGTGCCATCTATGACATCTGAGCCCGTAGGAGAAAATGAAGTAGCCTCCAGACAGAGGAATAAAGTACCTCTGGTAGAGCAGGAGGTCGTCTTAGGACAGAGGCGCGCAGGGCAGGAGCTAGACCCCGTGGCTCGAATGGCAGAAATGCTGAAAGATTTGCAACAGGAGATCTGCCTCTTCAAAGAAGGAAAGACTTAAGAAATCAAGGATAATGCCCCCCTGTGGTCACCCAAGACAGAGCCCAACCAGAGGGAGGGTCAGCAGTAGGAGGGGGAGCTAACCCCCAGTATCTTACGCTAGAAGATGTCAATGCCCTTTTGGAACAAGAAAGGGAAAAGCTTTCGGGGATCCATAAGCAGTTTTCTCGGGATCCCCCATTCCCACCAGAACTCCTTGGAAAGCCTTATCCCAAGGGATATGAACCCCCAAAGTTCCATCCTTTTGACGGAAGAAACAGAAGTGCTGTGGAGCATGTGAGTAGGTTCATTCACACTATGGGCCCTTACGCAGGAGACAAGGAGCTGTGTCTAAGAGAGTTTGCTAAGTCCCTAGTGGACAGAGCATATACATGGTACACCACTCTAAGGCCTGGGTCCATCAAGACTTGGGACGAGATGATGGAAAGGTTTGTGCAAAGTACTATCTAGGTGAAGACAATGTCACTTTCCAAAACCTTCAAATGGTGAGGTAAAGGCTTGGAGAGGACCCTGTCCAGTTCATTAAAAGATTTCAGGACGTTTCTTTGGATTGCAATGGAGACCATGAAGAAAAAAGCTTGTGGAAACATGCATATCCAACATGCTTTTTGATTATAAGCTTAATCTCGAAAATCTATGCATAACTCAGTTTGCTGACCTACTACAAAGAACTAGGAGGACTGCGTTAACCATGAGGACAAAGAGAGTGCCAGTACCCTAGGCCATGACAGCGTCAGTGGGAGAAAAAAGGAAGAGACCTGAAGGAAAAATGGCCGAGGAACCACTTGTGATCCCATGCACTGCAGAAGAATTGAATCATGTTTTGGATAAATGGATTGGAGATGGAATTTTTAGACCATTCACTGTATCCAGGCCACCTACTGAAGAAGAGATGAAGAATCCTTTGTTTTGCAAGATTCATAACTATGTCAAGTACTCTACCAAGGATTGCTGGACCCTCTGTAGGTTTTTTCACAAGAAGCTTAGGGAGGGGACCTTGGAGCTCACTCAAAAGGAACCAAAGGTGCAAAGGAACCCTTTACCTAATCACAAGGGAAAGGGAGTAGTGACTGTAGTGATCCATGGGAACCCGGAAGAAGCAGAAGAATCTGAAGGATCCTTCCATCCAAGCACAGCCAGGACCCTTCAGAAGAACCCTAAGTTCAGGTCACTATTCAACCAATTGGAATTTGGGCCGGAAGTAAGAAGGGTGGCTATAGAATCCCTCATGAGTATAGCAGTAAATTTAGGGATGGAATGTTTCACAGTAGAATCCCATGCCAGTCGAGCTCATTTGGAAACAACCAATGCAATAACGTTCACAGATGAAGACATGGAAGTGGAACATCCAGACCATCACAGACCCCTTTATCTAATGGCCACCATAAACGGTGTCCAAGTCAGGAGAGCACTGTTAGACACGGGGGCATCACTTAACCTCATAGCTCTAAGTACCTTGGAAGCTGTGGGCCTGACTGGTAGGAGGATCCTGGGGGCTCCCATGGAGATAACAGGATTTGGAGGATCAGCAGAATCGACTGAGGGGTATGTGCAGCTGGCCTTAAGGGTATGCCCAATAGTAGCGCAGACCAGGTTCCATGTAATTAACTCAGAAGTTTCTTACCATGTTCTATTGGGACGCTCCTGGCTCCATAAGCTTCGTCTTATTCCCTTTACGTACCATTAATGTGTTAAAGGGAGATTAAATGGAACCAGATGATGTGAGCCCCGCACCGGGGACCCCAGGGGCACCTATTTTGGAAGAAGAAAAAGGAGGAGGCACTCGTGCCCTAAGAAACCTCCTGGACAGAAAAAGGCAAAAGAAGGAGACTAGCTCTTCAGGATCCTGGGAATGCGTAGTAGTGTGGGAACCTGGAGGGAGGCTAATATATCGTCTATGAAGGTGTACGGGACCTGAGTGCATTGTACAGGAGGGTCCCGGACTGCCAGATTGTATGATGGCTCAAGAAGAAATCCTAGAGGACCCAGTCAAGGAAGCACAAATCCAGCCTGAGGAGGAGTTGAAAGAAGTAAACTTAGGAGCTGGTCCTAGAAGCTTGTTTTCATTAGCAATCAGTTGACAGCACAGGAAAAGGAACAACTGGTAGCTTTACTCCGGAGATATATGGATGTGTTCACATGGACGTACGACGAGATGCCTGGTCTGGATCTAGGACTGGTAGTCCATTCTCTCAATGTGAACCTGGGAGTCAAGCCAGTGATCCAACCAGCTAGGGTCTTTCACATTGATGTAGAGGCTCAAATAATCCAGGAAGTCAAGAAGTTGCTAGCAACTGAGTTCATCAAGCCAATCCAGTATTCCAAATGGCTCTCTAACATAGTACCCGTGAAGAAAAAGAATAGCCAAATCCGGTGTTGTGTGGGCTTTCGCAATTTGAACAAGGCATGTCCAAAAGATGAGTTTCCCCTGCCTAATATTGACCGCCTTATAAATTCAGCTGCAGGAAACTCTATGTTTTCATTTATGGATGGATATAGCGAGTATAACCAAATCTGTATGGCTACCAAAGATGTAGAGAAGATAGCATTCAGGACCCTGATCGAAAAATTTTTATTACACTATGATGCCCTTTGGCCTTAAAAATGCAGGGGCCACGTACCAGCGAACCATGACAGCTATCTTCCATGATATGATGCATAGGGAAATGGAAGACTATATGGATGACATTGTGGCAAAGTCAAAGACTAGGGCAGGACACCTCCAGATACTCGAACAAGTTTTTAAAAGGTGCAAGAAGTACAAACTACGCATGAACCCCGTGAAGTGTGCCTTCAGAGTATCTGTTGGAAAGTTTCTTGGGTTCCTAGTACATTGCAGAGGCATAAGTGTAGATCTAGCCAAGGCCACAGCCATCGCAACAATGAAAAGGCCTACAACGATTAAAGAGCTCAAAAGTTTCCTGGCGCAGGTCTCCTACATCAGGAGATTTGTGCTAGGATTAGCTTCGGTCACAAGTGGTTTATCCAAATTGTTGAAAAAAGGGGCTGAGTTCACTTGGGGAATTGAACAGTATGAAGCCTTTCAGAGGATCCAACAGATCATGAATCATCTTTCTACCCTACAAGCACCAGTATGTGGGCGACCCCTGTTGCTGTATTTAGCATCAAATTCCCAGGCTATAGGGGCCTTGCTAGCACAGGAAGATGATGATGGGAATGAACAACCCATTTATTATGTGAGCAGGACACTTAGAGATACAGAGACCAGGTACCCCAGGATAGAAAGAGCGTGCCTAGTGGTTATCTACACGTCTCAAAGGCTGAAACGGTCCCACCAGATCCTCTTAGTAACCGAGTCACATCCCATAAAGGCACTCCTTCATCAGCCTCTCCTAACGAGGAGAATAGCACAATGGTTGGTTTTACTCTCTCAATATGACATCGGCCTCAAGACCCCTTAGGTTGTCAAAAGTCAAGCCATAGCAGATCTGCTAGCCCAGTTCCCAGGGAAAGAAGAGTGTTCACTAAGTGAGGAGATCCCCGGAGAGGTGGCAGTAGCAGAACTCCCAAGAAAGAAGTGGACAATGAGGTTTGATGGGTCAGCAACAACAACTTTAAATGGTTTGGGGATTGTGCTAAGTTGTGAAGATGGGGATACCATGCCATTATCCTTCAAGCTTGGATTTTCTTGTTCAAATAATGCTGCTGAGTACGAGGCATACCTGACTGGGCTGGCCATAGTGCTCAGCATAGGAGTAAAACATATGAGGGTTTTGGGAGACTCCAACCTCATGGTCTCCTAAGTGAAAGGTGACTTCACACTAAGGGAGCAATGTTTGGCGGCCTACAGAACTTGGGCTTAAAAGGTAGAGCATAAATTCCAGACCTTCAGTGTGGAATACGCCCAAAGGAGTGAAAACAGGTTCGCTGATGCACTAGCCACCCTGGGGTCCCAGATGCCATTTAAAGGAAGAGGTACTTTGATAAAGGTAAGAAAGCAGGAGCACTCCATCATAAGGATCCTCAAAAAAATGTTCCCTGAAGAACTAGAATAGAAAGATTGGAGAGATGAAATAAAAGGAAAGATAGAAAAGTGAGGACATGAAGGAAGCATCAAAGAACTAAAAGATTATACTATGATAGAAGGAGAACTGTACAAGAGGCTGCTCGGAGGGATTCTGTCCAGATTTATCAATGACAAAGAAGGGAAGCTGAGGTTAAAAGAATTGCACGGCCAGATCTGTGGAATTGCAGACAGAATTAGTCTATACAGAAGGATGCAGTGCATGGGGAACTACTAGCCAAATATGAACAAAGAGGTTGCAACTATATAGGAGTAATGTTAAAGGTGCCGGCTTTCAGTGGACAAAGAAGACAGTTATGTTGTGTTTGTGACAGAAGATTGGAGGACCCCGTTCATGGAATACCTGGCTCAAGGGATTGTGCTAACTAACAGGACATTGGCACATCAGCTCAGGAAACTTGCCATCAGATACTTCTTGCAGAACGGAATTTTGTTCAAAAAGAGGTACAACGGGGACCCCCTAAGATGCCTAGGGCCTAGAGAAGCCAGAGAAGTAGTCAAGAAAGTCCATTCCAGTGACTATGGAAGCCACCCAGGGAAAAGAAGGCTCTACAGGCAGCTGTTGCAGTTGGGGTACTACTGGCCAATAATGAAGAAGGACTCCGAGGAGTTGGTTAAGACGTGTCATGCATGCTAGGTACTTGGAGATGCAATCCATACTCACCTAAATGTGTTGCAAGACATGACGACACCGTGGCCTTTCCACACTTGGGGGCTTGATCTTATAGAACCCATAAACCTTCCTTCCAATGGCCATATCTTGATCCTGGCAGCCACCGAGTATTTTACAAAATGGGTAGAAGCTATTCCTTTGAAAAGGGCCACTGGAGCAGCTGTGGCAAACTCATTCGGAAGCACATTATCACAAGGTTCGGGATCCCTAGGAGGCTAATCAGTGACAATGGAACCCCATTCATAAACTGAGACATGAAGAACCTGACCGAGGCCTATTACATCAAGCATGGAAGGTCCACACCGTACTATCCACAAGGAAATGGTCAGGCTGAGGCTACTAACAAGGTGATACTAAAGATCCTCAAAAAAATGAAACATGAGTATGGGGGAAAATGGAGTGACCACTTGACGGATGTTCTCTGGGCATACAGGAGCTCTTTGAAGACAGCCATGGGATTTTCACCATTTTCCCTAGTTTATGGGACAGAAGTCATCAGCCCCATGGAGCTAGTCATCCCTATGCCAAGAGTAGTGCTTGAAGAAAGCCAAGAAGGCACAAATGGCGCAAATAGTGAAAAAAGGTTGGTAGATCTGGAGGGGTTAGAAGAAGAACGGGAAGTGGCCAGAAGGAGAAGCCAAAGGTACCAGCAGAGGATGGCTACGGCATATGCACAGATAGTACACCCAAGAGCCTTAACGGAGGGGCAGCTGGTGTTAAGGGCAGCGGAGCATGTGAGGAAAAATGTCCCAGGACCTTCCAAATTTGCCCCGAAATGGGAAAGGCCCTACATCATTAGGAAAGCCCATGATAGCGGATATTACTACCTCACGAAGGAAGATGGGATGGCCCTGATGGATCCTATAAATGGGAAGTGGCTGAAACAGTACTACGCGTAAAAGGGGAAGATTTTAGTACACCAAGATCCTCCTTGCCAGCTCTCCAATCTGCTATGTGTTTCATCGTTCTTTTCTTCTTTTTTATGTCATGAGTTTTGTTTAAGTTCTTTGTTGTTTAGGAACCCACGGTAGGAGGACATTCTATGATCCTTACTATCTTTGTCAATCCTTTTGTGTTTTTAGTATGGTGACTAAACTGTGTTTCAATGAAATTTCCTTTTTCTTATTTTTTCTTTGAGCCACATCTAAGATGTATAATTGCGAAGTATTACATAACCCGAATGTGGGCAAATTTGGGAGGGGTACCTGGGCCAGCTCAAAAGAAAAAGAAAAAGAAAAACCTTAGCGCATGATCCAGGACTCACACCACAATTAGTTTAAGTATATGACTTGGGACCACGGGCAGAAATAAGTGCCTGGGATACCGAGATCAGTACTTGTCCAAAAAGGGCATGCCTGGTTCATAACCTGGGACTTGAAAAAAAAAAAAAGAACATCCAATGTACCCAGTTCAGTACCTGCGCAATAACAACAACCACCAGGGTACCTGATCCAGGACCTACTGTAAAACTTGTAGGAACCATGGCCTAGGACTCAGTTCAAAAGGAAAAAAGGAAGAAAAGAGAAGCAACAAAATAAGAAGAGCAGAATACACATTATGAGTAGAATCCACATACTGTTAAAGTTAGAAGTAATCTCAAAAAAGAAAACAGATCCACATTACCAAAAAAAAGAAAGAGGGAGAAGTCAGAAGTAGTGTTCAAAAAGCAAAGATAAACTTATACAGCCTCAATTGTCTAAAAAAAAAATCATACATCTGAAATATTTTAAAAAAAAAAGAAGGCAAGGAGCTAAGATATGAGGCCGGCTAGCAAAGAGCTTTCGGGGGAAATGGTAGGAACAGTTGAGGAAGAAAGAACCCGCTGCCTTTTAACCTTCAAGTCCTGCAATGCCTTGTGGGCACAAGCTAAAGCCTCCTCAACAGCAGCAATTTCAACATCAAGATTCTTGGAGGCCTGTCTCTGGAATAGCATGTGGGCTAAGGAACACAAGTACTCCAGCAAAAAGGATAGACTGAACTTTGCTACTATGAGATCATGCACCACTCCCCTCCATTCCAAAAGCCTCTCCTCAGATAAGGAGTCAAGAGAAGAATCCCTCAAGGAGATTAGCACAGCACATAAAAGCTCTATCAGGATGTTGCCTAGAAATACACCTTCCCTGAACCCACTGGTGAAGTCCCCATGAGTTTTGAACAGCCCTTCCAACAGTGGCAGACCCTTAACGGGCACAGAGAATCTCAAGAAGTTGCCGAAAAAGGCCCAAAACTATGAAAATGGCTCGCAGGGAGGCTGTTGAACTCCAAGGAATCAAAGCGAGACAAGAAAGCAAGGAGCCCTGAGCTAGGATCTGAGTCGCCCCTGGAGCCTCCTCCATTGTTGTGTCTCTACTCTCAGGGATCAGAGGGCTCTTGACCCTCTGGATGGTTTGGGGGATCCCTGCCTAAGCTTCAACAACTGGGACATTGGGAGCAGGTTCCACAACTACCTCAATAACTATGGGCTCAAGATCCTTAGCTTCTGTGTCTGCACCTGCAAAAGCAGACAAAGTCAAAAGGGGAAAAGAAGAAAAAGAAAATATATAAAGTGGGGAAAGCAAGAGAAAGCTAAAGAACCAGTATCAGCTCCCTATGGCAGAGCCTCTTCCTCTTGCCCCTTTGACTTCCCGGAAGACTCTGCGAAAGAACACACAGCACATTGGAGAAAAGGTAAGGAAGCTTTGGCAAAATTACTAAAGGAAGGGAAGGATACCGGGGGCTTTGCCATAGAAGGAAAAGGCAAGGGAGAAGTATGGAAGAGAGAAAGGAAAGATGTGAACCAAAAAAAGAAAAGAAGAAGGGGGGAAGTATAACGATGGTGAACAATACGCACCTTCAGAACCCTTTGACTCCAAAGAAGGGGCGGCCTTAGAAGCAGATTGAGCACTGGTTTGACCTAAAAGAGGAAAAGAAAACAAGAACTCTCAGGGAGAAAGCATAAGGGAGATAAAAATGAGTGTTAATAAAGAATGGATGAGGCTTACTTGCTTGTATGGATGAAGATGCACCCCCCAAAGACTCTTTGCCCAACGCAGGCTCAGTTGTGGGCTCAAGTGGCACAGTTTTGGTAGGACTGGGAGTCTGCACAGGCTTGGGATCTTGGGGAACAGGAGGCTGGAAAGCTTTGGGGTCCTAAACAGCCAGGGGAGTAGAAGGCAGAGTGGGCTGGGCATCCTTCACTGCCTACCCAACTTCCTTGGCCACATCACCACTAGGGGGCTCCTCTTCCACGCCTAAAGGAACAGCAGATTGAGTTGTCATCACTTCTTTCACTAGACTCCCACCAGTCATGGGAGGGGGTACCTCAACCTGCAAAAGGAAAAGAAGAGTATGTGGCAGAACATGACAAAATGCATATGTACACAGCACTGGAAAAGGAAAGAAAGCAGGCAGTAAGAAGCACAAGTGGAAGAAAACCGTACTACATCATCACCAAATGACTGCCTCTTGCCTCCCTTGGGATCTGACTTGCGCTTGGACTGCAAAAGAGGAGTGACCATTCATTAGTTAAAAAAAAAAAAAAAAAAGGGAGAGAAACACAATAAGAACCATGAACTAGTACCGACAGATGTCAAAAATAAAAAAATAAAAAGAGAGAAGAAGGAAAGAAGCCTTGCCCTTCTCTCTCTCTACAGGTTCTTCAATGGTCTTTTGTCTACTATGGGTACGCCCAGAGGGTCCTAAGGGAGACTGGGGTATGAAATCAAAGGACCCCAAAGAACCCTGGGCTGAGGAACTCACAGGAACCTGAAAGAGAGAAGACTTTACCTTAGTCTTCACTCGGATCTTTGGGATAAAAGGGTGGCCAACTTCCTTTCCAACTGAAGAGGGGTCCATTTTCTCGGGTTCCTCAGAAATGACTAATTATTTGTGGGATTTAGCAATCTTCCTCTTCTTAGTCTCAGGGCCAACCTCAGTGCCCTCAGCACTTTCTTCAAGCTCAGTTCTTTTGACAGCTTCCTGTTTAATTTTCTTCTCCTTACCTTTACCTACGGGGGTTGCAACACCAATCACCTCCATCACCCCTCTCTTGATAGGCACACTAGAAGAGGCACCCACGAAAAGGTCACATCTTGACCAAGCCTCAGGGAAATCATTCGCATAGCATACCCAACCACCTCTAGCAGCATGCCACTTCGCAAATCCTGTCTTGCTACTTATTGTAGCAGAAACAATGCTAGCAGTGGGAACGGCTAGATGTTTGTTGAAAGTGGGAGTAGAGAAAAGACCGGAATCGGGAACCCTTGCAATCTTACCAGAACCAACAAAATTTGAGAAGGATTTTTGAACTCTTCTCTAGTAGCCAGCAAAGCCACTGGAAGTAAAGACTCCCCTCTGGGAGTTTGGCACCACAAATTGAGGGCTCCTCCGTGACCAATAAGAAAACGTATGAGACCTCAGAAACGGATCTAGGGAAGGAAGAGAAGGCACTACCTCCTTGAACACCGGTGGGATGTCCTGGTCAAAACCAAACTGCCTAAGGACTCGGTATGCTGAGTAGTGAATGTACCTGGGACCGCTCGAGGAGGGTACTAAAAGCCACGAGGGACTGATACAAGCCAAATGCACCAAGCTACCTTCATCCCCCTTACGCAGATCAAAAGTATTCCTCCAAGGAGCTAAGGAAGAAGCCAACACAGAATCGCAAGCGAACCCGGGACTGAACTCTCGAGGAGAACGCCAACTTAGGTGCCCTTCTTGATCAAACAACTCCACCAAATTGAGGTTGCCACCTTTCATGTTGCCCAGCGAAAGATGATGGGATGGCTATCAATAGAACTACCACATAGACCCTTAATCACATCTAGGGATCTTTGGAACTTATCCTTTACAAACTTCAGACTCCTGCACTTCGCCAAAGTAACCGAAGAATGGTCCCACATGAACACCTGGAGAATGGCGCAGTGAAGGGACGAAGTAATAGCATAGCAAGAATTGCCTTAAACTTCATCTCCATGAAGCAAGTCTAATTGGGAGTAAACATGGCCTAAGAACATGGGGCTAAAGGATACCGGGCACCTCAGGCAAACCTAATCGCCAAAGGAAAGAAAATAGACTTAACCCCATACCCGGGGAACTCACTGAAGAAGAACTTACTGAGCTATAGTGCCAAGAACCCAGCTCGCCTAACTGCCTTGTCCTTCTCTCGAGAAAGGTTCATGACCCACTTGCCCATTCTGGCCGGCTTCCCACCGTGAGAAGCAGTACGCTCGCCAAAGTGACTGAATAGTTTGTCTTCCACTTCGAAATCCTCGCTGGAAAGGCTGATATCGAGAGGATTCTCATCACCAAACCGAGAGGAGGAAGTTATTGACCACATCCTCCATAGTGATGGTAAGCTCACCAACGGAAAAGAAGAAGGTGTGAAGAGAAGGGCACCAACGGCACACCAAGTGTCTAAGGCCCTTGGCGTCTCTAAAGCCTTCAAGGATCCTAGAAATTGCCACCAATTTTAGGATCTTGGTGCGCTCTACATAGCTGACGAATTCACCATTGGAAAGCTCCCTGTCCACCCAAATGGGCCAAACGGTGATCTTCCCCAGAACGAAGTCAAAGAAAATGGGAACCGCCTCATAAGATCCCCGCCTAATCTGAAGATCCAAAATCTCCCTTGGATCTAAAACCTGAGTGGAACTGGCAAACCTAGACTGGTCGAAAAACACCCAAGTGTGAGGGGAAGGAGGGGCCTCATCGTGAGACACTTGAGGAAAAAACAGGCTGGGGGTGTACTAGGGATCCCGTAAAGGAAAAGCTAGGCGCTCCGCAACCTCCTGCGTCTCGCCCTGTGCAGACCCAGAGGAGCTTTCACCCTTAGAAGGACTGGGGGTGTGCTCCCTCCTTTTTCGAGAGGAAGAAGAAGCCATAGAACGACAAATGCACTAGGAAACAGGGAAGTCAAAGGAGTGGAGAAGACAGAAAAAGTAATAGAGAAACAGCATAATTGGAAGGAAGAAGATAAGTTTGGAAATGAAAATCTCTGGAAAGTGAAAAGAAAGTTTGAAATGACTGCAATAATGGCGCAAAGAGCAATTGGAGAAGACAATGTATAGAAAGACGCACCAGTTGCCAATATTTAATTTTTTGAGGAAGAGAGTTATTGGCAATTATTAATGGGAGTTACAGGGAACGTGAAAAGTGGATGGGGAAGTTTTCACTCAAACACTCAGCTGCAATGTTCCGTGTAAAGGGGGGAAGTTGCAAAAGAAGTGCAACACGCAAAAACCCTAGGATACCTGAGGATAGTGGGAACAGCAGGATCCTGAAGGAAGAAGAAGAGGGACCCTGAGGCTAATTAAAATAGTGGGGAAGGAGCTCCTACAGAAATTAAGGGTCTGGTCTACTCACGCGCGGGCATCAGGCAACCTACGAGTTCAGGGGGCTAAATGTTGAGATCTAAAAAAAGTCACCATGTTGCGCCAAGGCCCAAAATGACATAGAGAATTGAACACCATAAAAAAATAAATAAAACACTTGAGCCTACAATAAAGAAAAAGATGGTAGGCCCAAATCCGTTAAGGGTTTTAAGGAAGAACCCAAATCCACGAATGGGTAAGCCTTAGGACTCATGAAACGAAGGGAAGAAGAAAAGCCCAGCCCGTCAAGGTCAGAAAATCGCTAGGGAACCTAGTGGTAAGAACTGGGCCAGGATACCTGGGGACTGCTAGGAGCTCGGGATCCTCGAGACGTACAGCAAAGCCAGGGCTGGATTAAGACAGTTCAGAGGGGGTGCCAAGAAACACAAGGAATGAGAATAGATATGTCCCTATCAGCCACCCAATGCTGCAAAAGGGAATAAGAAGGCCTGAGAACCAACAATTCATGAACAAGGGGCTAGTACCTCGGGGAACCCAGAAAGAAGAACCATGAAGGGAAGTGGCTGGGAAACTTTCAACCTGGTAGGAAGGAATCACGCGCCGGCTGGGTCCCACGCACTGACACGCGCCATGACGTCATGGATGACGTCATCATCCACTAACCGGTTTGACCCGTTTGTCCAACCGACCCGGTTTGACCCAGACCCACCTAATATGACCCGGATCCGAACCGTTTGTGAAAAAAAAAAAAAAAAAAAAAGAGGAAAGAGAAAATGCTTTGACCAAGTTGGACTTTTGACCTTGACCAAAAAGTCAAAATTTTCAAAATGGACTTGTCCCACTCAATTTTTTGAGTACATCACGATTTTGGGATCCGTTTCTTCATTCAAAGCTCGGAAATTGTGCGAACGTCCAATTTCCAGAAGGTTGACTTTTGCATAAATGTTGACCAGTAGTCAAAATTTTTAAGAAGGACCTATCTTGCTCAATTTTTCGAGTACATCACGATTTTAGGATCCGTTTCTTCATTCGAAGCTCGGAAATTGTGCGAACGTCCAATTTCCAGAAGGTTGACTTTTGCATAAATGTTGACCAGAAGTCAAAATTTTTAAGAAGAACCTATCTTGCTCAATTTTTCGCGTACATTCCAATTTTGGAGTCCGTTCCATCATTTAAGACTCGAAAATTACGCAAATGACTCAATTCCAATGTAGTTAACTTTTGTGTTGAAGTCGACCTAAAGTCAAGATTTTCAAGCCAGACTTGTCTTGCTCAGGTTTTCGCGACTTGGAAACCACCTATGTGACACACTTCTCCGAAGTAATAGCAGTGTCCAAAACTTAAGCTCCCAAGATCAAAATTTGAGATTCATCCACTTGGTCTGGATTCCGTCAGGGTTATTCTCTAGACTTCATCAAGACTTCCCTTTTAAAGTACAAATGAACTCTTACAAGTGTATCTTGAACTTGAAATTACATTGGGTCACCAGTTCAACCTACCATTCCCGTTCGGTGCCTACCGATCTTCAACCTACCATTCCTCTTTCGGTGCCAAACATTCCCACCTACCGTTCGGTGCCTACCAGTCAAGAATCTACCATTCTCACCAAAAATTCTCAACCGCCATTCTCAACTACCCATCTACCGTTCTTCATCTCTCCGCTATAAATAGAAGGGCCGGATTCATCAAAAACTCATCAAGAAAAAAAAAAAAAAAACACACTGAATCATAAAATGAAGATTTTCTTCTTTCAAATTTTCAAGTCCTCTTTCTCACAGCCATTTCTCACCATGGCCTCATCATTCTCAACACCTAGCAACCGATATTGCTTCATAATCAGTTTGAGATCAACCCTCTCATGGTTTAGTCAAAACCCTCTTCACAGCATCATTGTAGTTTTGAGATCCAAACAAATTTTGTTTCTCCACTTAACGACCTCATTTGGCCATAAAATTAGTCATAACAAGGCCGATATGGCGGTTCCATGCTTCCTCAGACTTGGTTGGCCAGTAAATCCAAGTCCAGCAGAGACACCTGTTCCTAAGCTCATGGCTCTTGTAGTCTCTCTCCAATTGCTTGATCTTCCAGCAGAAGCAGCGGTTCGGAACAAACAGCAACTTGGCTAGTTTCTAAGACCAGAATCACAAGTTAGCTCCATCTTTCATTTTTCTGTGCTTTTCCAACAAGTGGCAGTAGGTGAAGATGGTAAAAAGTGTTGGGGTATCCTACAAATTGTCTTTCATCCAACACTTACCATAACCTCCAAAGGACTAGCTCATCAGAAATCAGCCTTCGGTGTTGGTAAATGGTCTCCAAAGCTTCATTCCATGTTCCCACCAGTGTTCGACCCGAAGGTCATCGTTGCTGGTACCTTAGAACACACTTTTCTGGAATTACTCCAACTTAAAATCTGCTTGAAGTATTTCAGAAAGTACTCTTCTGAAATTACTTCAACTTAACGTCCGTCGGCATGGTCCCATCACGCAGGCACATTCTACAACTTGCCGTCGGACCTCATTCAACATGCAGTCAGTCCCGGATCCTAAGGTGTTCTTCCCAGAAACATCTACACCAGAGGGTCCCCAACATACAGGGCCAGCACCATGGTGGCATATGTTTCACCCATTCATTTCATCACCATCGCCATCTTCTTCACCACCACCACCAGCATCCCCAGAATCCATAAGCTTCTGAAATTACCTCAACTTAACCTGAGTGATGCGATAACACACGCACATTCAACCACATTCCCACATGGCCTCGCCGTCATCCGAAGTATACTCTTCCGAGATAACTTCACCAAAAGTTCTTAAAAACGCGAGGCTAGCCTCATGACTCTGCATGTTGTACCCAGCCACCATCCTCTCATCTTCCCCATCTTCTACACCCTGTGATCGCCGCCAATGATCCAAAACACTCTTCTGAAATTACTTCAACTTAATTTTTACTGAGAAGGCTCAGTCATGCAAGTACATTCAAATACTCGCAGACCCTTTTTTCGGTCTCATCAAAACCTTTCATATGGGTGGGTCTACTCCTTGAAAATTATCTCATCCTGTTGAAAGCTCCACCACCTTCAACTACTTCACTTGAAGAGTCAAATGTAAAAATCCATTTTCGAAACTCATCCCCACACCAGACTCCAAAACTGTGTGCGTGAACGAGTCTCTAGGGGGCATTTGTAGAGAGGGAATATTCCCGACCTATCACAAGCTGACACGTCACAGTACCAAGTCCACAAAATACAGCCAATTACAAAGTGCCACATATTGCTGCTAGGTTTTACTATCACTACTCAGAAGCCAATGAAAATTTGCCAAGTGTCATGCAAAAAACCAATCATGCATCAGCGCATGTAAGCGATGACACAAGCAGTCTCGCACGTGTAAGCGATGACACAAGCAGTCCAGCGCGTGTAAGCGATGACATAGGCAAACCAATCAGGCTGTGACATATGTCACCAATCAGACTCCGCCACGTGTCGCTCACCCACCCCCAAACTCCTATAAATAGAAACCTTCCTAAGATATTTAGGACACACACCAAGCCATCTGAAGCACAAGCAGCATCAGAGAAGATTCAGAAGTACAGAAGCTCTGCAGGAATCAAGCCTCAAAGCCTTCAAGAACTTCAAGAACTTCAACCTCAAAATTGAAGAACACTCGAAGCAGAATCATCCAGACTATCTGCCTAGATCCTAAAGTTCACTGGAATCAAGCTCAAAAGCCTCCAGAAACTCCAACAACCATAAATTGGTGAAGCTCAATGGATTCAAGCCTCCAAAGCCCCGAAGAACTTCCACCACAAACCTTCAAATACGAAGAACATTCAAAGAAGAATCATCCAAACTATCTGCCTAGATTCAAAAGTTTGCGGGAATCAAGCCAAAAGTGTCCGAAAACATCAACAAATCACAAATTAGTGAAGCTCTACGGATCTAAGCTTCTAAAGCCCCGAAGAACTTCCACCATAAACCTTCGAAGACGAAGAACATATGAAGAACACGAAGAACGTGAAGAACAAAGAATTTCTAACAAGCTCGTAGCCAGAGATTCATTGTAATTCCATTTCAAAGGTCTTCGATCCATTCCTCAGCTAAATTGAAGGATATTTGTGTTCAAGTCAAAATTACATTACTACAAATCCAATCAACAAGTCTTTCAAGGAGATCGAATCAGAGGATCACTCTTTTGTAATTACAGAGAATTCTACCACACAATCATCAATACAAATTCGCGTTTGTGAAACTATTTTACTTGTTTGATTTATTTCGAACTAGAAATTTAGTCGTCTACAGATGCGATCCTGTAGGGTCCTTCCCAGTTAGGGCTGAGCTTGCGTAGGATCTTTAGTTGCGCCCATTACCTTCCGTAGTACGAGATCTCTAACCTGAAAGTCCTTATGTCTGACATTGGAGTTGTAGTGTCTCGCCATGAGGTTCTGATACCGCGCCAACCTTTGCTCTGCTATCGTTCGTACCTCGTCTACTAGGTCCAGCTGAAGGCGCATGGCCTCTTCGTTCTTATCCTCATCGTAGTTCTCCACTTGATAAGTTGTGAGCCCTACTTCTGCCGGGATGACAGCGTCACTTCCGTATGCTAGTCAAAACGGCGTTTCTCCAGTCGGTATTCTTGCTGTGGTTCGGTATGCCCACAGAATGCTTGGTAGCTCGTCTGGCCAAATACCCTTTGCCCCCTTGAGCCAGGTCTTGATGATTTTGAGCAAGGATCGGTTCATGACTTCAACTTGCCTATTGTCGAATTGCTTTCCGTTGTCGGAGACGAGCACTCTGGTATCCTGTACCTGCAGATGATATTCCTCCACACAAAGCTTCGAATGTTTTTCTCCATGATAGTGGCTAAGGCTTCTGCTTCCACCCACTTAGTGAAGTAGTCGATACCAATTACCAGAAATTTTAGCTATCTAACTGCTGTCGGGAAGTGGCCCATGATATCTAGTCCCCATTGGCCGAATGGCCAAGGGGCCGTCATGGGGGTCAGCTCTTCGGAAGGCTGCCTTATGAAATTACTGAACCTTTGACATTTGTCGCAGGCCTTGACATAAGCTTGTGCGTCCTTTAGCATTGTGGACCAATAGTATCCGGCTCGGATAAACTTTTGCACTAATGACCCGAGTGGTTTCCGCAGATGCCCTTGTGGACTTCTCTCATTACATAATCAGCTTCCTCGTGCCTTAAACACCTTAGGTACGGTCGAGAGAATCCTCTTTTGTATAAGACGTCTTTTATTAATACAAATCGTGATGCTTGGACCTTCAGCTTCCTAGTGGCTTCCTTCTTGTTTGGTAACACGCCAGTCCTTAAATATAATATCAGCGGCGTAGTCCAATTGATTTCAGAATCTACTTCCTGCACATTTGTTCCGTCATCAATAAGTGCAGAGACCTGAACAAATGACAATACCTGTTCGGGGACAAGCATAAATTCTGTTGAGGCAGCTTTTGGTAGACGGTCGGCACATTTGTTTTCCTCCCTTGGGATTTGAACGAATCTGGCCTTGAGGCTGCTGATTCGATTCTTCACCTCTTCCAAATACCTCTTCATCCTTTCGTTCTTGCATTCGTAGCCGCCATTGATCTGACTTATTACCACCTGGGAGTCGTAATGTATGACAATATTTTCAGCACCTGCTGCCCTTGTGAGGTCTAGCCCCGTCACCAATGCTTCATATTCGGCCTCGTTGTTGGTCTTGGGGAAATCTAGTTGGATCATGCACTCGATCTTATCCCCCTCTGAGGTTTGGATCACCATACAGGCCCCTCCTGCTCGTCTGTTTGAAGATCCGTCCGTATGGATACTCCACTGTGTGGTGATTTCTGTCCCCTTGCCTTCCGACTGGGCGAACTCAGCGATGAAGTCAGCCACAGCTTGACCTTTTATCGCAGTTCGCGGGCGGTACTGTATATCAAATTCACTTAGCTCTACTGCCCATAAGGTCATCCGTTCGGCAGCCTCAGGGCTACTCATGGCTCTTTTCAAGGGCTGATCCGCTAAGACTATGATGGTATATGCCTGGAAGTACGACTTCATTTTCGTGCCGCAGTTACTAGTGCGAAGGCCAATTTCTCCATTTGTGGGTATCTCTCTTTTGCTCCTCGAAATGCCTGGCTTATAAAGTAGACGGGTCTTTGAGTTCCGTCTTCCTCTCTTACTAAGGCCGCGCTGATTGCTGCTTGCGAGATTGCTAAGTAGAGGTAGAGTTCTTCCCCTGGTTTGGACGGGCTGAGCAATGGCGGAGATGAGAAATAATTCTTCAAATCTTCAAAGGATTTCTGGCACTCGTTCGTCCATTCGAAATATTTTCTCAGAGTGCAAAAGAAAGGTAGACATTTGTTCGTCGCTTTTGAGATAAACCTGTTCAGGGCTGCAATTTTGCCATTCAAGCTTTGCACCTCCTTGATCGTCCTCGGTGGTTGTAACTCCATTATGGCCCGTATCTTCTCTGGGTTAACCTCTATTCCTTTTTGGGATACCATGAAGCCCAAGAATTTCCCCGCCGTTACTCCGAATGTGCATTTGTTTGAGTTCAACTTTATGTTATATGACCGGAGGGTGTCGAAGGTCTCCCAGAGGTCGTCTAAGTGATCATGTTCGCGTAGGCTATTCACCAACATGTCATCAACATAAACTTACACGTTTCTCCCAATCTGGTATGCGTACATTTTGTTCATCAATCTCTGGTACGTAGCACCTGTGTTCTTGAGCCCAAATGACATCACCTTGTAGCAAAAGAGTCCTTGGTTGGTGACAAAGGAGGTTTTCTCTTGATCAGCCTCCTCCATCTTGATTTGATTGTAGCCCGAAAAGGCATCCATGAAACTCAGAAGCTGGTGTCTTGCCGTCGAATCTACCAAGGTATCTATCCGAGGGAGTGGGTAGCTGTCCTTTGGGCATGCTTTGTTGAGGTCCGTGAAATCGACACACATTCACCACTTTCCATTAGCCTTCTTGACCATAACTACGTTTCCTAACCAGTCAGGGTAGTAGACCTCTCGAATGAAACCTGCTTCCAGTAGCTTCTTGACCTCTTTTGCTATTGCTTTGTCTCGCTCCTAAGCGAACACTCATTTTTTCTGTTGGACTGGTGAGGATGTGGGGTTCACATTCAGCCTATGAACCATGATTGAGGGATCGATCCCTGGCATGTCCTCGTGGCTCCACGCGAACACGTCTTGATTCATCCTAAGGAACGCTGCGAGGGCTTGACGTGTTGGCTGGCTGGCCAATGTCCCCATTCTAGTCGTCTGTTCAGGTCTTGATTCATCAAGGGTCACCTCTTCTACATCTTCAACTGGCTTCTCTATACTTCGTTGCTCTTTTATGCACATGGTCTGCTGGTGATCTTCCATCTCCAGCATGGCAATGTAGCATTCGCGTGCAGACACTTGATTTCCTCGTAACTCGCTAGCCACATAATCCGTAGGAAACTTGATCATTAGGTGGTATGTCGACGTTACAGCCTTCCACGAGTTGAGAGTGGGTCGTTCGAGAATGGCATTGTAGGCGGACGAGCAATCGACCAAGAGGAATGTCACATCCTTTGTGATCTGTTGAGGATAATCGCCTACTGTTACCGTAAGTGTGACGACACCCAATGGGAATACCCTTGTACCTCCAAAGCCAACTAGCGGAGCATTCGTTGGTACCAACTGTTCTCTATCAATCCTCATCTGCTGGAATGCTAGGTAATATAGGATGTCTGCCGAGCTCCCATTGTCGACCAGGACCCAGTGTATGTTGTAGTTCCCTACCTGTAGGCTGCCGCTAGTGCGTCATCATGCAGGTGGTGAAGTCTACGAGCATCTTCTTTCGAAATCCCGATGACGGGGTTATCAATCCGCGACATCTTAGGCATGGAGCTTGTAAGTTGGATGTTATGGACCATTCTGAGGTAAGTTTTACGGGATTTCTTGGAAGATCCTGCAGCAGTCGTGCCCCTTACGATCATTCTTATATCTCTTATGGGTGGTCTAGGGCGCTCGTTCTCCCGTAGCAGGGCCTGGTCCTGGGGTGGATCGGTTCTTTCCTTGCTAACGAACCTCTGTAGCTTCCCCTGCTTAATTAGAGCCTCTATCTGCTGTTTCAGATCGTAGCAGTCGGCTGTGTCATGTCCGTGGTCATGGTGGAAACGGCAGTACTTGTTTCTTGGCCTCTTACTAGGATCTCCTTTCAGCTTGTTAGGGAACGTCAGGGCCCCTTCGTCTTTAATCTGCATCAAGACCTGGTCTATCGGAGCTGTTAATGGTGTGAAGCTTGTGAACTTCCTAGTGGGGGGTTTGGAGCGCCTATCATCCCATCATTCCCTGGTTCTTGACATCTTCCGCCCCTTATCTTGCCGCGCGTCTTCCTGTCTTTCCCTCTTTCTTGGCTTCTCCTCGCGTGCCAGCAACGCATCCTCCACGTTCATGTATTTGGTGGCCCTGTAAAGCACATCCAACATGGTCTTTGGGTCGTTCTTATATAGAGAAAATAGGAACTTACCCTTCTGCAACCCATTAGTAAATGCTGCTACGAGTATCTTGTCGTCTGCTTCATCAATCGAGAGAGCCTCCTTGTTGAAACGGGTTATGTAGGACCTTAGTGTCTCGTCCTTTCGCCGCTTGATGCTCATCAGGCATGACATAGACTTCTTGTACCTGTGTCTTCCAATGAAGTGTGAAGTGAACTGGGCACTTAATTCCTTGAAAGTAGTGATGGAATTGGGCGTCAGTCGGCTGAACCAAATCCTCGCGGCTACCTTCAGCGTCGTAGGGAAGGCCCTACACATAATCTTATCCGCCACCCCTTGAATGTGCATCAAGGTTTTAAAGGTTTCCAGGTGGTCTAGAGGGTCCTTCGCTCCGTCGTAGCTGTCGATTTGTGGCATGCGAAACTTATGTGGTAGAGGGAAGGAATTGACAGCCGCAGTGAATGGCGAGTCGGTGCGGTTGACCAGATCGTCAAGGTCGCTGGATACTCATCCTTTGAGGGCGTTCATCATAACCTCCATCTGCTCCTTTATTGCCTGCATCTCCGCAGCAATATGTGGTGGAGTTGCATCCGTGAGGGATGGCATGCTCAAATTTTGTCGCTCTGGTCTGCTAGGAGCGTTACTGCCTTATGGCCCTTCTCGTTCTCTCCTGTCGGCGCTGGTACCTTCTTAGTCCTGCTCTTGAGTGCCGTGACCTACGTTTTTCTGGCGTAACTGCTCTTCCAGATTGTGGTTCTCCTTAGTGAGGCGCTCCATGGAAACGGCTAAGGTCTGAACCTGCCTCTCGAGTGCCACTGCGCGAGTTTCATTTCCTTGAACGTTGTTCGTGGTTGCCATCGAGCGAGTCAGCACCATGCAACTCTTCTGTTCGGGAAGCTTTCGCTATGGCTTACGAATCAGAAAATGATTTCGAAAAGTCTTCTTTCCCATAGATGGCGCCAACTGATGATGCCGTAAAATCACCAATGAGTTACACGACCTTCTTACACTCGAAACACCACCTGCACAAGAAAAAAGACCTAACAGAGAGCACCGGTTTGGTGCCAGCCAAATACCCTCCGAAGGTCAAGTTAGAACTATTCTCACAACTCTAGAGTGCTAGAGAGAGTAAATTATGCGTACCTCGATTTGTGAGAGTATTGGGCTTTTATAGTAGAAGGTTGACACCTCTTCCTTGGTACGGAAGTCTTTTCCTTCTAGGACTCTACTTGAATAGTCCCAAACGTGATTAACAAGACATTTCCTTGTAGAGAAGATCTACATGTATCTTCTGGAATCCTTGTCGTGCTAGGATTCTATTTACCTTAGGATTCCACGGCGATCAAGTTTGTCTCGCAAGTATTTTCCATCTAGGGTTTTTGCTACATCTATTCATAATGGACCTTTGAACAAGTTGGGCTTGCCCATTATCGACCCACGGACATGGATCCGTCAGGCCCATTTTCAGTCTCCGTCAAGCTACATTTTTATCCTTTTCAGGTTGCATAAGCTGAATAGGTCCTACAACCTCGCCACCGGGATTCCAGAAACATTTATGAGCCCAATAATGGAGACGACGACTAGGTTAACTGCTGCTGTTGTGACTTTGAGGACTGTGAACAACTCTTGGACCCTTATACAAAATGATCAACAATTAGAATTATATTTGTCATCAATAAAAAGGAAAACATTAGGTACTGTTACAGGACTGGAGGAAGTGGAGGAGGAGGTGGTGGATGAGACGGAGATGATGATAGGGTGGCAAAAAATACAGCTAGAAAGTATGCCAATGCCTTGAAACCTACAATTATGGCTCAATCGGACTAATGGGAGCCGAAATTTATGTTGGGCTGTTCTTTTTAGTGTTTGTTCTTACAGGCTAGAGCGTACAAGAATTGCACAAATTTATAGAACCTATCAACATTTTATTTTATAGAGTCTGATTAACAGGTGTTTTAAAACATTTGTTAATAAATCATTTTAAGAAAGTATTGATACTAATTTTATGAAAAATATAAAAAGTTGTTAAAAAGGTAGTTACTTTTTCTTTTCCATAAAAAATTTCTTAAAACATTTTCTTAATCAACTTCCTTTAGTCATCGGTTAACTTTTTTTCTTATTTTATTCCTAAGTTCTTCTATAAAGACATGAGAGTGTCTATTTCACATTGAATTTGTAACATGAGAATGTGTTTAATGAATCAGAAACATAAGAGGAGAGCAGAGGAATGAAAATTGTTTAATGAATCTTGTTCAAATCTTTTTGGAGGAGGAGAAGGGTTTGAGGGGATTTGGAGCCAGATGCTACCCCTATAAAACCTCTCATTACAATTCCCTAAACTGAGGGGAGTTAAAAGGAGTAAGGGGTGAGAAGAGGGGTTTCATTTATATTAAAAATTTAAATGGCCGATTTTGTCCTTATGGTGTCAATTTATATTTTTTATATTTTTTTTGGGAACTGTATTAATTTTTTCTAGAGTATTATCTTATTTCAGTCTTTTAGAGAGATTTAAAGAGTAAATACTAATTAGACAATACCTCGGGATTACATTAATTATGTATTCCCTCTTATCACTTAATACTATGTTTTACTAATTAAACTCAAGGTAGATCCACTAATCTATACAATCTATAACAGGATTCCTCTCTTTGGGCTGGACTTTTATGTGATTAAAAAATATTTCTAAACCTTAGGTTTAATTGGGACAAAACTTGGCGACAATTTGGTTAAATTATATCTCTAACTTCACATAAAATGCCTATAAAATAAGACACTCTCCTACTAATCCATGTTTTCAAAACAAACTTATCCTAAAATTAAATATAAAAAAATTCTCAGTCCACTTTGTATATTTCCTTCAAGACCATGTTCCATTATTTATTTATTTTTTAACTTTATCAAGACTCACCGATCTCTTTTATTTAATTTTTCTATTTTTTTTTAATTTCCGGTTTCCTTAATTCCCAATTTCACTTCTTTTTTTGAATTTCCAGTTTTCTTTATCTCTAATAATCTCACATTTTTGTTTTTGTTTTACCTTCTCAAATCTCATTTTCTTTATTTTAAATTTGAAAAAGAAAAAAAGAAAAAAAAGAGACCACTCCTACTATAAAACCATCACTATGACTTCTTGGCCATATTCCTTAAATTTAGGAACTACCACAAATCCTTGTTTAAACACCCCACATTTCAATTCAAATTCAAATAAAAACAGATTCAACAAATTAGAACTACACCAATATATATGTATATATATATATATATATATATATATATATATAAATTGGTGCTCTCCCACACAGAAGATAAGGGTTTCATGGTTGGTTCATAATGATTTTTGGTATGTACATTTTTTTTTTTTTGTTACTTGCTTTTTTCTTTTCATTTTTTGCTTTTTTAAATTCATATATTAGTTTATTTCTGAATCTATGATTTTGCTGAAACAACATTCCTGGCCAAGAGTTTCAAACATATTGCTCATTTTGCACTAACAACAAGAATGAAAAAAAAAGAAAAAAGAAAAACGAAAAAAGAGATGACATCGTTAAATGACAGCTCTAAGGCTTTTTTTTTTTTTTTTGGTGGGTTGTGTTATAATTTAAAAATTGATATAAATGAAAAATTATGACATTAGACCAAGAAAGAAGAGTCTCATCAGACGCGCAAAGTGTGTGTGATGAGACTAGTCATATATTGGAGAGTAAGGAGGACAAGAATATTATTAAGAATATTTTTTTTACTAATTTTGTTTGTTTATTTTTTATCCCCTATTTAAATAAATATATACACACACTTCTTTTCTTTTAATACTATTCAATTTTGAAAAGAATTCCTCCTACACGCAGCAAATTAGTGCTCTTCCACAAAGAAGATAAGGTTTCCATGGTTGGTTCATAATGATTTTTGGTATGCACATTTTCTTTATTGTTACTTTCTCCTTTGTTTTTATTTTTATTTTTTTGCTTTTTTAATTCATATATTAGTTTTTGCTGAATCTGTGATTTTGCTAAAACAACATTCCAAGCCAAGAGGACCAAGAGTTTTAAGCATCATGCTCATTTTGCACTAACAACAAGACTAAAAAAAAAAAAAAAAAAAAAAGAGATGACATCGTTAAATGACAGCTCTAAGGCTTTTTTTTTTTTTTTTTTTTTTTTTTTTTTGAGTTTTGTCATAATCTAAAAATTGATATGAATGAAAAATTATGATAGTAGACAAAAAAAGAAGAGCATCATTGCACGCACAAAGCGCGTGTGATGAGGCTAGTCATATATAGGAGAGTAAGTAGTACATGAATATTTTTAAGAATATATATTTTTTATTGATTTTGTTTGTTTGTTTTTTATCCCCTATTTTTGTGACTAACGAAGCTATCCTAAGACTTCTTTAATCTTAGGGTTTAGGGTTTAGCCTTAGGTTTCATATCTTCCATAAGTGCAATTAGATATACAGAATCATAATCTCTGTTTGGCAATCCATTTTGCAAAAACAAATCAATGCAATATATAATACGACAATTAAAGGCCAAAGCTGCAAACCTCACACCTCGGATAGTTCATCCTAAAATCTATATTTTAACTAGCCAATAAAAGAAGATCATGAAATTCTAAAGTAATATGAAATTTAACTTTGTGCCTGAAGGTTACAATTTTATAGACAATATTTAGAACTGGAATTTGGTTGTTGACTTGGCTACTATTGGTAACAACATATCCTATTTGTGGGAGGTAGTGTTGATGAAATTTCATTTACAATTGTGTAGTGCAAGAACGAGTCCAACAATAAGGATCACAAGAAAAAGTATCGCTGCAGCGAGTTTAAGGCCCAATGGTAACTTATCTTTTCTGATACAAACAGAAATTATCAAAAGTTTAAAACTAGGATAAATTACAAATTTGGTCTCTATCTTTTATGTCTATCTCAATTTGATTCCTAACTTTTTATTTATGTCATTTTGGTCCCTAATCTTTTAGTATTGTGTCAAAATGGTCCTGACCATTAAGTGATAGATGAAAAATGTTAACATGGCTAACAGTTAAAATAAAATATTATTTTTTACACTACATAACTTCCACATAAGCTGCCACGTGACATTAATTATAAATATCAATATTTTCTAATCTACTATAATGCTCTCTGTGTACCCTTCTCTCTCTCGATTTCTCTCTATCCTCAAACTCCATGACAAAAACTCTTTGAGCTCCTTCAGTTAGGCCAATCAATTGAATACAAATTGGACTAAAATAAAAGTTTTTTGTAAGATTCTTTTAAGAAGAAAATAAGCTAAGGAAACAAATACAATCACCTTAGAATCGAATACCCACTTAGATCAATATTGTAAAAAATTCTTAAAAAAGAAATATCAATACTGTAAAATTAGACCCAAACTAACAAACAATGTAAACAATATTAAAATCCAAAATAAAACAAGTACAAACACGGATCTTTAAATATTAGAATGATTATACAAAGAAAAAAAAAAAGAGAGAAATTGTTAGACCAACCAAGAGCTATAAGGTGATGCTCCAGATGCTTCCGTACATTTTAAGTTTGTATAATTGTATTGTCTCTCTCTGACTCTCCCATTCTCACTGTTTCCCTTAAAACCAAGCTGACCTGCCATTACACAAGGCACCGGGCAGTAGCCATGATCATAAAATGAAAATCAAAGAAAATTATCAAACCTGTTACATCACTAGAGGTACTGGTAGCATTGTTTTCATCGCACAGAACATTGTTTATTGTGCTGTGAATCATTGTGTGCGCTTCAATTTTCATTTGGCAGAGGAATATCTTTGATGGATTTTTAGTGTTTGGTCATGGTGTTAATCAAGGAAAGCCTATGCCATGCTGAGACTTATGGTGTTTGATCTCATGGATTTCAGAGGTGTGAGTGATGGGGTCACTAAGAACACATAGGCCATTAAGGATTTTTTTTTTTTTAAATTTCTTTTTAATGTTGATGTGACAGTACACATGGAATGAAAATAATATTTTATTTTGACCGTTAGCCATGTCAGCAATTTCCATCTAACACTTAATGGCTGAGACCATTTTGATACCAAAAGGTTAGTGATTAATTTGACACAATTAAAAGGTTAGGGACTAAATTGAGATGGACAAAACTTAGGTACAGTACTTTAGGTGTTGTTCCTTAGGTTCCATTCTTAAGATTCAGCCATGTGGTTGCTTAACTAAGAAATATACTTCTATCACATGAGAAAAAATGCACATGGCAAAATCTTAAAAAATGAACTTAAGGAACAACACCTAAGTACTGTACCTAAGTTTTGCTCAATTGAGATATAGCGTAAAGGATAGGGACTAACTTTGTAATTTACTCTTAAAACTCTTACATTTTACTATGAATGTTTTAGTAACTTAAAAAAAAATTTTATTTCGTGACACTAAATGTAACATCAATAACATAATAAATAAAATTTTAATAAAATTTATATGTTAACTACATCCATATGTAAAAAGTTTAAAATAAATTTTTTTAGAAATCCTAATAGCATTTATACCATGAAATATGAATGTCACCAAAAAAAAAAAAACTTGGCTACTGTTACCTGTTTGGAGGAGTTGAAAAGGAAGAAGATAGGGTAGGAGGAAGCGGAGTTAAGAGGGAATGAAAATGGGGGTGGGCATGGAACCTGCCAATGCCATTAAAGGGCACAAAATTAATACAAACAAAATTATACGAGTTACCGAGGAAGGCAAGCTGCTATATAAATAAATAAATAAATATATATATATATTTGGCAGGGTGCTATATATATATATATATATATTTATATGAGTTCAAGTTACACCTGGTGTAACTCTTATGAACTTACATATTTTTTACACCGTAAATTTCTAAGATATCTAACGGTTAAATGCTATTGTTTTCTACCTTAGAAATCTATGGTATAAAAAATGTGTAAGTTTATTAGAGTTATACCAGGTATAACTTGAACCCATCTCATATATATATGGAGAGTTTGTATATTGATATTAAGAGCCTGATGGGATTACAAACCATCCAAGTCAAACGAAGCTATATATATGGTTGTAGGATGGGAAAATTTTATGTAGCTAGTCTTTTAGTAAAAATAAATATAAACTATGATTAGAGAATTTTATATTGCTAACATAAGCCATGCATAATCCATTGAAGTCACTGGGAAACATAGAACTATTGGTCCTGTTCAAGGAAAGGGACAGTAGGCTTCTCTTCAAGTTGAAGGAACACGTCATTATGGAATTTACATAAGAATAAGATAGTAGCTAGTCAATTTGTTTAGCTCGATAATGTTATATTATTAATTATTATTATTATAATTGAATGTTCAATTAGTGTGTAAAACACTAATAAATGTTTAAGACCCCCAATTTCAAATTAAACCAACACAAGCTTACCCAAACAATATATGTTTCAGAATAATAGGTACAAGCAGAAACCCAAACAAATAAACAACTCTACACCATAATTAATCACAATACAGCAGCAATTAAAAGGTAAGAGTAAGGGTTAGAGAGATGCAAACACAAAGATAACACCGGTACGTGTTATCGAAGAGGAAGCCGAAGAACTCGGCGAAAAACCTCTCCGCCGCCCTCCAAGCAGTGAAATGATCCACTAAAGAATAAAGTTGGGATATACAGATAGCAATAGACCCTCCAAGCCTAATATACCCAATGCACCTAAGCCCTCCAAGCTTCTTGCTCCAACAAGGTTACGCCTAACCGTGTCTCTTTAGCTTCCTAGATCCCGCAATAAGCCCATTGCATCGACCAAGTGAATTGGTCAGCTCCGAACTGCTTCCCAAACACCAAAATGCCTCCTCACTAATATGGGTATGATGAGATAAGGTTTTGGCAAATTTACCTCTCAAGGATATGTCAATGGAGAGGGTGAGAGTAGAGGAATTTAGAGAATCAAATGTCTAAGATTATGAATGAGTCAATCTTGGTTTTCTTTAGGGTTTCTTTCTCAAAATTTTCTCTGGAAGCTCTCTACATTTCGTGGGTATAAGGGTATTTATAGTAGTGTACGTGAGGAATGTGAAAGGTCATTTTTCTGCATAACAGGGCATTTTGGTGACTCAGTCTCGCAAGTGGGATGAGTTGTGAGATAATTGCCAGGCTAGACTGTACTTTTTGTCCTGTAGTGCTCCAACTGTCGTGACCTTTCAGCTTCCTGCATGCTTCACACGTGTGGCATTTTGGCGAGTTGCCAGTTACGAGTCACTCGCGAGATCCAGTCGCGAGAATCCTCCAATCACTAAAACAAAATGTATTTTTAGCGACGGAAATTAGTGAGGAAATATTTTTCGTTGCTAAAAGTACAGCTTTAGCGACGAAATATGAATTTTGTCACTAATAATGAAAAAAAATTATAACATTTAGCGACGAACTCGTCGCTATTATGATCTGAAAAATGGGCGCCAGCCCGGGAAACTTTGGCGCGAACTTAATTAATCTATAGCGACAAAATATTTCGTCACTAAAAGTTGAAATTTTTAGTGATGAACTATTTCATCACTGTAGGTATTGCTATGGATAGTATTAATGATGAAAATCCTTTCGTCGCTATAAGGAAGAAGTAGCAACGGAAAATAATTTTCGCTAAAAATAATCATGGTTTTTCATTCCATTGTTTTAGCTACGAAATCACAATTCGTCACTAAAAGTATGCTATAGCGACGAAATATTAATTTCGTCTCTAAAAATCTTAACAAAATCTAGGTTCTTTAGTGACAAAATTTACCTTCGTTGTTAAAAACATAAAAAACCTAATACCTTTTGCCATGAAAAGCAGGCATTAGCGACGGAAAAGTTTCGTCGCTAAAGACCTAACCATAAAAATTCCCCATTTTATTTCACTTCCCCATTTTATTTCACTTCACTCCCAAAAGTTTGAGCCGTCGATACAAGTGCCGAGACTCTCTTTGCACAATCATTCTCCCACGCCGTCGCACTTGACCCACGCCGTCGATAACCAAACGTCGTCACACCTGACCCATGCCGTCGCACCTGACCCTTCATCCACCGAGACTCTGAGATCGAATAGTCCGAGATTGAAGAGTCAAAGCTCGCCATCAATAACCTCAAGACTTCATCCTCGCCGTCGACGACCTCTCTGACATCGATGTTAGGATTAGTGCCCTTAAATCCTATTGTATGGTGCTATGCATGATATTATGTATGACATGATGTATGACTTAATATTGTGATTGATAAAGTTGTTTTATTATTATCTAAAATAATGGTAACATGAATATTCAGACATTATCATATAGTCCATGAGATGCATAGTATGTGATTTATGTGAAAAGTCACAGAAGATATAAATTACAAGTTTTTTGTAAACTCAGAATTTTAGTTCGTAGTTGATGATGAAATTGGGCATTTCATCTACGAAGACTATAACATATCAACTAAGATGATTTGTCTTGATCATGGAAGTAGAGAATTATAGTTGATATGTTGATATGTTTTAAGAGTTAAGACATATTGAACTGGACCGCTGTGAGATTTATTATTCTCCTAACGATTGTCAATTGAATAATAAATCTCACGACTTCTATTTACATGAACTCTTAATCTTGAGAGAATAATGGACCTGATCATAAAGTGTAGGTTGCTTTGATATATCAGGAGTAAGATCTAAAGTAACGGTCAAAATCTCAGTATATTGGGCAGCCATATTTAGTGTTGATGGAACATATATTCTCAAGATGAAATTCATAGTCTCTTAACTGAGATACAAAATATTCCCTTGAGATAAGTTTAATGAGTTTGTTATTTAGAATGTTAGGCCTAACTACTTTAGTAAATAGTTACTAAAGTGTATATTTATGAGATTGGATTTCATAAATATATGATGAATAACTTAAAAGATTAAATCGGGTACTAAAGGATTAAGATGTAGTAATTTACAAAGTGACAATCTACATTCATGACTTTGTATTACTACGAATATTTTATGAAGGAGTTGAATGTACAATAAAGTCTTGGGATATAATTTATTAATAAGACCTAGAGTGCAATTATATTTATATAGTGATATTAAATATAATTAATGGCAACTTTGGACTTGTCAAGAGTTGACAGAAAAGCTCAAGGCCCATTGAAGTTAGTGTCTTATTTGTTCCCTTTTGGTCTCACTCCAAGCCACATACTAGAGCCCAATTGGAAAGGCCTAAAATGCTAGCCCAATTAGATAATCAGTTATAAGGAGAGAAACATATATAATTTAGTAACAACAAGATACATAAAATGGTTTGTATGTAAGTGTTGGACACTTTCTCATTTTCTCTTAAACATACACATATAACTGATTGAGAGACCACATTTCTTGGGCGTTAGTGGAATTGGAGTGAAGATTAAAAGTGTTCTCAAGGACTTCTAATATTTGTTTTGAAATTCACCACACTAAGATACACTCTCTTGTTCTTATATTCTGAAATTTACATAGTGCATGTTATCAATTGCGAATGAAGTAGATTCGTTAATTTTCCGCTACGTATGTTTTGTATGCAATGCAAACATGTATTTAACCATCAGTCGATTCACTCAAGCCCGAGACTCCAAGCTCACCATCACTGTCATGACCCAAATCTATGGAACATGAATTTAGATGCATGACAAAGTTTTTGTTAGTACAAATGCTAAATTCTTGAAAAATGACTTTATGAATAATTTTACTCCTAGAAGTAGAGTTGTTTTGGCTGAAATGAATGAACCTGTAAATGAACAACCAATTGATGAAACTAGGAATGATGTGGTTGTATCGAATACACCACAAGATATTACTCAAGAGATGTCTACTACATAGGTGCCTCATCGTAGTGGGAGGATTGTTAAGCCACCTATAAGATTTGTAGGTCTGGGAGAAACTTATGAAGCTATCTCAGAATAGGCTGAAACTGATCCTTACACTTATGATGAAGCAATAAATGATATAGATGCACATCATTAGGTCCAGGCTATGAAATCTAAATTAGATTTAATGTATTCCAATCATGTTTGGGATCTTGTAAAGGTTTCTAACGGCATTAAACTTGTTGGTTGTAAATGGGTTTACAAGAGAAAGAGAGGGATAGATGGAAAGGTTGAAACCTTTAAAGTAATGCTAGTGGCGAAAGGGTACACACAAAAAGAAGGTATTGATTATGAATAAACCTTTTCACCAGTAGCAATGCTTAAATCTATCAGAATTCTTTTATCCATTGCTGTTCATTACGATTATGAGATTTGGCAAATGGATGTCAAGACTGCATTTCTTAATGGCAATATTGAAGAAGAAATCTATATGATGCAATCGGAAGGTTTCATAGCAAAGAACCAAGAGCATATGGTATGCAAGTTAAAAAGGTCCATTTATGGACTTAAGCAAGCATCTAGGTCATGGAATATCAGATTTGATCAAGCAATCAAGTCATTTGGTTTTGAACAAAATCTTGATGAACCATGCGTGTACAAAAGACATCAAGACAAAGTAGTGATGTTCCTAGTGCTTTATGTGGATGATATTCTACTCATTGGAAATGATGTAGGGGTAATGTCATCAGTAAAGGTTTGGTTGTCAAGCCAGTTTGATATGAAGGACTTGGGTGAGGCTAACTTTATTATAGGGATCAAGCTTTGGCGAGATCGTAAGAATAAGATGTTAGGCTTGTCACAAGCTGATTATATAGATAAGATTCTAGAACAGTTTAGCATGCAAAACTCCAAGAAATGATTACTTCCTTTCAGACATGGAGTTCCTCTGTCTGATGACCAAAGACCTAAGACTCAAGAGGAAGAAGATATGATGAGACAAGTTCCTTATGCTTCAGCAGTAGGAAGTCTCATCTATGCCATGCTTTGTACTAGACCAAATATCTGCTATTCAGTTGGCACGGTTAGCCGATATCAATCAAATCCAAGACCAAAACATTGGTAAGCTGTAAAGCATATTCTCAAGTATCTACAGAGAACGAAAGATTATATGCTTGTTTACTGGTGTGAGGATTTGATTCCCATTGGCTATACAGATTCAGACTTTCAATCGGATCTAGATTTCAGAAAGTCCACTTCAGGATGTGTATTCACCTTGGAAGGTCGAGCCATAAGTTGGAGGAGTGTTAAGCAATCTTGTATTGCCGACTCCACCATGGAAGCTGAGTATGTTGCTGCTTGTGAAGCGGCAAAAGAAGCTGTCTGGTTCAAGAAATTCCTTTCTGATCTTGGTGTTGTGAGAATGGAGCAAGTTCCTATCATGTTATTTTGCGACAATAGTGGAGCGGTTGCACAATCCAAAAATCCAAGGAATCACAAGAAAGGAAAGCACATTGAGAGAAAGTATCACATCATTCGAGACATTATTGCTCGTGGAGATGTAATAGTAACAAAGATTGAAAGTGCAAATAATCTAGCAGATCTCTTCACCAAAGCCTTGCCTCAAAGGACTTTCGAGTCACATTTAGAGGGAATGAGAGTTAGATTAGTGCACAATAGTCTTTAGGGCAAGTAAGAGATTGTTAGGATTAGTGCCCTTAAATCCTATTGTATGATGCTATGTATAATATTACGTATGACATTATGTATGACATGATATATGACTTAATATTGTGATTGATAAAGTTGTCTTATTATTATCTAAAATAATGGTAACATGAATATTCGGACATTATCATATAGTCCATGAGATGCATAGTATGTGATTTATGTGAAAAGTCACCAAAGATATAAATCATAAGTTCTTTGTAAACTCAGAATTTTAGTTCGTAGTTGGTGATGAAATTGGGCACTTCAACTACGAAGACTATAACATATCAACTAAGATGATTTGTCTTGTTCATGGAAGCGAAGACTTCTAGTTGAAATGTTGATATGTTTTAAGAGTTAAGACATATTGAACTGGACTGCTGTGAGATTTATTATTCTCCTAATGACTGTTAATTGAATAATAAATCTCACGACTTCTATTTACATGAACTCTTAATCCTGAGAGAATAATGGACCTGATCATGAAGTGTAGGTTGCTTTGATATATCAGGAGTGAGATCTAAAGTAACGGTCAAAATCTGAGTATGTTGGGCAGCCACATTTAGTGTTAATAGAACATATATTCTCAAGATGGAATTCATAGTCTCTTAACCGAGATACAAAATATTCCCTTGAGATAAGTTTAATGGGTTTGTTATTCAGAATGTTAGGCCTAACTACTTTAGTAAATAGTTACTAAAGTGTATATTTATGAGATTGGATTTCATAAATATATGATGAATAACTTAAAAGATTAAATCGGGTACTCAAGGATTAAGATGTAGTAATTTACAAAGTGACAGTCTGCATTCATGACTTTGTATTACTACGAATATTTTATGAAGGGGTTGAATGCACAATAAAGTCTTGGGATATAATTTATTAATAAGACCTAGAGTGCAATTATATTTATATAGTGGTATTAAATATAATTAATGGTAACTTTGGACTTGTCAAGAGTTGACAGAAAAGCCCAAGGCCCATTGGAGCTAGTGTCTTATTTGTTCACTTTTGGTCCCACTCCAAGCCACATACGAGAGCCCAATTGGAAAGGTCCAAAAGGCTAGCCCAATTAGATAATCAGATATAAGGAGAGAAACATACAGAATTTAGTAACAACAAGATACATTGATTGAGAGACCACACTTCTTGGGCGTTAGTGGAATTGGAGTGAAGATTAAAAGTGTTCCCAAGGACCTCTAATATTTGTTTTGAAATTCACCACACCAAGGTACACTCTCTTGTTCTTATATTCTGAAACTTACATAGTTCATGTTATCAATTGCGAATGAAGTAGATCCGTTAATTTTCCGTTGCGTATGTTTTGTATGCGATGCAAACATGTATTTAACCATCGATCGATTCACTCAAGCCCGAGACTCCAAGCTCACCGTCACTGTCATGACCCAAATCCATGGAACATGAATTTAGATGCATGACAAACTTGCTGAACTTATATAACACCATAAACATAATTAATCCAAAATAAATTAAAACTCCCAAGAAACAATACTCTTAAAAAAAAATACCTCTTACAAAAATCTAAACTCCACAAATTGGAAACAATCTCCACTATATAAAATATGAATTACAAAATAAAGGTAACTAAAATTCTATAAGTCTTCAAGTAATATTGAAGTCGCCTACAACTTCCACGCTCTACCTTGTACCTTACAAAGCAATCCAAAGGTCTTAGGTTCTAAATGTTTAGAACAATTGGCAAATCATGAACACAAATTTGTCTAGATATAGATCTTAGAGTCTATAGGTTTTATTAGACAATACTCAAGGTGATTCAAGTCAAGATTCAAGAACATACAAGCTGCAGGAAGAAGACTTCATATTCTGTCTGGTTCGATCGATCGAAGAACAGGCTCGATCAATCGAAAATCGTATCTGTAGAATTTTAAGTCGGCCCAAATAGCAGCTTAAGCCCATTAAGGATTAGGGTTTCAGATCTACTTCTCCCACTATATAAAGGAAATGCTAAGCCACGTTTTTGAGACTGAAGAGAGAGAGATTAGAGTGCCTCTTGTGCCTCTTTTGGTTTTAGGGTTTTGTATCCAAACCTCTCTAAAGTCTTGGTTGCTTGAGAGTTGTATTGTTACTCATATTTTCTATTTTGTGTAAATCTCTTGTGAGATCTAGAGGAGCTTTCCTTTACACAAAACTTAGGGTTTTCAAGGAGGAGATGTTATCTACACCTTGATGATCAATTTAGTTGCTGCCATTGAAGCCTAAAGAAAAACAAGCGTGGGTGCTTGTATCTGGTGGTGAATCCAAGAAAGAAGGAGTTCGTGGTCTCGAAGCTTGCACGTGGTCGTGTCAGTAAGTTCTACTGGTGGGTAGCAATAAGAAGTCAGACAGGGAGTTTGTAAGTTTTATTGTATGAACTTCGATTTTTTCAAGATAGTGGATTTAGGTTTATCTTGAGGATAGCTAGGTTAAATCCTCTCCAGGTTTTTACCGGTTTGGTTTCCTGGGTGATCATATCATTGTCTTATTTATATTTCTGCTGCTATGCATGATATGATTGTTTGATTGTGATAACCTAGATTTGGAATTTGGACTAAGTAATCACTTGGCTAATTAACTAGGTTAATTCAATTGTGTTTTAAGGGGTCTAAAAACTATCAAGTGGTATCAGAGCGGGTTGCTCTTTTGTTTTAGATCTTTTGATCTAAGAGCTGATCCTTGACCCCTGTTGTCATGGATAATTTGAAGTGTCTTTCTGATCATGTTTCTGCTCATGTTTTTGTTGATATTTTTTATGTCTGTGAAACTCTTCGTAAGGAATTATCTAAATCTTTGAAAATTGCTAGGAAATTTAAATAAGAGTTAAAATTGGCTAATCTTGAAAAAGAGGAATTATTTGTTAGATTAGATGAATCTAATAAGAAGAATGAATTTTTGAGAAATCAAATTTCCTCTCAAGATGAGAAGATGAAAAGTTTGGAACAAGAGTTAGTTGAATCTAAAACTAAAATTGAAAATTTGACTAGTACCAAGCCTGCTGTTGATAACAGAAGTGTTTCTGTTTCTTTTAAGCCTAAAACTGAGAAAGTGTATATCCCTCCTTTCAAGAGGAATAATAAAGAAAAGACTTATTTTGCTAGGTTAGACAAAGGTAAAAGTTCTGATGTAGACGCTGAAGTTTCTAAACCTAAGTCTAAACCTACTGTTAGAGAGCATAATAAATCTATTTTTGTGCCTACTTGTCACCTTTGTGGTGTTGTTGGTCATATTAGACCAAATTGTTCTTTGTTGAGGCAAAAACCAAAATCTGAGACTAGATTTGTTGTTAGGAATACTGATGTTCCTAAATTTGTTCCTATTTGTCACTTTTGTGGTGTCTCCGGTCACATTCGTCCTAATTGTCATAAACAGAAATTTAAAAATTCTGTATTTCAGTCTAGGATATGTGATGATATTTCTCCTGCCATAAGTCCATATAAATTGTTTCATATTATTTTGAAAAATTTAAGCTTGTTGGCTTGTGAAAGGAATTTGCAGGATTTCAGTCTTTCTCAAAAGATTGGTGTAATCCCTCAAATACACTCTGCTTCACATGGATTTTCACCTACAAAGCCAAAGACTCGTGCTATATGGGTGAGAAAAGATTCTTTAAGGTGAGTGTTGTTGACTTGTCCCTGATTTAATTCTTTCAATTGTTTGTGGACATGTTTTGTTTTTGTTTTTGGTTGTTTTGTTTTTTAGTTTTTAAAAGAAAAAATCCAAAAACATTGAAAAATTTCAAAAAGACAAAAATATTTTATTTTCTGTCTTGTTTTATTTTTCTTGAGGATTACATGAATTATGATATCTCTCTCTTGATTTAGAACATGCTTGACATTGTAGAGAAACTTGAATAGCATGTGTTATATATGTCCTAAGCTATTTATGATTTTGTGTGAGTATGTACTAGTTTGTACATATACTCATGGGTTAATTAAGAAATTGATATTTCTTGTTTGTGTACCCTCTATAGCTTAGTTAAGCACTGTCATGCATTACATTTGCACTGTTCATTTAGCATAATGTATGCTTTTTGTTTTTGGTCATAAATTTTTTATAAAACCAAAAAGATTTTTGTGTTTTGTATTTCACATCTTGGATTTATAATCAAGGATTGATCATATTATCTTTACATAACAAGTTTATGTACCTTGTTTAGCTTTGATGAGCTTACTTATTGCACTTTACTAGTTGAATATTTGTAGTGCATGTTGTGTGAGAAAGATGTTTATGGTTTTGATCACTTTGTCTTGATCTTGAAGTCACATGTCTTTGCTGTCGGACTTGAACCTTTGGAGAAAGGCATAAATAACCATCTCACCACTGTTCACTAGCCAATCATGAATACCTTAGTGCATATCGTAAGATTTTGTGCTCGAGAAAGTGTAGCACATGCACAAAAAGATCATAAGGTGTAGCCTCGGTTTTAAAAGCTGAAATTGGTGTGTACATTATCCTAGCTATTTTAATAAATTTCTAAACAATTAAAATTTGTGTGTACAATATGAGGCAAAATCAAGAAACTTACGTGATTGCAAGCTTGTTTTCTAGGAGATGTAAGAGTTATATGATGTAACTCTTTAGGTGATAGTCTCTTTCAAATTCTATGTGATGAATTTTGTAGAATTTGTGTTTAATTACTATTCACGTATCACCTCACATGTATCTCAAGCTTTTGCTAGTTGCACACACTACACAAGTTATTCTTTGCTAAACTTGGTATATTATATTGTGTGTGATCTTGTTGTGGCCATCCAAGATTAAAGTTCCTTGATTTTAATGCAAAATGTGTTTAAAGTTTGAGACTTGAGGTCAAATTGATTGAAAATATTGATTTTGGAAGATCTGGGTTGAATTCAAGTGTTTTTGAAAAACTTTTAATCTCATACTCATGCATTTTATTCATAATACAATGTGTTTTGAGGAGTTTCTGCATTAAAATGCTCTGTTTTTTTTTAAAAATTGATTTTTCCAGATTTTCGATCGATCGAACCTGTTTTTCGATCAATCGAAATTGCGATTAAAATTTTTGGTTTGAGTCTGCCTGACTCGATTGATGTTCGATCGATCGAAACTGAAAAATTTTCAGTTTTTAAGTATTTGACCAATCTATTTTTTTTCATGCATCATTTGTTTTTGTATCCATCTTGCAGTTTTGTAGTCATATCTCTTATTATTTTCACACATAACATGCATACACTTTGCTACATTGGGTACTCAACTTGATCAAAAAATTGATTAATTAATTTTTGAGCTATGTACTTTCTAGTATATGCCATTTTTATGTGTGAATTGTAGAAAATATTTTTCTTAAAAGATATGATGGATAATCAATATGCAAATATTTTCTCTACTCATGCAACTGTTTATGGGTCACATAGTGCCATGTTTGCATTTGATTGAAAGAGAGAATATTTTTTCTTCATGTGTATCCTCAACTTAGTTTTTTTTTTAAAAAAAAAACTTGGTTTGTGTCTTTTTATTTATCCCCACCCTTTTATTTTTCTCCAAAACTATTTTTCCCAAAACTTGTTTTGTTTTTCCTATTTTTATAGGGGGAGAAATTTTTTTTAACCTTTGTGGTTCTTAGGGGGAGTTGTCTCTATTTTTTTTTACTCTGTTGCGTATGCTTTCTGTCTACCTTCTGATTAGGTAGTCTTTGTCAATACGTGACGAAAAGGGGGAGACATAGATGACCTGTTTTTTTTGTTTAAGGGGAGAATATAAAAACTTTTTGATGTATCTAACTTAGGGGAGAGTTAGTTTGCATATTTGTTGATTTATTGTTTTTCTGTCACACATGCGTTTATGCGTTTTGTTTAGTGTTTCAGGAAATATACAGGTTGATTCAATTGAGCTGCTGTCTACACTTGCAACTGATGGATAGTAGTTAGGTTGAATTTGTTGTAATGGGCATTTTATTGTATTGGGTTGTTCTTGTATTTGAGCATTTCATTTTGTATAAAAGTTTTGTCACGAATTGCCAAAGGTGGAGTTTGTTAGGTTCTAAATGTTTAGAACAATTGACAAATCGTGAACACAAACTTGTCTAGATATAGATCTTAGAGTCTATAGGTTTTATTAGACAATGCTCAAGGTGATTCAAGTCAAGATTCAAGAACATACAAGCTGCAGGAAGAAGACTTCATATTCTGCCTGGTTTGATCGATCGAAGAACAGGCTCGATCAATCGAAAATCGTATCTGCAGAATTTTAAGTCGGCCCAAACAGCAGCTTAAGCCCATTAAGGATTAGGGTTTCAGATCTACTTCTCCCACTATATAAAGGAAATCTTAAGCCATGTTTTTGAGACTGAAGAGAGAGAGAGATTAGAGTGCCTCTTGTGCCTCTTTTGGTTTTAGGGTTTTGTACCCAAACCTCTCTAAAGTCTTGGTTGCTTGAGAGTTGTATTGTTGCTCATATTTTATATTTTGTGTAAATCTCTTGTGAGATCTAGAGGAGCTTTCCTTTACACAAAGCTTAGGGTTTTCAAGGAGAAGATGTTATCTACATCTTGATGATCAATTTAGTTGCTGCCATTGAAGCCTAAAGAAAAACAAGCGTGGGTGCTTGTATCTGGTGGTGAATCTAAGAAAGAAGGAGTTCGTGGTCTCGGAGCTTGCACGTGGTCGTGTCAGTAAGTTCTACTGGTGGGTAGCAATAAGAAGTCAAACGGGGAGTTTGTAAGTCTTATTGTATGAATTTCGATTCTTTCAAGATAGTGGATTTAGGTTTACCTTGAGGATAGCTAGGTTAAATCCTCTCTAGGTTTTTACCGGTTTGGTTTCTTGGGTGATCATATCATTGTCTTATTTATATTTCCACTGCTATGCATGATATGATTGTTTGATTGTGATAACCTAGATTTGGAATTTGGACTAAGTAATCACTTGGCTAATTAACTAGGTTAATTCAATTGTGTTTTAAGGGGTCTAAAACCATCAAAAGTTTCTATATTCCCAACTACACTTTAATCTGAAAACAGTAATTGATGGGGGTGAGCCACACATCTAGTAAATAATAATACATAATACACAACGGAATAGAGTCAAGCAAAGTACGAGTATTTTGATTTTTCACAAACTCATTCAATGATATCAAAAATAATTATTCCAAAATATATAATAAATCACTTAATACATATGTAATCACATCTTAAAATCATTAGAAAACACATACATAAAATTTATCAGAGCACAGTGTCACATATACACATCACATATTCTCACATACAATCCTATGAGCGGATACCAACATTTAACCCCTGCTGGTGAGGGATCAACACATATTCTCACATACAATCCTGTGAGTGGATTTACACATATATCTGATTAATTCTAAAAATACTCATTTTGAGTCACATATCACAAAACAAAATATATACAAAATAGAATAATTTTCTTAATATTAACAATTATTCCAGATATAGAGACATATCGAATATCACAATATTGAACTGAAACCAAATCAAAGGATGCTTGACTCTCTTAGGGAATGAATAAGAATTGAAGAGTTTATATAGATATTTTTACAATTCTTGAGTAAGTCTGAAAATTCAATTTGCTAAAAGAAACATTTTAAATACAATTTGGAAAATAGGAATATGAATTTGAAATCACTTGGCTTTAAACAAATTTAAAGATCAAGAACCTTTTTAGAAAGCTTACTTTGAAACTCAATTATTTTCTGAAAATAGTTTAGTTTAGAAATCATCTTTTAAATGAGATTCGGACCTTCAAAACGTTATTTAGAATTCAAAGTTTCTCTTTAAAACATTATTTAAAGTTCAAAGTTTCTCTTTCAATGATATAAAAATGCTTTTGATAAACTTTAGAAAATGTGAGCTTAAAAAACATAACTTTTGAAAACCTTTAATAACTTCTAAGAACCTAAAGAACACAACTTGTGCATATTATGCATAATTATTTACAGCACTTGAATCACTCTAAAAGTCCAGCCGAAACAATCTCCAAAAAGCCTCAAAACACTCTTAAATAGGACCTATCATCAATCATAAAATATACTTAATATCCTCTACAAAATATAAAGCTTATAGAACTATACAAATGGACTCACTAGGATTATACTTTGCTGAACTAATAACACTTTCAGTACTAAATTAACATTTTTCTAACCGATGGTATTCTAATCAATAATGCATTCCCTGCATTAATCGAAACTCATTTTACCATGAGGAATAATGTAGCCAACACTTTAGGATTTAATATATAATCCCCAATGAAAACGGTGGGCCAAAACCAATATGATTCCGCTCATGAATTTAACATCCATTGACCCTACAGATTTAATATAAGAATTTTGGTATGAAATCTCAAATCTGTCATTATCCTTTAAAACAATTGTAGAAGTGTTGAACCTGAATGGTTCATTGTGTTTGGACAAGTCAAAGTCTAGGCAAAGACTACCAAGGCCATCAATCCATCAATCAGAGAAATTGGACTTTTACAAAATGTGAGCAAACTCCAGGGGATCCGCATTCACACATCTTCTCATGGACAAAAGATGGTATGCTACTACGTCCTTAGTTACTTGGAGTGTATGGTTCTCCAAATAAACTGGGGAAAAAGATTGGGAAAGCACTTAATGAAAAAGAAGTACGGATTTAATATATATATACCCAACGAAACAACGTTAAAGCCATCCTATAATATATATATATATATATATATATATATATATTAACCACAATTGAAATTTTACTGCCGTGTTCTTGAATTAGGAATTGAAATTCCATGAATCTTTCAAGAACCCGCATCATGGGCAGTTTGCAATCTAAGATTTAATAGTGTAAATAACAATTCTAGGAAAATACCCCTTTTTAACAATCTACACATCACTAACTCTTTTAATTCTTTGATTCTAACAAAATGAAAAATCATACCTAGAACAATTGGTTGCCTTTTCAATTAACTCCAAGGAAAAATACACCTCATAGCCTCCTTAGTGATGAAACCCTTCTTATGAAAACCTTAATTTATCTTTTCCTCCACCTTATATTTTAACACATCAGAGATGTGGGCTTGGTGGGGTAGTGGGCTGGAGTTTAAAATCCACTTGAGCTTATCTATTTAGTCCCCAAGAAGCCCATAAAACATCTTCATCTTTTATTTATTTATTATTTTAATTGCCGCAATAAATTGTATGCACTAAAACTTTAATTTTCTCACATATTTGTAGCACCACAAAATTGTTTACTCCCATCTTACTATGCACACACATATAGTACATCAACTCTATATTAAAATGACAAGGTACGGTGATAATCATAAAAACAAAATTGGGGTATTACAGTTGCCGTCGATCCACTTCAAACTCCAAGCTCCAGTCTAGTTCAACTCGCCAAACTTAGCCTCGCCTCTTCCACCGATTTGAGCTCCTGACGCTATCGTTGTCGTCGACGTCGATAGCCCCTGACGCCGCTGCCGATCTGGCCATGCCGCCTCTCTAAGGACCCACTCCATCAACACCTTCATCATCTCTTCCTTATTTGGGTATATTGCTATTTCTTCTTTATTGCTATTGTGTATATTGTTTGATCCTTTGGTCATTATCAATGTGAAAAAGTGAAATTACATATTTTAGGGCTTTGATCTTGTTGATTAGTTTTGTAGTGGCTAATAAATTAGGAATATCTGACTTCCTAGCAACATATGAATTAGATTTATGACACCGAGCAAGTGAGAGGAATTGAAAAACAAAGGTTTTTTATTCAAGATTTTTTCTATTGATTTTTTTTTTTTAAGATTTGTATTTGTATTTTTTTTTTCCTTATGGATCTTCCTCCTATATTACTGTTTGCTAATTATGGTCCTTTGGTTTTATGGTATTTATCTTGAGACTTCTACAGTTTATCGTCCACCGGTTTTCTTCCTTATTTTTCATTTGGGTATATTGCTATTGTGTTGTTGTTTTTAGTGATGCAAATTTCATTTGGATATATATATATATATATATATATATATAGTTATTGCGAATTTCCTATCTCTCATCTAATCAGTCTCTCTCTCTCTCAGTGGTAGCGTCCTTTCCTTTTCCTCTTCTCAACTTTTTTTTTTTCTTCTGCTTCGGACTTCGGTGCCTTACTGCCTCTGCTTTGGACTTCGGTGCTCTGCCTCTCGCCTCCCTCTCTTTTCTCTCGGCTTCTTCGGGTAATGTTTTTAGATATCTCTTTTGATGGTAAAAATTGCTTTTGGCGTATAGTTTGGAAATAGAGATTGAAGAGAAAATTTGTAAGAATCACGCACAGGTGATAATATAATATAGATATGAAATTTTATTCTTTAAAAGATTGTATAACATTGATGAGAAATGCTAACTTTTTTTGGATATGATTTTATACTGTATATGTCTATAGCAAATTAAATAACACTTGTATGATTATTAGAGTTTAGGAATTATAGTTGGTGAATTTATTTAGTGGATTAATTTGTATATTACTTTATTCGATTTCAATACTTGTAAGCATTGTACTTGTAATGTTTGTGATTGGTTTTGTGGTGGGTTGTTGTGTTGGAGCAAGCGGGTGTCTTGCATGGTGTTATAAGGTAGTTTAAATTCATGTTGGGAGTGTGTTTAATTTCTTACAAATGTGAATGGACCTTGTTGATTAGATGTGATGAATATTACTTTATTCGATTTCAATACTTGTAAGCATTGTACTTGTGATGTTTGTGATTGGTTTTGTGGTGGGTTGTTGTGTTGGAGCAAGCGGGTGGCTTGCATGGTATTATAAGGTAGTTGAAATTCATATTGGGAGTGTGTTTTGTTAGGACATATGTGAATCATGTTAGGAACATATGTCAATATATAATTGGCTAATCCTTTGACAAAACGCACTTTACTTGTAATTGGATAAATCTAGGATGTGTTTAATGCTTCAAGAAACAAGGTTTCAAGTTCAAGTGTTAAAGCCATGAAAATCTATCCAAGAATTAAGTGAAAAAGTGCTAGATTTTAAAACTCGACAGCTAGTATCTATCAAGGTTTAAAAAGCTGTTCTAGCCCGATGCTCAATAGCTGCTTGATAGATAGGGTATCTATCGAGATTTATGAAAAACAGATTTTTAGTTCTGTTTTCACTCCAATCCGTAAATAGATGTTTGGGCTTTCTTTTCTCACAACCCTAAACATATATAAGGATTATTTTAGGGCCGTTACAGCTGATGCAACTGAATGCAAAAGTTTTTCACAAGCATATTGTGAACCAGAGACATATACCCTAGTTCATCTTTCTATTCAAGAAGCTATTATGTTTATACATCGTAGGGTTTTGTAACTAAGGAGTTTCGTGATCTTCATCGTGTGATGAACTGAAGAACTTTGCAGCCAATATCTTTCTTTAGTGGTGAGTAAGCCGCGTATTGGGATCCGCGCATCGAATTGGTTAGTCATGTACTGGGAGCTGTGCATTAAAAAGGAGAGATTGTTACTATAGAATAAGTCCAATTGGGTATTGGGGTAAGGGTTCAACTTTAGGTTGGTATAAGGTACTGGGATTCCTTTACTTGTACCACTTGTTGTGATAATAGTGGATTCTCAAGAGTGGTGACCTTAAAATCACCCGGTAGGATTTTTGCTGTATAGGTTTTCCCCATTCATAAACAAATCACCGTGTCAATTTATTTTCCGTTGCATATTTAGTTATTTGGTGATTTTTTTGTGCTACCATGCTCGTTGTATGTAATTGAACCTAATTAATTCACTTGGCTAATTAATTGGTTAATTTATCACAAAGGGTCAATACATTCTTGGTCTATCATGTTTAATTTCTTGCAAATGTGAATGAACCTTATTGATTAGATGTGATGAATATTAATTTATTATATTTCAATACTTGTAAGCATTGTACTTGTGTTGTTTGTGATTGGTTTTGTGGTGGGTTGTTGTGTTGGAGCAAGCGGGTGGCTTGCATGGTGTTATAAGGTGGTTTAAATTCATATTGGGAGTGTTTTTAATTTCTTGCGAATGTGAATGGACCTTGTTGATTTGATGTGATGAATAGTACTTTAATTGATTTCAATACTTGTAAATACTCTATACTTGTGATGTTTGTGATAGGTTTTATGGTGGGTTGTTATGTTGAAGCAAGCGGGTGGCTTGCATGGTATTATAAGGTGATTTAAATTCATATTGTGAGTGTTTTTAGTTTCTTGCAAATGTGAATGAAACTTATTAATTAGATGTGATGAATATTACTTTATTCGATTTCAATACTTGTAAGCATTGTACTTGTGATGTTTGTGATTGGTTTTGTGGTGAATTGTTGTGTTAGAGTAAGTGGGTGGCTTGCATGGTGTTATAAGGTGGTTTAAATTCATATTGGGAGTGTTTTTAATTTCTTGCAAATGTGAATGGACCTAGTTGATTAGATGTGATGAATATTACTTTTATTCGATTTCAATACTTGTAAATACTCTATACTTGTAATGTTTGTGATTGGTTTTGTAGTGGGTTGTTGTGTTGGAGCAAGCGGGTGGCTTGCATAGTGTTATAAGGTGGTTGAAATTCATATTGGGAATGTTTGAGTGTGCAATGTATATTTGTTTAAGTATTAATATAGACTTGTGCATTAACAAATGGGATAGAACTTTATCTAAGTTGATTATAGATTTAGATGTTAGAATACATTATGCATGAGTTATCCTTATTTTACTAAAGTAGCATTCACCTTGTAATTATAGTCAAACATGGATAAAAGTTGGATGACAATGGGCAAGACACCCGATGGTAGATTAAGTCATCCATATATTGAAGGGGTCAATGCATTTATTAATTTTGCAAGAGCGGTTGTGGATTTGAGTGGTAATATTCTGTGCCCGTGTATTCACTGTGTGAATTGCTATCGACAATCTCCTCATAATATGCGTATCCATTTGCTTCATTATGGGATTATGCAATCTTACATTAATTGGAATAATTATGGAGAACCTCGTGTATTGAACGAGAACATTTATGATAATGAAATGTCGGATGGTGATCATATGGATGGTATCGATGCCTTGGTAGGTGACCGAATTAGAGGGGAACCAAGAAATGCAATCGAAGATGAGGAAGTGCGTAATTTTGACAAACTTAAGGAAGATGCAAAGCGTAAGTTGTATCCGGGTTGCACTGATTATAGTATCTTGAAGTTTGTTATTGAGATGTTGAATGTAAAGGTAATGACCAACTTGAGTAAGAAGGGACTTGATATGATACTAGAATTGCTAACAAATGTTTTACCGAAAGGTAACTTGGTTCCAAGGTCAACTTATGAAGTAAAGAAGATATTATGTGACTTGGGCATGTCATACGAGCATATAGATGCATGCAAAAATGATTGTGCACTATTTTGGAAGAAAAATGAAAACCTTGATAAATGTCCGATGTGTGAGGCGCCTAGGTATAAGGATACATGTGCCCAAGGTAAGAAGATTCCTTATAAGGTATTGCGTTACTTCCCGTTGACACCGAGACTGAGGAGATTGTACATGTCAGGCCAAAGAGCTAAGGACATGAGATGGTATATAGACAAACGTGTGGTCAATGGGATAATGAGGCATTCGGTTGATAGTGAGGAGTGGAAGGAGTTTGATTTGCAGAATCTTGATTTTGCCCTCGAACCTCGTAATGTAAGGTTAGGGTTGGCTACAGATGGATTTAACCCTTTTGGGAATATAAACAACAACTATAGTATGTGGTCTGTCATACTTATCTCCTATAACGTACCACCTTGGTTGGTTATTAAGGAGCCATATTTTATGTTGTCCTTCCTTATTCCTGGTCCCCATTAACCGGGAAATGAGATTGATATTTACTTGAAACCATTGGTTGACGAGTTGAAGGAGTTGTGGGAAGAAGGTGTAGAAACTTATTGTAACATCCCAGTCAGTTAGAAAAAAAAAAAGAAAAAAAAAAGAAAAAAGAAAAAGAAAGTAAAGATCAGATTTTTTAAAGTTCCCACGTGCCCTCTACCTAACACCACTCCACACCACTCATTTCAATCTATCTCACCTCTCATGTCCGGCCATATCTCTCATTTGTTTCTTTTTCTTTTCTTTTCACTTAAACACACTCCTCTCTATCACTCTCATCCTCTCCACCACCACCATTTCCACCATCATTTTACGGCAAGATCACCGAAAAATTCTTGAGAACCCATAAGCACCTTCATATCCTTTTCTTGAGGTAAAAATTTCTAATCTTTTTAGTGGGTTTTACACTTTTGCTTGAGGTTATTTGTATCTAAGATTTAATAATAATACCCATGTGATTTATGAGCATTGGAAGTGATATTTATGTTTTTATATGTATGAGTTTTGTATTGGTGGAATTATTTGAAGAGTGGGTTTATGGTTTGTGTTAATGATGACTATCTAAAGTTTATTTATGGTGGAAATTTAGGAGTTTTGAGTTATAACATGTGGTGGTTGGTAAATCTAATTTTTCCATTGCTATTGGGTTTATTTGGAGTTAGTTGAAGTTCTAAATTTCTTGTCTTGGAGGATATTTTGATTTTGCTTACATGAGTCTCTTGATGATGTAGTGTAAATCTTATTGAAGCTAGTCATAATGTTGGAGATGATATTGAATGGGTTAAATTTATTAACTGGAGTCTATGCCTTGTGAATTAATTTGTTGAGAAACTTTGGAAGAGGAATATGTTATTGATGAGGTTAAATACTAGGCTTGCCTAATTAAGTGCATATTTGGCAATTCCTAAATTGTAGCTAGATACAATTTTAAGCTTTATGCTTATTGTGTTAGGTTTGCTTGATATTGTTGAAGGAAAATACATGTTTGTATCGCATATAGAACATACGCATCGAAAAATTAACGGATCTACTTCATTCGCAATTGATAACATGCACTATGTAAATTTCAGAATATAAGAATAAGAGAGTGTACCTTGGTATGATGGATTTTAAAACAAATATTTGAAGTACTCGGGAACACTTTTAATCTTCACTCCAATTCCACTAACACCCAAGAAGTGTGGTCTCTCAATTAGTTTCTATGAATGTGTTCAAAGGAGAATTAGAGAGTGTCAAACCCTCACATACATCCCATTTCATGTTCATACCAAAAAATTCTGTATGTTCCTTACAACTGATTATCTAATTGGGCTAACCTTTTGGGCTTTTCCAATTGGGCTTTAGTATGTGGTTTGGAGTGGGACTAAAATGGAACAAATAAGACACTAGCTCCAACGAGCATTGGGCTTTTCTGTCAACTTTTGACAAGTCCAAAGTTACCATTAATTATATTTAATACCACTATATAAATATAATTGCACTCTAGGCCTTATTAATAAATTATATCCCAAGACTTTATTGTACATGAAACCCCTTCATAAAATATTCGTAGTAATACAAAGTCATTAATGTAGACTGCCACTTTGTAGATTACTACATCTTAATCCTTGAGTACCTTGTTTAACCTTTTATGTTATTCATCATATATTTATGAAATCCAATTCCATAAATATATACTTTAGTAATTTCTTACTAAAGTGGTTAGGCCTAACACTCTGAATAACCATACCCATTAAACTTGTCTCAAGAGAATATTTTATATCTCTGTTAAGAGACTATGAATTCCATCTTGAAAATATATGTTCCATCAACACTAAATGTGGCTGCCCAACATACTCAGATTTTAATCGTTTCTTTAGATCTCACTTCTGATATATCAAAGTAATTTACACTTCATGATCAGATCCATTATTCTCTCAGGATTAAGAGTTCATGTAAATAGAAGTCGTGAGATTTATTATTCAATTGACAGTCCTTAGGAGAATAATAAATCTCACAGCAGTCCAGTTCAATATGTCTTAACTTTTAAAACATATCAACATATCAACTAGAAGTCTCCACTTCCATGATCAAGACAAATCGTCTTAGTTAATATGTTATAGTCTTCGCAGATGAAATGCCTAATTTCGTCACCGACTACGAACTACAATTCTAAGTTTACAAAAAACTTGTGACTTATATCTTTTGTGACTAAATCACATAAATCACATACTATGCATCTCATGGACTATATGATAATGTTCGAATATTCATGTTACCATTAATTTAGATAATAATAAAATAACTTCATTAAACACAATATTAAGTGATATATAATGTCATACATAATGTCATACATAATATCATACATAGCATCATACTATAGGATTTTAGGGCACTAATCCTAACAATCTCCCACTTGCCCTAAAGACTATTGTGCACTAATCTAACTCCTATTCCCTCTAAATGCGACTCGAAAGTCTTTTAAGGCAAGGCTTTGGTAAAGGGATCTGCTAGATTATTTGCACTTTCAATCTTTGCTACTACTACATCTCCACCAGCAATTATGTCTCGAATGAGTGATGTAGTGAGGATTATTTGTATCTTTTTCTTTTCTCCTTTTTAGATACATTTATTCTTGTACATGGGTCTTGTGACCATTATTGACATACATTGTACTTATTTTCTTTATATGTTGATGTATGTTTCTTTCACCTACCCTTACATGTATTGTTTCTTTTATCTTTTTATGCACATGCTTCTTATTACTTATATGTAATCTATTATTTCTATTTCACACAAAGATGCCTTGATGAGTCTTGTTTAAAGTGTTTCAGAAATACAGGTTGTCAAAGTCTTTCTTGTCATAAACTCTCTTCTTGCAAAAGTTTTTCAAGAGTTTGTGTTAGGATAGATTTTATTTTTTTCAACAAGTGAGTATGAGTTGAGTGATTTATGACTTCTCTCATATGTTCATTTGTTTGTTGTGGTTTTGTCACGGATTGCCAAAGGGGGAGATTGTTAGGACATATGTGATTCACTTTTTAGGAACATATGTCACTATTTTATGTAATTGGCTAATCCTTTGACAAAACGCACTTTACTTGTATTTAGGTAGATCTAGGATGTGTTTAATACTTCAAGAAACCTTGTTTCAAGATCAAATGTTAAAGCCATGCAAGTCTGTCTAAGATTCAAGTTGAGAAAGTGCCTATCATTAAAGCTCGATAGCTAGCCATCTATCGAGCTTGAAGAGCTATTCCAGCCCTATGGCTCGATAGCAGCTCGACAAATAGGCATCTGTCGAGATTTATGAAAAACAGAATTTCAGTTATGTTTTGACTCTAATCCGTGATTTTATGTTTGGACTTTCTTTTCTCACAACCCTAGACATATAAAAGGATTATTTTAAGGGCCATCAAAGGTGACACAAGTTCCACAAGTGTTGAGCAAAGTTTGTTCAAGCAAATTGTGACCGGAGATAGAATTTACCCTAGTTCATCTCTCTTGTGAAGAAGTTGCTGTGTTTGTACACTGTAGGGTTTTGTAACTACGCATCTTCTTGATCTTCATCGTTTGGATGAACTGAAAAACTTTGCAGCCAACAACCTTCTCTAGTTGGTGATTGAAGTCGCATACTGGGATCTGTGCAATTGGTTAGTCATGTACTGGGAGCCGTGCATTGAAAAGGAGAGATTGTCACTACAGAACAAGTCCAATTGGGTATTAGGGTAAAGGTTCAACTGTAGGTTGGTATAAGGTACTGGGATTCCTTTACTTGTAACCGCTTATTGTGATAATAGTGGATTCTCGGGAGTGGTGACGTTATAATCACCCGATGGGGTTTTTACTGTGTAGGTTTTCCCCATTCGTAAACAAATCACCGTGTCAATTTATTTTCCGCTGCATACTTTAGTTAGTTGGTGATTTGTTTGTGCTACCACACGCTTTGCATGTTAATTTGATTAATTAATAAACTTGGCTAATTAATTAATTTGATTAATTAATAAACTTGGCTAGTTAATAGTTTCTATATGGATTCATAAGCATTGGGATTATTGATATAAGGTAGTGATACAATGTTTCTAGCATGTGTTATATGCCTTGGATGCCTTGGATCCGTATGTTAGTTTTGATGTGTGTTTCATATGTTGCATTTTATATGGAGATACACGGATATAGATGCTATCATGTTAATGCTAGGATTATGAAATTTATTCCTAATGAGATTAGGATTATGTTTTCAAGGTTTCTAGCATTATTAAAACCTTATTGTTTGATCTGTAAATCTTCATTGATAAAATCAAAAGGTGTTTTGATAGAAACAATGAAGATGTCAAAAACAGTTACCAGAAAATTCTAAAAAAAATTTAGTTTTGCAAGTTTTGATCGATCCGGAATTCCTTTCGATCGATCGAATGTACTTTTCGATTGATCGAAGAAGAATTGAGAACCGATCGGGTCAGGCAGAAACTCCATGATGAAATTCTTCATTGTCTTGATCGATCGAGAATTCCTTTTGACCGATTGAATGTTGATTTCGATTCGAAGGCACTGAATTTTGAATTTTCACTTGCTTTTGACTAAGTGTTAAAACTTTGATAAAAAGCAAAGTTATGTGATTAATTTTATAGTCCTTAAATGTTAAGGACATTTATTAATCATTATCTAACTAAAAGACCTAATGAGATCAAAGATGTTAGTTAAATAGAACTCTTAGTCCTAAATTTGTTTTATGATTAAAAGTCCTTAATTTATTTTAATTAGAGGTTTTTAATGAGATTAAAATTCTAATTAAAAGGTATATAGTTTCTAATAAGATTAGAATCTTTTATCTAGTAAATTAAGGATAGAATTCTTTATAACTAATTTTTGATCCATTAGAGTTTAAGGAATCCTAAATAGTTTAGGACTTCCATTTTAAGATTAGAGTCTTCAACAAGTGCAAGGTTATTAGTTGTGATGGGATCACAATTATTTAAAGAAAAACCCAAATAATGAGTGGGAGTGCTTGAAATAATCCTTTTGTTAAGTTTATTGTAATGTGAATAGATACCTTGTCTTGGCCTCGAGCGCTGCATTCCATGCGGAGGGTATTTACTTCATGGATTACAAGGTTAAACTTCTTTGTGATTACGCAAATGTTCGTTACGCTTTTGTGACGTGACTTAGTAATATCACATCGAATTTAAACAATTAAACACATTTGATGTGTAGGGTTAAAATTGTGATTAGATCACAATGATTTCGAGACAATCCACTTGTTTTAAAATTTCTAGTGGGAGAGAGATTCAAGGGTTGATTCTCACGACCTCCATTGCTGGTTTATAGTAGTGTGATTAGGCACCTCGCCTTGGCGTATATGCCTTGCTCCCTTCGGAGGGTATTTAATTCATGGTGCTACAGATTAAACTTCTTAATGATGGATGAAGTGTGTTTTTACATTGAGAACGACCAATATGACGTTGAAATCTTCCAATGTGATACTTTGATAACTTGTTGTAGCATGTTAGCTACTTGTGAGTAATAAACTAAAAAAAAGGGTATTGTAGAATGGGTCAGGTTAATTTCTCATAGCAAAGATTTGTAGTTACACAGTGAAAAACTTGCTGACTACTATAGTCAGTTAGAAGTACAAACCAAAGCTAAGCTAGTATGAGATGCCCTGGGTCCACAACAGTGTATGTTCAATCCGAACAATATTCAAATTGGCATCTACAACCATTCCAATATATATACACACACATAAATATATATATATATATACATATTGATCCGTTTAATCATCCATTTTTAGAAACATTTTTTTTGAAATTGAAAAATTTGTCAAAGAACTTGGTAATTTTTTCATAAATTTTTTTTCTAAAATGGTTTACTAATGTATGTCCTATTCATCCATTAGGGAGATCCCCTCTCCCCTTTTCACTTCCTTTTATGCACTGAAGACCTACATGGTCTTATCACCAAAGCTACAGCATAAGGGGATATTAGAGGTTATTCCTTGTGCAAAAACATCCCTAGACTAACCCATCTCCTTTTTGCAGATGATAGTCTATTGTTTTGCAAGGCTAATAATCAGGAGTGCCAGAAGATTTTGGATATTCTAGACACCTATGGTAGATGCTCAGGGCAGCAGATCAATAGAAGCAAGACAACTATATTTTTCAGCAAATCCACTTCTAAGGATACTAGAATCCAAATCAATATAGCCTTGGGAGTTCTAGAAATTATACAATATGAAAAATAATTGGGGATGCCATCCCTTGTGGGTTGAAATAAAACATCCAGCTTCAATTACATTGAGGAAAGGGTGTGGGAAAAAATTTCAGGGGTGGAAAAGAAATTCAAGCGGAAAGAGAAGTCTTAATTAAAGTTGTATTCCAAGCTATACCTACATACACAATGAGTTGTTTCAAACTCCCTATAGGTATTTGTATGGATATTGAGAGTCTCATTAGAAAATTTTGGTGGGGACAGAAAGGTGATCAAAGAAAAATTTATTGGTTCAAGTGGGAAACTCTCTGCAGCCTAAAATTTGATGGAGGTATAGGATTTAAGGATTTGGTTATGCTCAATGATGCACTGGAATAGCATTTTAAAAGGGAGGGATGTTTTGTTGAGGGGTGCTAGATGGAGAGTGGGGTGTGGGGAGTCAATTAGTGTATGGCTAGATGTTTGGATGCCATCTGATGATCATCCATGAATTTTGTCTCCTATTGTTCCTGGGTTTGAAGATGCTAAAGTTTCAGATCTTATAATTCTAGTTTCATGAAAGTGGGATGAGAATCTTCTACAAGACTTATTTATCCCCATGAGGTTGAGTTGATAAAGAGCATTCTATTATGTTAGACCTTCGTTGAGGATAAATTGATATAGCCATTCACACTCACGGGTTAGTACACTGTGAGATCGGATAGAAATTTCCTTGACTTTCTGTTCCTAATAAGGTCCAAAACTTCTTGTGACGTGTATGTAAAGATGCAATCGCAATTAGCAAGAATTTGAAGAGGAGAATAATTCTGACTGAATACATCCATGATCACTACAAACTGTGAACAGAGAGTATCTCACATGCTCTTTGGGAATGTCCAAAACTCTAAAGCATTTGGAACTGAAAGCTCGGATTTGTGTAAAAACACAAGAGCTTGTTTAGACCCCTAAATTAAAATTACGGCTAGATAGCTTTTACTTTAACTTACACTACGTGCGGAACAAGAGTAATAAAGCGCAAACAACGGCTAACACTACCCTAAGCTTAAAGAGTAAGGAAGAGAGATGCAAACACAAGATAACACTAAGGCGTGTTATCGAAGAGGAAACCGAAGAACTCGGCGAAAAACCTCTCTACGACCCTCCAAGTCGAAATTGATCCACTAGAGAATAAAGTTGGAGTACATGAATAACAAAAGACCCTCCAAGCCTAATCTACCCAATGTACTTGAGCTCTCCAAACTCCTGCTACCAGCTGGCTTCTCGAAACCTTGTCTTTTCTAGTCTTTCGGATCCCGCAATTCAGCCCGATTGCATCCACCAATGAATGGCTCCTTCCAATGCTTTCCAACAGCACCAAAATCTCACTTTACACTCAGAATGAGTGTGGTAAGTGTTTGAGTTATCAACCTCTCAAGGATATAGAGATGGAGAGGTAGGAGTTGAGGAAAATCACAAGGAAATGTGTAGATGATTGTGGGTATAACAATCTCTAACTCTCAAGTGTGTTTTCTAGGGTTTTCTCTCTGAAAAGCACTTCTTACAATTTGTGGGTAATGAGGGTATATATAGTGTGGGTAAAGACTTGGTAAAGCAAAACATAACTTTTTGCCGAACAGAGAGTTTCGCGAGTACTTCGTGGGATGGCCTTTCCCACGAGACACTTGCGAAAACCTCTAGGCTGGCATGACTCTTCATCTTCAAGTCATGTGCTCTACACGTGGCTCTTTCGCGGGTAAGCTTCTTACGAGACACTGGCGAAATCCACTTGTTCATCCTTTTAAACTTAAGTCTTCACACTCTCTCACACTCATCCCTTACAATTAGAAACCCACATACATACAGGGAAATATGATTGAAGAAATTACAATAAAATTTGGCACGGAATTAAAGCCAACATAAAATAGTTGTAAATTACAACTTTACAATCTCCCATTTTGGCTATTCCGTGACAAAACCCCTAAACAGACTCTAGACTTAAACGTGAGTTTGGTAGCATAGGCAAAACTCACTCACACCTAATTCTAGAAGCTGTGAAACACTTGCACTATATACACCTGTATCCTGAAACACTCGCACATACAACAAACTTTCATTAAGCTCATGACAAGTAGAACACAAGGAACGTATAGGAACAAGTAAAATGCGATCAAGATATCAAAAGAGATATAAGCTATGAAGAATAACTTGATCAAACATGAATAGTCATCAAGAAAAGACTACAATGAACATTTATCTAGTAAATGATCATCCGAACACGCAATGCAATTAAGAGTAATGCTAAAATCAATTGCATGTCCAACAAGCATGATGCATTAAGGAAACTAAAGCTAGAAGCAATAGAAAACAATAAGCATCAAAATGGCTATAAAAACCAAGATACACAATAGTACTAAAGATAATTAAGTTTTAAACTAAAGTACTTAAAAACTTTAAATAAAAGCAATGTAAATATCCAAAAGCTATAAAAACTTTAAAGTAAACTAATAAACTGAAAAACCACCAAAATAAACCAATGTGCTCTAGGATGTGCTAAACTATGCTCCCCCTCAAGATTTCTTAAGAGGAGACATCTACAAAGCAAACAAAAACACAAAGAAACAAAGACAAACACAAACAAGGATACAAACTTGATTAGATACAAGTTAGTCCATAAAAAAAACAAAAATCCTAAAAGGAACGTAAAAACATAAAACTTAAAGACACAAGACCATGTTTTAAGTGCTAAACACGTAATACTACTTATCTAGCATGCATGAAGTGCAAAACATGTCAAGTGATCAACTGTGTGCATCAAGTGTGCATGTGTGATGCATGAACAAAACATGACAAAGCATCCGTGGGGCAAAGTGTGTAAAACACACAACCAATATTTAAAACATGTTAAAAATGTAAAAACATAGTAATCCCCAATGTTTGGTACTCATCGGAGTCCAAAACAACAACAAAATGTCATTTAGGCATTTCATCAAACACATAGTATGCATACAAACCACTAACATGTAAAACAATGCATGAACAGGATGAAATCTTGCCTAAATACATGTTAAAATGCCACTAGGGGCCAACACAAACACAAACAAACAAAATGGGACACAGCCCAAACAAGAAAATTCAAAAATTTTGCAAGAAAATAAGTTTTTCCCAACCCTTTCAAAAATAACCCAACCCTAGAAATCCTAGAATCTAAGGCTTCATCTAAGGATTTAAAAGTAAAAAGATGTTGTAACATACCTTAGATCAGTCTTAGGAGGGATTGATCTTGAGTTTTGGGTGAGTTTTTGAGAGAAAATGTGTTTTAGGTTGAGAGAGGCGCAGAGGAGGCAAAATGAATAGGTTTGAAAAAACTGTCACTATTTGCCTTTAAAAACTGCAGAATCGCACTTTTTGCGGGCAAGCTTCTTGCAAAGTTACTCGCGAAAATGCCACTGAAGCATACTGACAGATTTCGTGGGTAGCTTTTACTTGCGAGATAGTTGCGAAACTCTCTGTCTGAAATTCAGTGTATTCTGAAATTTGCCATCCTCATTTTCGCGGTTAGGGATTTCTCGCGACCTACTCGCGAAAAGGCCTTTGTAAGAGTTTTTTGATAAAACATGAAATAGAAATTTTGGACAAAAACTCTAAACACACAAAAGCATAAAACATTTTCAAAAACATATAAAACACTCAAAAATATTTTTGGGTTTGATCAACAAGCAATTGAGTATACACATCACATTTGAACACGTACAATCACACAAATGGAATAAGCATTCATTGAACATTAATCTTGTGTGATGTGTGTGTGGATCAAGTATGAACTAATCCATAGTCTAGTATGAACCTTCAATCAATTCAATCAAGTCATAAGTCAAGTGACCTATCTCACTTATAAAAATGAACATATATGACCCTTCACCAATGTGTTTACATTTGATTGAAAGCTTTTCATTTTGCTTCCATTTTTCATACTTATGATCAAATATAACTCAAATTTTTGAGAAATGATGCCATAAACTTTTTGACGAAATTTTGACAAATGAGCCTTTGACTTTGGCACCATACATTTCAATATATATTTGCTCCACCTTTTCCTAGTTAAACTAGTTTCCGAAGCAAGACTTTTTCAGCTCTTTCTCCTTTTGGAGATTGACATTTGAAAAGCTCTTTTGAAAAAGAAAAAATGTGAGGAGATATATAGGCACAAGTCTACTTATGTATTAAGATCAAGTAAGACTATTGACCAATCATTCATGACAAGTTTGAAGATCTATTTACAACAATCAAACGTAGATTTCTAGATGTCACTCACACTTAGAAAATGTGCATACATAACAAGCTAAGCTCATAAATGCACTTGGCCATTTGTATGGAGGTATTAGGCCAAACTCACATGTGATATACACAACACAAGCAATCAAACTTTTTGAGATTTTTCAATTTTTATGGGTTTTTGAATTTTTCAACACACTCAAAAACAGAAAAACAAAGTAAGATCAATAAAAACAACAAACAAATATTTGAAAAAGAAACATGCTAAAACACTGGAAGCAATGACACAAGAAGATTGCATATGTCATGATGCATGAGACTATGACCCTAATACGTTGGAAGTATTAATGCATGGGCATAGTGAGTGATCATGCATGAGTTCCTTCACCCACATTGTATGAGTGTTTTGGGTGAGATCCCTAGATGGAGGAGTATGACGGACATAACTCTCAAATCTCGGGGTGAAGCTAGCAAGGCATGATGAAATGTTTTTCAACATCTCCAATGAGTTGTCCCTCATTTTCTCCTTTAGCTTGGATTCCCTTTGGCATTCTTCTTGAGTTGTCTTGGCCACGCACAGAATCAACCCTCTTTAGTGCCTGAAGCTTGAAGCAATTTGGCATTGTGTGCCCTCGCATGCCGTAATGATGGCAAAAATGCTTCTCTTAAGGTCCCTTTTGACTTTTGGGTAATGACTTCCCTTTACCCTTTGGTTTTGCACCAATGGTTCTCTTTGCAACAGCAGGGGTCTCAATCTTAGGCTTCTCCACTTTAGATTTCTCTATGGTCTTGGCTGAAACGAACCTCACTTCCTTCTTGGGTTCACTGCTTGTGCTTCCTTCACCGGTATAGCCTAGACTGGCTTTGTCATTTGAAGGTTTTTGAGAAGAAGGCATGCTGTCAAGTTTCTTGGTGGAAATGCGCTCCACTTTCACATTTTCTTGGATGATTTCAAGTTCAAGGAACTTGATTTTCGAGTAGGCATTCACCAAATCTTCCTTCAGCTCTTCAACTTCACACTTTGCCTCCTTAAGTTGCACAAGTGTGCACTTATGCTCTTCTTCAATTTTCTTCATTTTATTAACGGCATTGTTTGTAACCTTTGCATATTTGCCACAATCTTCAAGCAATGCATCATACATTTCTTGAAGGTTCTTTTCACCTTCGTTGGGACATATATTCTCATCTTTCGAATCTTAAACTTATTCACCTTTGGAATGTACACCAAGTTCATCAACCAAGTTACTTAACTCATCTCTAGAGCAAACCGTTGTAATTGCCATGAAAGCAGAATAGTTTCCCTCACTATCACATTCTCCTTCCGCGTTGGAATTTGAGCTTTCAGAATCACTAAGGGTGGTAGTAAACACTTTCCCTTTTCCTCTCAAATAGTTTGGGCATTCTTTCTTGAGATGTTCGTGCCCATTACATTCATAGCACACGATTCCTTGAGTTGATGATGAGTCTTTCCCATCCTTCTTTTTGAACTCCTTCTTGTCACTTTTTGAGGATGAGAATTTTCCTTTGCCAAAGGACTTCCCACTGTTTTTCATCTTGAGAAATTTCCGAAAGTTCTTTGCAAGAAACGCCACCTCCTTTTCTACATTGTCTTCTTCGGAGGAATCACCCATTCTCTCATTTATAGTTTTGAGAGCAAGTGATTTGCTGGACTTGTGAGAGAGGAGTCCAATAAGTTCATAGGTTTGGAGAGATCCAATAAGTTCTTGAATCTTTATCTCATCCAAATCTTTACTCTTCTCTATGGCTGTAACCTTAGCCTGGAAGCTTTTAGGTAAGGATCTCAAGATCTTCCTCACCACCATGGCATCTTCCGTCTTCTCCCCAAGATTGAGCTTGGCAATCACTATCTCGTTGAGTCTCCTATAAAAGGAATCAAACGACTCATCGTCGCTCATCTTCACTTCTTCAAATTGAGTAGTGAGCATTTGAAGCTTAGTATCCTTAACCTTCTTGGTACCTTCGTAGGTTATCTCAAGAATGGTCCACGCCTCTTTGGCGGTCTTCACATGCGAAATCCTATGAAACTCATCAGTAGAAACACCACAGAAAATAGCATTAATACCTTTGCTATTGGCGTTTGCCAAAGCAAAGGCAACCTTATCCCATTCGGATTTGGCAGTAGTGGGTCTTACATACCCATTCTCAACTGAATCCCATACCGTCTCATCAATAGCACAAAGAAAAGCATGCATACGTACTTTCCAAAAAGCATAGTTACTCCCATCAAAGAATAGAGGAGCATTGAGAGATTGAGATCGATCCATCTTACTTAAGGTCTAGGATCACACTAGGATAATGAAACCCAGTAAGTGTACCCGCTCTTATACCAATTGAAAGCTTGGATTTGTGTAAAAACACAAGAGCTTGTTTAGACCCCCAAATTAAAATTACGGCTAGATAGCTTTTATTCTAACTTATACTACGTGTGGAACAAGAGTAATAAAGCGCAAAAAACTGTTAACACTACCCTAAGCCATATTCATCCATTATCAACAATAAAAGAAAAGCATAAAGAGCAGGGAAGAGAGGAAATTGAAGAACTGAAGAACTCAGTGAAAAACCTCTCCGCGACCCTCCAAGTTGAAATCGATCCACTAAAAAATAAAGTTGGAGTACATGAATAACAAAAGATCCTCCAAGCCTAGTCTACTTAATGTACTTGAGTCCTCCAAGCTCCTGCTACCAACTGGCTTCTCGAAACCTTGTCTTCTCTAGCCTTCCGAATCCCACAATTCAGCCCGATTGCATCCGCCAATAAATGGCTCCTTCCAATGCTTCTAAACAGCACCAAAATCTCACTTTACACTTAGAATGGGTGTGGCAAGTTTTTTGGCTATCAACCTCTCAAGGATATAGAGATAGAGAGGTAGAAGTTGAGGAAAACGACAAGGAAATATGTAGATGATTGTGGGTATAACAATCTCTAACTCTCAAGTGTGTTTTCTAGGGTTTTCTCTTTGAAAAGTACTTCTTACAATTTGTGGGTAATGAGAGTATAAATAGTATGGGTAAAGAATTGGTAAAACAAAACATAACTTTTTGCCAAATAGAGAGTTTCGCGAGTACGTCACGGGATGGCCTTTCCCGCAAGACACTCACGAAAACCTCCAGGCTAGCATGACTCTTCATCTTCTAGTCATATGCTCTACACGTGGCTCTTTCGCGGGTAAGCTTCTTATGAGACACTCACGAAATCCACTTGTTCATCCTTTTAAGCTTGAGTCTTCACACTCTCTCACACTCATCCCTTACAATTAGAAACCCACATACATACAGGGAAATATGATTGAAGAAATTACAATCAAATTTGGCGTGGAATTAAAGCCAACATAGAATAGTTGTAAATTACAACTTTATAGGAACTCTATTCCAACATACTCCTTCCACCTGACCAAAACCTTTTCTTCCTTTAGTGAATTATTCTTATACATTCACGAGGAAGGAAATTTTTTTTGGATTGGCTAGAAACAATCATGTGGAACTTTCAAGTCATACCCCAGATGACTCAGACTATCTCAGAATTTCATCGTGCAAACCTTACATCTTCATCCCCAACTTCAATCCACACAGATTCTTGGGTTTAGTGGTATCGTCCTCCAACTGGTTCCTTCAAATTTAATTTTGATAGAGCAACATTTCAAGACATAAGCAAAGTAGGGCTCAGGGTTGTGATCCGAAATTGTCAAGGATAAGCCATCACCTAGCTATTGGAACAAACCTCTCTACCTCACTCATCAGACAAAGTGGAAGCCTTGGCTGCTGCAAGAGCTTATCCTTTGCCCATGAACTTGGTCTCTCTTCACTCATCCTTGAAGGTGATTCTGAGCGAGTAATTAAAGAACTCAACGCAGAGGACGACTCCCTATCACCCTTCGGTCATATCCTTGCCTTAGGAAAATCCTCCACAGATGCTAATAGCTATATTTCTTTATCTCATATTCGTAGACTAGTCAATTCTATAGCACACAACCTAGTTAAACATGCAAGACATGTTAGAGGTTTCTTGATGTGTATGGAGGATGGTCCTCCACACCTGTACTTTGTTCTCTTCGCCGATCACGACTGATTTTCTTTAAATGTGTTAAGGACATATTTTATGTAATTGGCTTATCCTTTGACAAAATGCACTTTACTTGTATTTGGGTAGATCTAGGATGTGTTCAATACTTCAAGAAACCTTGTTTCAAGTTCAAGTGTTGAAGCCATGCAAGTCTGTCCAAGATTCAAGTGAAGAAGTGTTGAGTTTTTAAAGCTCGATAGCTGCTCGACACCTCCTCGACAGCTAGGCTATCTATCGAGCCTCTTAAGGTATTTCTTATCGCAATCTCGACACCTTCTCGATAGCTGGTCGATCGATCAAGAAATCTTTTGACCCCTCGATAGCTTCTCGACACCTGGTGGATCGATCGAGCCTCATCTCTTGTGTCTGATGTTTTAATCCTTGACACCTTCTCGACACCTCCTCGATCAATCGAGAATTATTGAGCCTTACGAAATTCAGATTTCCAAATCTGATTTTTGGCCCATGATGACATGTATGTGTAGGGTTTCTTTTCTCACAACCCTAGATCTATATAAGGCTTATTTTAGAGGCCATCACATAAGAGAATACAAGGAGAATACATTCAAAAGTTGACCGATGCCTTATTCTCTCTGAAAGAAGCTACTGTATCTTTGCGCCTTAGGGTTTTGTAACCAAGTGCTTCTTGATCTTCATTGTTGATGAAGTGAAGAACTTTGCAGCCAACATCTTCTTCTAGTTGGTGATTGAAGTCGCGTACTGGGATCCGCGCAATTGGTTAGTCACGTACTGGGATTCGTGCATCATCAAAGGGTGGCGTTCATATATTGAAGAGTTCAGAGGTTCTGAAGCGGTAGAAGGTTTCTGCTGTGAGTTCATCTACGGGGATTGTAGAGTCTAGGGACAAAGGTTTTGTACTAGATCTGAAACTTCTTTTCATTATAATGGATTGCTTTTCGGGAAGGTTTCCCCCCAGGTTTTTTTACTGTGAAACTGGTTGGTTTCATTAGTTTTCCTAGGTCATCATATCTTGTCTTATTTACTTTTCCGCTGCATTCATTATTGACATGATATTGATGTTTGTTTGTTTTAACAAGATTTATTCATAATAAACCTAATTAACAACTTGAGTTTAAAACTTGTTAATTCTATCAACCGGGGTCTAAATTTTTCAACAAGTGGTATCAGAGCGGATACACTCTGATTGGATTAATTTCCTGAGTGTGATCCTTGACCGTTGTCATGGATCGTGGACAATCTCTTTTTATTCATCCTTTATTTGATGGAACTAATTATGCGTACTGGAAAGTTCGTATGAAAGTTTTTTTGCAGGCTCTAGGTGAACAGGTATGGCAAGCTGTTGAAGTTGGTTGGATTAAGCCAATGGAAGCGCAGGTGGATTGGGATGATGCAATAATCATAGCGGCAAATTTCAATAGTAGGGCCTTGAATGCTTTTTTTTGTGGGGTGACCAATGAGGAATTCAAAAAAATATCATCCACAAAAGTTGCCAAGGAAGCATGGACTATTCTTGAGACCACCTATGAAGGTACCAAGGCAGTAAAAACTGTGAAGCTTCAAAGACTCACTAGCAGTTTTGAAGAAATAAGGATGGAGGAGGATGAGTCCTTTGATGAGTTCTATGCTAAACTCATGGATATTGTGAATTCCGCCTTCAACCTTGGAGAATCTATAGCGGAATCCAAAATTGTTAGGAAAATCCTTAGGTCCTTACCTGAAAGATTCCATGCCAAGATCACTGCCATTGAAGAAGTGAAGGACATTGATCAACTTCCTTTGACTGAGCTTATAGGGAACCTTCAAACCTATGAGATGAGATTAGGCTTAATGGGAAAATGTGGAAAGAGTAAAAACTTGGCTCTTAAGGGTATAGAGGAAGAGATTGAGGACTCTGAAGATGAAGATGAAAGTGAAGATGAAGATGAGGATGAGGATCTAACTTTCATAACTAATAAGATTATCAAGCTTCTTCAGTTCAGGAAAAAGGATAAGGGCAAACCTCCTAGGAAATCTAAATCCTATAGGAAGGGCAAGAATAAGAAACCCCTCATCCAATGCCATGAGTGCAAATGTTTTGGTCATATAAGGATAGAGTGCCTAAACTACCTCATGAAGGAAGAGACCAAGGAGTCAAAAGATAAAGGGTTGGTTGCTACTTGGAGTGACACTGAGAATGACTCTTCTGATGAGTATGTGGGTGAATGTAGTCACGTTATGGCCTTTGCTGCCTCAATCGATAAGGTGATTATGGAGAGTGCTAGTGACAGTGAGGATTCTTCTGATAATGAAGTATCCAAGAAGATGACCCTTTAGGAAGCCTATGATAAGCTATGCACTGAATTCATAAAATTTGAAAAGACTTCTCATCTTTGTAGAAAAGAGCTTAATAAGGTAAAGACTGAAAAAACTGATTTGTTAGTCAAACTAGATGAGACTACAAAGTTAGTTGAGACTCTTGTTATGAAAAACACCTTATTAGAAGAGAAGGTCAAGAATCTTGAGGTTGAGCTTAGTCAAGCTAGAACTCAAAAGCCTAGTTCTAATAGACTGGCTTAGGATATGTTGTTTCCTCCAGCCCCTCCTCTTCTATGGCTTCTAGATCAAGGACTGTCTTTGTGCACCAATCTGAGAAAGGTAATAAAGGTATGAAATCCAAAACTGATCTGGCTAATTCTAAATCCTTTGTTAAACCTTATGTTTGTCACTATTGTGGTGTTTCTAGACACATTTGTCCTAATTGCTTTAAGTTGTATCCTCATAAGCAATTGTCCAAATGGTCACAGGTTTTCTCTCAAGGACCTACTCCTTTGTTTGGAGATTTAATAAAAGTTTTGAGCTTTTTAACTCAATTTCAGGAGAATTTTAATTCTTCTATGTCCTTTAGTAGACATACTAGGACACGTGCCTTTTCATCTTCACGGTCAAAGACTCGTGCTGTGTGGGTGAGAAAAGAGCCTAAGACTTAATTGTCTTTTCTATTTGTCCTCTACTTTAATTCTTTCTATCTAAAGTAGGACTCTCTTTGCTTGATTTCTTATCTGCTTTTGGAATCATGCTTTCAAGCATCTGCACATTTCTATCATGCCTTCATGCATATGCATCTTTCTTTCATGCTTTCATGTTGTTTGTCTGTTTTTGTTTGGTTGTTTAGTTTTTATTTTGTTTTGTTTTCAAAATAAAAATAAAAAGGAAAAATCAAATAAATACAAAAACAGTGTGTGTTTTGTGTACATTGGTACTTGTGTACCTTGGATGGCCATTGAAACAAATTTTTTCTAAACTTTGTATCTCTTGTAGCTTAGATGAGTATCTCTATGCACAACTAAGCAAGTGAGCTTTGTGGCTCTTATTTGTGATGAGTAAGATTAAGTTATCTTTTGTACTTAACACTCGTATCACTCTTTTTGACGGGAAGGATTAGAAAATCCTAAGAGAAAGGCATAAATAACCATCTCACCACTGTTGCCCGCCAATCATAATGATACCTGTATGTTTCGGCATAGCAAAAGTACAGTGTCAATGACATTTGTGTGCTTAGGCATAGCAAAATTGGAATGTCATATATCATTGGGTATTTCTTTTCTCTCTCTTATATGCCTATGTATGATATGCTTAATAGAAAAATATGTAAAGAAAAATCAAAAGCAAAAAGATCAAAAATGCTTTTAAATATTATTGTAAGCGTGTTTTCTAGGAGATGTGGGAGTTATAGGATGTACCTCGAAGGTGATAATCCCCATCAAACAGTTATGATTGTGTGTGAGTTAAAGTGATTTACTCATATCTCAAATTGTCATAACATGTTGACACATTTGCATTCTTGCGATGTTTTTCACACACAACACGTAATATTCTTTGCTACTCTTGATACATGTGCAGGTACAATGTGATTTGGCCATCACAAGGAATACATGTGTTATGTATGCTCACTAAATTGTCTTGACTTGTTTTTGAAATATAAAATTGGTTAGACTTGTTTAGTGTGTGTGTGCGTGTTTTGGGTTCTATGTGCATAACATTTTTCTTGTTGAGAGATTTGTTTTTCACATGTTTTGCATCCTTCTATTATCTTGTCATCCATAGCATCTTGTTTCATTACATTCATGCATTTATATGGATTTCTTTGTACCCCCTTGATCATCCTTGATCATCTTTATGTTTCTCGGGTGAAGTTTTCTAACTTCTTGTACCCTTTGTCAATCATGACAAAAAGGGGGAGAATTTGTGGAATATGTGGTTTCTTTTTAAGACTCTACATGTTAGGGGGAGAAATACATGTCTCTGTAAGGGGGAGATATGTTTCATCTTGTTAGGGGGAATGCTTACCTCCTTCTTCTTGTACCTTGGGTCTTGTGACCATGTTTACATACATTGTGCTTATCTTTGATGATGTATGTCTTCTTCACCTATCCTTACATGTGTTGTTTCTTTTCTATCTTTATACACATGTTTCGACTTGTATGCAATCTATTATTTCTATTTAACACTAAGATGCCTTTATAAGTTTTGTTTAAAGTGTTTCAGAAATACAGGTTGTCAAAGTCTTCCATGCCATGAACTCTCTTCTTGCAAAGTTTTTCAAGAGTTTGTGTTAGGGTAGATTTTATTGTATTCAACAATTAATCGTGAGTTGAGTGATTTATGACTTCTCTCATACTTCATTTGTTTTTTGTGGTTTTGTCACGGATTGCCAAAGGGGGAGATTGTTAAGGGCATATTTTATGTAATTGGCTTATCCATTGACAAAACGCACTTTATTTGTATTTGGGTAGATCTAGGATGTGTTTAATACTTCAAGAAACCTTGTTTCAAGTTCAAGTGTTGAAGCCATGCAAGTCTGTCTAAGATTCAAGTGAAGAAGTGCTGAGTTTTTAAAGCTTGATAGCTGCTCGACACCTCATTGACAGCTAGGCTATCTACCGAGCCTCTTAAGGTGTTTCTTATCACAATCTCGACACCTTCTCGATAGCTGGTCGATCGATCGAGAAATCTTCTGACCCCTCGATAGCTTCTCGACACTTGGTGGATCGATCAAGCCTCATCTCTTATGTCTAATGTTTTAATCCTCGACACCTTCTTGACACCTCCTCGATCGATCGAGAATTACTGAGCCTTACAAAATTCAGATTTCCAGATCTGATTTTTGGCCCATGATGACATGTATGTATAGGGTTTCTTTTCTCACAACCCTAGACCTATATAAGGCTTATTTTAGAGGCCGTCACATAAGAGAATACAAGGAGAATACATTCAAAAGGTGACTGATGCCTTATTCTCTCTGAAAGAAGTTAATGCGTCTTTGCGCCTTAGGGTTTTGTAACCAAGAATTTCTTGATCTTCATTGTTGATGAAGTGAAGAACCTTGCAGCCAACATCTTCTTCTAGTTGGTGATTGAAGTCGCGTACCGCGCAATTGGTTAGTCACATACTGGGATTCGTGCATCATCAAAGGGTGGCGTTCATATATTGAAGAGTTCAGAGGTTCTGAAGCGGTAGAAGGTTTCTACTGTGAGTTCATCTACGGGGATTGTAGAGTCTAGGGACAAAGGTTTTGTACTAGATCTGAAACTTCTTTTCATTATAGTGGATTACTTTTCGAGAAGGTTTCCCCTCAGGTTTTTTTACTATGAAACTGGTTGGTTTCATTGGTTTTCCTGGGTCATCATATCTTGTCTTATTTACTTTTCCGTTGCATTCATTATTGACATGATATTGATGTTTGTTTGTTTTAACAAGATTTATTCATAATAAACCTAATTAACAACTTGAGTTTAAAGCTTGTTAATTCTATCACCGGGGTCTAAATTTCCCAATAAAATGCATTTCATAGTCTTTCTTCTCAAAAAAAAAAAAAAAAAAAAAAAAAAAAAACCGTATGCCCTAAGTAAAATCCATATATAATTATTTATTTATTGAACAAACTCCCTAGTTCAATGAGCTCATTGACTTATTGTGATCATACGTTTAATTGAAGATGAAAACTAACGTTGAGAAATGGCTAGAAACGGCAACCAAAAAAGAAACAGCAATCTAGCTATTAAGTAGAAAATAAGGGTATGTTTGGTAATTGTCTTTTTCCCTTTTTTTTTTTTTTTTTTTTTTTTTTTTCTTCTGTTTTCAAAAACAATTTTCTATTTTTGATACTAAAAAACTTGTTTGATAACCTAAAATGGACAGAAAACAAAAACTTTTCTCAAAACTCAAATTGTGAAGGAAACTGAAAACATGCAAAATGATGTTTTTAGTTTCTAATTTTCAAAAGTCTATGAAAACACGCATTTAATTTAATGAATCTATCTCATTTAATGAGTTAGCATTAAAGTTTAAATCCTAATAGCAACATATTTTAGTATTTTCTTTTTTTTTTTCTTCAAAAAACTATCTTTTTAATTTCAACTAACCAAACATGTTTTTTATTTCAAAAATACAAGAAAATTGTTTTTTCTTTATATTCCCAAAAACAAGTTTTTGAAAATAGAAAACAAAAATTGTTACCAAACATAACCTAAGATTCTCAACAATCAAGTGGAAAAGAAAAACGTAAATATGGTATTGTGCTAATTCCAATAGCAATTAAGTCAGGTCCTTAGTTTGCTCCATACATAAGTATTTTTAAGTAGTGCGTAAGTATGGTATTGTGCCAATTCCACATTCTTTCTAACAAAAAACTTTGGACATATTAGATCTCTCACCTTCTACAACTCAAAGAGTACTAATATTTGCTATTTGAAAATTACAAAAGTGTTAATGGAAGACTACAAAGACTACAAGATATTTGTGGTGAAGGTTTTTATTATCTCGTTGACGGCATCCTTGGCTTTTATTAAAAACACACAAGGGCAACCAATATGTTGCTACTTTGACCCTTATTATTGCGATGGACCATCACCAGACTCTATCTTGAATTGACATTGATGGTGATCCTCCACAAGAAGAATAGGGTTGCCACTAATCACATAATGTCTAATTGATTTTAATACGTATCTAGGGTTAAAATTGTTGGAAAATTTAGATCCCGGTTGAAAGAATTAACAAATTTTAAACCCAAATTGTTAATTAAATTTATTATGAATAAAACTTGTTAAAACAAATAAACATCAATATCAAGTCAAAATCATGCAGCGGAAAAGTAAATAAGACAAGATATGATGACCTAGGAAAACCAATAAAACAAACTAGTTTCACAGTAAAAAACCTGTGGGGAAACCTTCCCGAAAAGCAATTCACTATGGTAAAGAGAAATTTCAGATCTAGTAAAAAACCTTTGTCCCTAGACTCTACAATCCCCGTAAATGAACTTACAGCAGAAACCCTCTACCGCTTCAAACCCTTTGAACTCTTCAATATATGAACGCCACCCTTTTTGCACGGATCCCAGTACGTGACTAACCAATGATGCACGGCTCCCAGTACGTGACTAACTCACCAACTGAAAGAAGATGTTGGCTGCAAAGTTTTTTACTTCATCAACAATGAAGATCAAGAAGCACTTGGTTACAAAACCCTAAGGCGCAAAGACGTAGTAGCTTCTTTCAGAGAGAATAAGGCATCGGTCACCTTCTGCATATGTTCTCCTTGTATTCTCTTATGTGACGGCCTCTAAAATAAGCCTTATATATGTCTAGGGTTGTGAAAAAAGAAACCCTACACAAATACATAAGCATGGGCCGAAAATCAGATCTAGAAATCTGAATTTCGTAAGTCTCAATAGATACCTCGATAGATAGTATCTGTCGAGCCTCATTAAACCTCGATAGATAGCTATCTATCGAGAAGCTGTTGAGATTTAATGAATCAGAACTTCTTCACTTGTTTCTTGGACAGATTTGCATGGCTTTAATACTAGACTTGAACTCTTGTTCTTTGAAGTATTAAACACATCCTAGATCTACTCAATTACATGTAAAGTGCGTTTTGTCAAAGGATTAGCCAATTACATAAATATTGACATATGTTCCTAACATTTGAAACACATGTCCTAACAATCTCCCTCTTTGGCAATCCGTGACAAAACCACAACAAACGAATAAATATATGAGAGAAGTCATAAATCACTCAACTCATATTCACTTGTTGAATACTATAAAATCTATCCTAACACAAACTCTTGAAAAACTTTGCAAAAACAGAGTTTATGGCAAGTAGACTTTGACAACCTGTATTTCTGAAACACTTTAAACAAAACTTATCAAGGCATCTTAGTGTGAAACAGAAATAAAAGATTACATACAAGTATAAAAAACATGTGTATAAAGAGAGAAAAGAAATAACATATGTAGAGGTAAGTGAAGAAAACATACATCATCATATATATATATATATCAAAGATAAGCACAATGTATGTAAACATGGTCACAAGATCGGTGTACAAGAAAAAGGAGGTAAGCACTCCCCCTAACAAGATGAAGCACATCTCCCCCTTACAAGGGCATGTATTTCTCCCCCTAACATGTAGAGTCTTAAAAAGAAACTACATATTCTCCACAATTTCTCCCCCTTTTTGTCATGATTGACAAAGGGTACAAGAAGCTATAAAGTCTCACCCAAGAAACATAAAGTTGATCAAGGGGGCACAAGGAATCCATATAACATGTGAAAAACAATGCATGCAAAAGGATCTCGATGGATCAAGAAGCTGTTGAGCAACTATCGAGCAAAAGCCAACCTCGATGGATCCAACAGCTATCGAGCAAGTGTCCAAGGCAAAAAGAAGCTCGATGGATCGAGGAGCTATCGAGGGGACAGAAAGTTGCTCAATCGATCGACCTAGCTATCGAGAGTGCGATAAAAAGAAGATCAAAGAGCTCGATAGATAAGCTAGGTGTCGAGAGGTGTCGAGGAGCTATTGAGATTGCTTAAAAACAGGTTTTCAAAGAAGAAAAAAACATAGATATGAATGCAATCAAACATGCAACTCAACCAAGGATCCAAACAATATTTTGAACTCTCAAAATCATCTCTCAACAATAAAATTGTTAAGCATTTCAATCCCAAAACACACACACACACACTAAACAAGTCTAACCAATTTTATATTTCAAAAACAAGTCAAGACAGTTTAGTGACCATACATTAACACATGTAAACCTTGTGATGGCCAAATCACATTGTATCTGCACATGTATCAAAAGTAGCAAAGAATATTGTGTGTTGTGTGTGAAAAACATCGCAAGATTGCATAAGTGTATACATGTTATGACGATTTGAGATATGAGAAAATCACTTTAACTCACACATAATCATAACTGTTTGATAGGGACTATCACCTTCGAGGTACATCCTATAACTCCCACATCTCCTAGAATACACGCTTGCAATCATATTTAAAGCATTTTGATTCTTTTTGCTTTTATTTTTCTTTGCATATTTTTCTTTTTGATAAGCATATCATGCATGGGCATATAAGAGATAGAAAAGAAATACCCAATTATGTTAAGCATTTGACATTTCACTTTTGCTATGCCGAAGCACACAAATGTCATTTCATGATTGGCGGGCAACAGTAGTGAGATGGTTATTTATGCCTTTCTCTTAGGATTTTCTAGTCCTTCCCGTCAAAAAGAGTGATACGAGTGTTAAGTACAAGAGATTACTTAATCTTACTCATCACAAATACGAGTCACAAAGCTCACTTGCTTAGTTGTGCATAAAGATGCTCATCTAAGCTACAATAGATACAAAGTTTAGAAAACTCTGTTTCAATGGCCATCCAAGGTACACAAGTACCAATATACACAAAACACACACTGTTTTTGTATTTTTTTGACTTTGACTTTTCTCTTTTTATTTTGAAAAACAAACAAAATAAAATAAAGACTAAACAACCAAACAAAAACAGACAAACAACATGAAAGTATGAAAGAAAGATGCATATGCATGAAAGCATGATTCCAAAAGCAGATAAGAAATCAAGCAAAGAGAGTCCTACTTTAGATAGAAAGAATTAAAGCAGAGGACAAACAGAAAAGACAATTAAGTCTTAGGCTTCTTTCTCACCCACACAGCACGAGTCTTTGGCCGTGGAAATGAAAAGGCACGTGTCCTAGTATGTCTACTAAACGACATAGAAGAATTAGAATTCTCCTAAAATTGAGTTAAAAAGCTCAAAACTTTTAATAACTTTCCAAACAAAGGTGTAGGTCCTTGAGAGGAAACTTGTGACCGTTTGGACACTTGCTTTTGAGGATACAACTTAAAGCAATTAGGACGAATGTGTCCAGGAACACCACAATGGTGACAAACATGAGGTCTAACAAAGGATTTAGAATTAGACAAATCAGTTTTGGATTTCATACCTTTATCACCTTTCTCAGATTGAGGAATAAAGACAGTCCTTGATCTAGAAGCCGTGGAAGAGGAGGGACCGGAGGAGACCGCATATCCTAAGCCAGTCTTATTCAGAACTAGGCTTTTGAGCACTCAATATCTCATCAAGCTTTGCACTAGACATCCTCTCTATTTGAGTTCTAACTTGACTAAGCTCTACCTCAATATTCTTAACCTTCTCTTCCAGTGAGGTCTTCTCCACAACAAGGGTCTCAACTAACCTTGTAGTCTCATCTAGTTTGACTAACAAATCAGCTTTTTTAGTTTTTATCTCATTAAGCTCTTTTCTACAAAGATGAGAAGTCTTTTCAGATTTTATAAATTTAGTGCATAGCTTATCATAGGCTTTTTGAATGGTCAACTTCTTGGGTACTTCATCATCAGAAGAATCCTTACTGTCACTAGCACTTTCCATAATCACCTTACCGGTTGTGGCAGCAAAGGCCATAACGTGACTACATTCACATACTCATCAGAGGAGTCATTTTCAGTATCACTCCAAGTAGCAACCAACCCTTTATCTTTTGACTCCTTGGTCTTTTCCATCATAAGGTAGTTTGGGCACTCTATCCTCATGTGACCAAAACTTTTGCACTCATGGCATTGGATGAGGGGTTTCTCATTCTTGCCCTTCATTGAGGATTTAGATTTCCTAGAAGGTTTGCCCTTATCCTTTTTCATAAATTGAAGAAGCTTGATAATCTCATCAGTTATGAAGGTTAGATCCTCATCTTCATCATCATCTTCATCTTCATCTTCACTTTCATCTTCATATTCAGAGTCCTCAATCTCTTCCTCTATACCCTTAAGAGCCAAGTTTCTACTCTTTCCACTTTTTCTCATTAAACTTAATCTCATCTCATAGGTTTGAAGGTTTCCTACAAGTTTAGTCAAAGAAATTTGATAAATGTCCTTTACTTCTTCAATTGCAATGATCTTGATATGGAATCTTTCAAGTAAGGACCTAAGGATTTTCCTAACAATTTTGGATTCTACTATTGATTCTCCAAGGTTGAATGTAGAATTCACAATATCCTTAAGTTTAGCATAGAACTCATCAAAGGTCTCATCCTCCTCCATCCTTATTTCTTCAAAACTACTAGTGAGTCTTTGAAGCTTCACAGTCTTTACTAACTTAGTACCTTTATAGGTGGTCTCAAGAATGGTCCATGCTTCCTTGGCAACTTCCGTGGATGATATTTTCTTGGATTCCTCATTGGTCACCCCACAAAACAAAGCATTCAAGGCCCTACTGTTGAAATTTGCCGCTTTGATTGTTGCTTCATCCTAATTCACCGGCGCTACCTTTGGCTTAATCCAGCGAACTTCAACAGCTTGCCATACCTGTTCATCTAGAGCCTGCAAAAAAACTTTCATACGAACTTTTCAGTACGCATAATTAGTGCCATCAAATAAAGGAGGAATCAAAAGAAATTATCCATGATCCATGACAACAGGGGTCAAGGATCACACTCAGGAAATTAATACAATCAGAGTGTACTCGCTCTGATACCACTTGTTGGGAAATTTAGACCCTGGTTGAAAGAATTAACAAGTTTTAAACCCAAGTTGTTAATTAGATTTATTATGAATAAAACTTGTTAAAACAAACAAATATCAATATCATGTAGTGGAAAAGTAAATAAGACAAGATATAATGACCTAGGAAAACCATTGAAACAAACTAGTTTCACAATAAAAAACCTGGGGGGAAACCCTCTCAAAAAGCAATTCACTATGGTAAAGAGAAGTTTCAGATCCAGTACAAAACCTTTGTCCCTAGACTCTACAATCCTCATAGATGAACTTACAGTAGAAACCTTCTACCGCTTCAGAACCTCTGAACTCTTCAATATATGAACACCACCCTTTTTGCACGAATCCCAATACGTGACTAACCAATGATGCACGGCTCCCAGTACGTGACTAACTCACCAACTTGAAGAAGATATTGGCTGTAAAGTTTTTCACTTCATCAACAATGAAGATCAAGAAGCACTTGATTACAAAACCCTAAGACGCAAAGACGCAGTAGCTTCTTTCAGAGAGAATAAGACATCGGTCACCTTTCTGCCTATGTTCTCCTTGTATTCTCTTATGTGACGGCCTCTAAAATAAGTCTTATATATGTCTAGGGTTGTGAGAAAAGAAACCCTACACAAATACATAAGCATGGGCCAAAAATCAGATCTGAAAATCTGAATTTCGTAAGTCTCGATAGATACCTCGATAGATAGTATCTGTCGAGCCTCATTAAACCTCGATAGATAGTTATCTGTCGAAAAGCTGTCATGATTTAATGAATCAGCACTTCTTCACTTGTTTCTTGGACAGATTTGCATGACTTCAATACTAGACTTGAACTCTTGTTCTTTGAAGTATTAAACACATCCTAGATCTACTCAATTACAAGTAAAGTGCGTTTTGTCAAAGGATTAGCCAATTACATAAATATTAACATATGTTCCTAACATTTGAAACACATATGTCCTAACAAAAATGTGTGATGTCTCCTATCTTAAATTAGTCAACAAAGTATCTAAAAACCATTGAAATAGATCCGGGGGTTCATTTTTGTGTGGAGAATGTGGTAGACACCCCACAACATTCGTTTAACAATGGTTATCCTAGTTTCCTTGGGGGAAAATAATGGTTACTATAATTAATTTCCCTTAGTTTTTGTAATAATATTGGAAAAAAAAAAAGTGTGCTATAGTGTTTTGACATTTGACAATGGTTACTATAATTAAATTCCCCTAGTTCTTATAAATCATAAGCCAATTTATTGAATTTTTTTTTTAGAGATAATTTCAACATGCTGCTAACCTGCAGCTCGAACCCTTTTCCCCCAAAACCCCCAAGCACTTTGTGTATGGGAGGTGCCAATTCATTGATTGAATAATAATAAAAATAAAAAAGGCTTGCTATAATGTGATGATACTTATTAGCTATGAACATCCTATCAAATTAGGGTTTGGACTTTTTTGACATTTGAATAACTTGATGTTAGTGTCAAACTTTTATGTATTGAGATATTATTTAAGGATTCATGTTCTTCTGAAGCCTTTCGCGCTTGAAATGTGCCAAATCCCTATCTCTCTCTTGTTGGGTCCCAAATAATATTATCACAAAAACTATCAATTCAAAATAATAATCACACATAAGAATACAAATATTTACGTGAAAACCCTTTCTCCTTGAAGGGAAAAATCATGGGAAAAATTATGTATTAATTCACTATTATCAAATCAATTACAATAATTCTTGTGTATATCTCACGACTAAAGAAAAATCTCTCTTGTTTTTATTTGCTCTCATACACACTAATTATCTCTCTCAAAGGCGGCAAGATTTTGCTATTTCCTCTCTATTTTCTTCTCCATCTACATCTCTCTCTTGGTTGTCTTATTTTCTCTAAACAGCTCCCTCTTGGCTGCTCTCTCTCAAGTCTACAGCCTCACATCTTTTCTAGGAACATTTGGATTCCTAACTCAACTTTAATTATAGTTCTTGAAGAGCACCACTATTTCCTCATTCTAATTGAACTAGGATTCTTCAAGCATTGATTATTCAACACAGTAACTTCTAATTACAATAGGAGTAGCTTCTTGGCATATCCTACACAGCTCATTTAGTTGGGCTCTAATGTAATGTGGGCTGGACTTCGGTGCCATGCACCCAACAATCTCCCCTTCCGGCTCACCAATGGGAGGAGATATTCAATCTAACTCTTTAATTCAAATCCACGTCGGTCAAGCCGACTTCAAGGTTGACCTTCTTCATTATCTTCAACAACACTGAGAACACCTCATCAACGCTGATCCCTTTTATTCTCAAATAATCAATCTCATCTTGAATATCCTTAATCTATTCCATTGGTTCCCCATCATCTGAAGCCCAATTATTCTTGAAGTATGCGTACATAGCCCTATGTATAAAAGGGATCCTTTCTATACACCGGAGCCCCTTCTTTTCTTTCATTTAATCAATGCTATTGTTAACTTGTACAGTTCACACTTTTTGGTTCAACCCATGAATTATTCAGTAATCCGTCTTTCACAACGAGATCCACTTATATAGTAACGGTATTTAATTATGAAGATTAACTGTGTAGCTAACCCTCTTAGTCCGTTGTTGAAAGAGTAAGGGCATAATCTTTCTTGCCTTTAAATGGGATTCCCCCCGCACGTATACTCATGCCTAGAAACCCTAATTTGACCCTTTTTCTGCTTCTTTTTCTTTATTTCACTTATGTAATATGCCTTTGCTTTGGTTTGTTTTATGCTTTTGAGTCTTCGCCTCCATGTTTTCTTTGGTGTTTGTCCTTTATATGTTAGATTAGGGTTTCTTTTCAATTCTTTCTTCGATATTCCATGAACATGCATATGATATGACCATGCATTGATGCATAGGTTTTGTGATGCAATAAGGTAAGTGAGGAAAGTCATGCATTCATATGAACATGCATTCGTTTGGAATATGTTTGGTTGAGTGATGTGTTGTTGATGTTTAGATGCCTTTCACATGCTTGTTTAATGCTTCCATGTCTATGTTTCTGCCTTGGATATGATGTGATGAGATGTATGATAGGTGTATGCTAGGTTTATGATGTAACTAGTCGCTAACCCGTGTGATGCACGGAATAGTTATATAAAATATGGAGTATCAATAACTGTTCTAAATTCATAAAAATGAAAATTAAATTAAAATGTAAGTTAAAATATATACTTCCCCATATATATTTGACTATTAATAAGACCACAAATTACATATGCAAACTTATCATGATTAGCAATTATGCTGCAAAGAAAGCATGCAAGATAGGAATAACAATTAGATCAATATAAATTAAAAATATGAAGAAGCACCAACAGGGGGTGGTTGAATGAAAATTTTAAAAAATGTCTCTCTTCACTTGAGGCAATCATAATCCTAATGCATTTGGAATTCAAGAAAGTATTCAACATTGACGAAAATAACTACAAGTGAAAAAAAATCAAATCAAATGCAAACCTATTTCAGCTATATAGTTGATGGAAAAATACATGTTTGTATTGCATAAAAAACATACGTAGCGAAAAATTAACAGATCTACTTCATTTACAATTGATAACAGATACTATGTAAGTTTCAGAATATAAGAACAAGAGAGTGTACCTTGGTGCAGTGAAATTCAAAACCAAAGATCAGAAGTTCTTGAGAACAATTTTAATCTCCACTCCAATTCCACTTGTACCCAAAAAGTGTGGTCTCTCAATCAGTTTCTATGAATTTGTTCAAGGGAGAATAAGAGAGTGTCCAACACTCACATACATACCATTTCATTCTCTTATAAAATTCTGTTTTCCTCCTTATAACTGGTTATCTAATTGGGCTAGCCTTTTGGGCCTTTCCAATTGGGCTTTAGTATGTGGCTTGGAGTGGGACCAAAAGGGAACAAATAAGACTCTAGCTCCAATGGGCCTTAGACTTTTCTGTCAACTCTTGACAAGTCCAAAGTTACCATTAATTATATTTAATACCACTATACAAATATAATTGCACTCTAGACCTTATTAATAAATTATATCCCAAGACTTTATTGCAAATGCAACCCCTTCATAAAATATTTAGCAATACAAAGTCATTAATGTAGACTACCACTTTGTATATTACTACATCTTAATCCTTGAGTACCTAGTTTAATCATTTAAGTTATTAATCATATATTTATGAAATCCAATTTCATAAATATATACTTTAGTAACTCCTTACAAAAGTAGTTAGGCCTAACATTCTGAATAACCAAACCCATTAAACTTATCTCAAGTGAATATTTTATATCTCCGTTAAAAGACTATGAATTCCATCTTGAGAATATATGTTCCATCAACACTAAATGTGGCTGCCCAACATACTGAGGTTTTGGCCGTGACTTTAGATCTCACTCCTGATATATCAAAGAAACCTACACTTCATGATTAGGTCCATTATTCTCTCAGGATTAAGAGTTTATATAAATAGAAGTCGTGAGATTTATTATTCATTTGACAGTCGTTAGGAGAATAATAAATCTCATAGCAGTCTAGTTCAATATGTCTTAACACTTAAAACATATTAACATATCAACTAGAAGTCTCCACTTCCATGATCAAGACAAATCATCTTAGTTGATATGTTATAGTCTTCACAGATGAAATGCCCAATTTCATCACCGACTACGAACTAAAACTCTGAGTTTACAGAGAACTTGTAATTTATATTTTCTGTGACTTTTCACATAAATCACATACTATGCATCTCATGGGCTATATGATAATGTCCGAATATTCATGTTACCATTATTTTAGAAAATAATAAAACGACTTTATTATTCACAATATTAAGTCATACATAATATTATACATAATATCTTACATAGCATCATACAATAGGATTTAAGGGCACTAATCCTAACAATCTCCCACTTGCCCTAAAGACTATTGTGCACTTGCCCTCTGCTAGATTATTTGCACTCTCAATATTTGCTACTACTACATCTCCACGAGCAACAATGTCTCGAATGATGTGGTACTTTCTCTCAATGTGCTTTCCTTTCTTGTGATTCCTTGGATCTTTGGATTGTGCAAGTGCTCCACTATTATCGCAAAACAATGTGATAGGAACTTGCTCCATTCTCACAACACCAAGATTAGAAAGGAATTTCTTGAGCCAGACATCTTCCTTTGCCGTTACACAAGCAGCAAAATATTCTGCTTCCATGGTGGAGTCCGCAATACAAGATTGCTTAACACTCCTCCAACTTGTGGCTCCACCAACCAAGGTGAACACACAACCTGAAGTGGACTTTCTGAAATCAAGATCTGATTGAAAATCTGAATCTGTATAACCAATGGGAATCAAATCCTCACACCGGTAAACAAACATATAATCTCTCGTTCTTCATAGATACTTGAGAATATGCTTTACAACTTGCCAATGTTTTGGTCCTAGATTTGATTGATATCGGCTGACCATACCAACTGAATAACAGATATCTGGTCTAGTACAAAGCATGGCATACATGAGACTTCCCACTGCAAAAGCATAAGGAACTTGTCTCATCATATTTTCTTCCTCTTGAGTCTTAGGCCTTTGATCATCAGACAGAGGAACTCCATGTCTAAAAGGAAGCAATCCCTTCTTGGAGTTTTGCATGCTAAACCGTTCTAGAACCTTATCTATATATCTAGCTTGTGATAAGCCTAACATCTTATTCTTGCAATCTCGCCAAAGCTTGATCCCTAGAATAAAGTTAGCTTCACCCAAGTCCTTCATATCAAATTGGCTTGACAACCAAACCTTTACGGATGACATTACCCCTACATCATTTCCAATGAGTAGAATATCATCAACATAAAGCACTAGGAACATTACTACTTTACCTTGATGTCTTTTGTACACGCATGGTTCTTCAAGATTTTGCTCAAAACCAAATGACTTGATTGCTTGATCAAATCTGATGTTCCATGACCTAGATGCTTGCTTAAGTCCATAAATGGATCTTTTTAACTTGCATACCATATGCTCTTGGTTCTTTGCTATGAAACCTTCCAGTTGCATCATATAGATTTCTTCTTCAAGATTGCCATTTAAAAATGCAGTCTTGACATCCATTTGCCAAATCTCATAATCATAATAAGTAGCAATGGATAAGAGAATTCTGATAGATTTAAGCATTGCTACTGGTGAAAAGGTTTCTTCGTAATCAATACCTTCTTTTTATGTATACCCTTTTGCCACTGGCCTTACTTTAAAGGTTTCAACCTTTCCATCTATCCCTCTCTTCCTCTTGTAAACCTATTTGCAACCAACATGTTTAATGCCATTAGGCGCCTTTACAAGATCCCAAACTTGATTGGAATACATTGAATCTAATTCAAATTTCATAGCTTTGACCTAATGTTGTGCATCTATATCATTCATTGCCTCTTCATAAGTGTAAGGATCAGTTTCGGCCTCTTCTAAGATAACTTCATAAGTTTCTCCCAGACCTATAAATCTTATAAGTGACCTAACAATCCTCCCACTATGACGAGGCTCCAGTGTACTAGTCATCTCATGAGTAATATCTTGTGGTGTATCCAATACAACCACATCATCCTTAGTTTCATCCATTGATTGTTCAATTACAGGTTCATTCATTTCAGCCAAAACAACTCATGAGTAATATCTAGGAGTATAATCTTTCATATAGTCATTTTCCAAGAATTTGGCATTTGTACTAACAAATACTTTATTATCTTTATGACTACAGAATAAACCTCCAACAGTTCTTTTTGGATACCCTACAAAGAAAACCACTTCTGTTTTAGACTGTAACTTGTCAGACTTTCCTTTTAACAATTGTGCTGGACAACCCCAAATATGGAGATGTCTCATACTAGGCTTACGCCCATTCCACAACTCTACAGGTGTTTTAGGAACAGACTTCGAAGGTACTAAATTCAGAAGATACATTGCAGTATTTAAGGCATATCCCCAAAAGGAAATTAGTAGAGTTGAATAACTCATCATGGATCTAACCATATCTAAAAGAGTCCTATTCTTTCTTTCTGCTACACCATTTTGTTGTGGAGTTCCAGGTGTAGTCAATTGGGATACAATCCCATTTTCAGTTAAGTAATCCTTAAAATTCCCAAGAAGGTATTCGCCACCACGATCAGATCGAATGGTCTTTATGCGTTTACCTAATTGATTCTCAACTTCAGCCCTAAACTCTTTGAAATTTTCAAAAGCTTTAAAATTCCGTTTCATTAGGTACACATAACCAAATCTAGAGTAATCATTAGTTAAAGTAATGAAATACTCATAGCCACCTCTTGCTTGGATTGACATAGGACCACATACATCTGAATGTACTAGTTCTAGCAAATCTTTAGCTCTTCTACCTTCTGCATTAAAAGGTTGTTTGGTCATTTTGCCTTCCAAACAAGATTCACAAACTGGAAATTCGTCAAAATCCAATGGCTCTAAGAGTCTATCTTTGATCAGTCTTTGAATCCTGTTTGAATTAATATGACCCAAACGTAAATGCCAAAGATATGCATCACTAGTAGAAGGAAACTTTCTCTTTATTGATATTACATGAGATTCATTATTTAATTCAGAATTATATAATTCATGCTTATCAGGAGTTAAAATATAAAGACAATCAACAATATTGCTAGAACAGATAAACATTTTACCCTTCTTTATTACAACATTGTCTTTCAGGATAACACAATATCCATGTTTACCTAAATAAGTTACAGAAATTAAATTCCTACAAACATTAGGTACATACAAACAGCCTTCCAATATTAAAACCCTAGATTCAAAGCATAAATTAAGCACACCAACAACTACAACCGGAATCCTGCTCCCATCAACCAAAGTAAGAAACAATTCCCCTTCATTCAACTTTCTGGTCTCCTAGAACCCCTGCAAAGAATTGCAGATATGATTAGTACAACCTGAATCCACATACCAGGAATCCATGGGATTTTGTACTAAACATATTTCAAGGAGGAATGAACTTTTCATACCCTTATTATTGGCAGCTTTGAATTTTGGACAATTCCTCTTCCAATGCCTTTTCTCTCCACAATGGAAACACTTTCCTTTGATTTTCTTTCCTTTGTTGGCAACTCTTAAGGCAATTTGTTTATCATCTTGCTTGGTGAAGTCCTTCTTCTTCTTCTTCTTTTTCTTACCCTTGCCTTTTGACTTAGGTTGAGAAGTAGAAGCTTCAGCCATATTAGCATCAATACTAGATGCACCAAGAATGCCTTCCACCGCTACCAATTCATTCATTAATTCAGACAATGAATAAATCTTTTTGTTCATATTATAATTAAGTCTGAATTCCTTGTGTAAGGTTAAATTTAATCAACCATTCTGTTGGCTTTATTCTGTGCCAAATTTGCTTATATTTTAGCAATTAGTAACCCTGTATTTAGGTGGGAAACATGTAAGGGTAGTGTGTGAGAGAGTGTGAAGAAATGCTCAAGATTGTGCAAGGATGCAGAGACTCGCTGCTGGGACTCGCGGGTGACTCGCAACTGACAAGCCGCCAACTGCAGCACACAAGTGAAGCGTGCAGAGAAGATAAACAGTCACGCCAGCTGTAGCACTACAGGAAAAAAAGTCCAGCCTGGCCGTTCTGTTATCTCGCGGCTTGAACTCGCGACTCAGTCAAGTCGCGAGGCCAAGCCTCCAGCCAGCTTTGTTTTGAAAAACCTGACTCTTCGCATTCTACTCTCACCCAAGTATAAATACCCATTATACCCACGAAATGTAGAGAGCTTCCAGAGAGAATTTTGAGAGACAAATCCTAGAGAAAAATAAGATTGACTCATCCCCAATCTTCATATAGAGACTCTTCAAATTCCTCTACTTTCACCCTCTCTATTGTTACATCCTTGAGAGGTTCTTAGCCAAATCATTTTCTCACCATACCGACATCTGTGAGAAGGCTTTTTGGTGCTTTGGGAAGCAGTTAGGAATGAACCAATTCACATTGGTTGATGTTATGGTTAGTAGAGGAATCCGATAAGCTAAAGAAGAAATAGGTTTGGCGTAATCTCGTTTGAGCAAGAAGCTTGGAGGGCTTAGGTACACTGGGTAGATTAGGCTTGGAGGTTCTTTTGCTGTTCATGTATCCCAACTATAAAGATAGGCACGTGACAACCGCCGCACGCTTATAAAGTAAGCACCTTACAAGTGTGCAAGGCCTTCTTAGTAACTAAAATTTATCCTCAAATTTCTTTATGAATAGATCTCCAATAATTTAATAGGAACAAAATCCAAACCTCATGTACATAATGCCAATTGGCCAATAAATATAAAACTATTAGAAGACCATCCAATCCCAAAATCACTAAGCTTCTTTTCCTGCTCACAACACAACATCAAAACTCCCAAAACTTGGTATTCTTCACGATCTGAAACAGGAGGGGAAAAAGGGGTGAGCTGACAACTCAATAAGTAACCAAAATCCTAATAAGTTTTATCAAGCAATAGATCTGTAAAGTATAAGATGTAATATGTGTTTTCAAAAGTTATGATATACAATGCCGTTTCAAAATAATTGAAGAAGTTTCATAGTCATAAAATAATAAGTTGTACATAGATCTCATACTTTAATCTTACAAATATATCATAAATGATTTAAAACGTAGTCAGTTTTCCATATATCAAAAGCTATAACTTACAATAGGTTCCAAAAATATATAAGCAGTTTAAGTGACTCAAAATAGTTAAATACTCAAACATTTTCCAAAATCACATATGTAGTTTTAAGGACTCAAAATGGTACAAATACTCAAACATTTCCCAAATCACATATGCAGTTTTAAGGACTCAAAATAGTTCAAATATTCAAACGTTTCCAAAATCACATATGTAGTTTTAAGGACTCAAATAGTTCAAATATTCAAACGTAATTTATATTCTTAACAATCTTATGACTATGGTCACGCTATATCCCCGTGACTGGGCATCAGAGTACTAATGAATAATCCCCATTGGTTGGGTATCAGAGTACCAATGAATAACCCCTATCGGTTTGGGTGTCGGAGTACCAATGAATAACCCCCATCGGTTTGGGTATCAGAATACCAATGAATAACCCCCATTGACTGTGTATCAGAATACCAATGAATAACCCCCATTGGCTTGGGTATCAGAGTACCAATGAATAACCCCCATTGGCTGGGTATCAGAATCAATTCATAGTCAGATTGTTCATAATCATATCTGTGAAATCATAGTTTCTAACAAAAATATATTTTATTCAAGCATGTATATAAAAATCATATACTCAGTATTAAAATATATTTAAAATAATCTTCTACTCAAAATCAGTAAAACAATAGAAATAAAAGTTCTATGTATCAAAGTCAAAACATAGTTAGATTGTCTAAAATCATATATATCAAATCATAGTTTGAACAAAAATATATCTCATTCAAATACATACATATATATATAATTATATATCAGTATATTTGTGATAATTCTTTACTTGAAATCAGTAATACAATAGAAATAAATTGTAACAACTGTAAACAATTTTCAGTAGTTAAAATACGCAAAATAAAACCAATTAGAATAAGGTTACTTACCTCCAAAAGCCATACTAAAGGAACTTCTCCCTAACACTTCTTCTAAAATTTTAGATATCACCTAAAACAATTTTGCAGGTATCATTTACTCAATAATCAAATAATTTAAGAATGACTTATAATGGTATCCGGCCAACAGAGCGACTACTAATAATATCCAAGAATTTCTTTTTTTTTTTACTATCTCAAAGTAAAAATCCTTGTATATATCATCTACTGCCTCTAATAAAACCTAGGATACATATTGTCATATAGGGTCAAAAGCATCGCCTAGACCATGTTCCATGATCACTTGCTGACTTCCCCAAATGCCTCAATTACCCAACCAATGAACTAATAATAATTATAATATAATAACAACAATAATATTATTAGAATGAAGTTGGCGTTGGCGCGTTGCTTTGCCAAGGGGATTATTCTATGGATTTACATATATATATATATATATATATATTTGCCACTGCCGTCTCTAGCTTTCTTTTTGCATGAGGACAAATCACACAAATGAAGCTTTGACACAAGCTTTTAGGGAAACACCATTCTTCCTCTACCAAATCAATAAACAAATAATAATAAATCATAAAGAAGTTGTTGTTCCTTCTTTTCGTCAAGCGTTTCTTTCTTTCTTTTTTCTTTTTTTTTCTAACTCCATCAATCCGGTTCTATTCTTTTAAGAAAAATTATGCAGAACAGACCCATGCGGCCATGCCTAAAGAAAGTCTCACTGTTGGCCGAAATACTCCCATAAAAAAATATATTCTAAAATCGTATAAAACCAAAATCTGACAAAGACTGAGATTTTGTAGGCTCTTACCTTGAGTGTAGTCAATCCTTCTCTACTTTAGTCTTTTGGGTAGTCTCCTCTCTCAAAATATCTCTCTATGTACGTTGACTTAATAAGCTTATATAGCTAGGGTTTCAACTTTATTTTCAATCCAGAAAATTCACAATAACCAAATTTTGTTTCAAGAAAATGAACTTGGTGTTCACGTACTAACTTGAACTTATCTTCTCTTAACCATTTGCAATATTAACACAATACAACACACACAAATTTGTCTCAAAATTTGATAAAACTTGGATTCAAATAAATAATTACACAATAGTATACAACAATGCCTCCTTGTAAGGAGGGTGAGAAGGTGGTCTTCTAAAAGCATAAGGCTTGATGGCTTTATGCTCCTCGGCTTTCTTGGATTCAACCCAAGCAAGTATACAACGTGGCCCAATCAAACTGTAGAGTTTTTGAGCCATTGGATTCAACCCCAGCAAATAGCAACCACCGCCACCATTCTCTCGAGAGAAGTTTCTCAAGAGGAAAAATATTACTTCCGCTAATGCCTTCGTTGACGTGGATTTGGTTATTATGAATTTTCTGGTTTGATTTCTGTCTTTCTAGATTGTTGTGTTTGGCTGCCAAGAAAGAGCAAGAACAAACGGTGACTCATTTTTCTTTTTTCTTTGGCCTGATGTGGATTTTTTTTTTTTAAATTTTTTATTTAATGCTGAAATTGCATTTTAAATGGTAAATAAATTTATTATTATTATTTTAGTAGTCATGTAAGCGTTAAGTGTGCCAACTGTGCATGCCGTGTGCCATATAAGCATTTTCCGTTAATGAGTTAACGGTGTGGATTAAATTGACTGCAAGTTCAAAATAACAGGGACCAAATTAACTATTACTAAAATGTAAGGATCAAATTGACCGTGATTTTAAAATGTATGGATCAAAATAGTGTTTTCGCCTATAATAAAATATATAACTCAACATGGATTTAATGAAATGCTTACCCAAATAAAAACATGTTTAGTTGTAACCAAAAGTTACATAAAATGATAAAATTAATGTAACGTATACATAGTTAAAAGCACAACTATGACTTCCATTTAGATACAAATTAATCATTATCCCTTTCACTTGTTTGGTCAACATGGCTACATAATGATTATTTAAAAACATTTTCATATCAGATCATAGGAGATCTATTGCATCTCATTTTTAATGACTCACTTTTTTTTCTTCTTTTTTTTTTAAAATATTTTTTTTTTTACAATTATTCTGTTACACAATAAACATTTTAAACAAAATTAATTAGTCAATGACAAACACACATACGACGTAGGAGTTAGGACTTCTAATAAAAAAAAGGTTCTACGTACACTAGTAGATTCATTCGATGTTTATAAAGTATAAACTAGAATGTCCAATAAAAATGTCCAAACACACTTTATAATATACTGGCTTTTGCAGCAAGCTACGAATCTGCTATCGTATGCAAAAATGGTTGCCCAATACTTATATACGTGCAGCTTGATGACCCTACCAGAATTGTTAACTCATTTAAAGAGTACTCTTTCTGTCAACCAAATAAAGTACCTAATATGATTATTAAGTGTCAGAATATTAATCACATAAGCGCATGCAAACAAACTTATATATGTATTAGGTGAATGGGGTGCACATTCGTTTATGAGATTATGGAATATGAACTGCTGGGGTTTATGGTGTCCAATAGCTAGGAATGCAAATTGCAATGGACTTTTCTTTCAGTGAGGGAAGCAGTTGGTGTGGTTGATATTTGTCAAGTGAGAGTTTTTTTTTTTTTTTTTTTTTTTTTAAAGAGAATTGGGGTTGGTTTTATGACTTTATCTTTACGGGGCAAGTTTATAGGGAGGAGATTTCATATATGTATTTCAAGAAAAGAGACATTCAACCATCTTATTAATCAACCCAATATTTTTTCTCTCGAAATTCCAAAAATCTTTTACCTATTTGATTTATTGTCAGAATTTTGTAACAATTCTGACTATTTTGTGATTTTCATATTTTTGTGTTTGTTTGTTTGTTTGTTTTTTTTTTTCATTAAAAAAAACTACTTCTTTCAGCTCCTTTTTTTTAGTAGGTATATTGGGGAGGGAGAACTGAGATTTGAACCACATTTGGAATACCGTAAATAATGTCATTACTATTAGACTATCACTTGAACCCTAATATAAAACATTATTTTGGCATTATAAGAATCAATAATGCATGCAAACAACTTATTCAATTTTTTTCACCAAAAGTTTAAGCAATTAGGAAATTGTGAATTTAATCACATAACCATAATTCTAACATTCCGCCTCACATATGAGCCTAAATTCTCCTTTAAGTTTAAACTATTAGGAAATAACAAATTTAATCACTTAACCATAATTCTATATATCCATAACTATGAACTTATTATATTTATTAATTTGTTGTGCATTTGGTGTGACAGCCACCATGCCTCCCTAGCTAATCTTTACAGTAAAAGAGGATGTCATACTGATCATACGTGCGTTGCCTGCCTATTAACTTCAAGTGCGAAGCATGATATATCATCATTCTCAAGTTCATTAGAAAATCTTTGTAAGAACCTGCTTCCTATATACAATTTCCATTTATACAACTCATTTGTATATATACCACCCATAAGAAATGTTCTTAAATATGGACCTAATTACAAATATCATGATGCGTAATTCAACTGAACAGAAGGTGATAGTACTATGTTCCCAAGTGATCCACATCGTATACGAAGTAATGGGATGGCCTATTAATCTTCACGTAATTATGTAATATGGATAATATGATCTTTTACGAGTACTTTTTGTTACAAACCTCTCAATAATTAATAGTATTATTGATTTTTAACTAAAATCAAAAGTAATACAGTCGATGAGAGGTGATGACAAAAAATGTATACAAAGGGTTTAAAAATGACCTTATTATTGATATGAAATTTTTATACAATTGCGATTGTTTTCCTTCTAAATAGGTGATGGGATGTGGATGGGTTTTGTTTTATATTATCCTATTATCATTTTTAATTACTTTTTTTTTTCTCACTAATACTCTTACGACTACTCCTCCCATTTCTATGTCATCTATATTACTTTATTAATGTGGAAGCCATCTTATTAAAGATGTCAAATTATATCCAACCATCCCGACCTTGATTCCAATTTTTCTCAATATCACCCATGCAGGATTTCCCCGTCCCGAAGAGGTGACAACTGACAAGGTGAAAATGGAGCACCATTGGTTCGACTATGTTCCATCCCATTACTATCGACAATGACGAGAATGAAATGTGATCAATTACTATTTCATTAATATCCTTTTTTTTTTTTTTTTTTTTTTAATCTTTGAGGTAAGTAAATAATTAATATTTACTTAATATCTTTTTTTTTATTATTATTATTATTATAAACTTTAGTAAGAATTATGGTGCTAAGCTTACTAATGAGCTGAAGCCTGTAAGCATGTAACATATGCCATATTAAGAAAGCTTTCCATAATTCCATTTGACTAGAGTAAGTAGGTTTATGGGAGGTGAGGTATGATTGTGCTACATGGTCTACATTTGCTGCAAAGTCTATTTCTCAATGTTAAGTTCTAGTATGAACGATCAACCAAAGGATGGAAAAACTCAGCCTAGTTGCCATATCGAGCCAAGACAAAGACTTTACGTTGGAGAGATATGCTGCTTTTTGTCAACATGGCTTTCTAACCATAAAAAATTTCATGAGGTTGGCAAACTAATATATAGGTTGGCCCATGGTTTGTGTAAATTTGCCACTTTGTTCTGCTTATTCCTCTATCATTTACTATTTCTTTATTTATTATTGTAATAATATATTTTAAAAAGTTTGGAGATTGAAAGATTCGAAACTAGATGCTTTTCTAGAGGAAATATGGACAACCGTTTATTCTTTTCTCAATATATATGTAAAATTATTTCGTTTAATCATATTATATGATCAACTTTGATTTCTATTTCTCTCACGATGACACTGACACAAATAGAAAAAGAAAACCTTCCTAAAAAAAAGAAAAAGAAAAAGAAAACCTAATAAAGCAGAGAGAATATGGCTCTACTTAGACCAAAATTTCAGATTTTTTTTTCATTAATAAAAGGAAAAGAAAAACAATTAGGTAACTTGTACTTGCTTTCTTTGTAGCTATCTTAAAGCGAGTTTGATTTTTCTGCTCCATTAAAAAAGTCGGCTAGATCAAGATAAGGTAAATCACTTCATAACAACGCAGGCATGATTTAATCGCGTTCTTGATTTCTTTGTCAATAATGTTAAAGCGAGTTTGAGTATATTTTCCGTCAAAGAATTTTTTCCCTAATAGTAATAACTTAATTTAATTATAACTCAAGAAAGCAAAGCATGTTTTAATTAACAGAACTATTGCTTGTAAAAAAAAATAAAAATGATGTTAATGATGCTACTACTGGTGCACTACTAATTCGTAAAAAATAGATAATGGTAGTGATGGCCAATCCGAGCTCGTTATGCATATATTAATAATGAAAATTTGTGGTCGTAGCTCGTAGGCTGTAGTGCACGCGGAACAGACACTCTTCGCCTAACATTTTCTATGGTACGTTTCTTTCTTTCTACCCAAACGCACGTCCCATTGTCACCTTATGTTGAAGACTCGAGATTTTCTTATTCTTTTATGTTTTCAAATAGGTAGGTTTCTCATTATGATTTCCAAGTTCTCTTCAGAGTGCAAATCATCCCTTATTTTTTATACATCAGTTTTCTCATATTTATGCACTTATGTATACATCTCTCTCTCTCTCTCTCTCCCCCCCCCCCCCCCCCCCAAAAAAAAAAAATCACTTATGTATACAAATTCTTTTTTATCTATTTGTAAGAGGCAACAAAATTAATTAAGCCAATTACAAAATACCATGTCAAAATTTATTGACAAATTTCAAATTTACGTGTCGTTAAATTAAAAAAAATCAAGTGTTGACATGTGTCATCCCAGATGATATCATATTCGCAAATTAAAAAAAAAAAAAAAAACTCAATGGATCAAGTCTCTAAAGTCTCGAAGAAATTCCATCAAAAGCCTTCAAATTCAAAAAATCTCTAGAGAGTATGAAGAACACTCAAAAAACTTGAAGAATAACAAATTCAGACTATAGCTATAGATTGGTTGTGAAGATTTTTCGTTTTGTCTTCCAACCAAAGTGAATAAGATTTCTTGTTCGAGTTAAGACTTCGAGAAGATAGAATAAAATGATTAATCTTTTCTAAAAGAATCAAAATAAAGAATTGTACTCACTCATTCTATAAATACAAATTTATATTTGTGAAACATTTTCCAATTGTTTGATTTTCAATATGAGAATTTTGTGTTTGTGTTTACACCATCTTCCATTAGGATAATTTATAATAAAATTATTTAACAAGATTTCTAGCATTTTATTTACTAAAATCCAAAATTTATCTTTTGAATATAAAGGAGATAAAATATAAAATTAATGTAAAGATTGTAGAAAATGGGTTGAAGCAAAAGAGAGAGAGAGAGAGGACACACAAATTATGTGGTTTGAATTTATGGCTTTATGTTCATAGAGGAATCCATAATGGATACATATTTATTATATGACCAAGTGTCTTACAAAGAACCTTAAGTAGAGTATATGTATAGAGACTAGGGTTAGCCCTTGTTGGGCTTTATAATATATTGAGCCTCTGGAGCTATTAATTACACATACTAAGCCATAAACTCATAACTTTAACATTATCCTTCAAACTAAAGGTAGAGGCTTGGTCATACTTCTAGTTTGGCAAATAAGCTTGTGAAGATTCCTCAAATATAAATTTAAAGTGACTAAGTTAGGTGGATGACGGATCGGGCACAATGTGAAATGAATACGTGAGTGAGTTGGTGATTTCTGCATATATTTTTGAACCCAAAAATAATGAGAATTAGGAAAATTTAAGTGACATGGGAGCCTCGCATTGGTCCTACACGTCATGCTTGAATTATAATTTCACCATTCAACTTACTATATGTACATTAGAATTATTAACACAATTTTCTATAAGTGAAATTCTATTACCCAAGTTCTAAAAATTTTAACCCAAGTTCTAAAAATTTTAAAATACTATTCCATCTAAAACTCAAGTATTACAAATTTCAAGATATTTAAATAAATTTTCTTAATTTATTTTTAATGTTTTACAATCTCTTATAATATTTTATTTTTAATAAAAAATTTAACTTATATGATTTGCATGTCATGTAACTTTTTCTTTTATTTTTATTATCTATTTTATTATTTAAATTTAATTATATTATTAGAATATTTATTTATTTTATATTTGGTTCTTTATTAAGTTGTGCAATCATGAACATAATACTAATAAAATATATATTTGAGATTACACAATTCTCTAAATATTTAAAGCAAGATATTAGAGCTAAAAATCCAAAGTTCAAAATTTCTGATTTTAAAAAAAATATAAATTTATGAAAATTATAAATGAATTAATGTTAAAATTAATGTCATAATAAAATATTCCATATTAGAACTTTGAAAATGAGCAATTATTTAGTGCTCCGGGAGCACAATAAACTGTGCTTTCCCCTCTCATATAATAGTAGAACGATTTTTGCTAGAGGGGGAAGCACAATTTATTGTGCTCCCGGAGCACTTAATAATTTTTTTTGAAAATATATAATCTCACTCATTTTAATTTAAAAGTTATAGATGACAATTAATGTTAAAATAAATTTCATAATGGAATATTCGATATTGGAACTTTGAAATATATAATCTGATAGGCCAAGAATGTATTGACCCCTTGTGATGAATTAACCAATTAATTAGCCAAGTTAATTAATTAATTCAATTAGCATGCAATAAGCGTGGTAGCACAAACAAATCACCAACTAAGTTAAAATGCAGCGGAAAATAAATTGACACGGTGATTTGTTTATGAATGGGGAAAACCTATATTGCAAAAATTCCACCGGGTGATTTTAAGGTTACCACTCCCGAGAATTCACTATTATTAGAACAAGCGGTTACAAGTAAAAGAATTTCAGTACCTTATACCAACCTACAGTTGAATCTTTACCTCAATACCCAGTTGGACTTGTTCTGTAGTGACAGTCTCTCCTTTCAATGCACGACTCTCAGTATGTGACTAATCAATTCGATACGCGGATCCCAGTACGCGACTTACACACCAACTTGAGAAAGATGTTGGCCGCAAAGTTCTTTAGTTCATCACATGATGAAGATCATGAACCTCCTTGATTACAAAACCCTATGGTGTACAAACATAGCAGCTTCTTGAAGAAAGAGACGAACTAGAGCATATGTCTCCGGTTCACAATATGCTTGTGAAAAACTTTTGCATTGAGGTGCATCAGCTGTGACGGCCCTTAAAACAATCCTTATATATGTTTAGGGTTGTGAGAAAAGAAAGCCCAAACATCTATACACGGATTGGATGAAAATCAGAACTGAAAATTTGATTTTCTTAAACCTTGATAGAGCAGCTGTCGAGTATCGGGCTTAAACAACCTTTTAAACCTCGATAGATATTAGCTGTCAAGTTTTAAAATCCAGCACTTCTTCACTTGATTCTTGAACAAACTTGTATGGCTTTAACATTTGAACTTAAAACCCCGTTTCTTAAAGTATTAAACACATTTTAGATCTACCAAATTACAAGTAAAGTGCGTTTTGTTAAAGGATTAGCCAATTCTATATTGATATATGTTTCTAACATGATTCACATATGTCCTAACATAATCTCACTCATATTTAATTTAGAAGTTGGAAAATAATAAATGTTGAAATAAATGTTATCATTGACATTCCATATTGGAACTTTGAAAATGTATAATCTCACTAACATTTAACTTAAAAGGTTAAAGTAGTTGTATTAGTTTCAATGAACTTTAAAGTTTTTTTTCCCCTATAATTTAATAGTTATAATTTGGAAGAGTTGAATTCAAGACGTTTCCGATGAAAACAACAAAAGTGCCAATCAAGTAACATGGATCTTGATTCTCAAAAAAAAAAAGAAAAAAGAAAGAAAGAAAGAAAGTAACATGGATCTTGACTATTGATGAAACACTTAAGATTCTCAGGTAAAAAAGTTGTATTTTATACAATCGGTGAATGAAATATCCCTCTCACATGATGGTTACAAAAAAAAAAAAAAAATAATAATAATAATTGTAAGAGTTTTTGTGTAGTTCTCTTCTTTCTTTCTTTCATTTTTTCATTTATTTTTTTTAATTTTGTTATTTTTAATTCAATACATGGGATGAAAGGAATTGAACTCTATATGTTTTCGTAACGAAAACATTAGGAAGTGCCAACCTTTGAGGTACAAGGCTTTAAGGTTTAACAAAAGTCTCTTCCTCAAAGTTTTATTTATTTATACTTGTTTTGGTTATTTCTTTTTTCTTGCTGAATAAAAAGAGAATAATGTAATATTTTGTGTACCACTGAGCTTTAATGAAGTTATTGTTGTAGGTACAATAAATTTATTGATGCAGCTTAAACCACCAAGCTGCTTCTGTGTGAAACAAAAATTCTTACCATCAAGCCACATTGTGTGGTGGTTATTTATATTTAATCTTTTTACAATTTGGCAAAGAATTTAATACTCCCTAGTTGATGACCTTCATTTAAAAGAAGAAAGCATCCTAGTTGGTGACCATTGTAATAAATTCGAAGACTAAATGAACTCTGTTAAAGGAGTTGACTCGGGCGATCCTACCACCGACTCGGGATACCCCGAAAGCCAGCAGGGTCCCACAACTACACTCCACCTCAGCCCCCAAAACACAGATGTGATACACATATATCCCTTTCCTTCACTGATCCCCACCCTCCCTTCCCTTGATCATTATCATTATTTATTTCCCCATCTCTCTCTTCCTCTCCCTAGCCTAGCTCTTTACATACCATCCACCACTTGTTCTTTAAAACCCACTCCAACCGCGTTTTGCCACGCAACATAAAGCACCAAAACACAAAAATAAAAATAACACAAAAAGACAGTCAAGCAAGAGATAGAGAAAGCTCTTTTCTTTCCTTCTAGTGGTCACCATTTCATAAATCATAGTGTGTATATATAGCATATACATATATGTATTTGAGGTCCCCTATCGTATGATATAAACCTTTGTCTTTTTTCTTGCTATCTCACTCTCTTTTTTTCTCTCTCTCTCTCTCTCATTTCTCTGATTTTTTTTTTCTTTCTTTTACATTACTGCGTAACGCGTTACATGTCTTTTCCCATAGTCTCCCAACGCGTTCATCGACTCTCCATTCATTCACTGCTTTTAAAAAATTTAACTTTATCTCTCACTTCATTCATTCACTCACTCCAACCTCTTTCTCTCAAATTCTCTGACTCATTCTCTCTCTAACTCATACACCGAGTCACCAATACATACTCTATTATTATTATTAAAGTATATATATAGGTTTTATGGTTTTTATTTTTTAGAGTGAGAGAGAAAGAGAGAGTGCATTTTGGAATCAATGAAGCTGAATCCGAAGCACGAGAGGCGTTGGGCCTCGGACACTGTTCCGAACAAAACGGCGGTGAGTAGTGCCGGAACTTCGCCGGGAAGCGGTTACAATTCCGTTGAGGAGTTCGTTGAAGTGACGCTTGATCTTCAAGATGACAACACTATTGTGCTTCGGAGTGTGGAGCCTGCGACGCCGACGACGGTGATCAATATAGAAGGCGGAGTTTCTGGTTCAGGCGGTCGGGATCAAGCTCCGGCGGTTTCAGCGTCGGCGCCGGCGTCGAGGTCTAATTCGATCAGGAGGAGCTCGTCCTCGTCGAGTAAGTTGCGGCAATTCTCGCAGGAGTTGAAGCTGTTTTCGCAAGAGCTGAAGGCGGAGTTGAAAAGGTTCTCTTGGAGCCATGGACACGGCACGTCGAAAACTCCGCTCGCCGCTTCGGACGTTACGGCGGTGGCGGCTGCGGTGGCGGCTAGCGGAGGTCCTGGAGGCGGAGGTGAAAGCGGTTTCGCATCGGCTATGGCAGCTCGGGCACTTAGGAGAGAACGAGCTCAACTCGATCGCACTCGATCAGGCGCTCACAAAGCACTTCGTGGACTCAGATTCATCAGCACCAAGACCAATACCAATGGCGTTGACGGTTGGAACCAAGTCCAAACCAATTTCAACGATCTCGCCAAAGACGGCTTTCTCTACCGCGCCGATTTCGCACAATGCATAGGTGTTCAACCAAAAACTCAATAAACTCACTCCGTAACCTTTTTTGCAACAACTTTTTTTATCTTTACATTTTTCTGTTATTTATTTATTTATTTTTTGAAAAGGAATGAGAGATTCGAAGGAGTTTGCTTTGGAGCTATTCGATGCTTTGGGACGAAGAAGAAGATTAAAAGTCGACAAAATTAGCAGAGACGAACTGTACGAGTTTTGGTCGCAAATCACAGATCTAAGCTTCGATTCAAGACTCCAGATCTTCTTCGATATGTACGCATTAATTAAAATGATTAGTTTCAAGGTTTTGCTTTTAATTAATCATTAATTAGTTTTAAACTTTTCGTACTCCATTATTAAAGATCGCACTTTCTCTCCTCAACTTTGGCCATGCCAGAGTTTTTTTTTTTTCGTCTTATCATTCGTTAATAATAAACAACACACAGACACAGTACGTGAATTGAGAAGGACAAAACAGTCAATTCACACTTGTCAAAATTACAATAAAGAGAAGTTATTATACTTTTTTAATAATTTTTAAACATGATTCTCGTTTTAATTAACCATTCAGGGTTGACAAGAATGAAGATGGTAGAATCGGTGAAGAAGAAGTAAAAGAGGTATGTATATAAGTTTCTCTTATCTCTCTCTTTCTCTACCTAACCAGTTATTAAACTATAATTTTCCTTTACCAAATTACATAATTAAAGTATATATATATATATTTTAAAAATGGTTTGCATGAACTCCTTAATTTTTAATTTGATTTTTTTTTCTTGAATGCATGAATCAGTCAACCACGTTCAGATTCAAGAAATTTAAAAAAGAATTAAAAAAAAGGCTGGTACGCTGCCTTTAAGTAATATTAGAAACAAAAGTGGCTCTTATAGTCTTGCTTAAGCTTCTTCTTCTTTGCTTATTAGGTATGATTTGTGCAGGTACAGGGTGTGATCATTTTGGTTATTAAAATCAACGTTAGGCAAGATTCGGTGACCTTATATCCATGAAATTTTCAAAAACTAACAACTCCCCCTCTCAATAAATTAGAAATTAATTAATTAATTAATGGGTTTTCTTTTCTTATTTCTATTTGGTGGTTCATGACGTTTCGCATCTTCTAAAAGCATCCTATCTATATTTAGATGGCTTTTTCAAGAGTTAGTGAACTATTTTTATTTTTTATTTTTTTTGTCTACGAGAGTGCTTGAGGAGTTGGGTACAGATGGCGTCTCGAATTCTCTAATTAGTAAATTGTTTACAAGTCACTCTCTCAAGTAATTAGAGTCATTTTCATTGTAGTTGGTGGGGGCTTTTTTGTCATTTACTTATTTATTTTTGGATAGAAATTATGTTTTATTTTTTGATGATGTTTTTATTTTCAAATTTCAAATTTCAAATTTCAATTTGTTTTTTATTTTTATTTTTTTAAATGCGTAGATTATCATGCTAAGTGCCTCTGCGAACAAGTTATCAAGATTGAAGGAACAAGCGGAGGAATATGCAGCTCTTATCATGGAAGAGTTGGATCCTGAAAGACTTGGCTACATTGAGGTGGGTAATTACTTTATATTATCTACAATCTATTACACAACTAAATAAAGTGAACCCCATATTTCTCTTGTTGTAACTGTTAAAGTTTCATTGTCACGTTAATTTTTTGGATTTATATATCATATCAGGCTAAAATTGACCAAGAATTTTAAGTCTTTAGAAAATATAGAGTCTAGTATTTGAGTTTGACTTTTTTTTTTCCCAGTCAATTGTTAGGCGACAAATCACCAGTATTTTCAATAATTAAATTACCATGTTGTTCAACCATGCACCGAGGAAAAAAAAAAAAAAAAAAAATCAAACGTGAACAAATAGTACTATATGAAAACGACTGGATTACATTGGTAATGGAATAAATTTATCTTATTCGGGGAACATTTTGAAATAGAAAAAGTTTGTTGCAATTTTTTTTTTCGTCTTTGTTTATCATTACATCACTGGGCAATTAACTTGCCCTTCTATTATCTTTTACAATATAAAAATATGTAGTTAAAATATTAATTAAGATGATTGAGATGGGTGTCTGTTGGCTCGATTGGTCCATTTGATAAAAGCTAAACACATAAGTAGTGTTAATTTGAAGGCACATATAGTCCAAGGTTATTATTTATGCGACATCGATATATAAAACTTTTTAACTTCTGATCAATCTTTTCAGCTAAAAAGGAGGAAAAAAAAAAAAAAAAAAAACTAGTGATCTATCTATCATCTATCTGTCAATGATAATTACGGTAAATAATTGAATTATTGCCCCCGCCATCACCACTAATTTACATTATCAATTGTCGGTGACTAGTGACCACGTTGCTTTTTCATAAAACACGCCAATTAAGCTTTTATACTTGTCACTCTTCTTTTGGACTTTTTCTTCATTTCAAAATCAAGTTCGGTCACTGACTACTAATTACAAAAATAGAAATCTAACTTTGGTGACCATTCCAATTTTAAAACGCCATCTCTTTTTGTTTTTTAGAAGAAAAATTAGAGCATGTGACAAGTCGTTAATTGTAATAGTTAGTTAAGCACAATTATATGAGTAAAGGTGGGTACCATATTAATAAAACAAGGTATTATAGATTTTTAATTATAGTGACCTTTGTAGTTTTGGAACCCCAAATTTTTTATTATGTGGCATAGCGTTTCCATGTGGGATTACAGTACTTCCACATAACAATCCCACATCATATACGTTTCCAAGTGTGTCGTATACTTTGTATACTAGCAACTATTCTCGATCAATGATAGTGTAAATTAAATAGCTGACGTGTCCAAGGTCATTGTGCTCCCCACATGGTTCAACCCTTGATGACTTTTGTAAGTTTGTTACATTGTGGTTGATGATGACGTGCAGCTATGGCAATTGGAGACACTATTGTTACAAAAGGACACATACCTAAACTACAGTCAAGCATTGAGCTACACAAGTCAGGCATTGAGCCAGAATTTACAAGGGCTGAGAAAGAAAAGCCCAATAAGACGGTGGAGCACAAAATTCGTATATTATTTGCAAGAGAATTGGAGGAGACTTTGGGTTTTGGCATTGTGGATTTGCATCATGATTGGGCTGTTTACATGGAAATTCATTCAGTACAAAAATAGAAGTGCCTTCCACGTCATGCATTATTGTCTCCCTACGGCTAAAGGTGCAGCCGAGACCCTTAAGTTCAACATGGCTTTAATTCTCTTCCCCGTGTGTAGAAACACAATCACTTGGCTCAGGTCTACCAAGTTGGCTTACTTCATACCTTTTGACGACAATATCAATTTTCACAAGGTACACATCAAACCCATTAATGCTTCTTGAATTTGTCATTGCTTAATTTATACCTTAACTATTTAGGACCCATATCCGAGACTTTTAATTAATTAAGTCCCATCTCCGAGACTTGTGTTTCAAGTCAGCATGATGAAAAGTTTTCTATTCATTATTACTAAAAATTTTACTTTTTTTTTTTTTAATACTTTTTTACTATTATTACTACTACATTGATGATCACATCTCTATGGGTACATTTGCTTATAGACGCAGCAAAAATTGACAACCACACATACGGCTATACGTCTGTACCTTTATTTTACTTTTTATAGGTAAGCAAATTTTTTTTTTTTAATATACATATGTATAGACAAACATAAAGGAGTAGATTCCCTCAATTTACTGTTGCAAAAATGACAATAAATCAGCCATGGTGAAATCAATTTAGATTTAAGTCGTCAAACTCAAAACATTGACTTTATTTACAAACCATGGGAAGCTAATTGTGCTAAGCAAGCAAACAAAACATAGTCTTTATTTATTTATTTATTTTGGTAGAAAGATGGGAATCATTTATCATAATAAAATACTAATACAAAAGCTTTGTCCTTCTACCACCCTAGGTGGGTGTCTAGAAACAAAAGGTTTCATAGGGCATTCTCTAGGAGTGTCAAGTTGAAAAGGTCCCATACATATCTACAATATATAGAAGATGAACATTGACTGTATTTTTCAAGTTTGCTCCTTTGCTCCCTTCCTCTTTTAGCAGGCCTATTCTTTATACCATTATTTTTTATTTTCATAGAATATGTGATATAGATGGACGGTTCATCTCACTTCAGGAGAGTCTTATAATAAAAAATTAGAGAAGCGAAATTGGGTAAAATATGGAACTATGGGTTCTAATTAACTCAATTGTTATTATTATTTTTTTTATCAAATTCTATCTTAGGGGAAAAAAACCCTTACTGGTATCTGGGAAGTAAGAGATTAACATGATTGATGATATATTATTTATTTTTGCGGCTAATAGATTAATTCAAGCGATCTTACCACGCAAGCTAAAATCAAATTACCATATAGAACCGAAAAAGAAGAGTCGAAATAAGTGCTCTTTGGAAGGTTTGGACCAAATATTGGGGGAGAGATCATCAACCTTATGTTTTTGTAGTAGTTAGTTCATGTTTTATGCATCTCAGGTCCTAGAAAAAGGTGCCTATCTATATGTTATGGGTTATGATTCTAATAGTTCGGATTGATCAGCTATTGTGTTTACATAATAGTAATTAAGCACCCCAAGGAAATAAGTATGGCTCTTTCTCTAGCATAGGCCCTTATGACTTACTGCCACTGGAACAGGATTATATACAGAAATGTTTCCAATGTTTAAAGCATGCCATTTTATCAATATACTAAGTAAAAACGGCTTAAAGTTTGAGCAATGTGATATTGCATGCTGTTATTCTTCCCTTGGGTCCTAAAAGGTATGAACTTTAAGTTTCTACCATATGTGTAGCTACTGATGCACTGATTTTGCCATGTCTGGGTTTAATGAATTGGAAGGATAACACATACAGATCATATTGTAACTTAGATGTCTTTTTCATCTTCAAAGGTTTGGCTAAGCTGTCTTCAAGTAGCATGACTCATCGCAATGTGACTCTTTACTGCAAGAATGACAAAGTTGATCTATAGATGTCGTGAATTCAATATTGTGAAAGTCTCATCTAATAACTAAAGTGAATACCTTATTAGAATACTTGATGACTTGATGTATGTGCTGCCTCTAAATATGTTTTCATTTTTCTTTTTGTTAACCTCTCTTTGCAGACAATCGCAGGAGCCATTGTAGTTGGTGTCATTCTCCATGCCGGGAACCACCTTGCATGTGATTTCCCTAAACTTTCTCACTCGCCTGAGGGAGAATATGAGAAATATTTAAGTGTTGACTTCGGTAAATACAGACCCAGTTACGCAAAGCTGGCTGAAGGAGTAGACGGTGTGACTGGAATCCTAATGGTGATTCTCATGACAGTTGCGTTTACACTTGCAACACGATGGTTTAGGCGGAGTCTTGTTAAGCTGCCCAAGCCCTTTGATAAGCTCACTGGTTTCAATGCCTTCTGGTATTCACACCACCTATTTGTCATTGTCTATGTCTTGCTCATCCTCCACGGACAATTCGTATATCTTGTGCACAAGTGGTACCTTAAGACGGTATACTTTTGATATTTCAAGTGATCATATTTATATTTTCAACAATAGTTATTTTTCTGCTTAGAAGAGCTAGCTAATGTATTGAGTTCATGCATGCAGACATGGATGTATCTTTCCATTCCGGTTTTAATGTATGCAGGAGAAAGAACCTTAAGGTTCTTTCGGTCAGGCTCCTACACTGTCCATCTTCTAAAAGTGAGTCATAAATTATCAATTGTTTCAAAGTTTTAAACTATTAAGAAATGAAGAATTTAATGATTTAACTCTTATTCTAACAATGAGAACCTCTTACATTTATTTGAATGCATGGTGTATTCCACAATGGATTGCATGCTCACAAGTTGTTTTTTCTCCTCTTAATTCAAGGCTGTTTTTTTCTAACCTTGATTTTCTTAGGTTGCCATCTATCCTGGAAATGTTCTTGCGTTGCAAATGTCTAAGCCACCCCAGTTCAATTACAAGAGTGGACAATACATGTTTGTCCAATGCCCTGCAGTTTCTCCGTTTGAGTGGTAAGTCACCGTAGCATTCCCTGAAATCACTATATTTTGGGAAATTTTCACTTTTTCGGTAATTTACAGCAACTGCACCAAGCAATGGCTTTGTTTAAGCAAAGCTATCCCTAGGTGAAATCCGAGAATTAGGCTATCCAAAATTTTATTATAATAATAGTTAAATGATTAAATTTACAATTTTCTAACAATTATTTAGACGCTTGCCAATGTTATACTATAAAGTGACAATGTTCTAGTCATAATTTCAATGCTTTGCGAGCGAGAATATATGCTGAATGCTGAATAGTTTTTGAAAATAAAAAAGTTCTGATGAGAATGTCTGAATCATACAATACTCAATCTGGTCACCACCAGCACCATGTAAAAATGTGGCTACCCAATTGATCATTTTTATGGTTCAATTTATGCATCCCAGGCATCCATTTTCCATTACCTCTGCTCCTGGAGATGACTACCTTAGCATTCACATCCGGCAGCTAGGTGATTGGACACAAGAGCTTAGAAGGGTATTCTCTGAAGCCTGTGAGCCTTCTGTGTCTGGAAAGAGTGGGCTTCTAAGGGCTGATGAAACAACCAGAAGAAGGTATAATTTTGTGCACCTGTCTAATGTCTTCCCTGGTTTAGCATTTTTTTTAAAATTATTTTTCATGTTATGTAATATGTAAAATTCCTTTTGGAGATTACAGTTTGCCTAAGCTCTTAATAGACGGGCCTTACGGTGCCCCTGCACAAGACTACAGGAAGTATGATGTCCTGCTACTTGTTGGGCTTGGAATTGGGGCAACACCTTTTATCAGCATTTTAAAAGATTTGCTCAACAACATTATCAAAATGGAGGAGGAGGCAGTAAGTAACTTGTTCTGTTTTTGCTATATGACTTTTATAGACCTTCACTATTTAACCTGCAATAGTATCAGTACTTGTTAACCTGTTCTAATTTTCATAGACTTATTACCAGGACTTGGGATAAAACTATGTATTTTATCATGCAAAATAAAAATTCTGTTTCCTTCTCAACAGGATTCTGTCTCAGATGGCAATAGGGAATCAGATCTAAGTGTTGGAAGTACAGATTCTTCAATGAATAATAGGGTCTGTCCAAAGCGGAAAAAGCCTCTGAAGACCACTAATGCTTACTTCTACTGGGTAACTAGGGAGCAGGGCTCGTTTGATTGGTTTAAAGGGGTCATGAATGAAGTTGCTGATCGGGATCAAAGGGTAAAAAAGAATGCTCCTTGGCATCATTTCATTTCCTTTGTTGAAAATTTCCCAAGTTTGATAACTTTAACTTGTCAATTTGGAAATTAGGGTGTCATTGAAATGCATAACTACCTGACCAGTGTGTATGAGGAAGGAGATGCCCGATCGGCTCTCATTACCATGGTGCAAGCACTCAACCATGCCAAGAATGGAGTTGATATTGTTTCTGGAACTAGGGTAAGCTCTTTGATGATTATCATTCTCATACTCAATACTTTTCTAGACCTCATTCATGCAATCAAATATTTTTTAACTGTTTCTTGAACTATGTGGCTTTGGACCAGACCACTTTTCTTTTAGAATTGTTAGTAGCAACCAACGACTTTAACCAAAAATAAATAAACAAAAATACAAGAAGTGGGATGGGGTATTTGACAAATACAAGGCCCTTTTCGCTGAAAACCTTAATGTGTTACTAATTGTTTTCCATTCCTTTCATTATCAGGTAAGAACTCATTTTGCCAGGCCTAATTGGAAGAAAGTTTTCTCCAAAATATGTTCCAAGCACTGTTCTGCAAGAATAGGTGAGATAAATCTCCAATAGGCCAAAAGATATTACTAGCAAATTTAGCTTTCTTCTAATGTTATCATTGTGGTTTTGGTAACTTTGATCAGGGGTATTCTACTGTGGGGCACCAGTTTTGGCTAAAGAACTTAGCAAGCTCTGCTATGAGTTCAACCACAAAGGTCCAACCAAATTTGAATTCCACAAGGAGCATTTCTAAAACAGTGGGATTGCGTATATACCCAATGTCTACACTCTCTCACTTCACCATTCAGACCTATCTCTAACACTTCCATCTACTTAAAGAATTTTTGTGATAAGCTAGAAAGGAGAAGAAAAAGAAAAAGAAAAAGAAAAAAAAGAAGTATTGTACAGTCCTCGTTAGAAAATGGGAAAGAATGAAAATTGAAAAGCATATATTATTTTCTTTTTTTATTCAAGTAACCCATCAAAATGGTATTCTAGATTTCTAGTTCTAGTCAATAATAGATTTAAATTATAATATGGCACCGGCTCTGCATCTGTACAAGTGGCAGAAATATAGAGGTGAAAGGTGGCAGTGGACCTAAGGTGCATTGTTGGAGAGCAAGAGTGCGTTACAGCTGCAATATTGGAGAGGTTGACCTATTTGGTATTTGATAATGATAATATATAGTATATTCATATGGGTAGGCATGAATGATTGAGAGACGTTTAGGTGGGGGTAGAAGAAGAAGACAGTTCTGGAAAGGAGAAAACTGAGGTAGGTTTTGTGGACTCTAAGAGGTGATGGGATTTGGAAGTATTGTACTCTTGTTGAACCTTAAAAAGTTTTTCCATGAGTCGGGCCCAGGGAATCATTCTAGAATGTGGATGATGACGAAGAGCTCCACATGTTTAAATTCTTAGAATAAGGAAAAATTATGTGTAAAATACATTCATATATTTGTCCATTTATTTTTGGAAATATACATACATATATAAATATATATACGAGATAGAGTTATTGTTGGTTTGTAAACATCATAGCATGGTAAGTCAGTCAATGGCTTTATTGTATTGTATCCTGTTATAAACAGAATGTTTATTGGATACTTTACTATCATGGGCTCTTCAATGTCTTCCTTGTTTATGTAAGCATAAATTAATAACTTAATGGGCTAGTAATTGTAATTTTGAAAGCACCTGTTCTCATCTCTTGCCTTGCCCTATAGCCCTTGTAAGCCTCTGCACCTCTACTTTTGTGTAATGAAATGAAGCTGAAATGAACTGCTTCTGATTTATATGTAAACTTCTTAAAAATAAAAGAATAGGAATGCCTCTTGATTTTAATTCTATTGTTTACTAGCTAGGCTAAAGCCTTCTTATTCACTTCTCATTGTAGTCCCAGAATGACTTGTCAAAAGGTAAATTTGATTGTTCTTGTATTAGATCATATTAATAACTTTTATTAAAGTAATGAATGAAGCTCGTTGTGAAAGGAAGGAAGACTTCTCCCATATGACTGAATAATTTCTTTTGTTAGACATTTACTGTTCTTAACAAACACGCAACAAACCATAAGTTCTTGCCTATCATATTAATAATCTTTGATCCATTAGAAAAGTTATAAAAAAATATGAGGAATTAACTCAAGTTTCACTTACCAAAAGGGAACATTGTTACTCCTCATAAGAGCAAGTACATGTGTCGCATACAACAAATGCCAGCATAAATTTTCTATGTGCTTAGCAATAGCAGCATGGGCATGGCTGTCTCTCTCTCTCTCTCTCACTCTCTAAATTTATCCCTCTTTATGAGACATTCTTGTAATTTACAGTTTTGTGTGTGTTGAGAATCAATGTTAATTACAGTTGATAGTTGAATTTGGGTTTTTATTTTTTTTGTGTTGCTAAATAGTTGAATTTGTATTTACTCCTTCATTTGTAGGCTCCTTTTATGTGTGCAGCTTCTAAGACATATTGTTAGCTTTCATTATTATATAAACTAACGCAAGTAGTGGGCTTGACTCTCCATCTTGAACCTGGATCGAAAAGCTAAGCTCATCAAAATACCACAGTTGGCAAAGTGATAAAAGCAACCTCAATGAAAATAATACTCTGTTGGACACTAAACAATGTGAAAATAATATCATTTTTTATATGGTTATCGTGTCGATAAGGGTACTTTGAAGTTTCTTGGTTAGATGTGTAATGCAACTTGACCTTTTAGATGAGAATGTCTCTTTTGGTCCATTTCTATGTGGCTTTTGTTTTGTTCAATTTTTATGGCCCCAGACTACGTGCTAAATGGACTTTCCGAAAGAGGATTCCTATTCGGCCCAATAGGGTGAGCAGCAGAAAATGGTAACAGTCTTGGGTCAAATACGAAGTAAAAGTAATATATTGTCAAGGCCCAAACTGAAGATTATGCTAAAAAATGAATATAGACCCAAACAGAACCAGCTGAAATCTATAACTCAAAAAGCATAATCGATTGTTTGTATGAATTGCTTAGAGAAGTCTCAAATTATTTCTATCTTATTCTACAGACTACAGATATCAAAAATGTTTATCTCAAAAAAAAAAAAAACAAAAAATGTTTACTTGGACCTCAACTTGCACTAAACTTTAATTTTGACTTTTGGTACACTAACACATTCATTTTATTATGTACTTTAAAAATCTTAGGACTTTTTTTGTTGTTGAAATAAATAGATGTAGCCCCATTCCTAATGGATTGACCTCCAAATAACATATCCAAATTATAAAAAATCCCTCCGAAATTTACACCTTTCAGAGAGGCGCAAAAACGAAAGTCTATGAGATTTCTTTTGTAACTGGATAACCAGCTCTAAAACAAAATAAATACTCGTTATAACGGTAAATTATAAAATTAACCCCACAAAAGATTTACTTAAATACCCTTCATTTTAATCTTTTTTTTTTTTTTTTCTGGATATTACAATGAAAAAAAAAAAAAAAAAGGTTGAGATACTTCATGGACTATTCCCTTCTAGCCGATGTATACTTAGAGATTTGTCTTCATAATAGGCAATGTAATTAAGGAACCTAACTCTTCAATGAGTTAGACCTAAGTATCATTTGGAGATTAAAGGTGAATAAATGTTACTTATTTGAGAAGATAATTTATGGTTAAGATGGAGGTTGTGTGAAAGACCTTATATCAATGCTCAATTAATTATTTATGGAGATTTTGGAATTTTTTTTACAAAACTTGAGGAAGAAAAGATATAGTAATATACGCATATGTTGTAAATTAGTTTTGAACTTAGGAAGAATTGGAACTTTGGATGCACTACTTAATTTTGAGGTATAGAATTAAATGTATGCTAGCATTCAATAGTCTATAGTGAATCTCAAAATTGTGGATTTCCCATGTTGTAATTTTTGGAGACTACTTAGGCCTTGGAATTTTGTTGAAATTAATAATTGATGGAAAATCTTTTTTTTTTTTTTTTTTTTTTGGGTTAATCTAAACGAATGGGCCTTAGAACTTTTATTCATATTGAAAGGAACTTAGAGAGCTATTTAGACTAGAGATATGTATATCTTTAAAGAATCTTATATTTTATCGTAATATGGTTGTTCTTAACTATGGGTCATTGAGTAAGAGATTTTATAGTGGTATAGTGGTATTGTTTGATAATAAGCTTGAATTGGTAATTTGTTAATTGGGGGTCTAAACGTTCATAGTTTTTTATACGCTATTTGAACATTCAATTGGTATCAGAGCGGGTGCACTTGCTATGGTTTAATTACCTAAGTGCGATCCTTGACCCCTTAGCTATGGATAAAGCTATGGAAAAGGCTATGTTGAATTGTGGTTTAAATGTTTGTGATAATGACTCTATGAGTATGTTTGTTCACATGCTGAAATTTTTGAAAATGAGAATCACATTATACACAATAGTCTATGTGAGTCTAATTCTTCGATTAAGAAGTATAAAAGAAGAAATAGAATATTGTGTGATAAGGTTGATAATCTAAAAAGGACAGATGGGAAGGATTCTCAATCCTCTCAAGGAATGACATGCTATGAATGCAATGGTCATGGACATCTCAAGAAGGAGTGTCCCAACTATTTGAGAAGGAAAGGTAAAGTGTATGCCACTATTCTTAATGACTCAGACTCCTCTAATTCTGGCTCAGAAGAAAGCTGTGACGGAGAAGGAAACTATTCCGCATTTATGACCATTGCTCCCGTACAATCTTCAGATGATTTGAGTTTGTTAGTGGAAGAGCTTGGTGAGCACACTGACGTGGAGTTGATGGGGATTGTAGAGGAATCTGATGGTGAGGAAGATGAAAGAACAGTGGGACTGCAAGAAACCTACAATTCCCTCATTGAGAAGATTGGTGAATATGTAAGAGTGGCTAAAATAGCCATTAAGAAAATGAAAAGAGCAGAGCAAGATTATAAGCGTATTCTGGTGCAATACAAGGAGACTAGGTGTGAAGTTGAGACGCTAAACGGAGAGCTAACCGAAGCCTATTCAAAGATCAAATTCCTTGAGATTGAGGTGATTCAGGCTAATGCTAAAATAGAGCGGGTTTCCTCCAAAAAGCTTGATGAAGTGCTTGTACAACAAAAGCCCTTTTCTGACAAGAGCGGCTTAGTATACACCAGAGAAGCTAGTTCAAGTAACATTGTGTCTAAGGAGATGAAGTTTGTAAAAGCAAAAGAACCAGCGCAACAACTTCAGCTATTGAGAAAGTGAAGTTCGAGGAGAAGCCAAAAATGATTGCTCAACGGGTTTTGACAAAGCCTCCAAACCCAACAAGGGTCACACACAAGGCAAAAGGAAGATCTCTTTCGAAGTCACAAAGAGGACCGAAACCTCAACATTGGTGTCACTATTGTGGAATCCAAGGTCACACTAGACCTAATTCCTTCAAACTTTGGGCATTAAAGAATGGCAGCTATCAAAGGCTAAGTGGACAAAGAAATGCCAAAGGGAACTCCAAGCAATCGAAAGGGGGAGAAGCTGATTCCAACATTGGGGATGTAATGAAGATGATAGATACCATCACCTCCTGTTTGGCAAACTTCACCCTCAGGTTTGAGAATCGAAAGCCAAGTACTGAATCTTATAAGAATATCACTCCAAACACACGTGCCATGTGGGTGAAGAAGGGTACATATGCTTAAGCATTACAACATGTCCATGCATTAATACTTCCTATGTTTTTGTGACATTGATTGGTTGTGTGCTTTGTGTTATCTCTCTAGCATGTTTTAACAAATTTGTGTTTATTATCTTTTCTTGCTTTGAATGTTTTTACATTGTTTGTTTTTTATCAATCTTTAATTGTTTTTGTGTCAAAAATCCAAAAACACATAAAAAGTAGAAAATCCAAAAAGTTTGATCGGCATTTTTGTGTATTGTCACAAGCATGTTTTGCCTTGTACCTTTGTACTAATGGCTTCATGCATTTACAAGCGTAACTTGTTCCCTATGCACTCATATCATTGTGGGAGAAATCTTGACATCTATGTGATTGTTGTAAATAGATCTTCAAACTTGTCATGAATGATTAGTCAATGGTATTGTTGATCTTGAGACATGCATAGACTTGTGCCTATATATCTTCCCACTCTTTTATTTTTTTTTGTTTTTGCTAAAAGAGCGCATCAAATGTAAATCTCCAAATGAAAAGAGATATTGAGCTACAAAAGCCTGTCGCACATACTAGTATTTGACTAGGAAAAAGGGAAAGCGACCAAAAATAAAATTGTATGATGCCCAAAAAGCCAAAGGCTAACTCATCAAAGTGAAATATCAAAAATTTGAGGCATCAATCTCACAATGAGATGTGTTGATTCAAAGAGATCAAATGATATATTGAACATGGAGCCAAATGAAAAGATTCAAAGATATTGTACTCAAGTTTATGTGGGAGGTCATATATGCATATTTCTATAATTGAGATGGGTCACTTTATCTAGTGCTAATTGTGTATAGCTTGGTTGAATTGATCATTGAAGCTTCACATTAGGCTAGGGACTATCTCATTATTGATATCCACACACATCACACATGTTTATGCTCAATGAATGCTTTATTCATTTGTGTGATTGTACTTGATTAAATGTGTTTTCATATGCTCAATTTTTGTTGATCAAACACAAAAAGATTTTTGAGTGTTTTAGTTGTTTTTGGAAAGTATTTTGTTTTTGCAAAAATGTCAAAAATTTCAAAAACTGTGTTGCCCTGTTCTGGCGACTTGGTCGAGGGACGGTCCAGTTGCATGCCCCTAGTCGCAAGCACCACTCAGAGAATATTCGCGACTCATTGGCGAGTCAAAGTACCAGTCGTGAAAAATACTTAGAAATTTTTTCAAAATCTGGGTTTTTAGGTTTCTCGTGACTCATACTAGCGACCTGTTTGCGGGTGAAAGCTCCAGTCACGAGGGTTACACAGAAATTTTCGTGGCTCCCTTCGTGACTTTCTCGCGGGTGGAACTTCCAGTCGCGAAAAACACTTAGACAAATTTTCAAAAATTTTGTCTCAGGTGTTTGGCAACTTGTCCTGGCGACTTGTTCGCAACTTGTTTCAGTCGTGAAAAATGCATGTCTTGCGCTTTAAGGGTCTTTTCAGAACTGTTTTCAAAAACTTTTCATTTTTCCCTCATGCATCATTATCATTGTATGTACCTTCTTCTCTTGCCCTTTTTTCTCCTTGACCTTTTGTCTATTCCTGACAAAAAGGGGGAGAGTATACTCTAGAGAGTATACCGGAGAGTATACAGGTTTGTATCGTCATTTCTATATGACTCATGTGCACACTCTTAGGGGAAGTAATTCTACCTCGTGCATATTCGTAGGGGGAGAAAGTCATAGGGGAGATGCATATACCGAGGGGGAGAAGACATTTTTTTTGAAAACCTTGTTTTCTCGCTGCTTTATGGTGCTTTGAGTTATGTTTAGTATCATCTATGCTTTGCTGCTCTCATTGCATCATGCTTGTGTTTTGGACATGCATTCATCCGTATGCTATTGTGCTTCATTGAATGCTTGTTTGGATGATCATTTGCTTTGCTATGTGATCATTGTAGTCATTTCTATATGACTGTTTTGGTATATGATCAAGTTGCTCACATGTTTCACATCATGTTTACTTGATCGCAATTTACTTGTTACATTATACTTGTCCTTTTATTACTTGCTTTACCTTGAGGGTCTAATGTGTTTTGTGCAAGTGTTTCAGGTTACAAGTATATATGTTCCAAGTTCATCACAGCTCCTATGATTCATGATAGGGGGATGAAGAGCCTGATCAAAGGGGGAGTATTGATGTTGAAGAGCAGGAGCTGCCTATGTTTAATGTTTTGCTTATTGTTATCTTATGTCTTAGTTTAATGTCTAAGTATATTTACCGTACATGTAGTTGTACCTTTGCTTTGTAGCCTTGTACTTGTTGTTAAATGTTATGCATTTTCTTTAAGTACTTTCACTCTTGTGCCCTTTGTTGGATTTTTTATCCTTAATGCAATTACCTTGAGTTGTTGCATTGGTTGAGTGTTGGACATGCAAATGATACTTTGCATTGAGCTTATTAGCTTGCTTGTCCGGATGTTTATTCCTTGTGAGAATGAACATTGTGGTCACTATTTATAGTGATTGTTCCTTTTTGGTCAAGCCGTGGCTTATTGCTTATATTCCATTTTGTTTGATCGCATTGTGCTTGCTCCATATGCATTACAAGTTTTCTACATACAATGATCATATTTTGTTGTTGTGTTTCAGGAGTTACTTGTTCTTATAGTTCAAGAGCTACACATATTCTAAAGTTAGGTGTGAGTGAGTTATGTTCAACTGTTCCCAACTCATATGTTAAGTCTAGAGTTTGTTTTAGGGTTTTGTCACGGAATAGCCAAAGGGGGGGATTGTAAGGTTGAATTTAATCAACCATTCTGTTGGCTTTATTCCGTGCCAAATTTGCTTGTATTTTAGCAATTAGTAACCCTGTATTTAGGTGGGAAACATGTAAGGGTAGTGTGTGAGAGAGTGTGAAGAAATGCTCAAGATTGTGCAAGGATGTAGAGACTCGCGGCTGGGACTCGCGGGTGACTCGCGACTGGCAAGCCGTCAACTATAGCACACGAGTGAAGCGTGCAGAGAAGATGCACAGTCACGCCAGCTGGAGCATTACAGGACAAGAAGTCCAGCCTGGCCGTTCTGTTAGCTCGCGGCTTAAACTCGCGACTCAGTCAAGTCGTGAGGCCAAGCCGCCAGCCAACTCTGTTTTGAAAAACCTGACTCTTCGCATTCCACTCTCACCCCAGTATAAATACCCCTTATACCCACGAAATGTAGAGAGCTTCCAGAGAGAATTTTGAGAGAGAAACCCTAGAGAAAAACAAGATTGACTCATCCCCAATCTTCACATAGAGACTCTTCAAATTCCTCTACTCTCATCCTCTCCATTGTTACATCCTTTAGAGGTTCTTAGCCAAATCCTTTTCTCACTATACCGATATCTGTGAAAAGACTTTTTGGTGCTTTGGGAAGCAGTTAGGAAGGGACCAATTCACATTGGTTAATGCTATGGTTAGTAGCGAAATCCGGTAAGCTAAAGAAGAAATAGGTTCGGCGTAACCTCGTTGGAGCAAGAAGCTTGGAGGGCTTAGGTACACTGGGTAGATTAGGCTTGGAGGGTCTTTCTGTTGTTCATGTATCCCAACTACATTCTTTAGTGGATTATTTACTGCTTGGAGGGCGGCGGAGAGGTTTTACGCCGAGGGCTTCAGTTTCCTCTTCGATAACACATCGCTGTGTTGTCCTTGTGTTTGCATCTCTCTTCCCTTAATCTTTGCCATTTAATTTCTGTTGTAGATGTGATTTTATTTGGTCTAGATTGTTTATCAATTCTGTTATATGCTTATGTTCATATTCCACACATCAATTGTTTGATAATAAGCTTGAATTGGTAATTTGTTAATTGGGGGTCTAAACGTTCATAGTGTTTTATACGCTATTTGAACATTCACCTTGAATGATTTTGGTAGTGACTGGAGTATCATGTCCACTTGGGATTCTCCATCAATATCGGCACCTAAAACTTTCAGTGTATTCAGATTAGAGATCATCTTAAGACAATGCTCCCTCACTGAAGTGCCATCAGTCATTTTGGTATTATAAATTGGCCTCATAGTTTCTTGCCTTGTAGAATTGCCTTGCTCACCAAACATCTCCTTCAGACTTAGCATAATGTCCAAAGCTAGTTCTAAATCCTGCATTTGATGCTGTAGAACATTTGAGATGGATGCTAGGATATAGCACTTGGCCATTTCATTAGATTTCTGCCAACGATCATATCACTATTTTTCCTCAAGAGGAGCATCTAATAAAGGAAAGCTAGGACATGGTTGAGTAAGCACATATTTGAGTTTTTCAATTGGAAGAACAATGTCCAAATTTCTTTTCTAGTCAACATAGTTTGATCCAGTCAGTTTGTTTTGATTAAGAATAGTAACAAGTGGGCTAAATGATGCCATGACAAATCTGAAATAATAAACAGGAATATAATAAGTAAACTGGACATTATCAATTTAGCATATAAACATATAGTATGGAACCTTAATAAAACCATAATATAATATATGCAACAACAACCCAATCCCATATTCAATATCTCTTAGCATGGAGTGAACATTAAATACTATGATTGATTGAGAATTATTCTCATTATTGGTGCTATCATGATAACTCTTCTCAAACACTAATAATATGTCGTTATACATTTGGCCTTTAAATAATAATAGTAAGAACTCAGCATAGAGGATACTATAATATTTAGTCTAATGTATACCATTGTCTAGAATCATGTGTAGCCACATTTCATCTACCAAAATAATAGTACCATGATTCAAAACACCCTCTGCGTGGAATGCAAAGCTCAAGGCTAAGACAAGGTGTTTGATCAAACCACTATAAACTAGGAAGTTCAATCTTGTAGGACCATGAAATAAATACTCTCCGCGTGGAATGCTAAGCTCGAAGCAAAGACAAAGTATATATTTCATACTACTATGAACCGACAATGAAGGCCGTGAGATCCAACCCTTGTATATCTCTCCCACTAGATATTTTAAATTAAAGATTTTTAATTATAAAACATGCGTAATCTAAATTCCCAAGTTTCGATTGATCAAATGTATATCTCGAACAGTCGAAAAAATTAATAAATTCGTTCTTGACAATCTGCTTGGCTTGATCGGTACTCAATCGCAGCTCGATCGATCGCTGCTCGATCAATAGAAAAAATATATTCGATCAATTGACTAGCAATTGAATATCAATCGATTCAAACAGATTGGTCATTGTTCCACTTGATCAATCAAAGGTAATTTTTGATCGATCGAATCCCATGAAACTTGAATTTTCTAGAATTTTTCTAAGGCAGTTTTCAACAGTTTTTCATGAACAAACAACCATCATATGAACATGGTAGACAAAGATTGATATCAAAACTAAATTTCATTGATGCTATAGCCTTAAGATTCAATTTAACATACTTAAATTCAAATTTAAACAACATTATAACATCAATATCAATTTTTATTAAACAATAATTTCAATGACCATGTAGAAAATTAAATATTTAATCTTCTAACATCATGAAACTATTATCTCTAATTCCAAAACTCACAAAACATGTTATACAGATTCGAAATTGAAGACCACTCTGATACCATTTGATGGAAAAATACATGTTTGTATTGCGTACAAAACATACGCAGCGGAAAATTAACAGATCTACTTTATTCATAATTGATAACAGGTATTATGTAAGTTTCAGAATATAAGAACACGAGAGTGTACCTTGGTGCTGCGAAATTCAAAACCAAAGATCAGAAGTTCTTGAGAACACTTTTAATCTTCACTCCAATTCCACTTTACCTAAGAAGTGTGGTCTCTCAATCAGTTTCTATGAATTTGTTCAAGGGAGAATAAGAGAGTGTCCAACACTCACATACATACCATTTCATTCTCTTAAAAAATTCTGTATGTTTCTCACCATATAACTGATTATCTAATTGGGATAGCCTTTTGGACCTTTCCAATTGGGCTTTAGTATGTGACTTGGAGTGGGACCAAAAGGGAACAAATAAAACTCTAGCTCCACTGTGCCTTGGGCTTTTCTATCAACTCTTGACAAGTCCAAAGTTACCATTAATTATATTTAATATCACTATATAAATATAATTGCACTCTAAACCTTATTAATAAATTATATCCTAAGACTTTATTGCAAATGCAACTCCTTCATAAAATATTCATAGTAATACAAAGTCATTAATGTAGACTGTCACTTTGTAGATTACTACATCTTAATCCTTGAGTACCCGGTTTAATCCATTAAGTTATTCATCATATATTTATCAAATACAATTTCATAAATATATATTTTACTAATGTTGGAAAAATACATGTTTGTATCGCATACAAAACATATGCAGCGGAAAATTAACGGATCTACTTCAAAACCAAAGAGAGTGTACCTTGGTATGGTGAATTTCAAAACCAAAGATCAGAAGTTCTTAAGAACACTTTTAATCTTCACTCCAATTCCACTTGTGCCCAAGAAGTGTGGTCTCTCAATCAGTTTTTATGAATTTGTTCAAGGGAGAATGAGAGAGTGTCTAACCCTCACATACAAACCATTTCATGTTCTCTACAAAAATTCTGTATGTTTCTCTCCTTATAACTGATTATCTAATTGGGTTAGTCTTTTGGGCCTTTTCATTTGGGCTTTAGTATGTGGCTTGGAGTGGAATCAAAAGGGAACAAATAAGACACTAGCTCCAACGGGCCTTGGGCTTTTCTGTCAACTCTTGACAAGTCCAAAATTACCATAAATTATATTTAATACCACTATATAAGTATAATTGCACTCTAAGCCTTATTAATAAATTATATCACAAGACTTTATTGTACATACAACTCCTTCATAAATATTCGTAGTAATACAAAGTCACAAATGTAGACTGCCACTTTGTAGATTACTAGGACTTAATCCTTGAGTACCCGGTTTAATCTTTTAAGTTATTCATCACATATTTATTAAATCTAATTTCATAAATATATACTTTAGTAACTATTTACTAAAGTAGTTAGGCCTAACATCCTAAATAACAAACCCATTAAACTTACCTTAAAGAAATATTTTATATCTCCGTTAAGAGACTATAAATTCCATCTTGAGAATATATGTTCCATCAACACTAAATGTGACTGCCTAACATACTGAGGTTTTGACCATTACTTTAGATCTCACTCTTAATATATCAAAGCAACCTACACTTCATGATCAGATCCATTATTTTCTCAAGATTAAGAGTTCATGTAAAAAGAAGTCGTGAGATTTATTATTCATTTGACAGTCGTTAGGAGAATAATAAATCTCACAGCGGTCCAGTTCAATATGTCTTAACTCTTAAAACATATCAACACATCAACTAGAAGTCTCCACTTCCATGATCAAGACAAATCATCTTAGTTGGTATGTTACAGTCTTCGCAGATGAAATGCCGAATTTCATCACCGACTATGAACTAAAATTCTGAGTTTACAAAGAGCCTGTGATTTATATCTTTTGTGACTTTTCACATAAATCACATACTATGCATCTCATGGACTATATGATAATGTCCGAATATTCATATTACTATTATTTTAGATAATAATAATAAAACAACTTTATCAATCACAATATTAAGTCACACATCATGTTATTAAGTTATACATCATGTCATACATAATGTCATACATAATATCATACATAGCATCATACAATAGGATTTAAGGGCACCAATCCTAACAAGTAACTCCTTGCTAAAGTAGTTAGACATAACATTCTGAATAACCAAACCCATTAAACTTATCGCAAGAGAATATTTTATATCTCTGTTAAGAGACTATAAATGCCATCTTGAGAATATATGTTTCATTAACACTAAATGTGGCTACCCAACATACTGAGGTTTTGACTGTGACTTTAGATCTCATTCCTGATATATCAAAGCAACCTACAAATCATGATCAAGTACATTATTCTCTTAGGGTTAAGAGTTCATGTAAATAGAAGTAGTGAGATTTATTATTCATTTGACAGTCTTTAGGAGAATAATAAATCTCATAGCGGTTCAGTTCAATATGTCTTAACACTTAAAACATATCAGCATATCAACTAGAAGTCTCCACTTACATGATCAAGACAAATCATCTTAGTTGATATGTTATAGTCTTCGCAGATAAACTGCCCAATTTCATCACCGACTACGAAGTAAAATTCTAAGTTTACAAAGAACTTGTGATTTTTTTCTTCTGTGACTTTTCACATAAATTACATACTATGCATCTCATGGGCTATATGATAATGTCCGAATATTCATGTTACCATTATTTTAGATAATAATAAAAACAACTTTATTAATCACAATATTAAGTCGTACATAATGTCATACATAATATCATACATAGCATCATACAATAGGATTTAAGAGCACTAATCCTAACAATAGTAAAATTAAATTTAATGTGATTACCTACGTTGGGTAACTTTTTCTCTCTTTTCTCAACTAAGAATAATATCAACACAAATTATTGTTAGGACATATGTGATTTAATGTTAGGAACATATGTCAACATTTTATATAATTGGCTAATCTTTTGACAAAACGCGCTTTACTTGTAATTGGATTGATCTAGGATGTGTTTAATGCTTCAAGAAACAAGGTTTCAAGTTCAAGTGTTAAAGCCATGTAAGTCTGTCCAAGAAACAAGTGAGAAAGTGCTGGATTTTAAAGCTTGACGGCTAGCATCTATTGAGGTTTAAAAGCTGATGTAGCCCGTGGCTCGACAGCTAGCTCGATAGATGGCTATTTATCGAGGTTTATGAAACTCAGTTTTTCAGAGCTGTTTTTCATCCAATCCATGAGTATTTGTTTAGGTCTTCTTTTCTCACAACCCTAAACATATATAAGGATTATTTTAAGGGCCGTCAAAGGTTGCATAGTTGCACAAGTATGAAGCAAAGTCTTGTTCATGCAAATTGTGATCAGAGACAGAATTTGCCCTAGTTCATCTTTCTCTTGAAGAAACTGTTGTGTTTGTATACCGTAGGGTTTTGTGACCAAGGAGCTTCTTGATCTTCATTGTGTGATGAACTGAAGAACTTTGCAGCTAACATTCTTCTCAAGTTGGTGATTAAGTCGCGTACTAGGATTCGCACAATTGGTTAGTCAAATACTAGGAGCCGTGCATTGAAAATGAGAGATTGTCACTACTAGGAGCCGTCCATTTGGGTATTGGGGTAAGGGTTCAATTGTAGGTTGGTATAAGGTACTGGGATTCCTTTACTTGTAACCAATTGTTTTGATAATAGTAGATTCTCTGGAGTGGTGACCTTAAAATCACCCGGTGGGGTTTTTGCCGTGTAGGTTTTCCCCATTCATAAACAAATCACCGTGTCAATTTTATTTTCCACTACATTTTTAGTTTAATTGGTGATTTGTTTGTGCTACCACGCATCTTGTATGTTAATTTGATTAATTAATAAACTGGCCAGTCTGGACTTTTTGTCCTGTAGTGCTCTAGCTAGCGTGACTGTTCATCTTCCTGCACGCTTCACTCTTGTGCTGCAGTTGGCGGCTTGCCAGTCGCGAGTCACCCGCGAGTTCCAGCCGCGTGTCTCTGCTTCTTTGCACAATCTCAAGCATTTCTTCACACTCTCTTACACACTACCCTTACATGAATCCCACCTAAATACAAGGTTACTAATTGCTAAAATACAAGCAAATTTGGCACGGAATAAAGCCAACAAGATGGTTGATTAAATTCAACCTTACAATCTCCCCCTTTGGCTATTCGGTGACAAAACCCTAAAACAAACTCTAGACTTAACATGTGAGTTGGGAACAGTTGAACATAACTCACTCACACCTAACTCTAGAATCTGTGTAGCTCTTGAAACATATGAACAAGTAACTCCTGAAACACAACAACACAATATGATCATTATATGCAGAAAAACTTGTAATGCATATGAGGCAAGCACAATGCGATCAAGCAAAATGGAGTTTAAGAAACACACCATGGCTTAACCAAACAAGCAATCACTATAAGATAGTGACCACAATGCTCATTCACACTTGGAATGAACATCTGGACATGCAAGCTAATAAGCTCAATGCAAAGAATCATTTGCATGTCCAACACTCAACCAATGCACAATACATGAAGTATATGCATCTTGGAATAAAATCCTACAAAGGGCCCAAGAGTGATGTACATAAAGAAAATGCATGACATTTAATAGCAAGTACTTAAGCTACAACGCATGAGTTCAAAATATAAAGGCTGCATAAGCATGGTACAAACCATAGAAGCCTACAAATTAAAACCCTAAAAGCTTACAAAAGCAACATGGGCACAAATGTACCAAATACAAAATATAAGCTACTGAAAGACATAACATATACACTGAAATATGCTAATATGAAGCAAAATATTAAACATAGGCAAAGCAACTCCTACTTTTCAACAACAGTACTCCCCCTTTGATGAAGCTCTTCCTCCCCCTATCATATCACTCCCCCTAGCATGAATCATAGAAGTTATGATGAACTTGGAACATATATACCTGTAACCTGAAACACTTGCACAAAATGCATTAGACTTTCAAGGTAAAACAAGTAATAAAAGGACAAGTATAATGTAACAAGTAAATTGCGATCAAGTAAACATGATGTGAAACATGTGAGCAACTTGATCATACATCAAAATAGTCATATAGAAATGACTACAATGATCATATAGCAAAGCAATTGATCATCTGAACATGCATTCAATGAAGCACAATAGCATAAGGATGTATGCATGTCCAACACACAAACACGATGCAATACAAGACAACAAACATAAAGAAAAACAAACAAAACAAAGTTTTCTTGTTAACTCAATGTCTTCTCCCCCTTGGTATATGCATCTCCCCTATGGAATATCTCTCCCCCTACAAAAGTGCATGAGAAATAGAATTTCTCCCCCTAAGGATGTGCACAAGAGTCATAAAGAAATGACAAAACACACTGGTATACTCTCTAGAGTGTACTCTTCCCCTTTTTGTCAGGAATAGACAAAGGGTCAAGGAGAAAAGAGGATAAGAGATAAGGGTACGAACAATGATAATGATGCATGAGGGGTGCGAGATGAATGAGAAAATAAATCTCAAACCGAAGACAAAACAAAATGCTACAAAGCATAAGGTAAATATGACATGCTAGGATGAAGAAACAAGGTATATACCAATGCATGACAAGGGTAGCAAAGGTGTGTGCAAGAGGTGGCTATGTGCAATGCATGACCAATGCATAGAAAATGCACATGTAGGGCAAGGTGTGTTAAATACACAACCAATGAACCAAACATGTTCCTAATGAGGAAACATGAGAAACCCCAAAGTTTGGTACTCATCGGAGTCTAAACAAGTGAGAAAATGCCTAAGAGGCATTTTATCAAACACCTAGCATGCACACTATGAACAACAATGTGAAACAATGCATGAATATCATGAAATCTACTCCTAATACATGTTCTTTTTGCCACAAGGGACCAATCATCCAAAGCAAATCAACAAAAGAAACCAATCCCATGCAAAAATTTGACAAAAATTAAGTTTTCCCAACCCCTATGATGAAAATCCCAACCTAGAGCATAAAACTCACTAAAACATAATCTAAGGATCCAAATCAATGAAAAGGGTTTAAAATTACCTTAGAGATGTTAATGGAATGAAAAACCATTCAAATTGGTTGGGTTTTGATGTAAAAATATTGAAAGAGGGGTTTTAGAGAGGATGGGAGAGATTTAAAACAAGTTTCCTATGAAAAAAAAACTCTTTAAAAAGCTAATTCTGGGCGTTTCGCGATTGGCGAGTTGCGAGCTGAGTCGCGAGTGAGTCGCGAAACCCTTCTGTGTGAACTCGCGGGTTGAACTCGCGACTTACAAGTCGCCAAAACGAGTAGCCAAAACTCGCAGCTTGCTCGCTACTCGCGCAAGTAGCCAGAATGAGTAGCCAAAAATTCTAACACTTGTTTTTCAACACAAAACATGTTTAAACAATGAAAAACAAAGTAAGCACTAAACATGAACACAAAGAGTGATAAAAATCACTTCCAAAAACATATAAAATGATCAAAAATCTTTTTGAATTGATCCATATATGGTTGAGCACACACACATCACATTTAAACAAGTACAATCGAACAAATGAATAAGGCATTCATTGAACATTAGGCATGTGTGTTGTGTGTGTGTATCAAATGTGGAATAGTCCTTAGTTTAGAGTGAAACTTCAATGATCAATTCAATCAAGTCATACAAAACTAGTACTAAGTTAAGTGGTTTATCTCAATTATAGAAATGAACATATATGACCTCCCACGAAAAATGATTACATATCTTTGAAGCTTTTCATTTGGCTTCTGTACAATTCATAACAATTGATCATTTTTTATCTTTACATCTTTTTTTGAGATCGATGCCTGAAATTTTTGATATTTCAAATTGATGAACAAGCCTTTGGCTCTTTGGGCATCATACATTTTCATAAAAGTCGCTCTCCATTTTTCCTAGTTGAATACTAGTATGTGCGACGGCTTTTGCAGCTCATTATCTCTTTTCATTTTGAGATTTACATTGGTTGAGCTCTTTAAGCAAAAACAAAAAAGAGTGGGAAGAGATATAGGCACAAGTCGACGCATGTATCAAAACCAACATGTCTATTGACTAATCAATCATGACAAGCATGAAGATCGATTTACAACAATCACACAAAGATATCAAGATTTTTCCCACAAAGATATAGGTGCATAAAGAACAAGCTAAGCTCGTAAATACACAAAGCCATAAGTACAAAGGTACAAGGCAAAACTCACATGTGATATGTGCTCAAACATATACGATCAAACTTTTTGAATTTTTTACTTTTTATGTGGTTTTAGAGTTTTTACTCACACAAAACTAAAACATAAAAGTAAGATCAAAAACAAAACAATGCATACAAATAAATGCAAGATGCACAAAATGCATGAAGATATGACATTTAATGCATTAAGGGTCCTACAAAAATCGAAAGAATTAGATCAAGGACCAAAAAAGCAAAAGCTCAACCATAGGAACCCTTCCTCATCCAAATGGAACGATTGTTTGGAATGAGTGTCTCATGAGAAGTGAAACGAGGGTTGGAAGAATGAGAACCGGAGATGCACATAGTCAAGGAGTTAGGAGCATTAAACACTTTCTTTAACAACATGCTATCTTCACTCAAAATCGGTTTACCCTTTTTAGCACAACTTCCAATATACTCAAGTTTCTCTTTTCTTTTAATTCTTTTAAGAGCATGAAATTTAGAGCAATGAGGTCTTATATGACCAAAAACACCACAATGGTGACAAACAATGTGTTTAGGTCCATTAGGCTTTTTGGGAAGGGATCTAGTCATGTGATTTTGTTCTCTCTTCAACTTACGACATTGAGGTCTTATATGACCACTCACACCACAATGGTGGCAAGTTGGAACAAACTTAGATCCATTCAAAGCCTTAGGTTGAGACCTAAACAGAGGCTTTGACTTAAGAGCCTTTCTCTCCACTTTTTGATTTCTTTTGTGTGGAGGAATGTACACCGATTTGTCCTTTGAGGAAGAACACACAATAGGCACAAAATCGGGTACCACAACATGATTGCAACAAATAGCTTCATCCTTTTTAGCAATAGGTTCAGCAATCAAACACTTGGCATGCATCTTAAGAGATTCATTTTCACATTTAAGATCATCAACTAGTTTGTTAGACAAAACAAGTTTAGCATCCAAGTCCATATTCAAACATTCAAACTCTTTCAGCTTTTCAAGAGAATTTTTAGCAAGTTTCTTATATTTTTTAACCAATTTGTTGGATTCATTGAGCTTAGCAATCAAATCATCCTTTTCACAAAATAACTTGCTCAAATTCTTTTGAAACTTCTTAGCCTTTTTCTTGAAGAGTTTGATGTTAGGAATATCAACAACACCCAAAGATTCATGTAACATAACATCACAATCATGAGGATTATCACTCATAGAGGCATTTTCACAAACACATGGCATGTTACATTCATCATCAACCAACTCATGCATAGAGGCATCCAAATCACTATCCATGGCAAATAAACACAAGGGGTCAAGGATCACACTTAGGTATTTAAACCAAAACAAGTGTATCCACTCTGATACCAAATGAAAGTTCAATATGTGTATAAAACACTCTTGAACGTTTAGACCCCCAAATTACAAGTTATCAATTCAAGCTTATTATCAAACAATATATGTGCGGAACATGAACATAAGCTTATAACAGAATTGATAAACAAACTTAACCAATTAAAAACACATCCACAGTAGAAATTAAATAGCAAAGATTAAGGAAAGAGAGATGCAAATACAAGGACAACACAACGATGTGTTATCGAAGAGGAAACCGAAGCCCTCAACGTAAAATCTCTCTGCTGCCCTCCAAGCGGTCAATAATCCACTAGAAAATGTAGTTGGGATACATGAACAGCAATAGACCCTCCAAGCCTAATCTACCCAGTGTACCTAAGCTCTCCAAGCTTCTTGCTCCAATGAGGTTGCACCGAACCTTTGTATTTTCTAGCTTACCGGATTCCGCTACTTGACCATAGCATCAACCAATATGGAATTGGTCCCTTCTTAACTACTTCCCAAAGCACCAAAAAGACTTCTCACAGATGTGGGTATGGTGAGAAAAGGTTTTGGTCAAGAACCTCTCAAGGATGTAATAATGGAGAGGAAGAGAGTAGAGGAATTTGAAGAGTCTCTATGTGAAGATTATGGATGAGTCAATCTTGTTTTTCTCTAGGGTTTCTCTCTCAAAATTCTCTCTAGAAGCTCTCTACATTTCGTGGGTATAAGGGGCATTTATACTAGGGTGAGAGTGGAATGAGAAGAGTCAGGTTTTTCAAAACAGGGCTGGCTGGCGGCTTGGCCTTGCGACTTGACTGAGTCGAGAGTTTAAGTCGCGAGCTAACGGTCTAGCCAGTCTGGACTTTTTGTCCTGTAGTGCTCCAGCTGGCGTGACTATTCATCTTCCTACACGCTTCACTCGTGTGCTGCAGTTGGCGGCTTGCCAGTCGCGAGTCACCCGCGAGTCCCAGCCACGAGTCTCTGCTTCTTTGCACAATCTCGAGCATTTCTTCACACACTCTCACACACTACCCTTAAATGAGTCCCACCTAAATACAGGGTTACTAACTGCTAAAATACAAGAAAATTTGGCACGGAATAAAGCCAACAAGATGATTGATTAAATTCAACCTTACAGAAACTGCTAAGGAAGCATGGACAATTCTCCAGACAACCTATGAAGGAACTAAGGCTGTCAAGGATTCAAAGCTTCAGAGGCTTGCTACGAGCTTTGAAGAGATCAAGATGGAGGAGGATGAGTCGTTTGATGAGTTTTATGCCAAGCTCAAGGATATAGTGAACTCAGCCTTTAATCTTGGGGAAACCATTCCTGAACCCAAGATTGTGGGAAAGGTGCACAGATCTCTACCCGAGAGATTCCATGCCAAGATCACTGCCATTGAGGAATCAATGGACATCGACAAAATTCCTTTGACTGAGTTGGTTGGAAATCTGCAGACTTATGAGTTGGGTTTGACGAGGATAGTGAAATCAAGCAAGAGCAAGGCTTTGAAAGCCAAGAGCAGTGACACTGATGAGTCTTTAGACGACGAAGATTCTAAGATGAAATCCTATATCACGAGGCAGTTCAAGAAGTTTATGAAGAATGCCAACGCGAAAGGATTTGACAAGGACTGAAAGCAATCCAGTTCTTCGCAATTCAAGAGTCAAGACAAAGGGAAGAAGGATGCTAGGGATGGCAGTTGGTACACTGTTCCCTCAGGACCTAAGTGCTTTGGGTGTCAAGGTTTCGATCATATGAAACAAGAGTGCCCTACTTATCTCAAGACCATCGGAAAAAGCAAGGCACTTGCTGCTACCTTGAGCGACACTAAGCCTGAGGATGACTCCGATAATGAGGATGATGGAATCCTAAATGCCTTCACTGCCATTGTAAATCCTACTGAGGGGATTGTTGAAGATGTGAATGAAGAAGAGGAATTGTTGGAGTCTAAGCTTGAGAAGATGGATACAAAGTTTGATGAAGCCAATCATATTATTGGAGCACTAAGATTTGAGAATAATTTCTTGGCTGAGAAGACCAAGAAGCTTGAGGCAGAACTGTTCCAAGTCAGAGCTTAGTTGGAAAGAACTTCAAGTGCTAAGCTTGATGAGATGCCTAGTCTTCAGAAATTTGCCTCCGATCGAACCGGTTTAGGGTATGATTTCTCTTCTCCTAATATTGCTTCTACTAGTACTACTGTTTTTGTTCCTCCTGCTAATAATGTTGAAACTGAGAACAATGATGTTAAGAATGAATTAGCCAGTGAGAATGTAGACAAGGGTAAATCTATCTTAGAAGCACCCCTTAAGTTTGATAAGAAAGAGATTAAGAACTCTAGGGCTAAGAAGGGAAATACTCAAAAGCCCAAACAGAAAAAGAAGCATTTCTGTCATCAATGTGGTGCAGCTGGACACACTCGACCTAATTGCTACAAGTGGTTAGCCACTCAAAAGAGCAATAACATGATCGCGTAGGGAGACCAGAACCAGCTTCCATCCTCTTTTGCTCCTCTTAGAGATCTTCTCAAAGCCCTCATATTCCTTTCAAACTTGAACGGTTTTAATTCTTCCCCCTCACCGCCGGATCAAGGGTTTGCTAAACGGAAAGGCACTTCCAAGGTGTGGAAGAAAAAGGGCTCCAAGTGATTCTATCACTTATTCTCTCTCTGCCCTTCGTGTTTTTGTTTTTGTATTACTTGTGTGTTTGGCTTTCATGTTTTGAGTCAGTCTAGTATTATTCATTGCTTTCTTTAACTTGTTTTTGTTTATTTTCTTTTCAGTTTTGGTTTATTTTGTTTTTCCTATAAAAATGAAAAAAAAAATTGAAAAATCAGAAAAATACAGAACAGTGTGTGTATGTGTACATTGGTACTTGTGTACCTTGGATGGCCATTGAAACAAAGTTTTCTAAACTTTGTATCTTTTGTAGCTTAGATGAGCATCTCTATGCACAACTAAGCAAGTGAGCTTTGTGGCTCGTGTTTGTGATGAGTAAGATTAAATAATCTCTTGTACTTAACACTCGTATCACTCTTTTTGACGGGAAAGACTAGAAAATCCTAAGAGAAAGGCATAAATAACCATCTCACCACTGTTGCCCGCCAATCATGAAATGACATTTGTATGCTTCGGCATAGCAAAAGTAGAATGTCAAATGCTTAACATCATTAGGTATTTCTTTTCTCTCTCTTATATGCCCATGCATGGTTTGCTTAAAAGAAAAATAAAAGCAAAAAGATCAAAATGCTTTATATATGATTGCAAGCATGTATTCTAGGAGATGTGAAAGTTAAAGGATGTACCTCGAAGGTGATAGTCCCCATCAAACAGTTATGATTGTGTGTGAGTTAAAGTGATTTTTTCATATCTCAAATTGTCATAACATGTAGACACTTATGCAATCTTGCAATGTTTTTCACACATGTAATGTTGAATTTATTCAATCATGTGTTGGCTTTATTCCGTACCAAATTTGCTTGTAATTTAGTGAAAGTTCAAATAGCGTGTAAAATACCAATGAACGTTTAGACCCCCTAATATAAAATTACCAACACAAGCTTATAATCAAACAATATATTTGTAGAAAATGAAATATAAGCTATAACCAAATTGGTAACACACTCTAAACCATAATTAAAACCCAGCACAGCAGTAATTAACAGGTACAGAGAAAGGGAAGAATGATGCAAACACAAAGATAATATAGCGATGTGTTATCAAAGAGGAAACCGAAGTACTCGGCGTAAAACTTCTCCGCCGCCCTCCAAGCGGTCAATAATCAATTAGAGAATGAAGTTGGGATACATGAATAGTATAAGACTCTCCAAGACTAATCTACCCAATGCACCTAAGCCCTCCAAGCTTCTTGCTCCAACAGGGTTACACCGAACCTTGTCTTCTCTAGCTTACCGGATCCCGCAATTGCCCATTGCATCAACCAAAATGAATTGGTCCCTTTTGAATTGCTTCCCAAGCACCAAAATACCTCCTCACTGATATAGGTATGGTGAGATAAGGATTTGGCTAAATGTACCTCTCAAGGATACGTCAATGGAGAGGGTGGGAGTAGAGGAATTTGGAGAATCAAAGAATAAAGATTGTGGATGAGTCAATCTTGTTTTTCTCTAGGGTTTCTCTCTCAAAATTCTCTTTGGAAGCTCTTTACATTTAGTGGGTATAAGGGTATTTATAGTAGGGTGTATGAGGAATGCAAAAGGTCAGGTTTCAAACAAACAGGGCATTCTGGCGACTCGACCTCGCGACTGGAACGAGTCGCGAGTTTGAGTCACGAGCTAACTGTCTACCCTTACATAATTCCCACCTAAATATAGGGTATCTAATTGCTAAATTACAAGCAAATTTGGCATGGAATAAAGCCAACACATGATTGAATAAATTCAACCTTACAATCTCCCCCTTTGGCTCTTTCATGAGAAAACCCTAAAACAAACTCTAAACTTAACATGTGAGTTGGGAACAGTTGCCAAAACTCACTCATATCCTAATTCTAGAAACTGTGAAGCTCTTGAACCATACGAACAAGTATTTCCTGAAAACAACAACACAAGACGATCATTGTAAGCAAAAATTTTGAAATGCGTAGGAGCAAGCACAATGTGATTAAGTAGAAAAGATTAAAGAAATAAAGCATAACTTGACCAAACAGGAACAATCACTATAAATAGTGATCACAATGATCATTCACACAAGGAATGAACATTCGGACGTGCAAGCTAATAAGCTCAATATAAAGTATCATTTGCATGTCCAACACTTAACCGATACAAAAACACAAGGCAATTGTATCAAGGATATAAAATCCAACAAGGGCACAAGAGTGATGTACTAAAGAAAATGCATAACAATAACTAAAAGTACTAAGCTACAAAGCAAAGGTACATAAACAAAGTACTGACTTAAATAGCTAAGCATTCACATACCATAGTAAACCAAGTACTGGAACAATAGAGTTTAAACCAAAGTATTAACCGATATTAAAACTATCCAAACATAAACAGTAAAAACCATAAAAAACATAAATTAAACATGGAAATGCTTAAAGTTTCCCCCTTCAAAATGATGCTCCCCCTCAAGAGCTACTCCACATCTCCCCCTTTTTAACCGGAATGACCAAAGGGCTACTGCTGTGTAGTGAAGCTGTCAAACTTGGCTGAAAGTAGATTCATCTGTTCTTGGATAGCAGTCAGCCTATCAGATTGCTCATTTTGGATGTCTCGCAGCTCGTCAATCCTCTCAAGGATGATCTGAAATGCATTTGGAGGTACAGAAGAAGATGATGAAGCTCGGCTGCTTTTAGCACGGCTTCGTGAGCTTGAGGGTTGTCCTTCTGCTTCTGTCTCAGTGTCCATAGGTTCTCCTTATTCTTGATCACCCTCCTCTTCATCACCTAGAAGACGAACTTTGATCCGTGCAATTGTTAGAGCATTGATAGCTGGAGGAGTAGGCATGAGATTGATGTCTTGGGGAATTTCCACACCTTTTGCTTGAAAAAGCCTCATGAGTAGATTAGGGAGAATCAGCTTTGCCCTTGAAGTTATTCTTGTTTCATCAGCAATAATGCAGAAAGCATGAGCACTAATATCAATGTAAGTGTTCTCCCGAAGCTCCATGAGAAAGATGGCTCTAGCATTACTGATGGTGGTCATCTTCTTCACCGGGTACAGGTTGAACATCATAATGTATGTGAGACATCTAAGGTCCGGTGGAAAAGCAGTTATGTTGAGGCATCTTCCCTCTCTAACACCACCAATATGAGATTGAACCGTCTCTATGGAGAGCATTCTGTCCTTGTAGTGAGTGAAATCATGCTCTAGATCCTCAAAGCCAAAAATATCATCAATATCCTTCAAGTCAATGTTGAACTCATGACCTCTAATCCAACAATTGATTTCATCATCCCTTAAAATGGCATTGGCATAGAATTCACGGATCAAAGGTTCACATACCCCAGGGAGATCACAAGGAGCATGTCCCAACCTCTGTCTTGAAAACAGCCTGGTATAAAATAATCCTTCAAATCAACCAAGTCCACAAATCTCTCTTGGATGATTGGATCCTTCTCATAGAACTGATTGTATCTCTCAAAGTGTTGGATAGAGCGGAACCGAGTATTGTCCATTTTCTTTCTTTTGTCAGCACGATGTGCAGTAGTCTTCTTCTTTAGAGTCATCTGCAAAAACATAGCAGCAAAGACCACAAAACAGAGCACAACATATGGTAACAACAATAATTAGTAACAAGATAGGAGTAATGAAATGGACTTAGAATAAGGATGTAAAGCATAATTCAATAGCAACTAGACAAGTGAGAACATATAGCATCAAAGCACAACAGAGTCTAGGTATTAAGACCTCAAACATATCATAGTGTGTGTTGTGCCAACAAATAACTCCATGTGCAGTCAAGGGCATAGGGCAAAACACATAACAAAAGAAAATTTCACAGACAGTGAAGCAAGGTTATCCCTACAATCAATGTGTACCATGAAATCCACAGTAACCTAAGATGTCTATGAGACATTTGACTATGGGTATGATATGCACTACATAACACAGGCAAGACATACTAATCAAAAATGAGAAGCAAACATGAAAACATGTATTGTAGGCATCATACTACCAAAAACTAACAAAACCCATATAACAAACTCAACAAAATATACCCAAACCATATTCGAACATCATATTTTTCAAAACTCAACGAAAACTCAAAATCCAAGAAATCAAGGGATAGAAACATGGAATACTTTGAGAAAATAAGAAAACCCATACCTTGTTCTTGAAGATTGGTGAAAAGATGATGAAGAAAATGGAGGTTTTGTGAGTAAACACGGTGAGTTTGGAAGAGGGAGACAATGAACAGTCACAATATGCGAGGGAAAACTGAAAAGTTATTGAAAACTTTCTTGAAAATAACCCTCATTGTGCAAAACACGCGATTTTCGTGACTGGATTAAGTCGCAAACAAGTCACCAAAGCAAGTCGCCAAAAACCCGTATGACAAATTTTGAAAAATTTGTCAAAGTGTTTTTCGCGACTAGAAGGTCCACTCGCGAGAAAGTCGCGACGGGAGTCGCCAAACATTCTGAGTAAAACTCGCGACTAGAGCTTCCACTCGCAAACCAGTCGCTAAACTGAGTCGCGAAAATCCTAAAACCCAGATTTTTGAAAATTTTTCTAAGTCTTTTTCGCGACTGGGTGCCTGACTCGCCAGAAAGTCGCGAAAGCTTCTGAGTAAGCTCGTGACTAAGGCACGTGACTGGACTGACTCGCGAGAGTGAGTCGCCAAAACAGAGTTGCATAGTTTTTGAAATTTTTGAAAATTTTCAAAACAAAAACACTTTCCAAAAACAATTAAAGCACTCAAAAATCTTTTTGTGTTTGATCAACATATAATTGAGTATGTGCAACACATTTAAACAGGTACAATCACATAAATGAGTAAGGCATTCATTGAACATAGACATGTGTGATGTGTGTGGGTACAAAAATGAGATAGTTCTTAGTCTAATGTGAAGCTTCAATGATCAATACAACCAAGACATACACAATTAGCACGAGGAAAAGTGACCAATCTCAATTATAGAAGTATGCATATATAACCTCCCACAAAACTTGATAACATAACTTTGAAGCTTTTCATTTGGCTTCATTCACATATTATCATTTGATCATTTTGAATTAATACATCTCATTTTGAGATCGATGCCTGAAATTTTTGATATTTCAATTTGATGAACAAGCCTTTGGCTTTTTGGGCATCATACATTTTCATATAAGTCGCTTTCCCTTTTTTCTAGTCGAATACTAGTATGTGCGACGACTTTTGCAGTTCATTATCTCTTTTTATTTTGAGATTTACATTAGTTGAGCTCTTTAAGCAAAAAACAATAAAAGACTAGGAAGATATATAGGCACAAGTCTATTATGCATGTTTCAAGATCAACAAAACTATTGACTAATCATTCATGACAAGTTTGAAGATCTATTTACAACAGTCACATAGATGTCAAGAGTTTTCCCACAATGATATGAGTGCATAAAGAACAAGCTACGCTCGGAAATGCACAAAGCCATTTGTACGAAGGTACAAGGCAAAACATGCGTGTGACAAAACACAATAATGCCGATCAAACTTTTTGGATTTTCTACTTTTTATGTGTTTTTGGATTTTTGACACAAAAACAAGAAAAGATTGATCAAAATAAATAACATTCAAAGCAAGAAAATAGAACAAACATAAATTTTTCAAAACATGCTATACAATTACAAAGAAAACAGCCAAGCAATGTCACAACATATAGGAAGTATTGATGCATGGTCATGTTCTAATGCTTATGCATGTGTACCCCTCTTCACCCACACAGCACGTGCGTTTGGGGTGATATCCTTAGAGGATTGGGAACTTGGCTTACGATTCTCAAACCTGAGGGCGAAGTTTGCCAAACAGGAGGTGATGGTGTCTATCATCTTCATTACATCTCCAATGTTAGAATCAGCCTCTCCCCCTTTCGATTGCTTGAAGTTCCCTTTGCCACTTCTTTTTCCACTTGGCCTTTGATAGCTGCCATTCTTTAATGCCTAAAGCTTGAACCAATTAGGTCTAGTGTGACCTTGGATTCCACAATGGTGACAAAAATGTTGAGTTTTCGGTCCCCTTTGTGACTTTGGAAGAAATTTTCCTTTTGCCTTGGGTTTAGCCGCTACTAGGTTTGGAGGCTTTATAACAACCCGTTGAGCAGTCACTTTTGGCTTCTTATCAAACTTCACTTTCTCAACATCTAAAGTTGTGACCACTGGTTATTTTGCTTTTACAAACTTCATCTCCTTAGACACAATGGCACTTGAACTAGCCTCTCCAGTGTATCCTAAGCCGCTTTTATCAGAAAAGGGCTTTTGTTGTGCAAGCACTTCATCAAGCTTTTTGGAGGAAACCCGCTCAACTTTAGCATTAGCTTGAATCACCTCAGGCTCAAGGAATTTGATCTTTGAATAGGCTTCGGTTAACTCTCCGTTCAGCGTCTCAACTTCACACTTAGTTTCCTTGTATCGCACCAGAAGTCTCTTATAATCTTGCTCTGCTCTCTTCATTTTCTTAATGGCTGCTTTAGCCACTCTTGCATATTCACCGGTCTTCTCAAGGAGAGTATTATAGGATTCTTGTAATCCCATTGTTCCTTAATCTTCCTCATCATCAGATTCCTCTACTATCCCCATCGACTCCACTTTAGTGTGCTCACCAAGCTCTTCCACTAACACACTCAAATCATCTGAAGATTTCACGGGATCCATGGTAAAAAATGCGGAGTAGCTTCCTTCTCCGTCACAACTTTCTTTTGAGTCTGAATTAGAGGAGTCTGAGTCACTAAGAGTAGTGGCATACACTTTACCCTTCCCTTTCAAATAGTTGGGACACTTCTTCTTGAGATGTCCATGACCGTTGAATTCATAGCACGTGATTCCTTGAGAGGATTGAGAATCTTTCCATCTTTCTTTTTGAAATCCTTTTTCTCCTTCCAGGAATTTAGGAATTTGGGAATTTTCCCTTCTTAGCAAACTTTCCATTCTTCTTGAACTTCAAGAATTTTCAAAAATTCTTCACAAGATATGCCACATCCTTTTCGACCTCATCCTCATTCGATGAGTCTTGAGCATCCATTCTCTCATTGATGGTCTTTAGAGCAAGAGATTTACTTTTCCTTTGTGATGGTAGAGATAGCTCATAGGTTTGAAGTGGACCAATAAGTCCTTGAACTTTGATCTCATCAAGGTCCTTGCTCTCTTCAATGGCAGTAACCTTTGCACGAAAGCTCTCTGGTAATAATCGTAGGATTTTTCTCACAATCTTGGAGTCATCCGTCTTTTCCCCCAAGTTAAATTTTCCAATTACCACCACATTGAGCTTTCCAGAAAATGAGTCGAATGACTCGTCTTCGCTCATCTTTAACTCTTCGAAACGTGTGGTAAGGATTTGGAGCTTGGTGTCCTTCACCTTTTTGGTTCCTTCATAGGTTGTCTCCAATATTTGCCATGCCTCCTTGGCAATTATAAATTGATAAATCTTGTGAAACTCATTTGGAGAAACACCACAGAAAATAGCATTTAGTGCCTTGCTATTAGCATTAATTGCTGCAAGGGCTGCCTTATCCCATGTGGATTTGGCGGCCTCCGGCCTAGTCCATCCAATATCTACAGCATCCCAAACACTCTCATCAATAAAACATAGGAATGCCCTCATACGGACTTTCCAAAATGCATAGTTGCTTCCATCAAAATATGGAGGAGCATTAAGAGATTGAGATCGATCCATCTCAAAAGGGGTCAAGGATCGCACTCAGTTAATTAAACCACAACAAGTGCACCTGCTCTGATACCAATTGAAAGTTCAAATAGTGTGTAAAACACCAATGAACGTTTAGACCCCCAAATATAAAATTACCAACACAAGCTTATAATCAAACAATATATGTGCGGAAAATGAAATATAAGTTATAACCAAATTGGTAACACACAGCAGTAATTAACAGGTAAAGAGAAAGGGAAGAAAGATGCAAACACAAAGATAACACGGCGATGTGTTATCGAAGAGGAAATCGAAGTACTCAGAGTAAAACCTCTCCGCCACCCTCCAAGCGGTCAATAATCCACTAGAGAATGAAGTTGGGATACATGAATAACAGAAGACCCTCCAAGCCCAATCTACCCATTGCACCTAAGCCCTCCAAGCTTCTTGCTCCAACAGGGTTACGCCGAACTTTGTCTTCTCTAGCTTACCAAATCCCACAATTGCCCATTGCATCAACCAAAATGAATTGGTCCCTTCTGAACTGCTTCCCAAGCACCAAAATACCTCCTCATTGATATGGGTACGGTGAGATAAGAATTTGGCTAAATATACCTCTCAAGGATACGTCAATAGAGAGGGTGAGAGTAGAGGAATTTGGAGAATCAAAGGATGAAGATTGTGGATGAGTCAATCTTATTTTTCTCTAGGGTTTCTCTCTCAAAATTCTCTCTAGAAGCTCTCTACATTTCGTGGGTATAAGGGTATTTATAGTAGGGTGTATGAGGAATGCGAAAGGTCAGGTTTCAAACAAACAGGGCATTCTGGCGACTTGACCTTGCGACTGTAACGAGTCATGAGTTTGAGTCGCGAGCTAACTGCCTGGCCAGACTAGAAGTTTTGTCCTGTAGTGCTCCAGCTGTCGTGACCCTTTAGCTCCCCCTGCATGCTTCTCATGTGTACCATTCTAGCGACTTGCCAGTTGTGAGATCCAGTCGCAAGACTCCCTTGAATTGCACACTTCTTGAGATTTCTTCACACTCTCTCACACACTACCCTTACATAATTCCCACCTAAATATAGGATATCTAATTGCTAAATTACAAGAAAATTTGGTACGGAATAAAGCCAACACATGATTGAATAAATTCAACCTTACATCTAGCAATTAGATACCCTGTATTTAGATGGGAATTATGTAAGGGTAGTGTGTGAGAGAGTGTGAAGAAAACTCAAGATGTGTGCACTCAAGAAGAGCCTCGCAACTGGATCTCGCGACTGCCAAGTCGCTAAAGGTGGCACACGTGTGAAGCATGTAGGGGAGCTGAAGGACATGATAGCTGGAGCACTACAGGACAAATTTTCCAGTCTAGCCAGACAGTTAGCTCATGACTCAAACTCGTAACTCGTTCCAGTTGTGAGGTTGAGTTGCCAGAATGCCCTATTTGGTTGAAATATGACTTTTTGCATTCCTCATACACACCACTATAAATACCCTTATACCCATGAAATGTAGAGAGGTTCTAGAGAGAATTTTGAGAGAGAAACCCTAGAGAAAAACAAGATTGACTCATCCACAATCTTCATCCTTTGATTCTCCAAATTCCTATACTCTCACCCTCTCCATTGACATATCCTTGAGAGGTACATTCAGCCAAATCCTTATCTCACCAAACCCATATCATTGAGGTGGTATTTTGGTGCTTGGGAAGCAGTTTATAAGGGACCAATTCATTTGGTTGATACAATGGGCTATTACGGGATCCAGTAAGCTAGAGAAGACAAGGTTCGGCGTAACCCTGTTGGAGCAAGAAGCTTGGAAGGCTTAGGTGCACTGGGTAGATTAGGCTTAGAGGGTCTTTTACTATTCATGTATCCCAACTTTATTCTCTAATGGATTATTGACCGCTTGGAGGGCGGCGGAGAGGTTTTTCGCCGAGTACTTTGGTTTCCTTTTCGATAACACATCACCGTGTTATCTTTGTGTTTGCATCCCTCTTCCCTTTCTCTTTACCTTTTAATTACTGCTGTGTTTGTGATTAATTATGGTTTAGAATTTGTTACCAATTTGGTTATAGCTTATATTTCATTTTCCGCACATATATTGTTTGATTATAAGCTTGTGTTGGTAATTTTAAAGTTGGGGGGTCTAAACGTTCATTGGTGTTTTATACATTAATTGAACTTTCAATTGGTATCAGAGCAGGTTCACTTGTTGTGGTTTCATTACCTGAGTGCGATCCTTGACCCCGTTTAAGATGGATTGATCTCAATCTCTTAATCCTCCTCCATATTTTGATGGAAGCAACTATGCATTTTGGAAAGTCCGTATGAGGGCATTCCTATATTCTATTGATAAGAGTGTTTGGGATGCTGTAGATATAGGATGGACTAGGCCGGAGGCCGCCAAATCCGAATGGAATAAGGCAGCCCTTGCGGTAGCTAACGCTAATAGTAAGGTTTTAAATGCTATTTTCTGTGGTGTTTCTCCTGATGAGTTTCACAGGATTTCTCATGTTACAATTGCCAAGGAGGCGTGGCAAATTTTGGAAACGACATATGAGGAAACGAAAAAGGTGAAGGACTCCAAGCTGTAAATGCTTACCACATGTTTCGAAGAGCTGAAGATGAGTGAAGACGAGTCATTCGACTCATTTTATGGGAAGCTGAATGAGGTGGTAATTGGAAAATTTAACTTGGGAGAAAAGACGGAAGACACCAAGATTGTGAGAAAAATTCTACGATCATTACTAGAGAGCTTCCATGCAAACGTTACTACCATTGAAGAGAGCAAGGACCTTGATGAGATCAAAGTTCAAGAACTTATTGGCTCACTTCAAACCTATGAGCTATCTCTACCATCACAAAGGAAGAGCAAATCTCTTGCTCTAAAAACAATCAATGAGAGAGTGGAAGCTCAAGACTCATCGGATGAGGTCGAAAAGGATGTGGCGTATCTTGTTAAGAACTTCTGAAAGTTCTTGAAGTTTAAAAAGAATGGAAAGTTTGTTGAGAAGGGAAAATTCCCAAATTCCTGGAAGGAGAAAAAGGATTTCAAGAAGAAAGATGAGAAGGATTCTCAATCTTCTCAAGGAATCACGTGCTATGAATGCAACGGTCATGGACATCTCAAGAAGGAGTTTCCCAACTATTTAAGAGGGAAGGGTAAAGTGTATGCCACTACTTTCAGTGACACAGACTCCTCTAATTCAGACTCGAAAGAAAGCTGTGACGGAGAGGGAAACTACTCTGTATTTATGGCCATTGCTCCCGTACAATCTTCAGATGATTTGAGTTTACTAGTGGAAGAGCTTGGGGAGCACACTGAAGTGGAATCGATGGGGATAGTAAAGGAATCCGATGATGAGGAAGATGAAGGAACAATAGGATTACAAGAATCCTATAATACTCTCCTTGAGAAGACGGGTGAATTTGCAAGAGTGGCTAAAGCAGCCATTAGGAAAATGAAGAGAGCAGAGCAAGATTACAAAAGTCTTCTAGTGCGGTACAAGGAGACTAAGTGTGAAGTTGAGACACTGAACGGAGAGCTAACCAAAGCCTATTCAAAGATCAAGTTTCTTGAGCTTGAGGTAATTCAAGCTAATGCTAAAGAAGAGTGAGTCTCCTCCAAAAAGCTTGATGAAGTGCTTGCACATCAAAAGCCCTTTTCTGACAAAAGCGGCTTAGGATACACCGAAGAGGCTAGTTTAAGCACCATTGTGTTTAAGGAGATGAAGTTTGTTAAAGCAAAAGAACCAATGGTAACAACTTTAGATGTTGAGAAAGTGAAGTTTGAGAAGAAGCCAAAAGTGACTACTCAACGAGTTGTAACAAAGCCTCCAAACCCAGCAGCGGCTAAACTCAAGGCGAAAGGAAAATCTCTTCCAAAGTCACAAAGGGGACCGAACACTCAACACTTTTGTCACCATTGTGGAATCCAAGGTCACACTAGACCTAATTGCTTCAAGCTTTGGGCATTAAAGAATGGTAGCTATCAAAGGTCAAGTGGATAAAGAAATGACAAAGGGAACTTCAAGCAATCGAAAAGGGGAGAAGCTGAGTCTAACATTGGGGATATAATGAAGATGATAGACACCATCACTTCCTGTTTGGCAAACTTCACCCTAAGGTTTGAGAATCGTAACTCAAGTACCCAATCCTCTAAGGATATCACCCCAAACGCACGTGCCGTGTGGGTGAAGAAGAGTACACATGCATAAGCATTAGAACATGTCCATGCATCAATTCTTCCTATATGTTGTGACTTTGCTTGGCTGTTTTCTTTGTTATCTTTCTAGCATGTTTTGACAAATTTTTGTTTGTTTTCTTTTCTTGCTTTGAATGTTATTTTTTTATCAATCTTTATTTGTTTTTGTGTGAAAAATCCAAAAACACATAACAAGTAGAAAATCCAAAAAGTTTGATCGGCATTATTGTGTTTTGTCACACGCATATTTTTCCTTGTACCTTCGTACAAATGGCTTTGTGCATTTACGAGCGTAGCTTGTTCTTTATGCACACATATCATTGTGGGAAAAATCTTGACATCTATGTGACTGTTGTAAATAAATCTTCAAACTTGTAATGAATGATTAGTTAATGGTTTTGTTGATCTTGAAAGATGCATAGACTTGTGCCTATATATCTTCCCACATTTTTACTTTTTTGCTTAAAGAGCTCAACCAATGTAAATCTCAAAATGAAAAGAGATAATGAGTTGCAAAAGCCGTCACACATACTAGTATTCAACTAGGAAAAAGGGAAAGCGACTTATATGAAAATATATGATGCCCAAAAAGCCAAAGGCTTGTTCATCAAATTGAAATATCAAAAATTTCAGGTATCGATCTCAAAAATGAGATGTATTGATTCAAAATGATCAAATGTTGTGATGTGTATGAAGCCAAATGAAAAGCTTCAAAAGTATGAAATTAAGTTTTGTGGAAGGTCATATATGCATACTTCTATAATTGAGATTGGTCACTTTTTCTCGTGCTAATTGTGTATGTCTTGGTTGAATTGATCATTGAACCTTCACATTAGACTAACGACTATCTCATCTTTGATACCCACACACATCACACATGTCTATGTTCAATGAATGCCTTATTCATTTGTGTGATTGTACTTGTTTAAATGTGTTGCACATACTCAATTATATGTTAATCAAACACAAAAAGATTTTTGAGTGTTTTAATTGTTTTTGGAAAGTGTTTTTTGTTTTGAAAAATTTCAAAATTTTCAAAAACTATGCAACTCTGTTTTGGCGACTCACTCTCGTGAGTCAATCCAGTTGCAAGCCCCCAGTCACGAGCATACTCAGAAGCTTTCACAACTCTCTGGTGAGTCAGGCCCCCAGTCGCGAAAAAGCCTTAGAAAAATTTCAAAAAATCTGGGTTTTTAGGATTTTCACGACTCAGTTTGGTGACTGGTTCGCGAGTGGAAGCTCCAGTCGCGAGTTTTACTCAGAATGTTTCGCGACTCCCTTCGCGACTTACTCGCAAGTGGACCTTCCAGTCGTGAAAAACACTTTGAAAATATGATGTTTGGATATGGTTCACTGACGTTTTGTTGAGCTTGTTGTATGGGTTTTGTTGGTTATGTTTTTTTACACTTTGCCCTAGGGTGCACATGGTGTCATTTGTTGCACACTCACACACACTCTTTGACATGATTGAGACCTCAAATGTCATGATTTTAGGGTTTTATTCAAAAATTATGATTTGAGACTAACTTTGTGCTAATAAAGTCTTTTGTCATATGTGGTTTCTCTTGCTCTTTTATATTACATGATACAGCTTGGAAATGTCTCCATTCAAGAGATCAGCCGTGAAAGGAAGTAGTAGCAAAGGCAAAGAACCAGTGATTGATATTGAGAGCTTTACTCCTAAAGCCAAGAAGTCTCGATCATCAATAGGATTCTATGATGTCAGCAAGTTCAGATCATATGCAGCATCTCAAGCTTATGAGAATTACTTCATGGATGCTCCCTTGTTAGTGGAAAAGGTGCTTGAGCAAGGTTCTCTTCTAGATATGAACATTCCGAAATGGTTTGCTAACAAGGATTGGAATTTCCTCTTATCCAGCTTAGAAGAACCGTATGAACAAATGGTGAAGGAATTCTATGCAAACGCTATTTATGAAGGGGATGAGCTGAAATGTTGGGTTAGAGGACAGCATTTCACAGTAACACCTTGCTATCTTGCTAACATTCTACACATCAACCGGCCAATGTTTCCAAAGCCACCGGTGTACGATGACTTGAATCCAAAGGAGGATTTACTTTAGGACGTTCTTGGAGATAACTTGGAATTCTCTCCCAATGGGAAATCAATTAGTGTTTCCTCACTATCTCCAGAATTGAGGGTGCTTACAACAATCATGTTCCACAATCTCTATCCTCTATCCAGCATCGGATACATGAATCTTAGTAGAGCCTTGTTCCTTCATGACCTGATTACTGATGAAGAGATCGATATTTGCACTCATATCTTCCATATTTTGTGTAAAACTGCTGCGAGAACTACCTTAAGGAACTACATTCCTTTTTGCTGCCTCATTTCAAAGATTTTGAAACTCAAAGGCATTCATCCATCGGAAGATGAGTCTCCCTACCCTAAGCCGAGTCCAATCAACATTCGTACGCTTAATGCTAGCATTGGTCATAGTTGAAAGGGAATCAAGACAGAGAGTCCAGCTCCTTATGGTGGTTCATGCTCTAGCTCACACTCCTATGATGAGAAGTTAGACAACATTATGGCGTCCGTACATGACATAAGCACTAAGATGTCTGGACTTGCCTCTCTCCTGCACCATCACAACATCCGTTGTGATACGAAGTTTACTTCTCTCCAAACTCAATTGGACCAAATACAAAGAAAGCTAGAAGAAAATGAGGACTAGCTATTCCATGACAAAAATGGGGAGATGGTGATGATAGGGGGAGTATAATGATCGAGGGAGAAAGAGCTTGATCAAAGGGGGAGTATTGCAGTTAAAGAGCAATAGAAAGAAAAGGCCTATGCTTAATATTTTGCTTCATATTATCATATATTAGAGTTTATGTTGTGTATTTGAACTATGTTTTTTATATGTACCTTTGCTTTGTAGCTTAGTACTTTTAGTTAATGTTATGCATTTTCTTTAGTACATCACTCTTGTGCCCTTGTTGGATTTTATATCCTTGATGCAACTACTTTGTGTTTTTGTATCAGTTGAGTGTTAGACATGCAAATGATACTTTGCATTGAGCTTATTAGCTTGCATGTCCGTATGTTCATTCCTTGTGTGAATGATCATTGTGATCACTATTTATAGTGATTTTTCATGTTTGGTCAAGCCATGCTTTATTGCTATAGTTTTTACTACTTGATCGCATTGTGCTTGCTCCATATGCATTTCAAGATTTCTGCTTACAATGATCGTCTTGTGTTATTGTTTTCAAGAAAAACTTGTTCGTATAGTTCAAGAGCTTCATAGGTTCTAGAGTTAGGTGTGAGTGAGTTTTGGCAACTGTTCCCAACTCACATGTTAAGTTTAGAGTCTGTTTTAGGGTTTTGTCACAGAATAGCCAAAGGGGGAGATTGTATGGTTGAATTTATTCAATCATGTGTTGGCTTTATTCCGTGCCAAATTTGCTTGTAATTTAGCAATTAGATACCCTGTATTTAGGTGGGAATTATGTAAGGGTAGTGTGTGAGAGAGTGAAGAAAACTCAAGATGTGTGCACTTAAGAAAAGCCTCGCAACTGGATCTCGAAACTGGCTTGTGACTGGCAAGTCACCAAAGGTGGCACACGTGTGAAGTATGTAGGGGAGCTGAAGGGTCACGACAGCTGGAGCACTATAGGACAAATTTTTCAGTCTGGCCAGGCAGTTAGCTCGCGACTCAAACTCGCAACTCGTTCCAGACGCGAGGTTGAGTCGCCAGAATGCCTTGTTTGGTTGAAATATGACTTTTCGCATTCCTTATACACACCACTATAAATACCCTTATACCCACGAAATGTAGAGAGGTTCCAGAAAGAATTTTAAGAGAGAGACCCTAGAGAAAAACAAGATTGACTGATCCACAATCTTCATCTTTTGATTCTCCAAATTCCTCTACTCTCACCCTCTCCATTGACATATCCTTGAGAGGTATATTTAGCCAAATTCTTATCTCACCATACCCATATCAGTGAGGAGATATTTTGGTGCTTGGGAAGTAGTTCAGAAGGGACCAATTCATTTGGTTGATGCAATGGGCTATTGAGGGATCCAATAAGCTAGAGAAGACAAGGTTCGGCGTAACCTTGTTGGAGCAAGAAGCTTGGAGGGCTTAGGTGCACTAGGTAGATTAGGCTTGGAGGGTCTTCTGCTATTCATGTATCCCAACTTTATTCTCTAGTGGATTATTGACCACTTGGAGGGCGGCAGAGAGGTTTTTCGCCGAGTACTTCGGTTTCCTCTTCAATAACACATCACCGTATTATCTTTGTGTTTGCATCCCTCTTCCCTTTCTCTTTACCTTTTAATTACTGTTGTGTTTGTGATTAATTATGGTTTAGAGTTTGTTACCAATTTGATTATAGCTTATATTTCATTTTCTGCACATATATTGTTTGATTATAAGCTTGTGTTGGTAATTTTAGAGTTGGGGGTCTAAACGTTCATTGGTGTTTTATACCCTAATTGAACTTTCAACACACAACACGCAATATTCTTTGCTACTTCTGATACATGTGCAGGTACAATGTGATTTGGCTATCACAAGGAATACTTGTGTAAATGTATACTCACTAAACTGTCTTAACTTGTTTTTGAAATATAAAATTTGTTAGATGTGTTTAGTGAGTGTGTGTGTGTGTGTGTGTTTTGGATCTATGTGCTTAACTTTTTTTTTTTCTTGTTGAGAGATGATTTTGAGAGCCTAAAATGTTGTTTGGATCGTTGGTTGTATAGTATGCTTGATTGCATTCATATCTGTGTTTTTCTCTTCTTGAAAAACTGTTTTTAAGCAATCTAGACAGCTGCTGGACACCTCTTGACAGCTAGGCTATCTATCGAGACTCTTCAGTTGCTTTTTATCGCATTCTCGATACCTCTTGATAGCTACTTTAATCCATCAAGAAACCTTCTGGTTGCTCGATAGCTCCTCGATAGCTATTTCGATCCATCGAGCTTCCTTCACTGTGGGCACCTCTCGATAGATCCTAGACAGCTCTTCGACAGCTAAAACACGCGTTTTAAATCTCGACACCTCTTGACACATCTCGATCTGTCGAGATTTATGAAGTTCCTATATAAGGCTTCTGCGCGATTTTTCCTCACTTCTCCTCGATCTCTCTCGATTGCTTTCAACCTTTTCACCTCCCAAACACACTCTTCTCTCTCAAAACCTTCACTCCACGTGATTTTCGGCCCTTTCTTGTCTTTAATCACTTGGTATGATCTCTTTATCTCTTATTCTTCATGCATTTCATGCATTTAGATCTAGGTTTTGGGTTTTTGATAAACTTTGGGGTTTTTTAAAATTAATGAAGGTTTTGTGCAATTTTTGGGATGGGTGTTGCTTAACTGAGTTTAAAACCTCATACATTGCATCACACTTGCATTATAACAATGTTTCATGCATTTAGATGTGTGTTTACTTTGTCGCTATGTTGTGTGCTGGTAGGTTTGGATTGGGCTGAGCCCATGATGCATTTAAACTTGCATGTCACATGCTCATGCATTTTCATGCATACGTACCTTCAATACTTTATATTGTGATATACCGTTGTTGGTGCTTTTCTGATTTTTTTTCTCTCTCTCTCTCTCTCTCTCTCTCTTTTTCTTGTGTTAGTCTGCTTCTATGGCAGCTAAATGCAAATCTACTTCGTCCCAAAACCCTCTGCGTTCTGGGGCATCTTCTTCCTCTGATCCTACACCATCTTCTGTTCGGTTTCGTGATGAGAACGCCCGAAAGGACTTCTCAGAGAACTTTTGTAGACGAGGCACTCATTCGGAATGCCACGTCGTTCTGTCAGATTTTTCTGACACTGACCTACCCACTGTCATTCACAGTAGGGGTTGGGAGTCACTTTGTGGCATCTCGGTCACTTGTCCCTCCGTGATCATACAGGAGTTTTACTCCAATATGCACGAAATCGATACTTCAGTACCTCATTTCTTTTCTCGTGTTCGAGGTACGCGCATTGTAGTTACTCCGGAGATTGTCTCCGAGGTACTACACGTCCCTAGGGTAGCGCATCCTGACTACCCTGGCTATGAGCGTCTGAGGATAGTGTCCAAAGACGAACTCTCGTCTCGCTTTTGTGAGACACCTTCATCTTGGGGTGACCATCAAAACACCCCTTGTTTAGGCTTTGCAAAAGTCCGAGGTTCCTTAACATGGTGATGACATTCGTTTTGTTGGAAAAATACATGTTTGTATCACATACAAAACATATGCAGCGGAAAATTAATGGATCTACTTTATTTGCAATTGATAACATGTACTATATATGTTTCAGAATTTAAGAACAAGAAAGCATACCTTGGTGCGGTGAAATTCAAAACAAAAGATTAAACGTACTTGGGAACACTTTTAATCTTCACTCCAATTCCACTTGATGCCCAGGAAGTGTGGTCTCTCAATCAATTTCCAATGAGAGAATAGGAGAGTGTCCAACATTCACATACAAACCATTTCATTCCTTGTATGATCTTAATGAAAGACCCTTATGAAATTCTATATGTTTCTCTCCTTATATATATAACTGATTATCTAATTGGGCTAATCTTTTGGGCTATTCCAATTGGGCTCTAGTTTGTGGCTTGGAGTGGGACCAAAAGGGAACATATAAGACTCTAACTCCAATGGGCCTTGGGCTTTTCTGTCAACTCTTAACAAGTCCAAAATTACCATTAATTATATTCAATACCACTATATGAATATAATTGCATTCTAGGCCTTATTAATAAATTATATCCCAAGACTTTATTATACATGCAACCCCATCATTAAAATATTCGTAGTAATACAAAGACATAAATGTAGACTGCCACTTTGAAGATTACTACATCATAATCCTTGAGTACCCTGTTTAATTCTTAATGTTATTCATTATATATTTATGAAATCCAATTTCATAAATATATACTTTAGTAACTCCTTACTAAAGTGGTTGAGCCCAACACTCTGAATAACCAAACCCATTAAACTTATCTCAAGGGAATATTTTATATCTCCATTAAGAGATTATGAATTCCATCTTGAGAATATATGTTCCATCAACACTTAATGCGACTGCCCAACATACTGAGGTTTTGACCGTGACTTATAGATCTCATTCCTGATATATCAAAGCAACCTACATCTCATGATCAGGTCCATTATTCTCTCAAGATTTGGAGTTGATGTAAATAGAAGTCATGAGATTTATTATTTATTTGACAGTCGTTAGGAGAATAATAAATCTCACAGCGGTCCAGTTTAATATGTCTTAACTCTTAAAACATATCAACATACCAACTAGAAATCTCCACTTCCATGATCAAGACAAAGTATCTTAGTTGATATGTTATAGTCTTCGTAGATGAAATGCCTAATTTCATCACCGACTACAAACTAAAATTCTGAGTTTACAAAGAACTTGTGATTTATATCTTCTGTGACTTTTCACATAAATCACATACTATGCATCTCATGGACTAAGATAATGTCTCATTAGTTCATTTATAGATAGTCTCATATAATTAAACAATTTAATTATTTATGACATCCCAATAAATTGGATTTTAGGGCATAAACCCCAACAATTTCTTCATCCTTTGTCTCACTATAACTCTATTACAGAGCCTCATGCTCGATTTTTGTTATCCCTCTTAGAGGATATCTCTATTGACTTTCCTTCTCACTTCATCCTATCCCTCATTAATGTCTATAGGGATACGGCAACCCGTGATAAGCTCATTTTTCCTTCAGCTATCACATGATTCTTCGCCATTTTTCTGTTCCCATTCTCGTTTCTCCTCATTTTTCCTTGATGGGTACCATAGACGCTACTACCATTCGACAAAGCGAGGCATAGCTCAGACTGCAGCGGCCCCAGACACAGACAGCAGCTCCTCCCACTTCTTCTGCTCCTTCCACATCCGCACCTTCATCCTCAGCAGGTGGTGTAACCCTCGAGGCGATCATGGCGCAGCTACAGCACATGGATGCTCGCTTTGACACACTTAGTGATGAGTTGTGTCAGGTGAACTCCCGTGTCGGCTGTATTGCCAGACGGCAGGCTCGCCTTGGTGGCTTCGTGGCATCTCCCTCTCCTTCTCTCGAGGCATTCGAGGACAATGACGATGACTCCGACGACGATGATGATGATGAGGATGGGGATGCTAGCTTACCCAGTGATGATGAGATGTCTACTTGATATACTTACCCTTTGTCACTCGTGACAAAAAAGGGGGAGTAGTTTTGAGATGAGAGTAGTCATACTCATAAGGGGAAGGTTAGTATAGGAGATTTTTGTGAGGGGGAGTGTTCATATTCTTTGAGGGATGTAGTGAGGATTCTTGTATCTTTTCTTCTCTTTTTATTTTAGATACATTATTTCTTTGTATATTGGTCTTGTGACCACTTGACATACATTGTACTTATATATGGTTTATATATTGATGTATGTTATTCACCTATCTCTCCATGTGTTGTTTCTTTTCTTTCTTTATACACATGTTTCTTATATCTTGTATGCAATCTTATATTTCTACTTCACACTAAGATGCCTTTATGAGTTTTGTTTAAAGTGTTTCAGAAATACAGGTTGTCAAAGTCTACTTGCCATAAACTCTCTTCTTACAAAGTTTTCAAGAGTTTGTGTTAGAATAGATTTTATTGTATTCAACAAGTGAATATGAGTTGAGTGATTTATGACTTCTCTCATATGTTCATTTATTTGTTGTGGTTTTGTCACGGATTGCCAAAGGGGGAGATTGTTAGGACATATGTGATTCAATGTTAGGAACATATGTCAACATTTTATGTAATTGGCTAATCCTTTGACAAAAAGCACTTTACTTGTAATTTGGTAGATCTAGGATGTGTTTAATGCTTCAAGAAACAAGGTTTTAAGTTCAAGTGTTAAAGCCATGCAAGTTTGTCTAAGAAACAAGTGAGAAAGTGCTGGATTTTAAAACTCGACAGCTAGCATCTATCGAGGTTTAAAAGCTGCTGTAGCCCGTGGCTCAACAACTAGCTTGATAGATGGCTATCTATCGAGATTTATGAAACTCAGTTTTTTTAGAGCTGTTTTTCATCCAATCCGTGAGTATGTGTTTAGGTCTTCCTTTCTCACAACCCTAAACATATATAAGGATTATTTTGAGAGTCCTCAAAGGTTGCACAGTTGCACAAGTATGAAGCAAAGTCTTGTTCATGCAAATTGTGACCGGAGACAGAATTTGCCCTAGTTCATCTTTCTCTTGAAGAAGCTACTGTGTTTGTACACCGTAGGGTTTTGTGACCAAGGAACTTCTTGATCTTCATCGTGTGATGAACTGAAGAACTTTGCAGCCAACATTCTTCTCAAGTTAGTGATTAAGTCGCGTACTCAGATCCGCGCAATTGGTTAGTCACATACTGGGAGCTGTGCATTGAAAATGAGAGATTGTCACTACAGAACAAGTCCAATTGGGTATTGGGGTAAGGGTTCAACTGTAGGTTGGTATAACGTACTGGGATTCCTTTACTTGTAACTACTTGTTTTGATAATAGTGGATTCTCGGGAGTGGTGACCTTAAAATCACCCGGTGGGGTTTTTGCCGTGTAGCTTTTCCCCATTCGTAAACAAATCACCGTGTCAATTTATTTTCCGCTGCATTTTTAGTTTAATTGGTGATTTGTTTGTGCTACCACGCATCTTGTATGTTAATTTGATTAATTAATAAACTTGGCTAATTCTTCACAATGGGTCTAAACATTCTTGGCCTATCAATTATAAATAAGAAGAACCATTAGGTGAGGTAGCTAAGATCGCATGTGTGGGTTTTGAAGGTGCTGAAAGCTTCTGCCAATCGATGTAATCCACAAAACCACCGAAGTACTTGTAAATTCCAATTGCAAAAACAAAAACAGTTTTATAAATAAGCATGAGAGTCATAGTTACTACATTAAAGTAGAATTCCAATTAACAATTATTAACAGAAATTAAAAATTATTAAGAAAGTTGCTATGGAGGCGTAGTTGTACCAAAATTCATACAGTATGTTATAATTATTGACATCTGTAAGCTTGAATTTAATCAACCATTCTGTTGGCTTTATTCCGTGCCAAATTTGCTTGTAATTTAGCATTTAGAAACCCTGTATTTAGGTGGGAATCATGTAAGGGTAGTGTGTAAGAGAGTGTGAAGAAAAGCTCAAGATTGTGCACTCAACAAGGGACTCGTGACTGGATCTTGCGGCTTGCTCGGGGCTTGCAAGTCGCCAAAGGATGCACACAAGTGAAGCATGCAGAGAAGCTGAACAGTCACACCAGCTGGAGCACTACAGGACAAAAAGTCCAGTCTAGCCATTCAGTTAGCTCGCGGCTTGGACTCACGACTCAGTCAAGTCGCGAGGCCAAGTCGCCAGTCCACTCTGTTTGGGAAAAACTGACTCTTCGCATTTCATACACACACTAGTATAAATACCCCTTATACCCACGAAATGTAGAGTGCTTCCAGAGAGAATTTTGAGAGAGAAACCCTAGAGAAAAACAAGATTGACTCATCCACAATCTTCATCATTGTTTCTCCAAATTCCTCTACCCTTACCCTCTCTATTGATACATCCTTAAGAGGTACATTAGCCAAAACCTTTTCTCACCATACCCATATCTGTAAGAAGGCTATTTGGTGCTTGGGAAGCAGTTAGGAAGGGACTAATTGACATTGGTTGATGCTATGGGCTATAGTGGGATCCAATAACCTCGTTGGAGCAAGAAGCTTGGAGGGCTTAGGTACACTGGGTAGATTAGGCTTGGAGGGTCTTCTGCTGTTCATGTATCTCGACTTCATTCTTTAGTGGATTATTGACCGCTTGGAAGGCGGCGGAGAGGTTTTACGCCGAGGGCTTCAGTTTTCTCTTCGATAACACATCTCTGTGTTGTCTTTGTGTTTGCATCTCTCTTCCTTTAATCTTTGCCATTGAATTTTTGCTGTGGTTGTGATTTTATTTGGTTTAGATTGTTTTATCAATTCTATTTTAAGCTTATGTTCATATTCCGCACATATATTGTTTGATAATAAGCTTGAATTGGTAATTTGTAATTTGGGGGTCTAAACGTTCATAGGTGTTTTATACACTATTTGGAGGTCTAAATGTTCATAGGTGTTTTTCATTCCTTTGTCTATTCTTGGCAAAAAGGGGGAGAGTATAGTCTAGAGAGTATACCAGAGAGTTTTGTCATTTCTATATGACTCTTGTGCACATTCTTAGGGGGAGAAATTCTATTTCTCATGCACATTTGTAGGGGGAGAGATATTCTATAGGGGAGATTCATATACCAAGGGGGAGAAGACATTGCATTAATAAGAAAACTTTTCTTGTTGGCTTTATGGTGCTTTGAGTTATGCTTTGTTGTTCTCATCGCATCATGTTTATATGTTGGACATGCATATATTCTTATGCTATTGTGCTTCATTCATTGCATGTTTGGATGATCATTTTCTTTGCTATATGATCATTGTAGTAATTTCCATATGACTATCATGTGTTTGATCATGTTACTCATATATTTCACAACATGTTTACTTGATCGCATTTTATTTGTTACATTATACTTGTCATTTTATTACTTGCTTTACCTTAAGGGTCTAATCTGTTTTGTGCAAGTGTTTCAGGATACATGTATATATGTTCCAAGTTCATCACAACTCTTATAATACATGACAGGGGGAGTATAATGATAGGGGGATGAAGAGCCTGATCAAAGGGGGAGTATTGATGCTGAAGAGTAGGAGCTGCCTATGTTTAATGTTTTGCTTATTGTTATCATATGTCTTAGTATATATATTTAGTACATGTAGTTGTACCCATGCTTTGTAGCCTAGTACTTGTTGTTAATGTTATGCATTTCTTTAAGTACTTTCACTCTTGTGCCCTTTGTTGGATTTTTTATCCTTAATGCAATTACCTTGAGTTGTTGCATTGGTTGAGTGTTGGACATGCAAATGATACTTTGCATTGAGCTTATTAGCTTGCATGTCCGGATGTTCATTCCTTGTGTGAATGAGCATTGTGGTCACTATATATAGTGATTGTTCGTTTTTTATCAACCTATGGTTTATTGCTTAATTCCATTCTGCTTGATTGCATTGTGCTTGCTCCATATGCATTACAAGTTTTCTGCATACAATGATCATATTGTGTTGCTGTGTTTCAGGAGATACTTGTTCTTATGGTTCAAGAGCTTCACAGATTCTAGAGTTAGGTGTGAGTGAGTTTTGTTCAACTGTTCCCAACTTACGCGTTAAGTCTAGAGTTTGTTGTAGGGTTTTGTCACAGAATAGCCAAAGGGGGAGATTGTAAGGTTGAATTTAATCAACCATTCTGTTGGCTTTATTCCGTGCCAAATTTGCTTGTAATTCAGCATTTAGAAGCCCTATATTTAGGTGGGAATCATTTAAGGGTTGTGTGTGAGAGAGTGGGAAGAAAAGCTCAAGATTGTGCACTCAGCAAGGCACTCGCGACTAGATCTCGCGGCTTGCAAGTCGCGAAAGGATGCACACGAGTGAAGCATGCAGAGAAGCTGAACAGTCATATCAGCTAGAGCACTATAGGACAAAAAGTCCAGTCTGGCCATTCAGTTAGCTCGCGGTTTGGTCTCGTGACTCAGTCAAGTCGCGAGGCCAAGTCGCCAGTCCACTCTGTTCGGGAAAAACTGACTCTTCGCATTCCATACACACACTAATATAAATACCCCTTATACCCACGAAATGTAGAGTGCTTCCAGAGAAAAGTTTGAGAGAGAAACCCTAGAGAAAAACAAGATTGACTCATCCACAATCTTCATCTTTGTTTCTCCAAATTCCTCTACTCTCACCCTCTCCATTAATACATCCTTGAGAGATACATTAGCCAAAACCTTTTCTCACCATACCCATACCTGTAAGAAGGCTATTTGGTGCTTGGGAAGCAATTAGGAAGGGACCAATTGACATTGGTTGATGCTATGGGCTATAGCGGGATCCAATAAGCTAGAGAAGACAAAGGTTCGGCGTAACCTCGTTGGAGCAAGAAGCTTGGAGGGCTTAGGTACACTGGGTAGATTAGGATTGGAGGATCTTTTACTGTTCATGTATCCCAACTTCATTCTTTAGTGGATTATTGACCGCTTGGAAGGCGGCGGTGAGGTTTTACGCCAAGGACTTCGGTTTCCTCTTCGATAACACATTGCTGTGTTGTCTTTATGTTTGCATCTCTCTTCCTTTAATCTTTGCCATTTAATTTCTGCTGTGATTGTGATTTTATTTGGTTTAGATTGTTTTATCAATTCTATTTTAAGCTTATGTTCATATTCCGCACATACATTGTTTGATAATAAGCTTGAATTGGTAATTTGTAATTTAGGGGTCTAAACGTTCATAGGTGTTTTATACACTATTTGAACATTCAACATCACCTCATAAGATTGATTTATAATCTATGTCCATTGCAGCTTTGGTTATCTCCATTACTCTTTATGCCCAATACAGCTCTTGAACTTCTATCTTCAAAAGCCCACAATATCAAACCTCCCCCACGCTACCAATAACTAAGCCTTCACTCTGCAAACAAAAATCCATAGTAAAAAAGTCATCGGTGAAATCCATAGAGATTTGCAAAACTGAATCTATAACAAAGGGCACAAATCAATGATTAAAAGAAAGAATTATTGATTTATAATCACAGAAATTTTCATCATGTAACAATATTAATACAATCAGGTCATGGTAAACAAATATCTAAACTTGATTGCAAGATTTAGAACTGTACGCTATCATTGAAGGTTAAAAAATCAGCAATCAAGTATTATTCAACACTTGCACCACTCATAAACATGTATTGCTGGTTGCACAGATTTGTAAAAATCAGCAATCAAGTATTATTCAACACTTGCACCACTTATAAATATGTATTGCTGGTTGCACAGATTTGTAAATTGCTAATGTCTATTGAAATTTTGATATTACAACTGAAATTTTTGACATGAAATTTATCCAACATACTAAATATCCAAACAAGATTCAACAGTTTTTATATTGGGCTTAGCATAACACTCTGCCTTCATTCAATGACTATAATCAGAGAACCCCATGTATAGATCAACTCTACTTTTCCACTCAGCATAACTGGGTCCAGAAAGTATACAAGTTTTCGTGATATTAGCCATATTTCGAGAACCATAGTAATAGCTAGCCATCTCTCTATTAGATGCAACACATAATATTATTAATATGTACATAAAAATCCAATTCTTCTGGCCATTAAGTCCTATAGTAAAATTCAAGAATATATAAATATAATTAATGACAATCCTTTCAACCAATTAAATTAATCTTACATTTTCTTCTCAAAAAAGAAATCATCTTGCATTCGTATGGGAATTAATTAGTATATTCATCTTGAGTTTCGGAATACTTTCAACGTAGTAGCTTCTAAAACTAGGTTTTTTTTTATATTTTTTTATATTTTTAATAGGAGGTGTAATTAACTAGGGTTAATTGGGTTAAGTTTACTTAAGTAATCGTATACAATGCACATTCCATTTTTTACACATGTCAGGTTATTAGAGCAGTTTGTAACCTTAGGCTATAACTGGTTTTGTAACTAAACTTTGTCCTTTATTATATACCTAACATATAACACAACAACATCACATATATCAACGGGAAAAAACTCAGCTCCCATAAAGACAAGTCATTATAAATATAAATAAAGCCTACATACTTGTGATTGTTAGAATTTTACTTAAAAAATAATTCAAAAGAAAAAATATAAAACATTTATGAAACAAAAACTAAATAATGAAAAAATATTTAAAAAATGAAAAAATAATTACAAAATGTGAAAATTTTCTTACAAGTTTATGCTACTTAATTAAGAATCTTACAGGCAATTTTCTTTTTTCACATCTCATGCAAGTGTGGCCTTGGTATTGCTTATAATTTTCAAAGAGGACATGACCAGACATAAAATTCTCTCTAAATTTAATGGCTATTCATGTAGCAAAAATTAGTTCATGTAACTCCATACCAATGCATGGATGTTACCTCTGCTGTTCATATCCAAAAATTATTAATTATTATACCTTAACATTACTTCTAATTATGAGGTCAAAATTTACAATTTTGTCTTTTAAATTCGTTTTTAAAACAATATTACAAGAAGAAAAATTTAATAAAAACGGAAGATTGTGTGTATGCATTCACTTTTCTTATTATTGCCAAGCTCCTGGCACAGTCAATAAGGCTAACACTCAACATGCATGAATCTCAATAAGGAAGAATGGTCGAGTTTGTTATGCCCTGACCATAAAAAGATTACCCCTGATTATCTTTTCTGGTTTAACCAATTTTGACTTGTGCCTCCTTTGTATTGTGGTCCAACCATGTACCTATATGTATAGACTAAATCATTGATGTATATGGTTAAGTCAAGGACTCTAATGAATGCATTTATAAGCTTGGTCTACTAAATCAAGTAAATCTATTTCAATATACCAATATTTTACATGAGAAAAATATTTTTCATAATTCCACAAGAAATTTTTTATAATTATTTTTTCGATAATAAAGACATCATAAAATATCATGTTAGGCAATTTTTAATTTTGAAAGAAGGGTTATAGAATAAGAGAGATTGAGAGAAGATCATTTGGTTGGTGATATGGTAGAGACAAATCAGTATTTGGAAATAATAGTTGATCCAAATATGAGAATAGTAGTGGGACATAGCCAAACATTTTAGGAACATGTCAAAATTGAAAAATTATTTAGTACTCTGAGAGCACAATAAATGGTGTTCCACCCTCTCACTTAATAATAGATCATACTAATTAAATTCATCATCAGACCTACTATTCACGTAAGGGGGAGAGCATGTATTTATTGTGTTTTAGGAGTACTGAATAATTACTGGTCAAAATTCTAAGATTCAAAAGTAATCAAATGGTTTAATAGAAAGAAAGTCAATATGTCTAACTTATGATGAATAGGGTTAGTATTCTATGAGCAATGCTACACACACACCAGTTGAGTATACAAGTTTTTACTGGTTCTCATTAAAAAAATAAATAAATATTTTGAGTTTAATTTTATGACATGGCATTTATTATTATTATTATTATTATTATTATTATTATTATTATTATTATTATTATGAATTTTACAAGTGAAAAGCAGAAAAGGTGCTAGCTTTGTCATGCCCTGAGGCACTATGTTAGTTGTTTGGCTTTAAATGCAGTAGGTAATTGACCCATTGTATTGGAGAAATTCTAGTATCCATTAGCGGACAGTTTCAGTTTCAAAGATAAAAAATGAAAAATAGTTTTTGGCAACAGACGATGATTCAAAAAATGAAAATTAGTTTTTGAAAATTAGCCAGCTTTTTTATTTTTTTACTATGATTCAAAAAATCAATGAGCACCATGATAAAAACAAACCAAAATGTTAATATAGAATGAAGAGTCAATCTGCATAATAATTACCCTGCATACAAGTATGGTTTGAATAGTCTTTGACATGCATGAGCTAACCAAAATTCCAGCTGGGAATCAGAGTAAGAAGAAATAGCCAATTACACTACTAATTTCAATCTTCAGTTTCTCATAGACTACTTAAGATGCCCCAGTGATGCTCATGTCAACCTTCTGCTACACAAAATATAATCGTTGACCAGTTTTAGCCCCCACAACCTTTCTTTATCAAGCTATAAAAAGCACGCAAAATATTTTTGTGGTTCATTGGTCAATGCAGTCACATAGTTGAATTTAAGTTAAGTGAAATACAATACCAAAAGTTATGGCAACCTCTCTACTATGAATCACAACCAAGATACTTAATAATTAACTAGCCTCATCACACGTGCTTCGCGCGTGCGATGAGGCTTTTTATTTTTTATTTTTTGGGTTTACACGTTTTACTCATGAAAGTTTTATTTTATTTTTTATTTTAAGAAGAAGTTGTATTAGTACTTAACTACTAATTTGAGAGAGAAATGTGGAGGTGGGAAAAAAAATAGTTTAGTGATAAAAATAAAATAAATAAAAAATTGAACATTTGTGGGGAAAAAAAATCAGTTTTATTTTTTTTATTTTTTTCAAAAAGAAGAAGTTGTATCAGTACTTGACAACTAACATGTGAGAGAAATGTGGAGGTGGAGAAAAAAATTGTTTTTAAATTACTAATTTTACATGTCTAATCCTATAATTTAAGCCTTAGAAAGAGATGAATTTGAGAGTATTTTGAGCATTTAAATTGAAGATCCCAAACAAGAGAAGCTCCTTAAATAGTAATATAGATACAGACATATGTGTCCACTAGTAAAACCAACTTCAACACCTTCCATTCCAGTCTTTTGCTCAATTCAAGTTTGTCCTTCTCTTCTTCAGCTCGAACTTTGGCAATCTTCTTGAAGCACAGTTCCCTGTCGTTGGGTGGGAGTGGAACATGACTTGTTTTTGAAGAACAACTTTATTCAAGTCCCACTAAGACTTAAAGTCAACCATGTTTTGGTTTGCTTCAATTCAAATTGAAGCTTTCTTTTTCTACCATGTTTTAGAGTTCAACCCGAAAAAAGAGTTCTTAACCCAAGTCTGACTTCTTGGATATAAATTACCTCAGCTATTGAGAAAATAGTGGTGCTGTGTGGCAAATTAGATTAGAGAATAGAATAGAAATTTCTCTATTCTTTGTTATTGTGGGAGAAAATTCATTGGATGTACGTACTTAGGGGTTTGGGTTTTGTAAGAGTGTCTCTATAGTACTTTTTATATCTCCATATTTGTTAGCGAAATTTTCTTCTTATCGTTATTTGTGGTAAGGGAATCAATACCGTACCAGAAGTTATTTCGGTTTAATTATAAGTACGAAATATTTCGGTACCAGTTGATATTGGTGTACCGTTTTGGGATTATTGCTAATTATATATATATATATATATCTTACTTAATATATAATATTACTTTCTAACCCAACCCAACATTGTAATCGTAAAATTATAATAATAATAATATAGATATTCAGGTACATATATAGATCTAGTTTTTTTTTTTTTTATTACCTTGGATTAATCCCTAAAAAATAAAAAATATTTAGTTTTATGAAGAAAAATATATGAAAAGTAAAAAATAAAAACAAAATGAAGGCTTAATTCTTGAACAACAAGTGGAAATGTCATATGAGTTGATAGGCCAAGAATGTATTGACCCCTTGTGATGAATTAATTGATTAATTAGTCAAGTTTATTTATTAATCAAATTAATATGCAAAATGCGTGGTAGCACAAACAAATCACCAATTAACTAAAGTGCAGCGGAAATTAAATTGACACGGTGATTTGTTTACAAATGGGGAAAACCTACACGGCAAAAACCCCACCGGGTGATTTTAAGGTCACCACTCCTAAGAATCCACTATTATCAAAACAAGTGATTACAAGTAAAGGAATCGCAGTACCTTATACCAACCTACAATTGAACCTTTACTCCAATACCTAATTGGACTTGTTCTATAGTGATAATCTCTCATTTCAATGCACGGCTCCTAGTACATGACTAACCAATAGATGCGCGGATTCCAGTATGCGACTTAATCACCAACTTGAGAAGGATGTTGGCTGCAAAGTTCTTCAGTTCATCACACGATGAAAATCAAGAAGCTCATTGGTCGCAAAACCCTACGGTGTACAAACACAGCAATTTCTTCAAGTGAAAGATGAACTAGGGCATATGTCTCTGGTTCACAATATGCTTGTGAAAAACTTTTGTATTGAGTTGCATCCACTGTGATGGCCCTTAAAACAATCCTTATATATGCTTAGGGTTGTGAGAAAAGAAAGCCTAAACATATACTCACGGATTGGATGAAAATCAACTCTGAAAAACTGAGTTTCATAAACCTCGATAGATAGCCATCTACCAAGCTAGTTGTCGAGCCACGGTTTCAGCAGCTTTTAAACCTCGATAGATGCTAGCTATCGAGCTAGTTGTCGAGCTTTAAAATCCAGCACTTTCTCACTTGATTCTTTGGACAGACTTGCATGGCTTTAACACTTGAACTTGAAACCTTGTTTCTTGAAGTATTAAACACATCCTAGATCTACCCAATTACAAGTAAAGTGCGTTTTGTCAAAGGATTAGCCAATTACATAAAATAGTGACATATGTTCTTAACATTGAATCACATATGTCCTAACAATCTCCCCTTTTAGCAATCCGTGACAAAACCACAACAAACAAATGAGATATGAGAGAAGCCATAAATCACTCAACTCATATTCACTTGTTCAATACAATAAAATCTATCCTAACACAAACTCTTGAAAAACTTTGCAAGAAGAAAGTTTATGGCAAGTAGATTTTGACAACCTGTATTTCTGAAACACTTTAAACAAAACTCATCACGGCATCTTAGTGTGAAACAGAAATATAAGATTGCATACATTAAATAAGAAACATGTGTATAAAAAGAGAAAAGAAACAACACATGGAGAGATAGGTGAAATAACATACATCAATATATATATAAACCAAAAATAAGTACAATGTATGTCAAATGGTCACAAGACCAATGTACAAGAGATAATGTATCTAAAATAGAAAGAAAAGAAAAGATACAAAAATCCTCACTACATTCCTCATGCACACTCCCCCTATCTACTATACTAACCCTCCCTCTATGAGTATGACTACTCTCATCTCAAAACTACTCCCCCTTTTTGTCACGAGTGACAAAGGGCAAGTATATCAAGTAGACATCTCATCATCACTAGGCGAGCCATCATCATCATCCTCATCAGCATCATCATTGTCGGAGCCATCGTCACTCTCATCCTCAGATGCCTTAGGAGAAGGAGAGGAAGTCACAGTAAAACCACCCATGAAAACCTATCGTCGCGCGATAGGACCAACACGAGTGTTCACCTGACACAACTCATCGCTGAGAGTGTCAAGGTGAGCATCCATGCGCACAAGCTGTGCCATGATGGCCTCAAGTATCACTTCACCCGCTGAAGACAAAGGAGAAGAGGTGGATGGAGCGGTAGAAGTTAGAGGAGCTGCCATCTCTGTCCGGGGTTGCCTCGATCGAAGCTGTGTTGCGCTCCGTCGAACGGTAGCTGCATTGATGGCACACGTGAAAGAGAAGTGGGGAGACTCAGGATAGGAGATAGAAAAATGGCAAAGGAGCCGCGTGATAGACGAAGGAAAAATGAGCTTACCACGGGTTGCCGTATCCTTATAGACATCTATAAGGGAGAGTACAAAGTAAGAAGGGAAGTCAATAGAAAGATCCTCAATGAGAAATAACAAAAAGCGAGCACGAGGCTCTGTGATAGTGTTATAGTGTGACAAAGGATGAAGAATAAATGTCATCACCATATTAAGGAATCTCAGACCTTTTGCAAAGGCCGAGCAAGGGGTGTTTTGACGCTCACCCTAAGATGATGGTGTCTCACAAAAGAGATACGCGAGTTTGTCTTTGGACACTGTCCTCAGACGCTCACAGCCAGGGTAGTCAGGATGCGCTACCCTGGGAACGTGTAGTACCTCGGATACAATATCCAGAGTACTTGCCATGCGTATTCTCCAAACGCGAGTGACAAAATGGGGTATAGAATAATCAAATCCGTGCATATTGAAGTAAAACTCCTATATGATCACGGAAGGGCACGTGACCGGGACGCCACATAGTGACTCCCAACCCCTACTGTAGATGACAATGGGTAGGTTAGTGTCAAAAAAATCTGACAGAACGGCTTGGCGTTCCGAATGAATGCCTCGTCGTGAAAAGTTCTTCGAGAAGGCCAATTTGGCCTTCTCATCACGGAACCGTACGTGAGATGGAGTGGGGTCAGAAAGAGAAGAAGAAGAAGATGCCCCGGAACGAAGAGGGTTCCGAGATGGAATGGATTTACCTTTAGGTGCCATGATGCAACTAACGTAAGAAAGAGAGAGACAATCAGAAAAGCACCAAACAAATTTAATATCAAAAGATAAAAACAATAAGGTACGTATGCATGAAAATGCATGAACATGTGACATGCAAATTTAAATCCATCATGGGTTCAGCCCAATCCAAACCTACTAACACACAACATAGCAACAAAGTAAATACATATCTAAAATGCATGAAACATTGTTATAATGCACATGTGATGCAATGCATGAAGTTTTAAACTCATTGAAGCAACACCCAACCCAAAAAATTTTACAAAATCTCATCAATTTTGAAAAACCCCCAAAAATTCTTCAAGAACCAAAACTTAGGTCAGAAAAGAATGAAATGCATGATTAATGAGTGAGAAAGTATCATACCAGATGAAGAACACTTGATTTAGGTCGTAGATCAAGTGAGGAATGTGAGGGGTTTGAGTTTGAGGAGTTTGGGAGTGAGAAAGAGAGAAACTATCGAGAGAGATTGAAGGAAATAAGGGAGATATCGCGAGGCGCTTATTTATAGAAAATTCATAAACCTCAATCGATCGAGAGCTATCGAGATTTAAAAAGGCGTGTTTTAGCTATCGAGCTAGCTATCGAGGATCTAACAAGAGGTTTCCTCAGCAAAGAAGCTTGATGGATCGAGGTAACTATCGAGAAGCTATCAAAATGATAGAAAGTTTCTCGATGGATCGAACTAGCTATCGTGGAGCTATCGAGAATGTGATAAAAGAATTTGAAGGGTTTCGATAGATAGCCTAGCTGTCGAGAGCTATCGAGAAGCTATCAAGATTGCTTAAAAACAATTTTTCAAGGAAGAGAAAAAAACAGATATGAATACAATCAAGTATGCTACTCAACCAAAGATCCAAACAACATTTTAAGCTCTCAAAATCATCTCTCAATCAAGAAAAATGTTAAGCACATAGAACCAAAACACACACACACACTAAACAAATCTAACCAATTTTATATTTCAAAAACAAGTTAAGACAGTTTAGTGAGCATACATTAACACATGTATTCCTTGTGATGGCCAAATCACATTGTACCTGCACATGTATCAAAAGTAGCAAAGAATATTGCGTGTTGTGTGTGAAAAACATCGCAAGATTGCATAAGTGTCTACATCTTATGACGATTTGAGATATGAGAAAATCACTTTAACTCACACACAATCATAACTGTTTGATGGGAACTATCACCTTCGAGATACATCCTATAACTCCTACATCTCCTAAAATACACGCTTGCAATCATATATAAAGCATTTTGATCTTTTTGCTTTTATTTTTCCTTGCATATTTTTCTTTTAATAAGCATATCATACATGGGAAAATAAGAGATAGAAAAGAAATACCCAATGCTATTAAGTATTTGACATTCCATTTTTGTTATGCCGAAGCATACAAATGTCATTTCATGATTGGCGGGCAATAGTGGTGAGATAGTTATTTATGCCTTTCTCTTAAGATTTTCTAGTCCTTCCCGTCAAAAAGAGTGATATGAGTGTTAAGTACAAGAGATTACTTAACCTTACTCATCACAAACATGAGCCACAAAACTCACTTGCTTAATTGTGCATAGAGATGCTCATCTAAGCTACAAAGGATACAAAGTTTAGAAAACTTTGTTTCAATGGCCATTTAAGGTACACAAGTACCAATGTACACATACACACACTGTTTTTGTATTTTTCTGATTTTTCAATTTTTTTTTATATGAAAAACAAAATAAAGCAAATGTGAAAAGTAACTAAACAAATGTTGGGGTTTATGCCCTAAAAATCCAATTTATTGGCATGTCATAAATAATTAAATTGTTTAATTATATGAGACTATCTATAAATGAACTAATGGGACATTATCTTAGTACATGAGATGCATAGTATGTGATTTATGTGATTTAATCACAGAAGATATAAATCACAAGTTCTTTGTAAACTCAGAATTTTAGTTCGTAGTCGGTGATGAAATTAGGTATTTCATCTACGAAGACTATAACGTATCAACTAAGATAATTTGGCTTGATCATGGAAGTGGAGACTTCTAGTTGATATGTTTTAAGAGTTAAGACATATTGAACTGGACCGCTGTGAGATTTATTATTCTCCTAATGACTATCAAATGAATAATAAATCTCACAACTTCTATTTACATCAACTCTAAATCCTGAGAGAATAATGGACCTGATCATGAGATGTAGGTTGCTTTGAAATATCAGGAGTGAGATCTATAAGTCACGGTCAAAACCTCAGTATGTTGGGCAACCGCATTAAGTGTTGATTGAACATATATTCTCAAGATGGAATTCATAATCTCTTAACGGAGATATAAAATATTCCCTTGAGATAAGTTTAATGGGTTTGGTTATTCAGAGTGTTGAGCCCAACCACTTTAGTAAGGAGTTACTAAAGTATATATTTATGAAATTGGATTTCATAAATATATGATGAATAACGTAAAGGATTAAACCGGATACTCAAGGATTAAGATGTAGTAATCTTCAAAGTGGCAGTCTACTTTCATGACTTTGTATTACTACGAATATTTTAATGAAAGGGTTGCATGTTTAATAAAGTCTTGGAATATAATTTATTAATAAGGCCTAGAGTGCAATTATATTCTTATAGTGGTATTGAATATAATTAATGATAACTTTGAACTTGTCAAGAGTTGACAGAAAAGCCCAAGGCCCATTGGAGCTAGAGTCTTATTTGTTCCCTTTTGGCCCCACTCCAAGCCACATACTAGAGCCCAATTGGAATGACCCAAAAGGCTAGCCCAATTAGATAATCAGTTGTATATAAGGAGAGAAACATATAGAATTTCATAAGTGCCTTTTCATAAGGTTAAGATAAAGGTTTTTCATAAGACTTTCATAGTGGTTTTCACTAAGATCACATAAGGAATGAAATAGTTTGTATGTGAGTGTTGGACACTCTCCCATTCTCTCCTTGGTAACTGATTGAGAGACCACACATCTTGGGTATCAAGTGAAATTGGAGTGAAGATTAAAAGTATTCCCAAGTACTTCTAGATCTTTGGTTTTGAATTTCACAGCACTAAGGTATACTTTCTTGTTCTTAAATTCTGAAATTTACATAGTACATGTTATCAATTGCGAATGAAGTAGATCCGTTAATTTTTCGCTGTGTATGTTTTGTATATGTTACAAACATGTATTTTTCCAACAATTGGTATCAGAGCGGTCTTCATTTCGAATATGTATAACATGTTTTGTGATTTTTGGAATTAGAGATAATAGTTTCATGTTAGAAAATTATGCATTTAATTTTCTGCATGGTTGTTGAAACTATGATTTGATGAAAACTGATATTGGTGTTATGATGTTGTTTAAATTTGAATTTAAGTATGTTAAATTGAACTTTAAGGCTATAGCATCAATGGAATTTAATTTTGACATCAATTTTTGTCTATCATGTTCATATGATAGTTGTTTGTTCATGAAAAAACGGTTAAAAACTGCCTTTGAAAATTTCTGGAAATTGAAAATTCACGAAACTCGATCAATCGAGGAGCTGTCGAGCATTGATCGAGCTCCCAAACTATTTCTCGATCGATCGAGATACACATTCGATCGATCGAGACTGGAAATTCAAAGGCTCGATCGATCGAGGAGCTATCGAGCATCGATCGAGAACCTTGAATTCAGAATTTTTCTAAGTGTTTTTCCACATAATTAAAGTGTAATGCTATGTGTAATTAGATTACACATTGTTCTAACTAAAAGACTTAATGAGATCAAAGATATTAGTTAAATAGAACTCTTAGTCCTAAATAGTTTGGGACTTGTCTTTTAAGAAACATTCTAATGAGATTAGAATTGTTGTATGATTAAAAGCTCTTAATTTATTTTAATTAGAAGTTTTAATGAGATTAAAGCTTAATTAAAAGGTATATAGTTTCTAGTGAGATTAGAACTTTTTATTTAGTAAATTAAGGATAGAGTTCTATATAATTAATTTTTTGATCCATTAGAGTTTAAGGAATCCTAAATAGTTTAGGACTTCCATTTTAGTTAGTGATTCTAATAAGATTAGAGTCTTCAACAAGTGCAAGGTTATTAGTTGTGATGGGATCACAATTATTTAAGAAAAACCCAATATAACGAGTGGGAGTATTGAAATAACCCTTTTGTTAAGTTTATTGTAATGTGAATAGATACCTTGTCTTGACTTTGAGTCTTGCATTCCATGCAGAGGGTATTTACTTCACGGATTACAAGGTTAAACTTCTTTGTGATTGCGCAAATGTTCGTTACGCTATTGTGACGTGACTTAGTAACATCACATTGAATTTAAACAATTAAACACATTTGATGTGTAGGGTTAAAATTGTGATTAGATCACAATAATTTCAAGACAAATCACTTGTTTTTAAATTTCTAGTAGAAGAGAGATACAAGGGTTGGATCTCACGGCCTCCATTATCGATTCATAGTGGTGTGGGGTAAGCACCTCGTCTTGGCGTATATGCCTCGCGATCCCAAAGGAGGGTGTTTACTTCATGGTACTACAAGATTGAACTTACCATTTAAAGTAGTGTGAACAAGCACCTTGTCTTGGCGTATATGCCTCGCGATCCCAAAGGAGGGTGTTTTGCTTCATGGTACTACAAGTTTAAACACTATAAGGGAGATGAAATGTGGCTACACATGATTCTAGATAATGGTGTACACTAGGCTAAGTGTAATGTTAACCTCCCAAAGGAGCTATGTCATTATTACTTAGAGACTAAAGTTAATACGGCATATTATTAGTGTATGATAAGAGTTATCATGATAGCACTAATAATGGGAATAGTTCTCAATCAATTAATGTGTTTATAATAAACTTGCTACCAAGGAATTATAGACATGGATTGGGTTGTCGTTGCACCTAGTATAGTATGTTTTTTGGGTTCCATATTATATGGTTATGGATGCAAAATATAATTTCCCTGTAATTATGTTCATAGTCTCAAAATAAAGTTGTCATAAATTTTGTTCTCTAGCTACTATTTTAAATGAATCACATTAACTAAGAAATAATTTTGGACTGCTTAAAGGAGCTGAAGTATATAAATATATTTATCGATTCAGCATTGTCATAATTTCCTATACATGATGCATTTATGGAAGACAGCTTATGATTTGATCATAGTCTCCATTGGAATGCTAAAATGTTTCTTTGGCTTCTATCTCAATTGTGTTACAACATGAGATGTAAGAGTTAGTACTAGACTTAGACTTTATATTAAGTCTAAATGAGATGTTTTGGTATGAATCATATTGAGTGCTAAGAAAAGATTAAGGAGTTCCAATTCTATGTCATTTTATGAAAATATTTTATTTTTAAAATGAATTAGAATTCTTGGATGTTGAGATTAAATGTTAATCTTATATGGATATGATTCACAAGTTCTTGTTAGAATCATTTGATCAATTTAGATTGTTTTGAAAATAAATTCTTTTTATATTATCTGAATTGATGAGAGAGTTCTACGCAACGGAAGACATCCTACAAGATAAAGCTAGGATCAATATGATTTAATTCAAATTCTTAGCCTAAACCGAAAGATAAAGGTGGTAAGAAAAGGAATTATAATACCAAATAGTTGGACAAGCTAGTTGCGCTAGTAGTTGCCAAAAGGAAATTAGACTCAAAAGTATGACTAAAAGGAAAGTATTTCTGTTTTGGTAAAACTAAGCATTGTCTATGATTGTTTTCTAGATGGAAATTTACATGTTTTACTTTTTAAAAATAATCTAAATAGTATTCAAGATTGGTGAAAGATGGGCTTTTAAAAACCATTATTTTGTTATATTCCCAATCTATAAATTCTATTTAGAGGATAATACGATCTAGGGCTCCTTTATTGTAAAGGAATATAGTTTCAATGGACTTCTTTAAGTCAGTGCAGACACGAAGGAGGAATAAAACTCTTTTAGAAATAGTAAAGTACATGATTAGTATTTCCATTTGCTTATTTCTTTTGGAGATATACTCTAATAATTACTATACATTTTCTAAAGTTGATTTCAAAAGTTTGTACCTAAGACATTTGTCAAATTGTGGATTGGGTGAAAACCTAGTATATGATACTTCCACTTTTAGAGATGTCCAGCACTTGTGCTAGAAAGGAAGTCTAACATATTGAAATCAAAAGATAGAAAAATGTATGTTTATGATGGGTATCCAAAAGGAGTTGTAAAAGATTGTTTTGGTAGTCATAAAGAAGACAAGATGTTTGTAAAGTTCAATTACAAAGTTCTTGATGATGACTATATGAATAATCTTAAAGCAAATCGTAAAATTGTTCTAGAAGAAAAATGTCAGAATTTGTTGTAGGACAACTATAAAACACATTTAGAAATAAGATGGTTGTATTAGATACACCATACGGTATTATTCTAGATATATAGCTAGTACACCGGTATAATATCGTAGTGGGAGGATTGTCAATTACCACATAAAATCATACTTTTGGAATAAACTTTTGAAGTCATTCCACAAGGATATGAATTTGATCCTCGGTCCTACGTAAAGGTAATAGATGATATGAATATGGATTACTGGATCAATGTTATGTAAGTAGAATTAGATTCTATTTAAAGTCTAGAACTTGTAGAGGCGCCTAGTGGCATTAAACCTATTGTTCTCAAATAGGTCTACAAGAAAATGAGATAGATAGATTTGAAGGTGCAAACCTTCAAAGTCAAGACTAGTGATGAAAGGATTTATTCAAAAAGAAATGGTTTGATTATGAAAAGATTTTTTCACCAATAGTCAAGTTTGACTCTATCTAGATTCTCTTGTCCATTATATTTAATTTGGATGAAATATGGCAATGGATATCAAGAAAACTTCTTTTAGTAGCAATCTTGAGGAAGACATCTACATGATGTAACTAGACTTGTTCATAGCAAAGATCCAGTGGTGATTAGTATGCAAGTAGCATAAAGTCCATTTAAGAACTAATGCAAGTATCTAGGTCATAAAATATCATCTTTGATCAAGAAACCAGATTGTTTGATTTTGATCAAGTATTAAAAGACCTTAGGTGTATGTAAAGCTATACAGAATAATAATTTTCTTAATGTATGTTGATGACATTCTAATCATTTAGAATGATGTAGAGTTATTGTCATCAATAGAGTTTTTGTTGTCTAATCCAGTTTGATACAAAAGTGCTATGGTCCTAAGAATAAAATTTGGTTAAAATTCAGAAATTAGGATGTTGAGTTTATCTCAAACCGCTTAAATAGATTAGACTCTAGCCAAGTATAGCATGTAATACTTCAAGAAAGGATTCTTTCCTTTTAAGTTTGAAATTCCTTTATATAGGACTATGGTCCTAAGATATATAAAAGGAAGAGCATATTAAGACGGTTCCTAATACCATATCAATAGGAAGTCTTTATGTTATGCTATATACTAGGCTAAATATCTTTTTTGCAGTGTGCATGGTAAGCAAATATCAATTGAATCAAAGATCACTTAATTAAGTGGGAGTAAAGCATATACTCAAATATCTTAGGAGAATGAGGGATTATATGCTTGTCCACAAAAGTGAAGTTTTGATGTTTATTGGATGTACAAATACTGACTTGTAGTTTGATTGTGATTCATGAAGTTGGACTTCAAGATATGTGTTCATCCTAGGTGGTGAAGATACACATTAAGCGTAAGTATTATCTTATTAGAGAGATATGAATACTTGAGTAGTAGTAGAAAAGATAATTTATGCAATAAATCTGGCTGAAACTTGTTTCCAAACCTTGCCTTAGAGTGACTATGAATTACTCTAAAGGGAGATAAGTGTCGGATATATGGTAAATTGTCTTTGAGGGCAAGTGGGAGATTGTTGGGGTTTATGCCCTAAAAATCCAATTTATTGGCATGTCATAAATAATTAAATTGTTTAATTATATGAGACTATCTATAAATGAACTAATGGGACATTATCTTAGTCCATGAGATGCATAGTATGTGATTTAGTCACAGAAGATATAAATCACAAGTTCTTTGTAAACTCAGAATTTTAGTTCGTAGTCGGTGATGAAATTGGGCATTTCATCTACAAAGACTATAACATATCAACTAAGATGATTTGTCTTGATCATGGAAGTGGAAACTTCTAGTTGGTATGTTGATATGTTTTAAGAGTTAAAACATATTGAACTGGACTGCTGTGAGATTTATTATTCTTCTAACGACTGTCAAAAGAATAATAAATCTCACGACTTCTATTTACATCAACTCTAAATCCTAAGAGAATAATGGACCTAATCATGAGATGTAGATTACTTTGATATATCAGGAATGAGATCTATAAGTCTCGGTCAAAATCTCAGTATGTTAGGCAACCGCATTAAGTGTTGATGGAACATATATTCTCAAGATGGAATTCATAATCTCTTAACGGAGATATAAAATATTCCCTTGAGATAAGTTTAATGGGTTTAGTTATTCAGAGTGTTGGGCCCAACCACTTTAGTAAGGAGTTACCAAAGTATATATTTATGAAATTGGATTTCATAAATATATGATGAATAACGTAAAGGATTAAACCGGGTGCTCAAGAATTAAGATGTAGTAATTTTCAAAGTTGTAGTCTACTTTCATGACTTTGTATTACTACGAATATTTTAATGAAGGGGTTGCATGTATAATAAAGTCTTGGAATATAATTTATTAATAAGGCCTAGAGTGCAATTATATTCTTATAGTAGTATTGAATATAATTAATGGTAACTTTGGACTTGTCAAGAGTTGACAGAAAAGCCCAAGGCCCATTGGAGCTAAAGTCTTATTTGTTCTCTTTTGGTCCCACTCCAAGCCACATACTAGAGCCCAATTGGAATGGCCCAAAAGGCTAGCCCAATTAGATAATCAGTTGTATTTAAGGAGAGAAACATACAGAATTTCATAAGTGCCTTTTCATAAGGTTAAGATAAAGGTTTTTCATAAGACTTTCATAGTGGTTTTCACTAAGATCACATAAGGAATGAAATGGTTTGTATGTGAGTGTTGGATACTCTCCCATTCTCTCTTTGGAAATTGATTGAGAGACAACACATCTTGGGCATCAAGTAGAATTGGAGTGAAGATTAAAAGTATTCCCAAGTACTTCTAGATCTTTGGTTTTGAATTTCACAGCACCAAGGTATGTTTTCTTGTTCTTAAATTCTGAAATTTACATAGTACATGTTATCAATTGCAAATGAAGTAGATCCGTTAATTTTTCGCTGCGTATGTTTTGTATGTGTTACAAACATGTATTTTTCTAAAAACGAAAAACATGTTAAACAAAGCAATGCATAAAACTAGATGCAAATGCATGAGGAAGAAGGAGCAGAAGGAGAGATCAATCCATGGAGATGACACCAATGTTTTGGCGAAGGAATTCAAACCGTTTGCTGTCAAGAGGTTTGGTAAACAAATCATCCTTCTGAACATCAGTGTGAATAAACTCAAGAGTAAGAATACCATCTTCAACAAGCTCCCTAATGAAGTGATGTCGGATCTCTATGTGTTTGATTCGAGAATGTTGAACCGGATTCATGGAGAACCAGATTCATGGAGATGTTGATGGCACTGGTATTGTCATAGTAGATGGTAAGATGCTCTTGAAAAATACCGTAATCATGGAGAAGTTTTTGCATCCCTAGAAGTTGGGTGCAACAGCTACCGACAGCGATGTACTCAGCTTCTGCAGTGGATAATGAGATGTGTAAAGTTGTGATTTTCAAATATGTATTTTGTTGGCTTTTATTTTGTGCCAAATTTAATTGTAATTTTATTCAATCTTATGTACCCTGTATTTGTTGTGGGAATTTATTGTAAGGGTTGTGTGATAGTGAGAGAGAGTGTGAAGACTCAAGCAATTGAAGCAAAGAAGGTTTTCGCAGGTATCTTGTGACTAAGCTTCCCGTGAGAGGATGCATGTGCCCTGCACATGACTGGAATGCGAAGAGTCAGTACAGATGGAGACAGCTGTGTCTCGCGAGTATCTCGCGGGTAAGGCCTTCCCGCGAGACACCCGCGAGACATTCTGTTCTGCCAGACTGTACTATCTGATATACACTTTCTACACCCACACTATATATACCCTCATTATCCACAAATGATAAGGAGAGCCTCTGAGAGAAAACCCTAGCAAAAACACTTAAGAGTTAGAAATTGTTATACCAACAATTCTCTACACATTTGTTTGTGAAATTTCCTTATCTCCTACCTCTTCATTTCCATATCATTGAGAGGTTGATAGCCTAAACACTTACCACACCCTTTCAGAGTGTCAAGTGATAATTTGGTGCTGCTGGGAAGCATTGGAAGAAGCCAAGAATGGCAGATGCAACATAGAGCTTGTTGCAGGATCCGGAGAGCTAGACAAGACACGGTTCCGAGAAGCCTTGTTCGAGTAGGAGCTTGGAGGGCTTAGGTACATCGGGTAGATTAGGCTTGGAGGGTCTCTTGCTAACCCATGTATCCCAACTGATTGTCTAATGAATCAATTACCGCTTGGAGGGAGGCGGAGAGGTTTTACGCCGAGTACTTCGATTTCCTCTTCGATAACACATCGGCATGTTATCTTGTGTTTGCATTCTTCTTCCCTACTCTTTTATATTTCCATTTTACTGTTGTGTTGCTTTTAATATGGATTAGAGTAGCTTATTTGTTTATCCGCTCACATTTACACTATTCCGCACTTAGTATTAAGTTAGTGTAAAATCTATCGAGCCGTAACTTTAATTTGGGGGTCTAAACAGCTCTTGTGTTTTCAACACATTTTCGAGCTTTCAATTGGTATCAGAGCGGGTACACTTGTATTGGTTTCATTACCTAAGTGTGATTATTGACCCCTTGTGTGTATTGCCATGGATAATGCTTTGTATGCTTCTATGGATGTTGTTGATTGTAACATGCCATGTGTTTGTGAAAATGCCTCTATGAGTGTTTATCCTCATGATTGTGATGCCATGTTACATGAATCTATGGGTGTTATTGATATTCCTAACATCAAACTCTTGAAGAAAGATGCTAAGAAGTTTCAAAAGAATTTGAGCAAGTTATTTTGTGAAAAGGATGATTTGATTTCTAAGCTCAATGAATCCAACAAATTGGTTGAGAATATAAGAATCTTGCTGAAATTTCTCTTGAAAAGCTGAAAGAGTTTGAATGTTTGAATATGGACTTGGATGCTAAACTTGTTTTGTCTAACAAACTTGTTGATGATCTTAAATCTGAAAATGAATCTCTTAAAATGCATGCCAAGTGTTTAATTGCTGAACCTGTTGCTAAAAAGGAAGAAAATATATGTTGCAATCATGTTGTGGTACCCGATTTTGTGCCTATTGTGTGTTCTACCTCAAAGGACAAATTGGTGTACATTCCTCCACACAAAAGAAATCAAAAAGTGGAGAGAAATGCTCTTAAGCCTAAGCCTCTGTTTAGGTCTCATCCTAAGGAATTGAGTGAATCTAAGTTTGTTCCTAATTGCCACCATTGCGGTGTGATCGGTCACATAAGACTTCAATACCCCATGTTGAAGAAAGAACAAAACCATAGTGCTAGATCCCTCATTAAAAAGCCTAGTGGACCTAAACCCATTGTTTGTCACCATTGTGGTGCCTTTGGTCACCTAAGACCTCATTGCTCTAAGTTTCAAGCTCCTAAAAGAATCAAAAGAAAAGAGAAACTTGAGCTTCTTGGAAGTTGTGCTATGAAAGCTAAACCGGTTTTGGGGGAAAATGGTAAGTTTTTGGAAAAAGTTTTTGATGTTCTTACCTCCTTGTCTATGTGCATCTTCGGTTCTCATTCTTCCAACCCTCGTCTCGCTTCTCATGAGACACTCATTCCAAACAATAGTTCCGTTTGGATGAGGAAGGGCTCCTATGGTTGAGCTTTTGCTCTTTTGGTCCTTGATCTAATTCTTTCGATCTTTGTAGGACCCTTCATGCATTAGATACTTTATTGTCATGCATTTGTGCATCATGCATCTCTTTATATGCATTGTTTTGTTTTTGTTTTTTATCTTACTTTTATGTCTTTGTTTTGTGTGTGTAAAAATCCAAAACCACATAAAAAGTGAAAAATTCAAAAAGTTTGATTGTATATGTTTGAGCATATATCTCATGTGAGTTTGGCCTAGTATCTTCGTACTAATGGCGTAGTGCATTTACGAGCTTAGCTTGTTCTGTATGTACATTTATCTTTGTGGGAAAAATCTGGAAAACTATGTGTGATTGTTGTAAATAGATCTTCAAGTTTGCCATGAATGATTGGTTAATAGTCTTGATAGTCTTGACACTTGCATAGACTTGTGCCTATATATCTTCTCACCTTTATTTTTTTATGTTTTTGCAATAGAGTTCATCAAATGTAAATCACAAAATGAAAAAGAGATTATGAGCTGCAAAAGCCGTCGCACATACTAATATTTGACTATGAAAAAAGGAAAGCGACATTTTTAAATTGAAATGTATGGTGCTCAAAAGGCCAAAGGCTTATTCTCAATATTGAAGTATTAAAAATTTCAAGCACCGATCTCAAAATGAGATGTATTGTTCAAAATAATCAATTGTTATGATTTGTAAAGAAGCCAAATGAAAAGCTTCTAATATTTGTAATCATTTTCTTGTGGGAGGTCATATATATTCACTTCTATAATTGAGATAGACCACTTGACTTAGCACTAGTTGTGTATGACGTGATTGAATTGATCATTGAAGTTTCACTCTAGTCTAAGGACTATTCCACACTCGATCCACACACACAACACACTGTTGGAAAAATACATGTTTGTATCGCATACAAAACATACACAGCGGAAAAATTAACGGATCTACTTCATTCACAATTGATAACATATACTACGTAAGTTTCAAAATTTGAGAACAAGAATGCGTACCTTGGTGTGGTGAAATTCAAAACTGAAGATCAGAAGTTCTTGGGAAGACTTTTAATCTTCACTCCAATTCCACTTAATGCCCAAGATATGTGGTCTCTCAATCAGTTTCCAAGGAGAAAATAATAATGAGTGTCCAACACTCACATAAAAACCATTTCATTCTTTATGAGAATTCTTATGAAAGACTCTTATAGAAAAATTCCTTAATGAAATTCTGTATGTTTCTCTCCTTATATACAATTAATTATCTAATTGGGCTAGCCTTTTGGGCTATTCCAATTGGACTCTAATATGTGGCTTGGAGTGGGACCAAAAGGGACTAATAAGACACTAGCTCCAATGGGCCTTGGGCTTTTCTGTTAACTCTTGACAAGTCCAAAGTTACCATTAACTATATTTAATACCACTATATAAATATAGTTGCACTCTAGGCCTTATCTATAAATTATATCCTAAGACTTTATTGTACATGCAACCCCTTCATTAAAATATTCGTAGTAATACAAAGTCATGAAATAGACTGCCACTTTGAAGATTACTACATCTTAATTCTTGAGTACCCGGTTTAATCCTTTATGTTATTCAATATATATTTATGAAATCCAATTTCATAAATATATATACTTTAGTAACTCCTTACTAAAGTGGTTGGGCCCAACACTCTGAATAACCAAACCCATTAAACTTATCTTAAATGAATATTTTATATCTCCGTTAAGAGACTATGAATTCCATCTTGAGAATATATGTTCTATCAACACTAAATGTGGTTGCCCAACATACTGAGGTTTCGACCATAACTTATAGATCTCACTCCTGATATATCAAAGCAACCTACATCTCATGATCAGGTCCATTATTCTCTCAGGATTTAGAGTTTATGTAAATAGAAGTCGTGAGATTTATTATTCATTTGACAGTCGTTAGGAGAATAATAAATCTCCCAGCGGTCCAGTTCAATATGTCTTAACTCTTAAAACATATCAACATATCAACTAGAAGTCTCCACTTCCATGATCAAGACAAATCATCGTAGTTGATATGTTATAGTCTTCATAGATGAAATGCCCAATTTCATCATCGACTACGAACTAAAATTCTGAGTTTACAAAGAACTTGTGATTTATATCTTCTGTGACTTTTCACATAAATCACATACTATGCATCTCATGGACTAAGATAATATCCTATTAGTTCATTAATAAATAGTCTCATATAATTAAACAATTTAATTATTTATGTCATGCCAATAAATTGGATTTTAGGGCATAAACACCAACAATCTCCCACTTTCCCTCAAAGACAATTTACCATATATTCAACACTTATCTCCCTTTAGAGTAATTCATAATCACTCTAAGGCAAGGTTTGGAAATAAGTTTCAGTCAGATTTATTACATAAATTATCTTTTCTACTACTACATCTCACGTACTTATATCTCTCTAATAAGATAATACTTACGTTCAATGTGTATCTTCACCACCTAGGATGAACACATATCTTGAAGTCCAACTTCATAAATCACAATCAAACTACAAGTCAGTATTTGTACATCCAGTAACCATCAAAACTTCACTTTTGTGGACAAGCATATAATCGCTCATTCTCCTAAGATATATGAGTATATGCTTTACTCCCACTAAATTAAGTGATCTTTGATTCAATTGATGTTTGCTTACCATGTCCACCGCAAAATAGATATTTAGCCCAGTATGTAGCATAGCATAAATACTTCCTTATAGACATGATATTAGGAACCGTCTTAATATGATTTTTCTTTTATATGTCTTAGGACCATAATCCTGTATAAAGGAACTTCAAACTTAAAAGGAAAAAATCCTTTCTTGAAGTATTACATGCTATACTTGGCTAGAATCTAATCTATTTAAGCAGTTTGAGATAGACCCAACATCCTAATTTCTGAATTTTAACAAAGTTTAATTATTAGGATGTGACTAGTCTTTTCCAAGTACTTTATATCAAACTGGACTAGACAACAAAACCTTTGTTGATGACAATAACTCTACATCATTCTAAATGATTAGAATGTCATCAACATACATTATGAGATTTATTATTCTATATAGCTTTACACACCTAATGCCTTTTAATACTTGATCAAAATCAAACAATTTAATTGCTTGATTAAAGATGATATTTTATGATTCATATGCTTGTTTTAGTCCATAAATGGAATTTAAGCAACTTGCATACTTAACACTATTGGTTCTTTGCTATGTACAAGTCTAGTTACATCATAAAGATGTCTTCCTCAAGATTGCTACTAAAAGAAGCTTTCTTGATTTCCATTGCCATATTTCATCCAAATGAAATATAATGGATAAGAGAATCTAGATAGAGTCAAACTTGACTATTGGTGAAAAAATCTTTTCATAGTCGAACCATTTCTTTCTGAATAAATCTTTTCGCCACTAGTCTTAACTTTGAAAGTTTGCACCTTCAAATCTATCAATCTCATTTTCTTGTAGACCTATTTGAGAACAATAGGCTTAATGCCACTAGGCGCCTCTACAAGTTCTAGACTTTAAATAGAATTTAATTCTATTTACATAACTTTGATTCAGTAATCCATATTCATATCATATCTATTGCCTTTACGTAGGACCGAGGATCAAATTCATATCCTTGTGGAATGACTTCAAAAGTTATCCCAAAAGTATGAATTTATTTGATAATTCATAATCCTTCCACTACGATATTGTACCGGTGTACTAGCTATATTTCTATAGAATAATACCTTGTGGTGTATCTAATACAACCATCTCATTTCTAAATGTATTTTATAGTTGTCTTATAACAAATTCTGACATTTTTCTTCTAGAACAATTCTACGTTTTGCTTTAAGATTATTCACATAGTCATCATTAAGAACTTTATATTTGTACTTTACAAACATCTTATCTTCTTTATGACTACCAAAACAATCTTCTGCAATTCCTTTTGGATACCCATCATAAACTCACATTTTTCTACCTTTTGATTTCAATTTGCCAGATTTCCTTTCTAGCACAAGTGCTGGACATCTCCAAAAGTGGAAGTATCATATACTAGGTTTTCACCCAAACCACAATTTGACAAATGTCCTAGGAACAAACTTTTGAAATCAACTTTAGAAAATGTATAGTAATACATAGAGTATATCTCCAAAAGAAATAAGCAAATGGAAAACTTATCATGTACTTTACTATTTCTAAAAGAGTCTTATTCCTCATTTATGTATGTTATGACTTAAAGAAGTCATTAATACTATATTCCTTTACAATAAAGGAATCCTAGATCATATTATCCTCTAAATAGAATTCATAGATTGGGAATATAACAAAATAATGGTTCTAAAAGCCCATCTTTCACCAATCTTAAATACCATTTAGATTAATAAGATCTAGACATAAGTGTCAAAACATACAATACCAAAGGATGGAAACTTTCTCTTTAAAAAGTAAAACATGTAAATCTCCATCTAGAAAACAATCATGGACAAAGCTTAGTTTAACCAAACCAGAAACACTTTTCTTTGGTCATACTTTTGAGTCTAATTTCCTTTTGGCAACTACTAGGGCAACTTACTTGCCCAACTGTTTGGTATTATAATTCTTCTTCTTACTACCCTTACCTTTCGGTTCAAGCTAAGAATTTGAATTAAATCATATTGATCCTAGCCTTAGCTTTTAGGATGTCTTCTGTTGCGTAGAACTCACTCATCAATTTAGATAATAAAAAAAAATTATTTTCAAAAACAATCTGAATTGATCAAATGATTCTAACAAGGACTTGTGGATCATATCCATATGAGATTAACATTTAATCTCTACATCCAAGAATTCCAATTCATTTTAAAAATAAAATATTTTCATAAAATGATATAAAATTGGATCTCCTTAAACTTTTCTTGGCACTCAATATGATTTATATTGAATATCGTCTAGTAGAACAACATTCCATACCAAAACATCTCATTTAGGCTTAATATAAAGTCTAAGTCTTGTACTATCTCTTACATCTCATGCAGTAGCACAATTGAGATAGAAGTCAATGTAGCATATTAACATTTCAATGGAGACTATGATCATATCATAAACTATCTTCCATTAATGCATCACGTATAGGAAATTATGATAATGTTGAATCAAAACATAAATATGTACTTCAACTCCTTTAAGCACCATGTCCAAAATTATTTCTTAGTTAATGTGATTCAATTAAAATAGTAGCTAGAGAACAAAATTTATGACAACTTTATTTTGAGACTATGAACATAATTACAGGGACATTATATTTTGCATTCATAACCATATAGTATGGAACCTAAAAAACATAATATACTAGGTGCAACGACAACCTAATCCCACAATTAATATTCCTCGGAAGCGAGGTCATACCAATCACTATGATTAGGCGAGAATTATTCTCATTATTAATGCTATCATGGTAACTCTTACCAAACAAAAATAATTTTCCGCTTTTCCTTTAGCCTCTAAGTAATAATGACATAGCTCCGAAGGGAGGTTAACATTAAACTTAGTCTAGTGTACACCATTGCCTAGAACCATGTGTAGCCACATAATTCTACCTTTGTAAGGTTTAATCTTGTAGTACCATGATGCAAAACACCCTCCGCATGGAACGCAAGGCTCGAGGCCAAGACGAGGTGCATGCCCACAACACTATAAACCGGGAAGTTCAATCTTGTAGTACCATACATCTGCTCTACCCTTGCCATGAGGTGATCAAGTCGATCGAGTCCCCGTGCTTGTGCTTGGGAGGATGGTTGAGCAGAACTTTCTGGTGCTGAGGTGAATATGTCAATCTCTTCCTCAATATCTCCACCATCTTCTTCAGCATTGTCCCTTGGAATTTGAGAGATGCTGGTTTTGGATCCGGTGATATAAGCTTTGCTTCTGGTCACTGTGTTAGCACCAATGGGGTAGTCCCTTGGCACGATGGTAAAACCGCTTGGAAACTTCAGTCTTGTTTTTGTAATGAGACCCATGATGAGAGTGGGGAATGGCATGATTGTCCTTGTGTTTCTTTTGGTGATGCTCTTGGTCAGGAGGTGGTATATGTGTCCACAAATGTCGATCTCTTTATGTGTGTAGAGATCATATAGGAAAATGGTTCTTAGTGCGGACAATGAGGTCAAGTTTGTCACCGGGTAGAGATTGTGGATCATTACATATGCTAATGTCCTCATCTCTGCGTTGAAAGGGATAGTGTTCATTGACTTCTTGTTGAGAGAACTACCAAGGAGCTCTGCCATAGGCTCAAGAGAGTCCAATCTGTCATCATATTGTATGGCAATTGGCTGAGAGGGTGGACGAACTTCTAGGAATTCCTGTATGGAGTCTCTTGTGATAACAAATTCCTTATGTCTCACCCAGTAGTTAATGTGGTCTCCATCCACAGTGGCATTGGAGAAGAATTCTCGTATGATTTCCTCATAAACATTGCCACATGGATTCAGCAACTTCGTCCAAGTTCTCTCCTTGAACACCTCAGGGATGGAAGTGTTCTCAAGTGTCTCCATCGATCAACCCTCTCCATAATGATTGTTGCTCGTTTGTAGCAATCATTATATGCCACGTCTGCCTCAATGGACCTGAAGTTGTCGGAGTCCGTGCGTGGACGCTTAGAAGATTTCTTGGAGGCAGAGTACTTGGTGGGAGACAACTGCACAAACAAACACAAACCAGAACAAAACAAGTGCAAAAACACAAAACACAAACACAAACTTGATTAGTGTCAAGTTAGTCCATAAACATAAGCACAAAAACTTAATACATAACACAACAGTGTCAAATGAACATGGTATAAGTGTTAAAACATGTAATTCTCATTAACATGCAAAAATGACAACTATGTATGTGTGTGCATGAGGTGTGCATGAAGTGTGCATGGGGTGATGCATGAGGTGTGCCTAGGTGATGCATGTCAAGGCATGAATAGGCACAGTTGGGTCAAAGTGTGTAAAACACACACCCAATGATCAAAACATGATAAACAAGTTTAATCAAGGTAAATCCCAAAATTTGGAACTCATTGGAGTCCAAAAGAGCACAAAAATGCCACTTGAGCATTTTATCAAACACTTGATATGCAACACTATACATAACATGTGGGCAATGCATGAACATGTGTAAATCTACCTAAATACATGTTAAAATTGCAACATGGGCCCAACACAGTCACAAACAAGTCAAATGGGACTGAGCCCAATCAAGAAATTGAAAAAAATTTCGCAAAATCATAAGTTCCCAACCCTTTTTCGAAAATACCCAATTCAAGAAAAACCTAGAAATTTTCTGCATAATCTAAGGAAATAAAGAGAAAAATATTGTTAAAAACATACCTTAGAGATGATTTTGCAGAGATTGAACTTGAAATTGATTGGGTTTTTGAGTGAAAAACTGTTTAGGATTGAGAGAGGCACGAGGAAGGCAAAAAGAGGGAAACTAGAGAGTGTTTAAAACATCTATCACATCAGCCCTTTAAAACTGAAAACACGTGTTTTTCGCGGGTTACATACTCGTGAAGTTACTCGTGAAAAATGCAACTGAAGCACAAAACCTTTCGTGGGAAAACTTTACTCGCGAGACAGTCGCGAGGCAGTCGTGAAAGTTTCTGTCTAAAATTCTGTGTTTTCATGTTTTACCTTAACCTATTTTCACAGGAAGAGCTTAGTCGCAATCTTCTCGCGAAATGCCTCTGAAGAAGTTTTTGAAGAAAAACTTGAAAAATGTAATTTGAACAAAAACTTAAAACACGAAAGCTTAAAAACACTTTCAAAAACATATAAAATACTCAAAAATATTTTGGGTTTGATCGACAAGCAATTGAGAATACACATCACATTTGAACATGTACAATCACACAAATGAAATAAGCATTCATTGAACATAAGTCTTGTGTGTTATGTGTGAGTATCAAATGTGGAATAGTTTTTAGTCCAGAGTGAAGTTTCAATGATCAATTCAATCAAGTCATACACAACTGGTACTAAATCAAGTGGTCTATCTCAATTATAGAAATGAACATATATGACCTCCCACAAGTAAATGATTACAAATCTTTGAAGCTTTTCATTTGGCTTCTTTACAAATCATAACATTTGATCATTTTTGAACAATATATCTCATTTTGAGATCGGTGCCTGAAATTTTTGATATTTCACTTTTGAGAATAAGCTTTTGGCTTTTTGGGCACCATACATTTCAATACAAGTCGCTTTCCCTTTTTCCTAGTCAAATACTAGTATGTGCGACGGCTTTTACAGCTCATTATCTCTTTTCATTTTGAGATTTACATTTGTTGAGCTCTTTAAGAAAAAACATAAAAAGTGTGGGAAGATATATAGGCACAAGTCTATGCATGTATCAAAACCAACAAGACTATTGATCAATCATTCATGACAAGCTTGAAGATCGATTTACAACAGTCACACATAGATTTCAAGATTTTTCCCACAAAGATAGATATGCATACAAAACAAGCTAAGCTCGTAAATGCACTATGCCATTAGTACGAAGGTACTAGGCCAAACTCACATGTGATATACACAACACAAGCGATCAAACTTTTTGGAGATTTTTCAATTTTTATGGGTTTTTGAATTTTTCAACACACACAAAAACTAAACATGTAAAGTAAGATCAACAAAAAAACAACAAGTACAAAACAAAACTTGTAAAAGAAACATGCTATAAACCGAAAGCAATGACACAAGAGGATTATGTATGTCATGATGCATGAATCTATGACCCTAAACATCAGAAGTATTAATGCATGGACATAGGTAGTGATCATGCATAAGTACCCTTCTTCACCCACACTTTACGAGTGTTTTAGGTGAGAGCCTTAGATGGACGGGTGCAACCAACATAACTTTCAAACCTCGGAGTGAAGCTAGCAAGGCATAGTGATATGTTTTTCAACATTTCCATAATGTCTCCAATGAGATGTCCCTCACTATCTCCCTTAGCTTGTGCTCCCTTTGGTCTTCTCTTTGAACTTTCCTGGCCACGCATAGAGTCAGCCTTCTTGAGTGCATAGAGCTTGAAACAATTCAGCCTTGTGTACCCTTGTACGCCACAATGATGACACAGGTGCTTTACTTGAGGCCACCTTTGATTTTTGGGTAATGACTTCCCTTTTTCCTTTGGTTTTGAACCAATGGTTCTTTTTACAGCAGCAGGGGTCTCAATCTCAGGCTTCACTTCTTTGAGATTCTCTTCATTCTTGGCTTATACGAACCTTACTTCCTTCTTGGTTTCACTGCTAGAGTTTCCTTCTCCGGTATAGCCCAAACTGATCTTATCATGTGACGATTTTTGTGAGGACAGCACGTTGTCAAGTTTCTTGGTAGAGATGCGCTTAACCTTGACATTAGCTTGGATAACTTCAAGTTCAAGAAACTTGATCTTCGAATAAGCTTCAACCAATTCTCCCTTGAGTACTTTTACTTCACACTTTGCTTCCTTAAGTTGCACAAGTATACAACTATGTTGTTTTTCAACCTTTTTCATCTTTTTCACAGCAAGGTTCGCAACTTTGGCGTATTTGCCACAATCTTCCAGCAGAGAATTATATGCTTCTTGAAGGTTGTTCTTGCCCTCATTTTGGCATACGTCTTCATCTTCTGATTCTTCAACTTCCTCATCCTCGGAAAGATCACCAAGTTCATCAACTAAATTGCTCAAATCATCCTTTGAATCAATGGAGGTAATTGCCATGAAGGTACTGTAATTTCCTTCACTATCACATTCTCCTTCCATGTCTGAATTTGAGCTTTCAGAATCACTAAGGGTAGTGGCAAACAATTTACCCCTTCCATCTCAAATAGTTGGGACACTCCTTCTTGAGATATCCATAACTGTTGCATTCGTAGCACACGATTCCTTGAAGGAATTGAAAATACTTCTCATCTTTCTTCTTAAACTCCTTCCTATCACCTTTGGGGGATGAAAACTTTCCTTTGCTGAACGACTTCCCACTGTTTTTCATCTTCAAAAATTTTCGGAAGTTCTTTGCAAGGAATGCTACTTCCTTCTCCACATCATCTCCTTCGGAGGAATCATCCATTCTCTCGTTAATGGTTTTGAGAGCAAGTGATTTGCTCGACTTGTGGGAAGGCAGTCCAAGCTCATATGTTTAGAGAGATCCAATGAGTTCTTGGATCTTGATCTCATCCAAATCTTTGCTTTCTTCTATAGATGTGACCTTGGCACGGAAGCTCTCCGGTAAGGACCTCAAAATCTTTCTCACCACCTTAGCATCCTCAATCTTCTCTCTGAGATTGAGCTTGGCAATTACGATTTCATTGAGCTTCCCATAGAATGAATCAAAAGACTCATCGTCACCCATCTTAAGCTCTTCAAATCGAGTGGTAAGCATTGGAGCTTTGTGTCCTTGACTTTCTTGGTACCCTCATAGGTAGTCTCAAGAATCGTCCAAGCTTCCTTGGCAGTCTCCATATGCGATATCCTGTGAAATTCATCAGTAGACACACCACAAAAAATAGCATTAATTGCTTTACAATTTGCATTCGCCAAAGCAAAAGTTGCCTTGTCCCATTCGGACTTGGCTGTCGTGGGTTTAACATACCTATTCTCGACGGAATCCCATATCGACTCATCTATAGCACACAAGAATTCCTTCATACGGACTTTCCAAAATGTATAGTTGCTTCCATCAAAGAATGGTGGAGCATTGAGTGATTGTGATCGGTCCATCACAAAGGGGTCAAGGATCACACTTAGGTAATAAAACCATAGCAAGTGTACCCGCTCTGATACCCATTGAAAGCTTGATTATGTGTTAAAACACAAGAGCTGTTTAGACTCCCAAATTAAAAGATACGACTCAGTTGATTTACTCTAAGTTAAACTAAGTGTGGAATAGAGTAAATGCAAGCGTACAAACAATAAAACTACTCTAAGCCATATTCAACAAAGCACAGCAGTAAAATGAAAGCCAAAAGAGTAGGGAAGAAGAATGCAAACACAAGATAACACGCCGATGTGTTATCGAAGAGGAAAACGAAGTACTCGGCATAAAACCTCTCCGCCGCCCTCCAAGCGGTAAATCGATCCACTAGACAATAAGTTGGGATACACGAATAGCAAGAGACTTTCCAAGCCTAACCTACCCAATGCACCTAAGCCCTCTAAGCTCCTACTCCAATAAGGCTTCTCGAAACCGTGTCTTGTCTAGCTTTTCGGATCTAGCAATATGCCCGATTGCATCCGCCAAAGCTTGGCTTCTTCCAATGCTTCCCAATAGCACAAAAATCTCACTTGACACTTAGAATGGGTGTGGTAAGTGTTTGGGCTATCAACTTCTCAAGGATTTAGAAATGGAGAGGTAGGAGTTGAGAAAAACCACAATGGATGGTATAGAGAATTGTGAGTATAACAATCTCTAACTCTTAAAGGTTATGGCTATGGTTTTCTCTCTGAAAAGCACTCCTCAACATATGTGGGTAATAGGGGTATATATAGTGTGGGTAGAGATAGGGTGTATTAGATATGACACATTGGCAAAACAGAATGTTTCGCGGGTATCTCGTGGGAAGGCCTTACCCGCGAGACACTCGCGAAAACCAGCTGTCACCATCCTGTCCTGACTCTTCACATTCCAGTCATGTGCTGGGCACATGCTTCACTTCGCGGGAAGGCTTCTCGCGAGCTATCCACGAAAACTTCTTGCTCTTCACTTTGCCTTGAGTCTTCACACTCTCTCTCACACACAATCCTTACAAAGAAATCCCACATAAAATATAGGGTACATAAGATTAAACAAAATTACAATCAAATTTGGCACGGAATTAAAACCAACACAAAATAGTTGTAAATCACAACTTTACAAAATTGAACATAAATCAAAGGATGCTTGACTCTTTTGGGGCACGAATAGAAGCTGAGGAGTTTATATAAATAGTTTTACAATTCTTGAGTAAGTCCGAAAATTCAACTCGCTAAAAGAAACATTTTAAATACAATTTGGAAAATAGGAATACAAATTTGAAATCACTTGGTTTTAAACAAATTTAAAGAACAAGAACCTTTTTAGAAAACTTACATTGAAACTCAATTCTTTTTGGAAAATAGTTTAGTTTAGAAATCAGCTTTTAAATGAGGTTTAGACATTCAAAACGTAATTTAGAATTCAAAGTTTCACTTTAAAACATTATTTAAAAATCGAAATTTCTCTTTCAATGATGTAGAAATGCTTTTGATAAACTTTAGAAAATATAAGTTTGAAAAACATAACTTTTAACTTCTAAGAATATGCTTAATATTCTAAGTTTGAAAATATGCATAATTACTTACAGCACTTGAATCACTCTGAAAGTCCAACTGAAACACCCTCCAAAATAGTCTCAAAATACTCTTGAATAGGACCTATAATCAATCATGGAAATTACTTAATATCCTCCACAAAATATAAATCTTATTGAATTATACAAATGGACTCACTAAGATTATACTTTGCTGAACTAAATGATAACACTAATGCAAAGCATCTCTACCCAAAAATATGTTTCCTTAAATTTATCAAAACTCAGAGCCAGCAGCCCATACTTTAGGATTTAATATATGTTCTAAACAAAAAGTAAAACCTTAAACATGAATTAGACTCTATAACCATAACTTTGTTCTAAAATACTCACTATGGGCAAACCTAGGATTTAATATATATATATATATATATATATGAGAGAGAGAGAGAGAGAGAGAGTTTGTGGGGGCTAGCTGAGTTGAGGCACAATTTTGGTTCCGTACGAAATAACCGCAACATATTTGCTGGTGAGATGACATATACTGAAACTGAACTAGTGAGCAAACTCCAGGAGATCCGCGTTCACACATCTTCTCATGGACTCAGATGGTATGCTGCTTATGTCCTTAGTTACTTGAAGTGTATGGTTTTCCAAGTAAACTGGGGAAAAGGATTGGGAAAGCACTTAATGAGAAGGAATATGGATTTAATATATATAAACCCAAAGAATAAATGTGGCCAAAATGGGCAAATGCCCTTTTTGCGCAAATTATACAACCTTCTGCCCCCTTTCCCAAAGTAATTAAGGAAATTCCCCTCTTTTGTAACTCGATTTTCTAAAAATCGAGTTTCAACTTAAAACTCAATTTTTGCACAATCAAGTTATAACAAACTGAAAAAAAAATATATATATATATATTGCTGGAACTTGAGCTCCATGAACTCGAGTTCCATGCAATTTTTTAAAGCCCTATAATGGCGTTTTAAAGCCCTATAGTGTCGTTTTAAAACACGCAAGTTTTTTCTTAAGTCTGATCGCTCCATAAAGAGCCCTATAGTAGCATTTTTAAGCCCTATGTTAGGTTCTAAGTACTTAGGAACTAATGTATTAGAACTCTAATTTGTATTGTTGCCAAACCATGATCAAAACAGATGTTAGTCTTGCTCAAAGTATAGGTCTTTTATGTAAATTTGGAATCGAGTTAACTGCATAATTGAATGTGCAATTCTGACTACCTCAATCGATCGAGAATTAGACTTGACCGATCGAAAGTCGGGCAGAATGTTTTTTCAGCATAATTTCCAACTTAACCCTAAGCCCATATGACGTGTAAGGTTTTATGTTTTGCCCTAGGTATAAAAGGGAAACCCTAGCCACGTTTTATTGGATGCTCTGTTTACTGTATGTGTGAATCTCTTGTGAGATCTGAGAGGTGGTTGCCTTCACACATGCTTAGGAATATCAAGAATGAGATTTCATTGAGAGCTTGATGATCATTCAGTTGCTGCACTAAAGAGCTTAAAGATACGCAACCGAGAGTGCTTGTACTTGCTGGAGAATCCAAGAAAGAAGGAGTCTGTGGTCTCGGAGCTTGCACGTGGTCGTGTCAGTAAGTTTTCTACATGAGGTAGCAATAGGATGTTAGTGGTCTAAGTCGCTATTGTAAAACTTCGATTCTTTCATAGTGGATTTAGGTTTACCTTGAGGATAGCTAGGTTAAATCCTCCCCAGGTTTTTATCGATTTGGTTTATTGGGTCATTATATTTTTGTGTTTTTTATTTTCCGCATTTTACATTGATATGATATATTTGTGTTAACCTAGATCTGATAATTTGACTAAGTAATTACTTGGCTAATTAACTAGGTTAATCTAGTTGTGTTTTAAGGGGTCTAAAAACGTACAAGTGGTATCAGAGCAGGTAGCTCTCTTGTTGCAGATCTTTTGATCTCTGAGCTGATCCTTGACCCCTGTTATCATGGAACGCGAACACTCTCTGGTCATTCCTCCTCACTTTGATGGGAATAATTATGCTTATTGAAAAGTAAGGATGAAAGCATTCCTAAAATCCATTGATGAGAGAGTCTGGAACTCCGTTGAGTACGGATGGGAGAAGCCCGCTACTCTTGTTAGTGAGTGGCAAACTTCTCAGAAAGAAGCAGCCGCTTTTAATAGCAAAGCTATGAATGCTATTTTTAATGTTGTTTCTATGGAGGAATTTAAGAGAATCTCTAATGTTGAGGTTGCTCATACTACTTGGAATATCCTCCAGACTGTGCATGAAAGCACAAAGGCAGTTAAAATTAATAAGTTGCAGCAATTAACTACTAGATTTGAAAACATTAGGATGTCTGATGATGAATCTTTTGATGAATTCTATGCTAAGCTTAATGATATTGTTAATTCTGCATATAATCTGGGTGAAATCTATGATCAACCTAAAATTGTTAAGAAGATTTTTAGATCTTTGACTGAGGACTTTAGACCCAAAGTGACTGCCATCACTAAAAGTAAGGATGTCGACTCCATCCCTGTTGATGAACTTGTAGGATCTCTTCAGTCCTATAAGTTGGACCTACCTACGACTGGCAAATCCAAATCAATGACTCTCAAGTCTGTTGATGATGTTGATGCAAGTGGATTTGATGAGAAGCTCTCTGCTACAAAGATTACTTACCTTGTCAAGAACTTTAGAAACTTTCTTAGGAACAATAACAGAAGGGCAAGAGGTAGAAACACTGCTGAACCTAGAAATTTTAGGAAGAATGATCCCACTAAGGTTAACAACACTGAAAAACCTAGAGAAAAAGTAGGTCAATCTTCTAATAATTCTATGGGTCCTCAATGTTTTGGATGTCAAGGGTATGGTCACATGAAATCTGAATGTCCTACATACTTGAGGTCTAAGGGTAAGGCTATGGTTGTAACCCTTAATGATGATGAAGTTTCTGACAATGAGTCTGGTAGTGACGAGGATGGAAACTTCATTGCTTTCACAGCTACTACTGTAGTTAATGAGAGTGTTTCTGTTGAGGAGAACCCTTCTGATGGGGAACTCTCTGAGGATGCAAATTTACAAGAAGCCTACAATAAACTTTGCAAAGTTGCTACAAAGGATGCTATGAATGTTGATTTAGGCTTAAAGAAAATTGCTTTTCTTGAACTTGATAAGAAGAATTTGCTTGTGAAACTGTTTGATGCTAATAAATTGTTGAATAATGTGAAAACTGAGAACATGCTTTTGCTTGATAAAGTTAAGAATTTGGAACTTGAATTATTTGTTGCTAAAGAACAAACTAATAGGTTTGCAAGCTCCAAACTTGATCATATGCTGAGTGTTCAAAAGTCTCCCTCTGACAAAACTGGCTTAGGTTTTGTAGAAAGCATCTCTGTGGCTGCACCCCATTCCACAAACTTTGTTCCTTCTTCTTCTTCTGAACCCTTTGTGAGTGAGGTTGCTAAATCTGTAGAAGTTACACCTCCTAGGAAGATTAGGGTTGGTCTTCAAGAGTCTAAACCTAAGGCTCCTAACCCTTCTAAGGGCAAGTTGCATGATAAGTTTGCATGGGTTTGTCATTTTTGTGGAAAGTCTGGGCACATTCGTCCAAATTGTTTCAAGTTGCAAGCTGCTAAGCGAGCAAACAAACCAAAAGTACCTATGCCTCAAGCACAAGATCCTATGGTACTTATTTGTGAATTAGTAAAGGATCTAAACCTTTATTCCAATCTTGGAGTTGGTAATCATTCTCATGTGAATAAGAACTCCAATGCTTGAGGTGCATCTAAAAGGTTTTGGATGCAAAAGACTCAATCTAAGTGAGTCTTTCTGACATGGTCCTTGTGCTTCATTGCTCTACTCTTTGTGACCATTGTTCTTTGGTTTTTGTTTTCTTTGTTTCTAGGATTTGCATTACATAACATTCATGCATTTCATTCTAGGGTGTTTTGTTATTTTTTTAAAAATAAAACAAAAAAACAAAAAAAAAAAAGGGAAAAAGGAAGCAAATTGTGTTTTGCATTTATTTTCTTGGCATTGAAAACAAGGTTGGTCAATTTATTTTCACATAACATGTCTTTGTACCTTGTTTTGCTTGGATGAGCTTATTTATTGCATTTTACTAGTTGAAGCTTTGTAGTGCATGTTGCGTGGGAAAGATGTTTATAGTTTTTTATCACTTTGTCTTGATCTTGAAGTCAAATGTTGTTAACTGTCGGACTTGAACCTTTGGAGAAAGGCATAAATAACCATCTCTCCACTGTTCACTAGCCAATCATGAACACCTTAGTGCATATCGTAAGATTTTGTTCTCGATAAAGTGTAGCACATGCACAAAAAGAAAATAAGGTGTAGTCTCGGTTAAAATTGCTTAAAATTGGTGTGTACATTATTGGACTTAAAGGTTAATTAATCAAATAAAATTGGTGTGTACATTATCCCGGCTATTTTAATAAGTTTCTACTAAAGAAAAATTTGTGTATACAATATAAGGCAAATCAAGAAACTTACATGATTGCAAGCTTATGATCTAGGAGATGTGGGAGTTATATGATGTAACTCTTTAGGTGATAGTCTCTTTCAAACTCTATGTGTTGAATTTTGTAGACTTTGTATTTGATTTCTATTCACATATCACCTCACATGTATCTCAAGCTTTTGCTAGTTGCACACACTACACAAGCTACTCTTTGCTAAACTGTGTACATGTTATTGTGCGTGTTTTTGGTTTGACCAACCAAGTTTGAAAATTCCTTGAGTTTTATGCAAAACATATTTGGTGTTTGAGATTTTAAGAGAATGGATTGAAAATCTTAATTTTGGGAAAACTGGGTTCAAAACAAGTGTTTTTGAAAAGCATTTCATCTCATACTTATGCATTTTATTCATAAAATTCAATGCTTTAAGGAGTTTCTGCATAAAATTGTTTTGATTTTGATAGGCCACAAACGTATTGACCCCTTGTGATAAATTAATTAATTAATTAACCAAATTTATTAATTAATCAAATTAACATGTAAAGCGCGTGGTAGCACAAACAAATCACCAAACAACTAAATACGCAGCAGAAAATAAATGACACGGTGATTTGTTTACGAATGGGGAAAACCTAACGGCAAAAACCCCACCGGGTGATTTTCAGGATACCACTCCCGAAACTCCACTATTATCACAACAAGCGGTTACAAGTAAAGGAACCTCAAGTACCTTACCAACTTACAGTTGAACCCTTACCCCAATACTCAATTAGACTTGTTCTGTAGTGACAGTTCCCCCTTTTGATGCACGGCTCCCAAGTACGTGACTAACCAATTTGATGCGCAAATCCCAGTATGCAGTTTACTCCTTTGCACGAATCTAAGTACGTGACTAAATCCACAGCAACCCTTTGATTGTTGTAGTTGATTTGTAGCAGCTTCACATAGAAACACCAATAAGATTTTCAATGTTGGTGCAAGAGACTTTGCTTGGTTACAGAACCCAAAGGCGTACAAGAAACGCAGTAAGAACTCCTTCTATAGTAGGAGGCTAGGGTTTTAAAAAGAAAACCATATAAAGCTCTCTAGGGTTAGGTTTTTCTTTTTCCACCTCCTTTTAAATAGGAGCTTAATGGGCTCTCCTATTCCAAATAGGTTTACACAAACCTTGGGCTTTCCTAGTCCAATAAGGATTATACAAACCCATAAAAAAATAGCCTTTTAGAATAAAAACGTTGCTGGCTATAATCTTAATCTCGTAAGCTCAATCGATCGAGATATCTATCGAGCTTTAATGAATCTCGACAGATCGAGCTTCTGTTGAGGAGGTATCGAGACCTACAGATTGCACTTTTCTTGAGCAGTTCTTGAGTAATCTTCATGTCTTCAATTTAACCACTTGTAATGATCATCTTGAACCTACTTAGATTTACCCAAATACAAGTAAAGTGCGTTTTGTCAAAGGATATGCTAATTACATAAAAATATGTCCCTAACAATCTCCCCCTTTGGCAATCCGTGACAAAATCACAAGAGTACATTGAATGTCCTAGAATACATTCTACTCAAGATTACATAATAAATAAGCCTAGTGTAAAAGATCTGAACCTTGGAAGTTGCTGCAAGAAGAAGGTTCGGAATCTTGACTTGGCTTTAACTTGTCTTTCCTGAAAGGCACTATACAAAACACATCAAGGTACCATGTGAAAAATAATGACAAGTTAAATAAACAAGAAACATGTGTATAAAGATAGAAAAGAAACAGCACATGTGAGATAAAGAGTGAAACACATACATCATCATCAAATATAGAAACAACACATGATGTATGTAAATGGTTACAAAACCAAAAGATACACAACACAAAAATATATCAATATCAATGTGTATCAAACTAACTCTCCCCCTAAGTTAGTTACATCAAAAAGTTTCTTCCCTTTAACATGAAGTTCTCCCCCTAAGTCTATTACTCCCCCTGAGGAATGACATTCAATTCTCAAATTTCTCCCCCTTTTTGACACGATTGTCAAAGGGCATAAAAATCCAAAAGAATTGAAAGGAGACAGATAGAAAACTGACATAGAGGGAATGAGGAGAACAAGGAACCATAGACCTACAAGAAAAAGAGAAACAAGATGCTATGGACACAAAGATAAAAAAATGCAAGACAAGGAAAAATGAAATGCATGCAAGGGTATCTCGATCGATCGAGAGGTGGCGAGACAGGTGTCGAGCATAATAGACATCGACAGATGCAGCTGTCGAGGATCTGTCAAGGGACAAATCAACAAAAGGCTAAAGAGAAGCTCGATCGATTCACCAGCTGTCGAGAATCTATTGAGGGGACAGGAGCTTTCTCGATCGATCCACCTAGCTATCGAGAGGTGTCAAGATTGCGTTAAAGTGCAACTGAAGATCTGGACAGATAAGCTAGGTATCGAGAGGTGTCGAGGATCTGTCGAGAATGCTTAAAAATAGTTTTTCAAAGAAGGGAAAAACACAGATATGAATGCAATCATGCATGCAACTCAACCAATGATCCAAACACCATATAAACCTCTCAAAATCATCTCTCAACAAAGATTTTAAGCTCATGGATCCCAAACACACACACACACACACACTAAACAAGTCTAACCGATTTTATTTTTCAAAAAACAAGTCAAGACAGTTTAGTGAGTATACATTAACACATGTAAAACCTTGTGATGACCAAATCACAGTGTACCTGCACATGTATCAAGAGTAGCAAAGAATATTGCGTGTTGTGTGTAAAAAACATCGCAAGATAGCAAATGTGTCAACATGTTATGACAATTTGAGATATGAGAAAATCACTTTAACTCACACACAATCATAACAGTTTGATGGGGATTATCACCTTTGAGGTACATCCTATAACTCCCACATCTCCTAGAAAACATGCTTGCAATCATATAGCATTTTTGATCTTTTTGCTTTTGATTTTTCTTTGCATATTTTTCTTTTAAGCATATCATGCATGGGTATATAAGAGATAGAAATGAAATACCCAAATATGGTAAGAATTAGACATTCCAATTTTGTTATGCTGAAGCACACAAATGCCATTGACACTGCACTATTGCTATGCCGCAGCATAGAGGTCCCAAATTATGATTAGCGGACAATAGTGGTGAGATGGTTATTTATGCTTTTCTCTTAGGATTTTCTAATCCTTCCCATCTAAAAGAGTGATATGAGTGTTAAGTATAAGAGAAAACTTAATCTTACTCATCACAAACAAGAAGCACAAAGCTCACTTGCTTAGTTGTGCATAGAGATGCTCATCTAAGCTACAAGAGATACAAAGTTTAGAAAACTTTGTTTCAATGGCCATCCAAGGTACACAAGTACCAATGTATACAAAACACACACTATTTTTGTATTTTTCTGATTTTTCAATTTTTTATTTTATTTTATTTTTATATGAAAAAATTAAACAAAGCAAAACTGAAAAATAACTAAACAAAAACATGTTAAACAACATGAAAGCATGAAAGAAAGATGCAAATGCATGAAGGCATGATAGAAGGGTGCAGATGCATGAAAGCATGATTCCAAAAGCAGATAAGAAATCAAGTTAAGAGAGTCCTACTTTAGATAGAAAGAATTAAAGTAGAGGACAAACGGAAAAGACAATTAAGTCTTAGGCTCCTTTCTCACCCACACAACACGAGTCTTTGGCTGTGAAGATGAAAAGGCACGTGTCCTAGTATGTCTACTAAAAGACATAGAGGAATTAGAATTCCCCTGAAATTGAGTCAAAAAGCTCAAAACTTTTAATAACTCACCAAGAATAGGTACAGAGCTTTTAAACAAAGGATGAGACCTATTAGACACTCGCTTATGAGGAAACAACTTGAAACAATTTGGACAAGTGTGACCAGAAACACCACAATGGTAACAAACATGAGTAGTTTTCGAACTACTATACTTCCTAGAAGGAGGTCTAACCTTAGAGGTTGACAAAGACCTTAATTTAGGACAATTTGGCCTAATATGACCAACAATATGACAATGATGACAAGTGGGGACAAATTCAGAATTTTTATTCTTCCTAGGAGGAGTTTTAGACATAGGTTCAGAAATTTCAGCGTTAACATCAGATTGTTTACCTTTTTCTATCCTAGCAATATTAGCCTTCAACTCTTCATTATTCCTTTTAAATGGGGGAATATAAAAATATTTTTCTTTTGAGTTAGGCTCAACAACAAGTTTGGCACTAGTTAATTTTTCAACTTCAGTTTTAAATTCAACTAGTTGCTCTTCCAAACTCTTAATTTTGTTCTCTTGAGATGAAATTTGATTTTTAAAATTCTCATTCAAATTATTGGCTTCATCCAATTTTGCAATCAAATCATCTTTTTCAAGTTTGACATTTTTAAATTTAGCTTTTAATTTTGTAGAACATTCAAGAAATTTCATACAAAAATTATAAAGCTTGCAATAGGCATCTTGAATATCATCATCATCATTCAATATAAGATCATGCAAATGAAAATAATCAAGAGTTTCCATGACAACAGGGGTCAATGGATCACACAGCAAAGATTAAAATCTAATCAGAGTGTGCCTGCTCTGATACCACTTGATAGGTCACAAACGGATTGACCCCTTGTGATAAATTAATTAATTAATTAATTAACCAAGTTTATTAATTAATCAAATTAACATGTAAAGCGCGTGGTAGCACACAAAAATTACCAAACAACTAAATACGCAGCGAAAAAAAAATGACACGGTGATTTGTTTACGAATGGGGAAAACCTAACGGCAAAAACCCCAGCGGGTGATTTTCAAGTCACCACTCCCGAAACTCCACTATTATCACAACAAGCGATTACAAGTAAAGGAATCCCAAGTACCTTACCAACCTACAGTTGAACCCTTATCCCAATACCCAATTGGACTTGTTCTGTAGTGACAGTTCCCCTTTTGATACACGACTCCCAAGTACGTGACTAACCAATTTGATGCGCGGATCCCAGTACGCGACTTACTCCTTTGCATGAATCCAAGTACGTGACTAACTCCACAGTAACCCTTTGATTGTTGTAATTGATTTGCAGTAGCTTCACATAGAAACACCAATAAGATCTTCAATGTTGGTGCAAGAGACTTTGCTTGGTTACAGAACCCAAAGGCGTACAAGAAACGCAGTAAGAACTCTTTCTTCTATAGTAGGAGGCTATGGTTTCAAAAAGAAAACCTTATGAAACTCTCTAGGGTTAGGTTTTTCTTTTTCCACCTCCTTTTAAATAGGAGCTTAATGGGTTCTCCTATTCCAAATAGGTTTACATAAACCTTGGGCTTTCCTAGTCTAATAAGGATTATACAAACCCATAAACAAATAGCCTTTTAGAATAAAAACGTTGCTGGCTATAATCTTAATCTCGTAAGCTCGATCGATCGAGATATCTGTTGAGCTTTAATGAATCTCGACAGATCAAGCTTCTATCGAGGAGGTATCGAGACCTGCAGATTGCACTTTTCTTGAGCAGTTCTTGAGTAATCTTCATGTCTTCAATTTAACCACTTGTAATGATCATCTTGAACCTACTTAGATTTACCTAAATACAAGTAAAGTGCGTTTTGTCAAAGGATATGACAATTACATAAAATTATGTCCCTAACAGATTTTCAAAAATTTGTTTTTTCCAGAATTTCGACCGATCGAAATTGTTTTTCGACTGATCAAAATTGCGATTAAAAATGTTTGTGAGTCTTTGTTTGTTTTGATCGGTGCTCGATTGGTGTTGGATCAATCGAAGCATTTTTGACCAATCGAATCTGTTTTTCGATCGATCAAAAATCGTGTAGAGAATTTTTTAAAAACTGATTTTCACGTGTTCAAACTCACTTTTTCAAAAGTTTTTCAACTTTTTCTCTCTCTATACGACTTGGTCAAGGCTCCAATCCAATTTTTTGTCGTTTTCCACCATTTTTTTTGCAAGGAATTCTCTCCCAAGTCCAGTAAGACCTTTATACCCTTCCTTTTGTATTTATTTTCACTTTTCATGCATAAAATCATGCATTATTTGGGAAATTTCGAACCTATGCAATTTTTGGGGTTTTTGATGAATTAAGCCTTTTCTTTCACAATTGATCAATGGGTTTTTGTTGGAGGATGTTATAAACATGATCTATGGTGTTTAATTTGATTAATTTGAAGTATTGTGAGAAATTGAAAATTCTAGGGCTTGAAACTACCCGATTTGGGGATCATGTTCAATTTAAGTTTAATTGATGAAATTGGCTTGTTGGATTGATTAATTTGAGCATTATAAACTATTTTCTAACTTGTGTGATGATCAATTGGTCAATTTAGTACAACTTGAACAAGTAGTTTTTCAAAATTTTGGGGTTTTTATTATAAACTCTATGCTCAAGCCAATTTTGTGTTTCTAAACTTAAATTGAACTTGTTATCACTGCATTAGAGCATGCATCATGACATTTATCTGTTCATGCATCATATAGATTGTTACTTTCGTTTTTGTTTTCCTTTTTTTTTGTGCTAACTTGCAGTCTGCCCTTGGTGTGTTTTCTTGTTATTTTTTCTCTTGTGTCTTTGTCCTTACCCTAGCACCATGCCTAGGAAGACTAGAGCCCATAGGACATCCTCCTCTTCTTCTGATCCTTCCTCTGTGGGAAATTTGTTTCGGAGTGAGAAAAGCCGAGAGTTTTATGAGACACTAAACCTTAAGAGAAAGATTTGGGCTGAGCGTAAGGTTGTGTTAGATGAGCTAGATCCTGCCATTAGGGCAAACTTTGAGCGTCAGGGCTGGTTGCCACTTTTGGATATTGATTATCCTCCTCCAGCTACCCTGATTAGAGAGTTCTACTCAAACCTCTATATCCACGTCTATGATTCCAACACTTTAGTAAAGAGTTGGATACGAGGTGTAGAGTTCACCATTACTCCTAATGTAGTGGCCGATGCTCTTGGGGTACCTGTGGTCCGGCATCCTGTTTACTCTTATGATGAGTCTCCTCCCCTAGACGACATCATGTCATACATCACTGGTACTTCTATCCGGTGGGGTTCTGATCCTCGGATCACTTCTGCTAAGCTCGCTGAGACTACCTACCTTTTCTTTAGGATAGCGTGTCATTCCTTGTGGCCTATCTCTCATCTGCACACCATTCCTTTAGAGTGATATGCATTTTTGTATGCTCTTGTTACAGATGCTCCTATTAGTTTTCCTCATCTGTTTCTTCGTTCTTTGAATGAAGTTCATAGGAGTTCCTCTACCGCTCATGCTCTTTTTCATCCTGTTTTCATTCATAGGATTTTGTTGTTTTTAGATTTAGATGACTTCCCCGCTTCTGAGCTTGTACACATTATTGCTCCCGAGCTCGTACATATTATTGCTCCCATAGGTGCCACTTTTCTTAGGCAAAGGGCTGCTCAGATGAGAGAAAGCTCTAAATGCCCTTGAGTTGAGCCTTCTGGTACCGTACCCCCTCATTCTTCTATAGGTACTACTTCTGGTGAGGCATATGCTGATTCCGTTGGTGCTGCTGTTGCTGCTGTTCCTCCACCATCTACTTCGGATGACTTTGACATTCGTTGTACGTTGGAGACTGTCATGACCGTTCAGGCGGCTCATGGTCAAATTTTGGTGTACATACTTGATGAGCTCTGTGCTTTGCGAGCAGATTTGGCGCATCTTAGACGTTCGCCTTCGCCACCTTCTTTTGCTGATGGATTTTGATTTCCCTTTGGTATTCTGTCACAAAAAGGGGGAGTACTTTTGGACACTTGTAGAGGATTTTTTATAGTTAGGGGGAGAGATTTTGTTTGTTGGAGCTTGTGGAGTTTAGATTGTATCTAGGTGCTTCACTGTGTATGTATCCTTTTTGGCTCTTGATGTATTTTTTTTTGGGCTATTCATGATAGGGGGAGATACATTGTTATCTATGTTTCTTGTTTCACTACTCATTGATTTATATTTATGACTTATTCATGATATATGTCTTTGTTTTGTGTTTTGTGAAGTCAAGAATTTATTTTTGTTTTACTTGTATTTTCCACACGTGCGTTTATGCGTTTGTTGAGTATTTTAGGAAATATACAGGTTGATTTAGTCGTGCTGCTGTCTACACTTGCAACTGATGGATAGTAGTTAGGTTGGATCATTTTGTAATGGGCATTTTTTGTAAAGGGCTTTTATTTGTAACTTTGAGCATTGTGTTTGTGTTTTGTCACGGATTGCCAAAGGGGGAGTTTGTTAGGTTCTAAGTACTTAGGAACTAATGTATTAGAACTCTAATTTGTATTATTGGCAAACCATGATTAAAATAGATGTTAGTCTTGTTTAGACTTGCTCAAAGTATAGGTCTTTTATATAAAGTTGGAATCGAGTTAACTGCAGAATTGAGTGTGCAATTCTGACTAGCTCGATCGATCGAGAATTAGACTCGCAGAATGTTTTTTCTGCAAAATTTCCAACTCAGCCCTAAGCCCATATGACGTGTAGGGTTTTATGTTTTGCCCTAGGTATAAAAGGAAAACCCTAGCCACGTTTTATTGGATGCTCTGCATGTTGTATGTGTGAATCTCTTGTGAGATCTGAGAGGTGGTTGCCTTCACACATGCTTAGGATTATCAAGAAGGTGATTTCATTGAGAGCTTGATGATCATTCAGTTGCTGCACTAAAGAGCTTAAAGATACTTAAGCGGGAGTGCTTGTACTTGCTGGAGAATCCAAGAAAGAAGGAGTCCGTGGTCTCGGAGCTTGCACGTGGTCGTGTCAGTAAGTTTTCTGCATGAGGTAGCAATAGGATGTTAGTGGTCTAAGTCGCTATTGTAAAACTTCGATTCTTTCATAGTGGATTCAGGTTTACCTTGAGGATAGTTAGGTTAAATCCGCCCTAGTTTTTTACCGATTTGGTTTCCTGGGTCATCATATCTTTGTGTTCTTTATTTTCTGCATTTTACATTGATATGATATATTTGTGTTAACCTAGATCTAATAATTTAACTAAGTAATTACTTGGCTAATTAACTAGGTTAATCTGGTTGTGTTTTAAGGGGTCTAAAAACTTACACCCTATAATGGCATTTTAAAGCCCTATAGTGGCGTTTTAACATGCAAGTTTTTTTCTTAAGTCTGATCGCTCCATAGGGAGCCCTATAGTGGCGTTTTAACATGCAAGTTTTTTTCTTAAGTATGATCACTCCATTAGGGAGCCCTATTGTAGCGTTTTAAATACCTATAGTGGCGTTTTTTATGGAACTCGAGTTCCATGCAATTTTTTTGTTTTTTTTGTTAAGTTTTACCTATAGCTGCGTTTCATAGAGGCCTATAGTGGCGTTTTTTTATGGAACTCGAGTTCCATGAACTCGAGTTCCATGCAAATTTTTTTTTTTTTTTTTTTAATTAAGTTTGATCGCCCCATACTCGATTTTCTATAAATCGAGTTTTACATTGAAACTCGATTTTGAGAAAATCGAGTTACAAAAGAAGGGCATTTCCTTAATTAGTTTGGGAAAAGGGGCAAAAGGCTGTATAATTTACGCGAAAAGGGCATTTGCTCAGATTCCCCGAAAAAATGTTAAAGCCATCCTAATATACATACATACATATATATATATATATATATATAACCACAATTGAAAATCTTACAGCCATGTTCTTGAATTAGGAATTGAAATTCCATGACTCTATTCAAGAACCCACATAATGGGCAGTGGGCAATCTAAGATTTAATAGTGTAAACAACAATTCTAGGAAAATACCCCTTTTTAACAATCTACACATCACTAACTCTTTTAATTCTTTGATTCTAACAAATGAGAAATCATACCTTGAACAATGTGGTTGCCTCTTCAATTGTGTGTGTTCTAAACTCCAAGGGAAAAACACACTCCTAGCCTCCTTAGTGATGAAACCTTGATTTATCTCTTCCTCTACCCTGTAGTTAACGTATCAGAGATGTGGGCTTAGAGGGTAGTGGGCCACAATTACTAACAAAAGAATATCTATGGCCCATCAACTATATTTAAAAGAAAAAAGGGATAACCTCAAATAAAAAATATATATGCGAGGTATTACAATTACATTCTCTTAAACCTGCAATTTCTTTCAGCAAGCCTAAATTTGAAAGATTAAGCAAACCATACGATTCAAATACTAACTTGACTTTCTTCTAATAAACATAAAACTAGTACAATCAAATAACAAAATGCTTAAACCTAAACAGGCCAAGGATGTTACCTTTTTTCAATATCAAAAGCACTAGGCCAAGGATGTCACCTTCCAAGGGGAGATCAATCAGACCTTGCTCAGAAATAAAATCAGAAAACTCACACATAGCAGCTATAAAAATAGTAGAACCAACACATTCAGATGGAAATCTTACCACATTAAAGTTATCTCCCACACACCATGAAACTTTCCACCAATTGCTCAATCCAAACAATTCCTCCCATAAAAGCCTTTTGTCTCCAACTAAGTTAGGACCATAAACTCCGCTAAATGCCCAAACAAATTGTTCAACCACACTTTTAAATTTACAAGACACTGAGAAGCTTCCCGCAACTTCCTCCACTTTATCCATGACCCGTGTGTCCCATATCAACAGTACCCTTCCAGAAGCTCCACAAGACTGTAAATATGACCAATCAACATGTGGGTCACTCCACAAACTCTGAATCATAGCTCTGGTTATCAATTCCATTTTAGTTTCTTGAAGAAAAACAATATCAGGTCTCCAATTTCTATTTAGATTTCTAACTCGAAACCTTTCATCCTGCTCATTTATCCCCCTAACATTCCAAGAAATAATCTTCAAATTCATTGATGCACCACAATAGCCTGCTCACTACTTTTACTCCTTAACTTAATTGACCCATATTCAACATTTAAAGAGCTCATTAAATTCTTCAATTCTTGCTGACCCTTCTGCCCTGATGCAACCAGCTTCTTCTGACTACCTTCTTCATGCTGCTGCTTATTTTTTTTCTAGCCTCTAAGGCTAACAACGGGCCCGTTAATTGCTCCTCAAAGCCTTCTAAAGAAGTCCCCACAGACTTCCTAAAAGCCTGAATCCTTTTAGTTACCCATTGTGATAACTGACTGCTATCACTATTCTCCTTACACCTAAGTCCCTTCCCAGAATTATAGTCAAGTTCTAACGGAATTTCTGTGGCCAAGGGTACCATTACTAGAGGCTCACCACCCCTCTCCCAAGTCATTGACCTTTCATCAAATTCTCGTATCTCGTCCTCCAATCCATTAACAATAGATGAATCATCAACCACCCCATCACACTCATTTGCCTAGCTAACAAATTTCCCTTTCGTGGCAAAAGGATTATTACCTGTACCAGCTTCTCCCTCAGTGACTGAGCAGTCCGACTCGCTCTCTGTTGACCAATACAACGCCAGTGGAATCACTATCTGCCTACCATCCCTAAGTTGTAACATCCAGTCTTTAGAATTACCTCATGATTTATCCAAATCACCAACCAATTCCCTAATAGTGGGACAGCAATTTTGAGCCCCCTCAAAGGAAAAAAACTTTGATGAATCAGCAATGAAAACTTCCTTACCCACCTTTTCCTCACCCCTAGAATCTGTTGCAACCGAAGTTGCATTAGCCACCACAACTGACAATATTGGGTGGGTGGCTGTATGTGGCGCCTCTACCAATAATATCAACTTAAAAGAAGACTGGGTAAAATCGGTAAATCTACTCGAGCTCGCCTAATCAACACTACCATCATCTGTGGGAACCATCGAAGTTGTGGCATCAACCACCACAGCTGGCAGGATTAGGTCAGTGGGTGTATATGACGCAGTTGTTGGTAATATCGACTCGAAAGAGTTCTGTGTAAAGACTTATATCACAGGGATAACTCCACCTATTTCTAAGCTCGGGCCTGAGGGAGGTAAGCTCTCACAAAACTCAACAGCCTTCAGGCTTATTGAGCTTGGGCCATGTCCAGACTAAAACCCTTTAGAGCAATTTCCAGTCTCAAACACTTGGGTGAAAACTTACTGCCAAGATTAGCAGAGCCCATTACAGGCTTCTGGGCTTTTGAAGGGACATGGCCCAACCCCTTGGTATTTGATGTAAAAGCCTTTGTCCCTTGTGCTTCCCATTTAACAGACTGCATGCCCCTTTTATTGTGATCCCAAAAAATCTGCCTTCTACCTTCCTCCTTAATTTCCAAATCTGACCTTTCCTTACCCAACCCAGATTCCTAAAATCATGCTCCTTACCAACAGCTTTTGAATCTGAAAACCTTAGAGGAAGTCTAAGTTTATTTCCTTGCGAGATTCTTGCCTTACTGTCATCGTGACTAAATCTCCAATTTTGTTTTCAAAAACCACCACCTGTGTACAAGGTGTGGCTGTCAAAGCTTCATCCCTATTTTCCACTCTTCGAGGCTTCTCCTTATCTCTGATAATGGGCTACTGTACTTGCTTCATATCCCTTTTCGGCACAGAACCTTTCATTGTTTCTACAAATGTCCAAGAAGAACTCATCTTATAAAACTACTTATGCCTATGAGCGATGAATGTTGGACCACCCAATGCATATTAGGTAGGTTCCAACAATCTTCGTAATTCAATCCCAAAACCCTTCAACCTTGTTGTGCCTTGCCCACTAGAATAATGATAGATCTTGCAAGGTTGAATTTATTCAATCATGTATTGGCTTTATCCCGTGCCAAATTTACTTGTAATTTAGCAATTAGAAACCTTGTATTTAGGTAGGAATAATGTAAGGGGGTTGTGTGTGAGAGAGTGTGTAGAAATTCAAGTGTGTGCATTGGAGGATTCTCACGACTAGATCTCGCGAATGACTCGCGACTGGCAACTTGCCAGAATGCCACATGTGTGAAGCATGCAGGAAGCTGAAAGGTCACAACAGCTAGAGCACTACAGGACAAAAATTATAGTCTAGCCTGGCAGTTATCTCGCGACTCATCCCACTCGCGAGACTGAGTCACCAGAATGCCCTGTTATGCAAAAAAATGACCTTTCACAATCCTCACGTATATTACTATAAATACCCTTATACCCACAAAGTGTAAAGAGCTTCTAGAGAGAATTTTGAGAGAGAAACCCTAAAGAAAACCAAGATTGACTCATCCACAATCTTAGACATTTAATTCTCCAAATTCCTCTACTCTTACCCTCTCCATTGACATATCCTTGAGAGGTACATTTGCCAAATCCTTATCTCACTATACCCATATCAGTGAGGAGGTATTTTGGTGCTTGGGAAGCAATTCGAAGATGACCAATTTACTTGGTTGACGCAATGGGCTTATTGCGGGATCCGGGAAGCTAAAGAAGACACGATTAGGCTTAACCCTGTTGGAGTAAGAAGCTTGGAGGGCTTAGGTGCATTGGGTAGATTAGGCTTGGAGGGTCTACTACTATTCGTGTATCCCAACTTTATTCTTTAGTGGATCATTTTACCGCTTGGAGGGTGGCGGAGAGGGTTTTCGCCGAGTTCTTTGGTTTCCTCTTTGATAACACGTACCGGTGTTATCTTTGTGTTTGCATCTCTCTAACCCTTACTCTTACCTTTTAATTGTTGTTGTGTTGTGATTAATTATGGTGTAGAGTTGTTTATTTGTTTAGGTTTCTGCTTGTACATATTATTCCGCGCATATATTGTTTGGGTATAAGCTTGTGTTTGTTTAATTTGAAATTGGGGGTCTAACCATTCATTAGTGTTTTACAAACTAATTGAACATTCAATTGATATCAAAGGCAAGGTCATGGGTTCGAGTCACGGAAGTGTCATTGTGAGGGAGGGATTGTTGGGGGGACCATAATTTGACTCCTTACAACTACTCTAAAAACAGGCCCGTGCGTGGTGTGATGTCGAAGCCTATAAAAGATTTGAGTGTGTCTTCCTCATCACCAATTGGTTTTAAGGTGGAATGGCATAGCTTATGGGCCTACAAATGGTATCAGAGCGGGTGCACTTGTTGTGGTTTCATTACTTAAATGTGATCCTAGACCCTTTTGAGATGGATCAATCTCAATCGCTTAATGCTCCTCCATACTTTTTTTTCTTTTCAACCAGCAATAGACGCGTCTCGGTTAGAACCTCACGGACTACGTCATTGCCCCAAGCGCAAAGATAATGCTCCTCCATACTTTGATGGGAGCAATTATGCATTTTGGAAAGTTCGTATGAGGGCATTTCTATGTTCCATTGATGATAGTGTTTAGGACGCTGTCAAGATAGGATGGACTAGGCCAGAGGCCGCCAAATACACATGGGATAAGGTAGCTCTTGCGGCAGCTAATGCTAATAACAAGACTTTAAATGATATTTTCTGTGGTGTTTCTCCTGACGAATTTAACAGGATCTCTCATGTTACAATTGCCAAGGAGGCGTGGCAAATCTTGGAGATGACCTATGAAGGCACTAAAAAGGTGAAGGATACCAAGTTGCAAATGCTCACCACACGCTTCGAAGAGTTGAAGATAAGTGAAAATGAGTCATTCGACTCATTTTATGGAAAGCTAAATGAAGTGGTGATTGGCAAATTCAACTTGGGAGAAAAGATGAAGGACTCCAAGATTGTGAGGAAGATTCTACGATCATTGCTGGAAAGCTTCCGTGCAAAGGTTACTGCCATCGATGAGAGCAAAGACCTTGATGAGATTAAAATTCAAGAACTCATCATTTCTCTTCAAACCTATGAGCTATCTCTACCATCACAAAGGAAGAGCAAATCTCTTGCTCTCAAGACAATCAATGAGAGATTGGAAGCTCAAGACTCCTCGAATTAGGATGAGGTTGAAAAGGATGTGGCATACCTTGCTATGAACTTCCGTAAGTTCTTAAAGTTCAAGAGAGATGGGAAGTCTTTTGAGAAGGGCAAATTCTCGAATTTCAAGAAGGACAAGAAAGACTTCAAGAAGAAGGATTCCAAAGATTCTTCTCCATCTCAAGCGGTCACGTGCTTTGAGTGCAAAGGGCATGGGCATGTGAAGAAAGAATGCCCCACATATTTGAAAGTAAAGGGTAAAGTTTTTGCAACAACCCTTAGTGACTTAGACGGCTCCAATTCGGATTTAGAAGAAAGTTGTGACAGAGAAGGAAACTACTCCGCATTTATGACCATTGCACCTGTGTACTCTTCAAAAGATTTGAATACTCTAGTGGAAGAGCTCGGTGAGCACACCGAAGTGGAGTTAATGGGAGTTGGGGAGGAATCCGATGGTGAAGATGAAGAATGCGTCTATGAAGGAACAAAGGGATTGCAAGAAACCTATAATTCTCTTCTTGAGAAGAATGGTGAGTATGTAAGAGTGGCTAAGGCAGCCATAAGAAAAATGAAGAGAGCTGAACAGGATTATAAAAGTCTTCTTGTACGGTACAAAGAAACGAAATGTGAAGTTGAAAAGCTGAATGAAGAACTAACCGATGCCTATTCTAAGATCAAGTTTCTTGAGCTTGAAGTGATTCAAACAAATGCCAAAGTGGAGCGTGTTGCCTCCAAGAAACTTGACGAAGTGCTTGCACATCAAAAGCCCTTTTCTGACAAAAGCGGCTTAGGATACACCGGAGAAAGTAGCTCAAGCGCCAATGTGTCCAAGGAGATGAAGTTTGTTAAAGCAAAGGTACCAATGGTAGCAACTCCAACTGTTGAGAAAGCGAAGTTTGAGAAGAAGCCAAATGTGATTGCTCAAAAGGTTTTGACAAAGCCTCCAAACCCATTAGTGGCTAAACCCAAGGTTAAAGGAAAATCTCTTCCGAAATCACAAAGAGGACCACAAACTCAACACTTTTGCCACCATTGTGGAATCCGAGGACATACTAGACATAATTGCCACAAGCTTCAAGCATTGAAGAATGCCAGCTTTCAAAGGCCAAGAAGACAAAGAAATGGCAAAGGGAACCTCAAGCAATCAAAAGGGCGAAAAGTTGATTCTGATATTGGTGATGTGATGAAGATGATAGACACCATCACTTCTTGTTTGGCAAACTTCACCCTAAGGTTTGAGAATCGCAACTCAAGTACCCAATCCACTAAGGATATCACCCCAAATGCACATGCCGTGTGGGCGAAGAAGGGTACACATGCATAAGCATTAGAATATGTCCATGCATCAATTCTTTCTATATGTTGTGACTTTGTTTGGTTGTTTGCTTATTTTTCATTCTAGCATGTTTTTACTGCTTTTGTTTATTTTTAATAGCTTTGAATTTTTTTTTTATCAATCTTTACTTGTTTTTGTGTCAAAAATCCAAAAACACATAAAAAGTAGAAAATCCAAAAAGTTTTATCGGCATTTTTGTGTTTTGTCACACGTATGTTTTGCCTTGTACCTTCATACAAATGGCTTTGTGCATTTACGAGCGTAGCTTGTTCTCTATGCACTCATATCATTGTGGGAAAAATCTTGACATCTATGTGATTGTTGTAAATAGATCTTCAAACTTGTCATGAATGATTAGCCAATGGTTTTGTTGATCTTGAGACAGGCATAGACTTGTGCCTATATATCTTCCCACTCTTTTATGTTTTCGCTTAAAGAGCTCAACTAATGTTAAATCTCGAAAAGAGATAATGAGCTGCAAAAGCCGTCGCATATACTAGTATTCGACTAGGAAAAGGGAAAGCAACTTGTAATGAGAATGTATGGTGCCTAAAAGCCAAAGGCTTAATCATAAAATTGAAATATTAAAAATTTCAGGCATCGATCTCAAAATGAGATGTATTATTCTATAATGATCATATGTTATGAAATGTAAAAAGCCAAATGAAAAGCTTCAAAGTTATGTAATCAAGTTATGTGGGAGGTCATATATGCATATTTCTATAATTGAGATTAGTCACTCTTCCTAGTGTTAATTATGTATGTCTTGGTTGAATTGATCATTGAAGTTTCACATTAGACTAAAGACTATCTCACCTTTGGTACCCACACACATCACACATGTCTATGTTCAATGAATGTCTTATTCACTTGTGTGATTGTACTTGATTAAATTGTTGTACATACTCAAACATATGTTGATCAAACAAAAAAAGATTTTTGAGTATTTTAGTTGTTTTTGGAAAGTGTTTTTGTTTTGTATTTTTTTCAGAAAAGCCAAAATCTGTGCAACTCTGTTTTGGCGACTTACTCTCGCGAGTCAAGCTAGTCACGAGACCCCAGTCGCGAGCTTACTCAGAAGCTCTCGCGACTCTCTGGTGAGTTAGTTCCCCAGTCGTGAAAAATACTTAGAAAAATTTCAAAATTTCTAGGTTTTTGACATTTTCGCAACTCAATTTGGCGACTTGTTCACAAGTTGAAGCTCCAGTCGCAAGCTTACACAGAATGATTCGCAACTCCCTTCGCAACTTGCTCTCGAGTGGACTTCCCAGTCGCGAAAAACACTTAGACAAATTTCTCAAAATTTTGTCAAGGGATTTTGGCGACTTGCTCGCGACTCATTCCAGTCGCGAAAATCGCGTGTTTTGCACAAATAGGGTTAAATCCTTGACAGTTTTCAAAAACTTTTCAGTTTTCCCTCCCATCACATGCACACACTTTGTCTTGTCTGCCTCTCTCTCTTCCAAAACCTCCATTTTCTTCATCAATTCTTCATCAATCTTCAAGAAAAGGTATGGGTTTTCTCTTATTGTCAAAGTATTTCAAGTTTCTAGCCCTAGTTTTCTTGGAGTTTGTGTTTATGATGAGATATGAAAACATGATGATTGAATATGGTTTTTGTTGTTGGTTTGTTGAGTTTGATCTATGGGTTTTGTTGGTTTTGTTAGTATAATGCTTATTCTACATGTTTTACATGTTTGTGCTTAATTTTGTGCATTATATTATGTTTGTGTTGTGTTATGCATATCATGTTCATGATAAAATGTCTCTTAGATGTTTTTGTGTGTCTCTTTGGATTCCATGGAATACAATGTTTGTAGGGATAATCATGTTTCTTTGATTTTGAAACATTATATGATTATTTTCTTTTCTTTACACTTTGCCCTAGTTTGCACACTTTTGCATTTGATGCACACACACACATACCTTGACATGATTGAGTGCTTAATGTCATGATTCTATCATGTTTTGATACTATATGTCTTCACATGTCAATTTGTTTCTGAATTACTCTTTAAATTCAGTTTTTAGGGTTTTATTTCAAAATTTCTGATTTGGGACTAACTTGGTGCTAATCAAGTTTGTTTTCCTTTGTGTTTCATCTTGCTCTTTGATATTACATGATACAGCTTGCCAATGTCTCCCTTCAAGAAATCAGCTGTGAAAGGAAGTAGTAGCAAGGGGAAAGAACCGGTGATTGATCTTGATAGTTTCACCCCTAAGTCAAAGAGGACTCGATCATCGACAAGATTTTATGATGCCAACAAGTTCAGATCATATGCCGCATCTGAAGCTTATGAGAACTACTTCCGGGATGCCCCCATGTTGGTTGAAAGGGTGGTTGAGCAGGCTTCTCTTCTTGATATGAACGTTCTGAAATGGTTTGCTACCAAGGATTGGAACTTCCTTCTATCTAACTTTGATGAAACTTACGAAGAAATGGTGAAGGAATTTTATGCTAATGCCATTTATGATGGGGATGAGCTGAAATGTTGGGTTAGAGGAAGGGATTTCACGGTTACACCCTCTTCTCTTGCCATCATCTTAAACATTAACCGGCCAGTGTTTTGAAAACCACCAGTGTATGATGACTTGGATCCGGAGGCGGACTTGCTTTGGGAAACCTTCAGAGAAAACTTGGAGTTCTCTCCCAATGGGAAATCAATTAGTGTTTCATCACTATCTCCCGAATTGAGGCTGCTTACAACAATCATGTTCCACAACCTCTATCCTCTCTCAAGCACCGGGTACATGAATCTTGATCGGGCTTTATTCCTTCATGACCTGATCACTGATGAAGAAATCGATATTTGCTCTCATATCTTTCACATTTTGAGCAAGACTGCTGAGAGAACTGCCTCAAGGAACTGCCTTCCTTTTTGTTGCCTTATTTCAAAAATTTTGAAGCTGATAGGGGGAGAAAGAGCTAAATCAAAGGGGGAGCATTGGTGATGAAGAGCAAGAGCAAGAAAAAGCCTATGCTTAATATTTTATTTCATGTTTTTTATAGTCTATGTTTTTTATATTGTGTACTTGACTTTGTCATTATTATGTACCTTTGCTTTGTAGCTTATTAGTACTTTTAGATTATGTATGCATTATCTTGAGTACTCTACTCTTATGCTCTTGTTGGATCTTGTATCCTTGATGCAACTACCTTAATGTTTTTGTATCGGTTGAGTGTTGGACATGCAAATGATACTTTGCATTGAGCTTATTAGCTTGCATGTCTAGATGTTCATTCCTTGTATGAATGATCATTGTGATCGCTATTTATAGTGATTGTTCATGTTTGATCAAGCCATGCTTTATTATTATATTCTTTGTTGCTTGATCGCATTGTGCTTGCTCCATATGCATTTCAAGATTTCTGCTTACAATGATCTTTTTGTGTTATTGTTTTCAAGAAACTTGTCTGTATGGTTCAAGAGCTTCACAGTTTCTAAAGTTAGGTGTGAGTGAGTTTTGACAACTGTTCCCAACTCACATTTTAAGTCTAGAGTCTGTTTTAGGGTTTCGTCACGGAATAGCCAAAAGGGGAGATTGTAAGGTCCAATTTATTCAATCATGTGTTGGCCTTATTCCATGCCAAATTTGCTTGTAATTTAGCAATTAGATACCCTGTATTTAGGTGGGAATAATGTAAGGGTTGTGTGTGAGAGAGTGTGTAGAAATTCAAGTGTGTGTGCATTGGAGGATTCTCGTGAATGACTCGTGACTAGCAACTCGCCAAAATGCCACACGTGTGAAGCATGCAGGAAGCTGAAGGGTCACGACAGTTGAAACACTACAGGACAAAAAGTACAGTTTGGCCTGGTAGTTATCTCGCGACTCAAACTTACGACTCATCCCACTCGCGAGACTGAGTCGTCAGAATGCCCTGTTATGCAGAAAAATGACCTTTCACATTCCTCACGTACACTACTATAAATACCCTTATACCCACGAAATGTAGAGAGCTTCCAGAGAGAATTTTGAGAGAGAAACCCTAGAGAAAACCAAGATTGACTCATCCACAGTCTTAAACATTTGATTCTCCAAATTCCTCTACTCTCAGCCTCTCCATTGATATATCCTTGAGAGGTACATTTGTCAAATCCTTATCTCACCATACCCATATCAGTGAGGAAGTATTTTGGTGCTTGGGAAGCAGTTCGGAGATGACCAATTTACTTGGTTGATGCAATGGGCTTATTGCGGGATTCGGGAAGTTAAAGAAGATACGGTTAGGCTTAACCCTGTTAGAGCAAGAAGCTTAGAAGGTTTAGGTGCATTGGGTAGATTAGGCTTGGAGGGTCTACTGCTATTCGTGTATCCCAACATTATTCTTTAATGGATCATTTTACTGCTTGGAGGGCGGCGGAGAGGTTTTTCGCCGAGTTCTTCGGTTTTCTCTTCGATAACACGTGCCAGTGTTATCTTTGTGTTTGCATCTCTTTAACCCTTACTCTTACCTTTTAATTGCTGCTGTGTTGTGATTAATTATGGTGTAGAGTTGTTTATTTGTTTGGGTTTCTGCTTGTACCTATTATTCCGCACATATATTGTTTGGGTATAAGCTTGTGTTTGTTTAATTTGAAATTGGGGGTCTAAACGTTCAATTGCGTTTTACACACTAATTAAACATTCAAATCTCCTAAGTCCATCTACCTTGAGTTCTTTCACTGATAGAAACTGACCAAATGAATTGGAACCCCGTTGCACCATGTAAGCAATATCTCCTTCTCTAAGCATTGCAACATGCTTGGGGTTAACCCCAATCACAAAGTTTTCTATATCATGCATTAGCCATTTTGTAGTATTCTTGCCCATAAAAACTGATTTCATGAAATATTTACCCCGCTCATGAATCTTAAGGGAAAACACATTTCCCCCTTCCTCAACCACCAACTGAAAGAACTAAGATTCAATGAAGAAAATGCAAAATCCGCCCATGCTAAACTGACGAAAGAAAGGCAATCAAAATATTTTGCTTATTTGAGGTAGACAGGCCTCCCATGTTTACTAAACAGAAATGACTAGGCCAATCAAAGACCCTTTTGAAAGAAAGTTAACAGATAAGAAAGAGAAGCCACAAGCACCACGACACAATATAATATTATCTCTCTAACATCATACATGGTTAGGAATATTTTGATGTCTAATATGTTAACTTCTTTGGATATCATATGCTGAGCAATAGAGAATTACTTGAGCCTGCAAATTTTTGGGATTGAAAAAGATCATTGTGATTGTTGAAGTCCTTTTGTATTTGGATATTAAAATGTACAATTCTTTTGGGATTGAATTATGTTCTTAATGTTGTTTAGATAGGAGTCCAAGGATTGGTTCTGCTACAGTTGCAAGTAACTGTATCTAAGCAATGGAGAATCCTTGAGCTTGCAAATATTTGGGATTGAAAAAGATCTTTGTGATTGTTGAAGTTCTTTTGTATTTGGATATTAAAATGTGTTAGGTTCTAAAGAGTTAGGAACTAATGTATTTAGAACTCTAATATGTATTGTTGGCAAACCATGATCAAAACAGGTTGTTAAGTCTTGTTTAAACTTGCTCAAAGTTGTGTCTTTTATGTAAAGTTGGAATCGAGCTGTTGCAGAAGTATTAGTGCATTTCAGCCTGGCTCGATCGATCAAAGAACAGGCTCGATCGATCGAATCTTGGGCAGAATGCGTTTTTCTACAGAATTCCAACTCAGCCCTAGCTCATTAAAACGTTTAAGGTTTTATGATTTTGCCCTAGGTATATAAGGCAAACCCTAGCCACGTTTTATGTGTTGCTCATATTACTGTTTGTGTGAATCTCTTGTGAGATTTGTGAGGAGCTTTCCTTTACACAAGCTTAGGATTATCAAGAAGGAGATTCGTTCAAGAACTTGATGATCAATCAGTTGCTGCCATAAAAGCTTAAAGATACACAAGCGGGTGTGCTTGTACTTGCTGGAGAATCCAAGAAAGAAGGAGTCCGTGGTCTCGGAGTCCGTGGTCTCGGAGTTTGCACGTGATCGTGTCAGTAAGTTTCTACTGGTGGGTAGCAATAGGATGTTAGTGGTCTAAGTCGCTATTGTAAAACTTCGATTCTTTCATAGTGGATTCAGGTTTACCTTGAGGATAACTAGGTTAAATCCTCCCTAGGTTTTTACCGGTGTGGTTTCCTGGGTCATCATATCATTGTGTTATTTATATTTTCGCTGCTATGCATGATATGATTGTTTGATTGTGATAACCTAGATCTGGAATTTGGACTAAGTAATAACTTGGCTAATTTACTAGGTTAATCCAATTGTGTTTTAAGGGGTCTAAAAATGTTCAAGTAGTATCAGAGCAGGTAGCTCTTTTGGTTTAGATCTTTTGCTATTTAAGCTGATTCTTGACCCCTGTTGTCATGGAACATGGACACTCTCTTGTTATTCCTCCTCACTTTGATGGGAATAATTATACTTATTGGAAAGTAAGCATGAAAGCATTCCTGAAATCCATTGATGAGAGAGTCTGGAACTCCGTTGAGTACGGATGGGAGAAGGCCACTACTCCTGTTAGTGAGTGGCAAACTTCTCAAAAAGAAGTAGTCGCGTTCAATAGCAAAGCCATGAATGCTATCTTTAACGCTGTTTCTATGGAGGAATTTAAGAGAATCTCTAATGTTGAGGTTGCTCATACTGCTTGGAATATCCTCCAGACTGTGCACGAAGGCACAAAGGCTGTCAAAATAAATAAGTTACAGCAATTAACTACTAGATTTGAAAGCATTAGGATGTCTGATGATGAATCTTTTGATGAATTCTATGCTAAGCTTAATGATATTGTTAATTCTGCTTATAACTTGGGTGAAATCTATGATCAACCTAAAATTGTTAAGAAGATTCTTAGATCTTTGACTGAAGATTTTAGACCCAAAGTGACTGCCATCACTGAGAGCAAGGATATGGACTCCATCCCTGTTGATGAACTTGTAGGATCTCTTCAATCTTATGAGTTGAACCTACCTAAGACTAGCAAATCCAAATCAATGGCTCTTAAGTCAGTTGATGATGTTGATGTTGGTGGATTTGATGATGAGCTCTCTGCTACAGAGATTGCTTACCTTGCCAAGAACTTTAGGAATTTCCTTAGAAACAACAACAGAAGGGCAAGAGAAAAGAACACTGCTGAATCTAGAAACTTTAGAAAGAATGATCCCACAAAGGTTAACAACACTGATAAACCTAGAGAAAAAGTAGGTCAATCTTTTAATAATTCTATGGGTCTTCAGTGTTTTGGATGTCAAGGGTATGGTCACATGAAATCTGAATGTCCTACTTATTTGAAGTCTAAGGGTAAGGCTATGGCTGTAACCCTTAGTGATGGTGAAGTTTCTGATGATGAGTCTGGTTGTGACAAGGATGGAAATTTCATTGCTTTCACTACTACTGCTATAGTCAATGATAGTGTATCTGCTGAAGAGAACCCTTCTGATGGGGAACTCTCTGAGGATGCAGATCTTCAAGAAGCCTACAATAAACTTTGCAAAGTTGCTGCAAAGGATGTTATGAATGTTGAATTAGGTTTAAAGAAAATTGCATCTCTTGAGCTTGATAAGAAAATTTTTCTTGTTAAATTGTTTGATGCTATTGAACTTTTGAATAATGTTAAGACTGAGAACATGTTTTTGCTTGAAAAAGTTAAGAATTTGGAACATGAGCTTTCCGTTGCTAGAGATCAAACTAATAGGTCTGCTAGTTCCCAATTTGATCATATGCTTAGTGTTCAAAAGTCTTCTTCTGACAAAACCGGTTTAGGTTTTATAGAAAGCATCAATGTGTCTGCACCCAATTCCACTATCTTTGTTCCTTCATCTTCTTCTAAACTCCTTGTGAGTGAGGCTACAAGTAAGGTTGTCAAACCCTTAGATGTTACACCTCCTAGGAAGATTAGGGTTGAACTGAAAGAGTCTAAACCTAAGCAGTATACCCTTTCTAAGGACAAGTCACATAATAAGCCTGCATGGGTTTGTCATTTTTGTGGAAAGTCTGGACAGATTCGTCCAAACTGTTACAAGCTACAAGCTGCTAAGAGAGCAAATAAACCAAAAGTACCTGTGCCTCAAGCTCAAGATCCTATGGTACTCATTGGTGAATTGGTAAAGGCTCTAAACCTTTATTCCAATCCTGGAGTTGGAAATCATTCTCATGTGAATAAGAACTCCAATGCTCGTGGTGCATCTAAAAATTTTTGGATGCAAAAGGCTCAATCTAATTGAGTCTTTCTGACATGGTCCTTGTGCTTCATTGCTATATTCTTTGTGACCATTGTTCTTTGGTTTTTGTTTTCCTTGTTTCTAGGATTTGCATTGCATAACATTCATGCATTTCATTCTAGGTTGTTTTTGTTTATTTTTTATTTATTTTAAAAAAAAAAGGAAGAAAAAGGAAACAAGTTGTGTTTTGCACTATTTTCTTTGTTTTGAAAACAAGGTTGGTCAATTTATTTTCACATAACATGTCTTTTGTACTTTGTTTAGCTTTGATGAGCTTATTTATTGCACTTTACTAGTTGAAGTTTTGTAGTACATGTTGTGTGGGGAAGATATTTATAGTTTTTGATCACTTTGTCTTGATCTTGAAGTCACATGCCTTTAATTGTCGAACTTGATCTTATAGAGAAAGGCATAAATAACCATCTCACCACTGTTCACTAACCAATTATGAACACCTTAGTGCATATCGTTAGATTTTGTGCTCGAGAAAATGTAGCACATGCACAAAAAGATCATAAGGTGTAGCCTCGGTTTAAATGCTAAAATTGGTGTGTACATTATTGGACCTAAAGCTAAATCGAATAAATGTCAAAATTTGTGTGTACAATATGAGGCAAAATCAAGAAACCTACATGATTGCAAGCTTATGTTCTAGGAGATGTGGGAGTTATATGATGTAACTCTTTAGGTGATAGTCTCTTTCAAATTCTATGTGATGAATTTTGAAGACTTTGTGTTTGATTTCTATTCACGTATCACCTCACATGTATCTCAAACTTTTGCTAGTTGCACACACTACACAAGTTACTCTTTGCTAAACATTGTACATGTTATTGTGTGTGTTTTTGGTCTGACCAACCAAGTTTGCAAATACTTTGAGTCTTTATGCAAAACAGATTTAATGCCTAAGAATCTATGGAGAATGTTTGAAAATCTTAATTTTGGATAAACTAGGTTTAATACTTGTGTTTTTGAAAAACTTTGCATCTCATTCTCATGCATTTTATTCATATTTTTCAATGCTTAGAGGAGTTTATGCACAAAACTGGGCTGTTTTTCAAAACTATGTTTTTTTTCCAGAATTTCGATCGATCGAGGCTGTATTTCGATCAATCGAAATTGCAATTAAAAATTTAAGGGAGCCTCTGTCTGTTTCGATCAATCAAAACTGATTTTTGATCAATCGAAAATCATGAATCAGGTTTTTAAAATTTTGATTTTGACTTGTTCAACTCATCTTTTTCAAAACTTTTTCAAACTTTTCTTTCTCTCTCCGACTCGGCAAAGGCTTTTCATCAAATTTTTGTCGTTTTCCTCCGATCTTTTTGCAAGGTTTTCCTCTCCTAAGGCCGGTATGTCCTTTATACCCTTCTTTTTGGATTTTATTTCATGTTTTCATGCATTTCATTGGATGTTTCGAAACTTTACAAATTAGTTTTTTGATGATTCAAGCAATTTTTTTTGAAATTGATCATTGGGTTTTGTTCCTATAATGTTATAATCATGATCTATGATGTTTAATTTGATCAATTTGGTGTTTTGTGAGAAATTGAAATTTCTAGGGCTTGTTTTTATCCGAATTTGGGGTTTTGTTCAAATTGGGTTCAATTGATGAAATTGGCTTGTTGAATTGATGTAATTGATCATTATTTTATGTATTCAATCTTGTGTGATGATCAATTGGTCAATTTTTTTAAATTGAACAAGTGGTTTTTCAAATTTTTGGGGTTTTTCTTGGAAACTCTATGCCCAAGCCAATTTTGTGAACTTGAACTTCATTTGAACTTAATTTCATTGCATTAGAGCATGCATCATGACATTTAAACTGTTCATGCATCATATAGATTTTTGTTCTATATATTTTTTTTGTGCTAACTTGCAATCTGCCCTTGGTTTTTGTTCTTGGTTTTGTTTCTTTTTGCTTAGTGTCTTTGTCCTTATCCTAGCACCATGCCTAGGAAGACAAGAGCCCATAGGACACCCTCCACTTCCTCTGAGTCTCCCTCTAGGAGTGAGTTGTTTCGGAATGACAAAAGCAGAGAGGCCTATGAGAAATTGAACAGTAAGAGAAAGATTTGGCCTACGATCTGTTGTGTTAGATGAGGTTGATCCTACCATTAGGGCAAACTTTGAGAGTAGAGGCTGGTTGTCTTTATTAGAGGTAGATCATCCACCCCCGACCGCCTGGTTAGAGAGTTCTACTCGAATCTCTCTTGCCACATCTATGATTCCAACACCCTTGTTAGGAGTTGGATACGAGATGTTAAGTTCACCATTACCCCTAGGATAGTGGCTGAAGCTCTCGGGGTTCCGGTCATTAGGCAGCATGTCTATCCTTATGAGGAGTCTCCATCCCTTGATACTGTCATGTCTTACATCACTGGGTCTTCTATCCAGTGGGGTTCTGATCCTCAGATCACGTCTACTGAGCTTACTGAGACTTCCTATCTTTTCTTTAGGATAGCATGTCTTTCTTTGTGGCCTATTTCTCATCTCCACACCATCTCTCTTGAGCGATGTGTGTTTTTGTACGCTTTTGTTTCTAGGGTGTCTATTAGTTTTCCTCATCTGTTTCTTCGTTCTTTGAATGAAGTTCATAGGAGTTCTGCCGTTGCTTATGCTCTTATTCATCCTATTTTCATTCATGAGATTTTGTTGTTTCTTGGTTTAGCTGATTTTCCTGCTGGTGAGCCCGTACATGTTGTAACTCCCTTAGGTGCCACCTTCCTTAGGCAGAGGGCTGCTCACTTGAGAGTTGGCTCTACGCGTCCTAGAGGAGAGTCATCTAGTGCTGTTCCCCCTCCTCCCTCATCTACAGGTGCTGCTACGGCTGAGGCGTCTGGTGTTGCTGCTGTTGATGCTGATGTTCCTCCACCGACTACTTCGGATGGTTCTGACATTCGACGTACGTTGGATCATGTCTTGACCATTCAGGCGGCTCATGGACAGATTTTGGTGGACGTGCTCGATGAGATCCATGCCTTGCGAGCAGAGTTGGCACAGTCTCGACGATCCTCACCGCCACCTCCTTTTGATGATGGAGTTTGATTGCCCTTTGGCATTCCATCACAAAAAAAGGGAGTACTTTTGGTATTTGAGCTCTTGTAGAGTTTTTGTTTTCAGGAGGAGTGTTTGTTTTGTATGTTGGAGCTTGTGGAGCTATTAGATTGTATCTAGGTGCTTCATTTTGTATTTACCTTTTTGGCTCTTGATGTATTTTTGTTGGGCTATTCATGTTAGGGGGAGATACTTTTTTTGTTTCATATGTTTCTTGTTTCACTGCTTATTGATTTATATTTATGAGTTATTCATTGATATACGTCTTTATTTTGTGTTGAGTGAAATTAAGAATTTATTTTGTTTACTTGTATTTTCCACACATGCGGTTATGCGTTTTGTTTAGTGTTTCAGGAAATATACAGGTTGATTCAATTGAGCTGCTGTCTACACTTGCAACTGATGGACAGTAGTTAGGATTGAATTTGTTATAATGAGCATTTTTTTTGTAAAGGGTTTTTTCTTTGTAAACTTTGAGGTTTTAGTTGTGTTTTGTCACGGATTGTCAAATGGGAAGTTTGTTAGGTTCTAAAGAGTTAGGAACTAATGTATTTAGAACTCTAATGTGTATTGTTGGCAAACCATGATCAAAACAGGTTGTTTAGTCTTGTTTAGACTTGCTCAAAGTTGTGTCTTTTATGTAAAGTTGGAATCGAGCTGTTGCAGAAGTATTAGTGCATTTCAACCTGGCTCGATCAATCGAAGAACAGGCTCGATCGATCGAATCTCGGGTAGAATGCATTTTTCTGCAGAATTCCAACTCAGCCCTAGCTCATTAAAACGTTTAGGGTTTTATAATTTTGCCCTAGGTATATAAGGCAAACCCTAGCCACGTTTTATGTGTTGCTCATATTGCTGTTTGTGTGATTCTCTTGTGAGACCTGTGAGGAGCTTTCCTTTATACAAGCTTAGGATTATCAAGAAGGAGATTCGTTCAAGAACTTGATGATCATTCAGTTGCTACCATAAAAGCTTAAAGATACACAAGCGAGTGTGCTTGTACTTGTTGGAGAATCCAAGAAAGAAGGAGTCCATGGTCTCAGAGCTTACACATGGTCGTGTTAGTAAGTTTCTACTGGTGGGTAGCAATAGGATGTTAGTGGTCTAAGTCGCTATTGTAAAATTTCGATTCTTTCATAGTGGATTCAGGTTTACCTTGAGGATAGCTAGGTTAAATCCTCCCCAGGTTTTTACCGGTGTAGTTTCCTGGGTAATCATAACATTATGTTATTTATATTTCCGCTGCTATGCATGATATGATTGTTTGATTGTGATAACCTAGATCTGGAATTTGGATTAAGTAATAACTTGACTAATTAACTAGGTTAATCTAATTGTGTTTTAAGAGGTCTAAAAACTATCAAAATGTACAATTCTTTTGGGATTGAATTATGTTCTTAATGTTGTTTAGATAGAGTCCAAGGATGGTTCTGCTACAGTCGCACCAGTACTTGTACTTGAAGACGCTCTTATGGTCCATTTGGATTGAGTGAGAAGGAGGAGGAGTAGAGTAGAGTAGAGTAGATTTAGCACAAAATTAGCTTATTTTTAGCCAACTCTACTCTACTCCCCTTCACTCTCCCTCCTTTCCCCCTCCATCCAAACAGGCCATTAAACTCGAAAGGTTCCACATAATGAAAATGGGTTCCATTATGTGGGACCTTTCGAGTTTCAGTTGCAGAATGAGGATAATACTCCTCGCAACATTTTTGAAGAAATCATTTGGCACAAGGACAACGAAGTTGGAAGGGTAATTTCTTTGACTTGTTCATCAAAATTTTTTTTTTTTTTCTTTTCTTTTCTTTTCTTTTTTTTAATATTTTGATGAGTTCCCTCTAAGGTCAATAGCTATCATTTTTCAGTTCTGAGAGAAAAAGACCTCTCTTAGCACTGAAGAATGAATTTGAGAGTGCTCCTCCTCCTAGAGACTTTATTGGAGCTCTTAGGGAAGCAAATCTACGAACTGGACTGCCTGGATTGATTGCTGAAGTGAAAACGGCTTCTCCAGGCAGAGGAATTCTAAGAGAGGACTTTAATCCAGTGAGTCTACATCCTTTATTTATCTTTTCTTGAATTAATTTTATCAATGTGCTTGGAGTTATCTGTTACAAGATCTTTTATTGATGTCATGTTTGTAAGAATACAACTCCTGATTTTTTTTCATGCCTATTTTATCATCATCTATTCCACCCAAGTTGTTTGAAATGGTACTGTTGAAGGCCACAGTTATTTTGCTAGGATTTTACCATACATTAGATTTCTAATGAATATATTTGTTGCATTTTTATTGTTATTGAACTTCACACCTTTATTCACTGAATGCTATTTAAAATGGTTAAGAGTTCCTGCCATCTTGGTACAAGTGATAAAAAGCCCATCCCTTGATCATGTACTAAACGTTTACTTGTCTAGGAATTTGAATACATTATCTTAAATCAGTAAAAACAGTGCTGCTTTGGGACAGGAGCTCCTGCTTAGGTAAGTCCTACACCTGTATATGTAAAATGGTATTAGTGCTGGAGTAAATGTTTGATCCCTGAATTGTTTTGCTTAGTCTAAAATAGGGTGCAAGCTGTTATTTAGTAATTGGTATGAGTTATGCGTCTAATACAAGCAAAATACGCAGTGCTCTCTATTCTGCTAAGAATTTGTTGTAGATGCATGGTAGATCTACAATGCTCGAGTAAAAGGCACATATTCCATCCTTTTAATTGCAGCTGTTTGGCCAGATCTTGATATCAAATACATGACTAAGATTTGCAAGAAGCTTGGTTTGGCAATACTTGTTGAGGTACAGATGGTGCTTCTTTATTCTTTGTTATATTTCTGCAAATTTTCTTGTAATTGAAAATGTTTGACGCAGTCTTTTCCTTTCATGTGGTAAAACATATGATTACCATAATCTGTGACTAAATAATGAGCTTCTATATCACGTAAAGGTTTATTTATATGAAAAGAGATGTGATTCAAGTTGTGACTAGGTTGCTTTTTTATGACTAATTTTTTGACTTGAAAGTAACACCCATGCCAGACTAGTTTTCATATGAACGTGATTTGGCAAACTTTTGCATATGCTCGACTGTTGGTTATATGTCTGTTCCCAACGGGTAGCACAATCGGCTGTGGACCTCATGAAGTGGAGGTCACTAGGTCAAATCTTCTCATCTCACGCCCCTTGGGGCTAAAGCTTACTTTAAAAAAAATGTCACTGTAATATAGTTTTGGTTTCACAATAGTTTTTTTTTTATGCTGTTAGTTGTCATTATCGTTATCTTGAATGCATGAATTTATGGAATGGGATGGTTTTCCTGTTTTCTTTTCTTCCTAGTACTTTGAGTTTATTAGTTTTGTTGAAGTGATAAAGATAACATTTTTCCTCACAAATTAGATTATTGAACATGCTATTGTTGCTCCTGTTATCTGTTCTTAGGTGCACAATGAGAGAGAAATTGATCGCGTTCTTGAAATTGAAGGAATTTAGCTTATTGGCATCAACAACTGCAATCTCGGTAAATTTTTTCAGTTATTGTGACTTGGCAAACTCTCTCTTATTCTTTTTCTTTTTTCTTTTTTTTTCCTTAGTTTTTACTATAATTTTTTGTTAAACATATCATGTCTAACTGATAGGGCAAAAATGTATTGACTCCTTGCAAATTAATTAATTACCCAAGTTAATTAATTAGATTCAATTACATGCAATGACGTGGTAGCACAAACAAATCACCAATTATACTAAATGCAACGGAAAATAAATTTGACACGGGTGATTTATTTACGAATGGAGAAAACCATCGAGGCAAAACCCCACCGGGTGATTTTAAGGTCATCACTCCCAAGAATCCACTATTATCAACCATAAGCGATTACAAGTATAAGGAATCTTATCAAACCTTTTAGCCTATCCCGAAATACCAACCTACAGTTGAACATTTACTCCAATACCCAATTAGACTTGTATTGTAGCGGAAATCGTTCTGTTCAATGCACGAATCTCAGTACGTGACTAACAAATGATGCACAGATCCCAGTATGTGACTAACGCCTTTGCACGAATCCTAGTACGTGACTAACTCCATAGCAACCTTTTGATTGATGTAGTTAATTTGCAACATCTTCACATAGAAACACCAATAAGATCTTCAATGATGGTGTGAGAGACTTTGCTTGGTTACAGAACCCAAAAGTGTACAAGAAACACAGCAAGAACTCTTTCTTCTAGAGGAGGAGGCTAGGGTTTCAAAAAGAAAACCTTATGAAGCTCTCTAGGGTTAGGTTTTTCTTTTTCTACTACTTCCTTTAAATAGGAGCTTAAAGGGCTCTCCTATTCCAAATAGGTGCTTAAAGGGCTCTCCTATTCCAAATAGGTTTACACAAATCTTGGGCTTTCCCAGTCCAATAAGGATTATACAAACCCATAAGCAAATAGCCTTTGTAGAATAAAACGTTTCTAGCTATATTTTGAATCCCGTAGTCTCGACAGATTCGGTATGTATCGAGCTTCTGTCGGGCTTCCACTTTAAATCTCGATAGAAGTCCTTTCTGTCGAGATTACTGTCGAACTTTAATGAACAGCTTTTTCTTCTCTTGTATTCTTGGTTAGATCTTCACGATTTTAACACTTGACTTGAACACTTGTTTCTTGAAGTACTAAACCCATCATAGATCTACCCAATTACAAGTAAAGTGCATTTTGTCAAAGGATTAGCCAATTACATAAAATATGTCCCTAAAAATCTCACCCTTTGGCAATCCATGACAAAATCACAACAAAACAAATAATCATGAGAGAAGTTTTAAATCACTAAGCTCATAATTACTTGTTGTATTACAAAATAAATAAGCCTAGTCTAAAAGATTTGAGCCTTGGAAGTTGCTGCAAGAAAAATGTTCGGAATCTTGACTTGGCTTTAACTTGTCTTTCCTGAAAGATACTAAACAAAACACATCAAAGTACCATATGGAAAATAATGACAAGTTAATTAAACAAGAAACATGTGTATAAAGAGAGAAAAGAAACAACACATGTGAGATAAAGAGTGAAACACATACATCATCATCAAATATAGAAACAACACATGATGTACGTAAATGGCGACAAAACCAAAAGATACACAACACAAAATATATAACAATATCAAAGTGTATCAAACTAATTCTCCCCCTAAGTTAGTTACATCAAAAACTTTCTTCCCTTTAACATGAAGTTCTCCTCCTAAGTCTATTACTCCCCCTGAGGAATGACATTCAATTCTCAAATTTCTCCCCCTTTTTGACACGATTGTCAAAGGGCCTAAAAAACCAAAAAAACTTGACCGGAGACAGATAGAAAACTGACATAGAGGGAACGAGGAGAACAAGGAACCATAGACCAAAAAGAAAAAGAAAACAAGAGGCTATGGGCACAAAGGGAAAAAAATGCAAAACAATGAAAAAAAAAAATGCATGCAAAAGGATCTCTACAGATTGAGGAATCTATTGAGGTGAAGCCCAGAAATCTCAATGGATTGAGAATCTGTCAAGGATGTGTCGAGCAGGCAGAGAGCATAAGATTTTGGCTCGATGGATCCAGATAGCTGTTGAGAAGCTGTCGAGAAGAAACCCAGAAATATCGATGGATCGAAGATCTGTCGAGATTCTATCGAGAAGGCAGAGAGCACAGGAAAATTGCTCGATGGATCGAGGATCTGTCAAGGTTTCTATTGAGGCTGAAGAAAGAAAGCTCGATAGAAATGAATCTGTCGAGGATCTGTCGAGAAGCTGTCGAGCTTGAAGAAAGGAGTTTTCCAAGAAGGGGAAAAACACATAAAGATGAATGCAACAAGCAAGCTACTCAACCAAAAATCCAAATAACATATTAAGCTCTCAAAACATCTCTCAACAATATGCAAAGCATTCATAGATCCAAAAGCACACACACACACACTAAACAAGTCTACCCAATTTTATATTTCAAAAACAAGTTAAGGCAGTTTAATAAGCATATATTAACACATGTATTCCTTGTGATGGCTAAATCACATTGTACATGCACATGTATCAAGAGTAGCAAAGAATTTACGTGTTGTGTGTAAAAACATAGCAAGAGTGCATAAGTGTCTCATATTATGAAGATTTGAGACATAAGAAAATCAAATACACTCACATACAATCATAACTGGTTGATGGGGACTATCACCTTTGAGGTACATCCTATAACTCCCACATCTCCTAGAAACACGCTTACAATCATATTAAAAGCATTTTAATCTTTTTGCTTTTATTTTTTCTTTGCAATTTTTTTTTTTTAAGCATAGCACGCATGGGCATACAAGGGAGAGAAAAAAATACCCATTTATGTAAGCTAAAACATCCCAATTTTGTTGTGCCTAAGCACACAGATGTTATTCATGATTAGCGAGTTTTAGTGGTGAGATAGTTATTTATGCCTTTCTCTTAGGATTTTCTAGTCCTTCCCGTCAAAAAGAGTGATATGAGCATGAGATATAAAATATCATCTTAATCGTACTCATCACAAACACGAGCCACAAAACTCACTTGCTTAGTTGTGCATTGAGATGCTCATCTAAGCTACAAGAGATACAAAGTTTAAAAACTTTGTTTCAAAGGCCATCCAAGGTACATAAGTGTTGGGATTTGTTCCCTAAAATCCAATTTATTGGCATGTTATAAATGATTAATTTGTTTAATTATATAAGACTGTTTATAAATGAACTAATGGGACATTATCTTAGTCCATGAGATGCATAGTATGTGATTTATGTGAAAAGTCACAGAAGATATAAATCACAAGTTCTTTGTAAACTCAGAATTTTAGTTCGTAGTCGGTGATGAAATTGGGCATTTCATCTGCGAAGACTATAACATATCAACTACGATGATTTGTCTTGATCATGGAAGTGGAGACTTCTAGTTGGTATATTTATATGTTTTAAAAGTTAAGACATATTGAACTGGACCGCTGTGAGATTTATTATTCTCCTAACGACTGTCAAATGAATAATAAATCTCACAACTTCTATTTACATCAACTCTAAATACTGAGAGAATAATGGACCTGATCATGAGATGTAGGTTGCTTTGATATATCAGGAGTGAGATCTATAAGACACGATTAAATCCTCAGTATGTTGGGCAACCGCATTTAATGTTGATGGAACATATATTCTCAAGATGGAATTCATAATCTCTTAACGGAGATATAAAATATTCCTTGAGATAAGTTTAATGGGTTTGGTTATTCAGAGTGTTGGGCCCAACCACTTTAGTAAGGAGTTACTAAAGTATATATATTTATGAAATTGGATTTCATAAATATATATTGAATAACATAAAGGATTAAACCGGGTACTCAAGGATTAAGATGTAGTAATCTTCAAAGTGGCAGTCTATTTCATGACTTTGTATTACTACAAATATTTTAATGAAGGGGTTGCATGTATAATAAAGTTTTAGAATATAATTTATAGATAAGGCCTAAAGTGCAACTATATTTATATAGTGATATTAAATATAATTAATGGTAACTTTGGACTTGTCAAGAGTTGACAGAAAAGCCTAAGGCCCATTGGAGCTAGTGTCTTATTGGTCCCTTTTGGTCCCACTCCAAGCCACATACTAGAGCCCAATTGGAATGGCCCAAAAGGCTAGCCCAATTAGATAATCAGTTGTATATAAAGAAAGAAACCTACAGAATTTCATTAAAGGGTTTTTACATAAGAGTCTTTCATAAGAATTCTCATAAGGAATGAAATGGTTTGTATGTGAGTGTTGGACACTCATTATTCTCTACTTAGAAACTGATTGAGAGACCACACATCTTGGGCATAAAGTGTAATTGGAGTGAAGATTAAAAGTCTTCTCAAGAACTTCTGATCTTCGGTTTTGAATTTCACCACAACAAGATACGCTTTCTTGTTCTCAAATTCTGAAACTTACATAGTACATGTTATCAATTGCGAATGAAGTAGATCCATTAATTTTTTCGCTGCGTATGTTTTGTATGCGATACAAACATGTATTTTTCCAATAAATGGTATCAGAGCGGTCTTCAATTTCAAATTGTATAACATGTTTTATGAGTTTTGGAATTAGAGATTATAGTTTCATATTGTTTGAAGATTATGCATTTAATTTTCTGCATGGTTATTGAAACTATGATTTTATAAAAACTGATATTGATGTTATGATGTTGTTTAAATTTGAATTTCAGTATGTTAAATTGATCTTTAAGGCTATAGCATCAATGAATTTCAGTTTTGATACCATTCTCTGACTATTATGTTCGTATGTTAGTTGTTTGTTCAAGAAAAACTGTAGAAAACTGTCTTAGAAAATTTCTGGAAATTCGAATTTCACGAGTTTCGATCGATCGAAAATCACTTTCGATCGAAACAGTGATCAGACTTTTTAAATAAATTAATTTTCGATTGCTATTCGATTGATCGAATTTGTTTTTCGATCGATCGAGAGGCGATTGAGTATCAATCGAAGAAGTCAAGTGGTCAAGTTCGAATTTCTTAATTTTTTCGATCGATCGAAGGGCATAATCAATCGAAAGAAAGAAAGAAAATCTAAACTTTTCTAAGTGTTTTCACATAAAGAAAGTGCAATGCAATGTGTGATTAGATTACACATGGTTCTAACTAAAAGACCTAATGAGATCAAAGGTATTAGTTAAATAGAACTCTTAGTCCTAAATAGTTTGGGACTTGTCTTTTGAACAACATTCTAATGAGATTGGAATTGTTGTATAATCAAAAGTTTTTAACTTAATTTATTTTAATTAGAAGTTTTAATGAGATTAAAGCTTAATTAAAAGGTATATAGTTTCTAATGAGATTAGAATACTTTATCAAATAAGTTAAGGATAGAGTTCTATATATAACTAATTTTTGATTCATTGGTGTTTAAGGAATTCTAAATAGTTTAGGAGTTCCATTTTAGTTAGTGATTCTAATTAGATTAGAGTTTTCAACAAGTGCAAGGTTATTAGTTGTGATTGGATCACAATTATTTAAAGAAAAACCCAAATAATGAGTGTGAGTGCTGAAATAACCCTTTTGTTAAGTTTATTTTAATGTGAATAGATACAAGGTTAAACTTCTTTGTGATTGCGCGAATGTTCGTTACGCTATAGTGACGTGACTTAGTTACATCACATTGAATTTAAACAATTAAGCACATTTAATGTGTAGGGTTAAAATTGTGATTAGATCACAATGATTTCATGACAATCCACTTGTTTTAAAATTTCTAGTAGGAGAGAGATACAAGGGTTGGATCTCACGGCCTCCATTATCGGTTCATAGTAGTGTGGGTAAGCACCTCGTCTTGGTGTATATGCCTCACGATCCCAAAGGAGGGTGTTTACTTCATAGTACTACAAGATTGAACTCATCCATTTAAAGTAGTGTGAACAAGCACCTCGTCTTAGCGTATATGCCTCACGATCCCAAAGGAGGGTGTTTTGCTTCATGGTACTACAAGTTTAAACACTATAAAAGGAAATGAAATGTGGCTACAAATGATTCTAGATAATGGTGTACACTAGATTAAGTGTAATGTTAACCTCCCAAAGGAGCTATGTCATTATTACTTAGAGGCTAAAATTAATACGGCATATTACTAGTGTATGATAAGAGTTATCATGATAGCACTAATAATGAGAATAGTTCTCAATCAATTAATGTGTTTATAATAAACTTGCTACAAAGGAATTATAGACATGGATTGGGTTGTCGTTGCACCTAGTATAGTATGGTTTTCGGGTTCCATATTATATGGTTATGGATGTAAAATGATAATGTCCTGGTATTTAAGTTCATAGTCTCAAAATAAAATTGTCATGAATTTTGTCCTCTAGCTACTATTATAATTGAATCACATTAACTAAGAAATAATTTTGGACATGGTGATTAAAGGAGCTGAAGTACACATTTATGTTTTGATTCAGTATTGTCATAATTTCCTATGCATGATGCATTGTTGGGAGATAGCTTATGATATGATCATAGTCTCCATTAAAATGCTAATATACTATATTGGCTTCTATCTCAATTGTGCTACAGCATGAGATGCAAGAGTTAGTACTAGACTTAGACTTTATATTAAGTCTAAATGAGATGTTTGGTATGAAATATCGTGCTACTAGACGATATTCAATATAAGTCATATTGAGTGCCAAGAAAAGCTTAAGGAGTTCCAATTCCACATCATTTTATGAAAATGTTTTAATTTTAAAATGAATTGGAATTCTTGGATGTAGAGATTAATTATTAATCTTATATGGATATGATCCATAAATTCTTGTTAGAATCATTTGATCAATTCAGATTGTTTTGAAACTAATTTTTTATATATATTATCTGAATGGATGAGTGAGTTCTACACAACGGAAGACATCCTTAAAGCTAAGGCTAGGATCAATATGATTTAATTCAAATTCTAAGCCTAGACCGAAAGGTAAGGGTGATAAGAAGAGGAATCATACCAAACAGTTGGACAAGCTAGTTGCCCTAGTAGTTGCCAAAAGGAAATTAGATTAAAAGTATGACCAAAGGAAAGTGTTTCTAGTTTGGTTAAACTAAGCTTTGTCTATGATTGTTTTTTAGATGGAGATTTACATGTTTTACTTTTTAAAGAGAAAGTTTCCATCCTTTGGTATTGTACGTTTTGGCACTTATGTCTAGACATTATTAATCTAAATAATATTTAAGATTGGTGAAAGATGGGTTTTTAGAACCATTATTTTGTCATATTCCCAATCTATGAGTTTTATTTAGAGGATAATATGATCTAGAACTCCTTTATTGTAAAGGAATATAGTACTAATGACTTCTTTAAGTCATAACATACATAAAGGAGGAATAAGAAGCTTTTAGAAATAGTAAAGTACATAATAAGTATTTCCATTTGCTTGTTTCTTTTGGAGATATACTCTAATTACTACTATACATTTTCTAAAGTTGATTTCAAAAGCTTGTTCCTAGGACATTTGTCAAATTGTGGATTGGGTGAAAACCTAATAAATGATACTTCCACTTTTGGAGATGTCCAACACTTGTGCTAAAAAGGAAGTCTAACAAATTGAAATCAAAAGATAGAAAAATATGTGTTTATGATGGGTATCCAAATGAAATTACATAAGATTATTTTGGTAGTCATAAAGAAGACAAGATGTTTGTAAAGTACAAATACAAAGTTCTTACAAGATGTTTATAAAGTACAAATACAAAGTTCTTGATGATGACTATGTGAATAATCTTAAAGAATTGTTTTAAAAAAAAATATCAGAATTTTTGTAAGACAACTATAAAGTACATTTAGAAATGAGACGGTTGTATTAGATACACCACAAGGTATTGTTCTATATAAATATATAGCTAGTACACTGGTACAATATCGTAGCGGGAGGATTGTAAATTCATACTTTTGGGATAAACTTTTGAAGTCATTCCACAAGGATATGAATTTGATCTTCGGTCCTACGTAGAGGCAATAGATGATATGAATATGAATTATTGGATCAAGGTTATGTGAATAGAATTAGATTCTATTTAAAGTCTATAACTTGTAGTGGCGCCTATTGGCATTGAGCTTATTGTTCTCAAATAGATCTACAAGTAAATGAGATTGATAGATTTGAAGGTGCAAACCTTCAAAGTCAAGACTAGTGGAGAAAAGATTTATTCAGAAAGAAATGGTTCGATTATGAAAAGATTTTTTCACCAATAGTCAAGTTTGACTCTATCTAGATTCTTTTATCCATTATATTTCATTTGGATGAAATATGGTAATGGATATCAAGAAACCTTCTTTTAGTAGCAATCTTGAAGAATACATCTATATGATGTACCTAGACTTGTACATAGCAAAGAACCAATAGTGATTAGTATGTAAGTTGCTTAAATTCCATTTATGGACTAAAGCAAGTATATAAATCATAAAATATCATTTTTGATCAAGCAATCAAATTGTTTGATTTTGATCAAGTATTAAAAGGCTTTATGTGTATGAAAGCTATATAGAATAATAAATCTCTTAATGTATGTTGATGACATTCTAATCATTTAGAATGATGTAGAGTTATAGTCATCAATAGAGGTTTTGTTGTCTAGTCCAGTTTGATATAAAGTACTTAGGAAAGACTAGTCACATCCTAAGAATTAAACTTTGTTAAAATTCAGAAATTAGTATGTTGGGTCCATCTCAAACTGCTTAAATAGATTAGATTCTAGCTAAGTATACCATGTAATACTTCAAGAAAGGATTCGTTCTTTTTAAGTTTGAAGTTCCTTTATAAAGGACTATAGTCCTATGACATATAAAAGGAAGAACATATTAAGACTGTTCCTAATACCATATTAATAGGAAGTCTTTCTGCTTTGCTAAATACTTTGCTAAATATCTATTTTGTAGTAGGCGTGGTAAGCATATATCAATTGAATCAAAGGTCACTTAGTTTAGTGGGAGTAAAGCATATACTCAAATATCTTAGGAGAATGAGGGATTATATGTTTGGCCACCAAAGTGAGGCTTTGATGGTTACTGGATGTACAAATACTGACTTGCAGTTTGATTGTGATTCATGAAGTGAGACTTCAAGATATGTGTTCATACTAGGTGGTGAAGATACACATTAAACGTAAGTATTATCTCATTAGAGAGATATAAGTACTTGTGAAATAGTAGTAGAAAAGATAATTTATGCAATAAATCTGGCTGAAACTTGTTTCCAAAATTTGCCTTAGAGTGACTGTGAATTACTCTAGTGAGAGATAAGTGTCGGATATATAGTAAATTGTCTTTGAGGGAAAGTGGGAGATTGTTAGGATTTGTGCCCTAAAATCCAATCTATTCGCATGTTATAAATGATTAATATGTTTAATTATATGAGACTGTTTATAAATGAACTAATGGGACATTATCTTAGTCCATGAGATGCATAGTATGTGATTTATGTGAAAAGTCACAGAATATATAAATCACAAGTTTTTTGCAAACTCATAATTTTAGTTCGTAGTCGGTGATGAAATTGGGCATTTCATCTGCGAAGATTATAACATATCAACTACGATGATTTGTCTTGATCATGGAAGTGGAGACTTCTAGTTGGTATGTTGTTATGTTTTAAGAGTTAAGACATATTGAACTGGACCGCTGTGAGATTTATTATTCTCCTAACAACTGTCAAATGAATAATAAATCTCACGATTTCTATTTACATCAACTCTAAATCTTGAGAGAATAATGGACCTAATCATGAGATGTAGGTTGTTTTGATATATCAGGAGTGAGATCTATAAGACACGATTAAAACCTCAGTATGTTGGGCAGCTGCATTTAATGTTGATGAAACATATATTCTCAAGATGGAATTCATAATCTCTTAACGGAGATATAAAATATTCCCTTGAGATAAATTTAATGGGTTTGGTTATTTAGAGTGTTGGGCCTAACCACTTTAGTAAGGAGTTACTAAAGTATATATATTTATGAAATTAGATTTCATAAATATATATTGAATAACATAAAGGATTAAACCTGGTACTCAAGGATTAAGATGTAGTAATCTTCAAAGTGGCAGTCTATTTCATGACTTTGTACTACTACGAATATTTTAATGAAGGGGTTGCATGTATAATAAAGTCTTGGGATATAATTTATAGATAAGGCCTAGAGTGCAACTATATTTATATAGTGGTATTAAATATAGTTAATAGTAATTTTGAATTTGTCAAGAGTTGACAAAAAAGCCCAAGGCCCATTGGAGCTAGTGTCTTATTGGTCCCTTTTGGTCCCACTCCAAGCCACATACTAGAGCCCAATTGGAATGGCCCAAAAGGATAGCCCAATTAGATAATCAGTTGTATATAAGGAGAGAAACATACAGAATTTCATTAAGGGGTTTTTCCATAAGAGTCTTTCATAAGAATTCTCATAAGGAATGAAATGGTTTGTATGTGAGTGTTGGACACTCATTATTCTCTACTTGGAAACTGATTGAGAGACCACACATCTTGGGCATAAAGTGGAATTGGAGTGTAGATTAAAAGTTTTCTCAAGAACTTCTGATATTCGGTTTTGAATTTCACCACACCAAGGTACACTTTCTTATTCTCAAATTCTGAAACTTACATAGTACATGTTATCAATTGCGAATGAAGTAGATCCGTTAATTTTTCCGCTGCGTATGTTTTGTATGCGATACAAACATGTATTTTTCCAACAATAAGTACCAATATACACAAACACACTGTTTTTGTATTTTTCTTATTTTTAAAAAAAAAATTATTTGAAATAAACAAAACAAAAACTGAAAAACAAACAAACAAAAACAAGAAAACAACTATAAAGCATAAAAACTAGATGCAATTCCATGAAAGCATGATTCCAAAAGCACAAGAAATCAAGAAAAAGAGAGTCCTACTGCAGATAGAAAGAATTAAAGCAGAGGACAAATAGAAAAACAATTAAGTCTTAGGCTCCTTTATCACCCACATAGCACGAGTCTTTGGCCCTGAAGATGAAAAGGCATGTGTCCTAATATGACTACTAAAAGACATAGAGGAATTAGAATTTCCCTGAAATTGAGTCAAAAAGCTCAAAACTTTTAATAACTCACCAAGAATAGGTACAAAGCCTTTAGACAAAGGATAAGACCTATTTGCCATTCGCTTATGAGGAAACAACTTGAAACAATTAGGATGAGTGTGACCAGAAGCACCACAATGGTGACAAACATGAGTAGTTTTAGAGTTACTCGGCTTCCTAGAAGGAGGTCTAACCTTAGAGGTTGACAGAGACCTTAACTTAGGACAAATATTGGTTCTAATATGACCAACAATATGACAATGATGACAAGTGGGGACAAATTCAAATTTTTCTTTCCACCTAGGAGGAGTTTTAGACATAGGTTTAGAAACTTCAGCGTTATCATCAGAATTTTTACCTTTGTCTATCCTAGCAAAATTACCCTTCAACTCTTCATTATTCCTTTTAAATGGAGGAATATAAAAATCTTTTTCTTTTGATTTAGACTCAACAACAAGTTTGGCACTAGTTAATTTTTCAACTTCAGTTTTAGATTCAACTAGTTGCTCTTCCAAACTTTTAATTTTGTCCACCTAAGATGAAATTTGATTTTTAAAATTCTCATTCAAATTATTGGCTTCATCCAATTTTGCAATCAAATCATCTTTTTCAAGTTTGACCTTTTTAAATTTAGCTTTTAATTTTGTAGAACATTCAAGATACTTCATACAAAAATTATAAAGCTTGCAATAGACATCTTGAATATCAGGACAAAATTGCCCTTTGCCCTTTTTGGGCAAATTATATAGCCTTATGCCCCCCTTCCCAAACTAATTAAGGAAATGTCCCTCTTTTAAAACTCGATTTACTACAAATCGAGTTAAGCTCTATAGTGGCGTTTTTAAGGAGCTTATAGTGACGTTTTAAGGACCTATAGTGGCGTTTTGGAACTCGACCTCCATGAAATCGAGTTATAGGTAAAAAATTGCCTATAACTCGATTTCATGGAGGTCAAGTTATGAAATGCCACTATAGGTCCTTAAAATGTTATTATAGGTTCCTTAAAACTCCACTATAGGGTTCCAGAAATTTTTTTTTTTTTTTTAACTCGATTTGGAGTAAATCGAGTTTTAAAATAGGGACATTTCCCTAATTAGTTTGAGAAGGGGGGCATAAAGCTATATAATTTGCCCGAAAAGGGCAAAGGGCAATTTTGTCCTGAATATCATCATCATCATTCAACATAAGATCATGCAAATCAAAACAATCAAGAGTTTCCATTACAACAGGAGTTAATGGATCACACAGCAATGATTAAAACCTAATCAGAGTATGCCCGCTCTAATACCACTTGATAAGGCAAAAATGTATTGACACCTTGCAAATTAATTAATTACCCAAGTTAATTAATTAGGTTCAATTACATGCAATGGCGTGGTAGTACAAACAAATCACCAATTATACTAATGTAGCGGAAAATAAATTTGACACGGGTGATTTGTTTACGAATGGAGAAAACCACCGAGACAAAACCCCACTGGGTGATTTTAAGGTTACCACTCTTAGAATCCACTATTATCAATCACAAGCAGTTACAAGTATAAGGAATCTTACCAAAACCTTTGGCCTATCCCGAAATACCAACCTACAGTTGAACCCTTACCCCAATACCCAATTGGACTTGTATTGTAGCGGCAATCTTTCCGTTCAATGCACAAATCCCAGTATGTGACTAACCAATGATGCATGGATCCCAGTACGTGACTAACTCCACAGTAACCCTTTGATTGATGTAGTTGATTTGCAATAGCTTCACATAGAAACACCAATAAGATCTTCAATGATGGTGTGAGAGACTTTGCTTGGTTACAGAACCCAAAGGCGTACAAGAAACGCAGCAAGAACTCTTTCTTCTGTAGGAGGAGGCTAGGGTTACAAAAAGGAAACCTTATGAAACTCTCTAAGGTTAGGTTTTTCTTTTTCTACTACCTCCTTTAAATAGGAGCTTAAAGGGCTCTCCTATTCCAAATAGGTTTACACAAATCTTGGGCTTTCCTAGTCCAATAAGAATTATACAAACCCATAAACAAATAGCCTTTGTAGAATAAAATGTTTCCAGCTATATTCTTAATCCCGTAGTCTCGACAGATTCGGTATGTATTGAGCTTCTGTCAAGCTTCCACTTTAAATCTCGATAGAAGTTCTTTCTGTCAAGATTGCTGTCGAGTTTTAATGAACATCTTTTTTTTTCACTTGTTTCTTGGTCAGATCTTCATGACTTTAACACTTGACTTGAACACTTGTTTCTTGAAGTACTAAACCCATCCTAGATCTACCCAATTACAAGTAAAATGCATTTTGTCAAAGGATTAGCCAATTACATAAAATATGTTCCTAACACTAACTTTTTTTCATCTATAGGTTATATATGACATTTGCTACTAGTCTCTTTCAGGATAAATTACACTCACCTTTTTTAAGGTTAGGGGAAATTTTAGAAACCTCCTCCTATTCTTAGAAATGACACTTAGCCACCTAAGGTTATTACTTTTATTTTATTTTTTATGATTTTCCTTATCATTTTACCAGGCTAGTTAGTAAACACATATTTTTGAATGAGATTTCAATTTGAATAAACTCAATTTGTAATAACACGCAAATGGTCCTAATAAATTACCAATTCTCCAAAAAAATTAAACCATTAGAAAATGATACATTTAATCATTTAACCAATATTCTAATACTCCCCCTTAGGTGTGCGTCTAGACTTCCTCTTAATATATGGGACCCAACACATGCAATTTTCTTAAGTAGGAGGTAGAGCAAAGACAAGGTTCGAATTCAGGACCAGTTGAAGCTGTTAGAAAATGGTAAATTTAATCATTTTATCAATATTCAAATTAGTCTTAATAGGTTTTATATATATATATATATATATATATATGTGTGTGTGTGTGTGTGTGTGAGAGAGTGGTTAGTGTAATTTACTCCCATTTTCTTTTTTAGTGAAAGTCAATCTATGACTATTTTAAAGTTGAATTTGAATTTTAGCTTCTCAAAATATGGAAGAATAAAGTCATTTTGAACTTGTGCTTGAACTTTCGGTTGAGTCACTTTCCATGATAAGATTCATTGCCCCTGCTCCCTTATTCCTTCCATTACATTTCGACAAAAGATCCACAATCAAGTTCCATAGCTTTGGGCCTCATTTTCAAGAAACACATTAATTGTTTTGTTGCTTTTCTAGTGAACCACTTATGTCTGCATCAGTCACATAAGAGTTAACACGTTTTCAATTATTAAGTAAAACACATTATTTATATTGCCAGCTATTGTCATGATAGCCTAAGGCTATGTGTGTGCTTCCACTATATGTCGGTTTTCTGCATGCGGAATCAGCATCGTAAAATTGCAGTAACTGATAGGGTTAATATGCTATAGGTTTAGTTATTTGATTGGCACTAGGACATCTTGGCCATATATGTAAGACTTGGGGTTATAGAATCAGACCTATGACCAACATTCATAGGTCATAATACCAATGACAATGCCAATGACCAACATTCATAGGTCATAGGTTTAGTTATTTGATTGGCACTATTCAAACATTCATCACAATACCAATGACCAACAACTTTTATTTCAAACTATCTGCAGAAACTTTTGAGGTTGATATAAGTATTACAAAGAGGCTTATTGAAGGAAAGCATGGTCAAAGGATTCGTGACAAAGGCATAATTGTAAGTGCTCCATCTACCATTCATGGCAACTCACTAAAACATATATGTAAACTTTGTATTATTTCATCGACTTCTTTTCTTTTTTGGATTCTTTAGGTAGTTGGGGAATCTGGGTTGTTTACTCCGGATGATATCGCTTTTGTACAAGAAGCTGGTGTTAGAGCGGGAAGTTTCAAAAATTTTGTTTTTATTTTTTGCTTACAACAAGTGGAGAGTGGTGGGAATTTGAACCCAGGTTCTCTTCGTGGGAAGACCAGATGGTGTCACTAAGCCACAAGGCTTTTGACCTACGTAACAGCTCGTTCATGCATTAATTTAGCTGAATATGCCTCGTCCTACAACCTTCTTGGGTAAATTAGCTGAAAATTGGTATTGTTCTTTTGCATGTTTTGGTTGGAGAGTCAATCGTGAAACAAGTGACCCTGAGAAGGGAATAGCTGGACTCTTTGGCAAAGATATTTCTTTTAGTCCAAATAAGAACGTTTTATACACCCCTTTTTTTGTAAGTGGCAGATGCATTTGCGACCATAAGTTTCTGTGTCTCTGCCTGCCCCCACATGGCTGCATCCCCATGTAGTTTCCAAAAGTGTAGTGGAATAACGTCTATCTCTAAAGAATGCCAGTGATATTTGTGAGACTAAAGTTGATTGTGAATAAAGCAAGAATGTGTGGTCTAGGTGTCCTATAAATTTTGCTTGAAGTTGCGTTTGTGTAATGGAAAAGGTAAAATGTAATTAAAATAAGTGAAAATGAAAACACTAAGGGAGAGTTTAGTTCGCTTGATGTTACATCAAGATGTAATGTTATATCATCGTTCTTAGATTAATGTGTGTAAGGTTGAATTTATTCAATCATGTGTTGGCTCTATTCCATGCCAAATTTGCTTGTAATTTAGCAATTAGATATCATGTATTTAGGTGGGATTCATGTAAGGGTAGTGTGTGAGAGAGTGTGAAGAAAACTCAAATGTATGCACTCAAGAAGGGCCTCGCAACTGGATCTCGCGACTGGCTCGCGACTGTCGAGTCGCCAAATGTGGCACACGTGTAAAGTATGCAGGGGAGCTGAAGGGTCACGCCAGCTGTAGCACTATAAGACAAAACTTCCAGTCTGGCCAGGCAGTTAGCTCGTGACTCAAAGTTGCAACTCGTTCCAGTCGCGAGGTCGAGTCGCCAAAATGCTATGTTTGGTTGAAACATGACTTTTCGCATTCCTCATACACCCTACTATAAATACCCTTATACCCACTGTAAGGTTGAATTTAATCAACCATTCTGTTGGCTTTATTCCGTGTCAATTTGCTTGTAATTCAGCACTTAGAAACCTTGTATTTAGGTGGGAATCATGTAAGGGTAGTGTGTGAGAGAGTGTGAAGAAATGCTCAAGACTGTGCAGTGAAGCAGGGACTCGCAATTGGATCTCGCGGGTGGCTCGTGGCTTGCAAGCCGCCAGAGGATGCACACGAGTGAAGCATTAAGAGAAGCTAAACCGTCATGCCAGCTGTAGCACTACAGGACAAAAAGTCCAGACTGGCCATTCAGTTAGTTCGCGGCTTGAACTCGCGACTCAGTCAAGTCGGAGGCCAAGTCGCCAGCCAGCTCTGTTTTGTAAAAACTGACTCTTCGCATTCCATTCTCACACCAGTATAAATACCCCTTATACCCACGAAATGTAGAGAGCTTTCAGAGAGAATTTTAAGAGAGAAACCCTAAACAAAAACAAGATTGACTCATCCACAATCTTTACATAGAGACTCTTCAAATTCCTCTACTCTAACCCTCTCCATTGTTACATCCTTGAGAGGTTCTTAGCCAAATCCTTTTATCACCATACCCACATCTGTGAGAAGGCTTTTTGGTGCTTTGGGAAGCAGTTAGGAAGGAACCAATGGTTATTGGTTGATGCTATGGGCTATAGCGGAATCCGGTAAGCTAAAGAAGAAATAGGTTCGGCGTAACCTCGTTGGAGTAGGAGCTTGGAGGGCTTAGGTACACTGGGTAGATTAGACTTGGAGGGTCTTCTGCTATTCATGTATCCCAACTTGATTCTTTAGTGGATTATTGACCGCTTGGAGGGCGGCAGAGAGATTTTACGCCGAGGACTTCGGTTTCCTCTTCGATAACACATCGCTGTTTTGTCCTTGTGTTTGCATCTCTCTTTCTTTAATCTTTGCCATTTAATTTCTGCTGTGGATGTGATTTTATTTGGTTGAGATTGTTTATCAATTTTGCTATAAGCTTATGTTCATTTTCCGCACATACATTGTTTGATATTAAGCTTGAATTGGTAATTTGTAAATTGGGGGTCTAAATGTTCATAGTGTTTTATACGCTATTTGAACTTTCAATTAGTATCAGAGCGGGTACACTTGTTGTGGTTTAAATACCTAAGTGTGATCCTTGACCCCTTGTGTTGTTTTGCCATGGATAGTGATTTGTATGCTTCCTTGGTTGTTGATGATTGTAGCATGCCACATGTTTGTGAAAATGCCTCTATGAGTATTTATCCTCATGATTGTGATAACATGTTACTTGAATCATTGGGTGTTGTTGATATTCCAAATGACAAACTCTTCAAGAAAAAGGCTAAGAAGTTTCAAAAGAATTTGAACAAGTTGTTTTGTGAAAATGATGATTTGATTGCTAAGCTCAATGAATCCAACAAATTGGTTGAGAAATATAAAAAACTTGCTGAAAATTCTCTTGAAAAGCTAAAAGAGTTTGAATATTTGAATATGAACTTGGATGCTAAACTTGTTTTGTCTAACAAACTTGTTGATGAGCTAAAATGTGAAAATGAATCTCTCAAGATGCATGCTAAGTGTTTGATTGCTGAACCTATTGCTCAAAAGGATGAAAATATAAGTTGCAATCATGTTGTGGTACCCAATTTTGTGTCTATGGTGTGTTCTACCTCAAATGACAAAACGGTGTATATTTCTCCACACAAAATAAATCAAAAAGTGGAGAGAAAGACTCTTAAGTCAAAGCCTCCGTTTAGGTTTCAACCTAAGGCTTTGAATGGATCTAAGTTTGTTCCAACTTGCCACTATTGTGGTGTGAGTGGTCATATAAGACCTCAATGTCGTAAGTTGAAGAGAGAACAAAATCATATTGCTAGATCCCTTCCCAAAAAGCCTAGTAGACCTAAACACATTGTTTGTCACCATTGTGATGCTTTTGGTCATATTAGACCTCATTGCTCTAAGTTTCATGCTCTTAAAAGAATTAAAAGAAAAGAGAAACTTGAGCCTCTTGGAAGTTGTGCTAAAAAGGGTAAACCGGTTTTGAGTGAAGATAGTATGTTGTTAAAGAAAGTGTTTAATGCTCTTAACTTCTTGACTATGTGCATCTCCGGTTCTCATTCTTCCAACCCTTGTCTCACTTCTCATGAGACACCCATTCCAAACAATCATTCCGTTTGGATGAGGAAGTGTTCCTATGGTTGAGCTTTTGCTCTTTTGGTCCTTGATCTAATTCTTTCGATCTTTGTAGGACCCTTCATGCATTAAATGTCATATCTTCATGCATTTTGTGCATCTTGCATTTATTTGTATGCATTGTTTTGTTTTTTATCTTACTTTTATGTTTTAGTTTTGTGTGAGTAAAAAATCCAAAACCACATAAAAAGTAAAAAAATTCAAAAAGTTTGATCGTATATGTTTAAGCACATATTACATGTGAGTTTTGCCTTGTACCTTTGTACTTATGGCTTTGTGTATTTACAAGCTTAGCTTGTTCTTTATGCACTTATATCTTTGTGGGAAAAATCTTGACATCTTTGTGTGATTGTTGTAAATCGATCTTCAAGATTGTCATGAATGATTAGTCAATAGTCATGTTGGTTTTGATACATGCGTAGACTTGTGCCTATATCTCTTCCCATTTTTTTTGTTTTTGCTTAAAGAGCTCAACCAATGTAAATCTCAAAATGAAAAGAGATAATGAGCTGCAAAAGCCGTCGCACATACTAGTATTCGACTAGGAAAAAGGGAAAGCGACTTTTATGAAAATGTATGATGCCCCAAAAAGCCAAAGGCTTGTTCATCAAATTGAAATATCAAAAATTTTAGGCATCGATCTCTAAAATGAGATGTATTTATTCAAAAAGATCAAATGATATGAATTGTAAAGAAGTCAAGTGAAAATCTTCAAAGATATGTAATCATTTTCTTGTGGGAGGTCATATATGTTCATTTCTATAATTGAGATAGACCACTTGACTTAGTACTAGTTGTGTATGACTTGATTGAATTGATCATTGAAGCTTCACTCTAAACTAAGGACTATTCCACATTTGATACACACACACAACACACATGCCTAATGTTCAATGAATGCCTTATTCATTTGTTCGATTGTACTTGTTTAAATGTGATGTGTGTGTGCTCAACTATATGGATCAATCCAAAAAAAAAAATTTGATCATTTTATATGTATTTGGAAGTGATTTTTATCACTCTTTGTGTGCATGTTTAGTGCTTACTTTGTTTTTCATTGTTTAAACATGTTATGTGTTGAAAATCAAGTGTCAGAATTTTTGGCTACTCATTCTGGCGACTTACAAGTCGCGAGACCTAGTCACAAGTTTTGGCTACTCGTTTTGGTGACTTGTAAGCCGTGAGACCCAGTCACAAGCTTACACAGAATTGTTTCGCGACTCAGCTCGCGACTCGCCAGTGGCGAAACGCCCAAAAACAGCTTTTTAAAGAGCTTTTTCATGGGAAACCTGTTTTAAACCTCTCCCATCCTCTCTTAAACCCCTCTTTCAATATTTTTACATCAAAACCCAATCAATTTGAATGGTTTTTCATTCCATTAACATCTCTAAGGTAATTCTAAACTCTTTTCATTGTTTTTGATCCTTAGAATATGTTTTGGAGAGTTTTGTGCTCTTGATTGAGATTTTCATCATAGGGGTTGGGCAAACTTAATTTTTGTCAAATTTTTGCATGGGATTGGTTTCTTTTGATGATTTGCTTTGGATATTGGCCCCTTGTGGCAAAAGAACATGTATTAAGGGTGGATTTCATGATGTTCATGCATTGTTTCACATTGTTTCACTTTTTTATTTATAGTGTGCATGCTGGGTGTTTGATAAAATGCCTCTTAGGCATTTTCTCACTTGTTTAGACTTCAATGAGTACCAAACTTTGGGGTTTCTCATGTTTCCTCATTAGGAACATGTTCGGTTCATTGGTTGTGTATTTAACACACCTTGCCCCACAAGTGCATTTTCCATTAATTGGTCATGCATTGCACATAGCCACCTCTTGCACACACCTTTTTTACCCTTATCATGCATTGGTCTACACCTTGTTTCTTCATCCTAGCATGTCATGTTTACCTTATGCTTTGTAGCATTTTGTTTTGTCTTAGGTTTGAGATTCATTTTCTCATTCATCTTTGTTAGGACATATGTGTTTCACTTGTTAAGAACATATGTCATGATTTTATGTAATTGGCCTATCCTTTGACAAAACGCACTTTACTTGTATTTGAGTAGATCTAGGATATGTTTAATACTTCAAGAAACATGTTGTTTAAGTCTAGTATTAAAGCCATGAAGATTGGACCAAGAAACAAGTGAAGAAAAGCTGTTCATTAAAGCTAGACAGATAGCTCGACAACTACGAACAGATATCTCGACAGCTGCTCGACACCTCTCGACAGCTAGGCTATCTATCGAGCTCCTCAGTTGATTGTAATCGCAATCTCGACACCACTCGATAGCTAGTGGATCGATCAAGAAAGCTCCTGTCTCCTTGACAGCTCCTCGATAGCTTCTCGATAGTTGTATCTGTCGAAGTTTAAAACTCGACACCTCCCGATCGATCGAGGTTACGGGAATTCAGATTTTCAGATCTGATTTTCGGCCCATGATGACATATATGTGTAGGGTTTCTTTTAGGTTCTAAAGACTTAGAATTAATGTATTTAGAATTCTAATTTGTATTATTGGCAAACCATGATCAAAACATGTTGTTTGGTCTTATTTAGACTTGCTCAAAGTTATATATTTTATGTAAAGTTGGATTTAAGTGGATGCAGAATTTACTATGCATTTCGGCCTGGCTCGATCGATCAAAGCTTAGGCTCGATCAATCGAATTTCGGGTCTGATGCGTTTTCTACAGAATTTCCAACTTAGCCCTAGCTCATTAAAACGTTTTAGGGTTTTATGTTTTGCCCTAGGTATATAAGGCAAACCCTAGCCACATTTTAGAGATTGCTCATATTTCTGTTTTGTGTAAATCTCTTGTGAGATCTAGAGAAGTTTTCCTTTACACAAAGCTTAGGGTTTTCAAGGAGAAGATGTTATCTACACTTTGATGATCAATTCAGTTGCTGCCATTGAAGCCTAAAGAAAAACAAGCGTGGGTGCTTGTATCTGGTGGTGAATCCAAGAAAGAAGGAGTCCGTGGTCTCGGAGCTTGCACGTGGTCGTGTCAGTAAGTTCTACTGGTGGGTAGCAATAAGAAGTCAAACGGGGAGTTTGTAAGTCTTATTGTATGAACTTCGATTCTTTCAAGATAGTGGATTCAGGTTTACCTTGAGAATAGCTAGGTTAAATCCTCCCCAGGTTTTTACTGGTTTGGTTTCTTAGGTGATCATATCTTTGTGTTATTTATCTTTCCGCTGCTTTACTGATATGATTGGTTGATTGTGTTAACCTAGATTTGAATAATTTGACTAAGTAACAACTTGGCTAATTACCTAGGTTAATTCAATTGTGTTTTAAGGGGTCTAAAAACCAACAAGTGGTATCAGAGCGAGTAGCTTTTTTGTTTTAAATCTTTTGATCTCTGAGCTGATCCTTGACCCCTGTTGTCATAGAACACAAACACTCTCTTGTTATTCCTCCTTACTTTGATGGGAATAATTATGCTTATTGGAAATTAAGGATGAAAGCATTCCTGAAATCAATTGATGAGAGAGTCTAGAACTCCGTTGAGTACGGATGGGAAAAGCCCACTACTCCTGTTAGTGAGTGGCAAACTTCTCAAAAAGAAGCAGTTGCGTTCAATAGCAAAGCTATGAATGCTATCTTTAACGCTGTTTCTATGGAGGAATTTAAGAGGATCTCTAATGTTGAGGTTGCTCATACTGCTTGGAATATCCTCCAAACTGTGCATGAAGGCATAAAAGCTGTCAAAATCAACAAATTGCAACAATTAACCTCTAGATTTGAAAGCATTAGGATGTCTGATGATGAATCTTTTGATGAATTCTATGCTAAACTTAATGATATCGTTAATTCTGCTTATAACTTGGGTGAAATCTATGATCAACCTAAAATTGTTAAGAAGATTCTTAAATCTTTAACTGAAGACTTTAGACCCAAAGTGACTGCCATCACTAAGAGCAAGGATGTGGACTCCATCCCTGTTGATGAACTTGTTGGATCACTTCAATCTTATGAGTTGGACCTACCTAAGACTAGCAAATCCAAATCAATGGCTCTTAAGTCAGTTGATGATGTTAAGGTTGGTGGATTTGATGATGAGCTCTCTGCTGCAGAGATTGCTTACCTTGCCAAGAACTTTAGAAACTTTCTTAGGAATAGTAACAGAAGGGCAAGAGGTACGAACACTGCTGAACCTAGAAACTTCAGGAAGAATGATCCCACTAAGGTTAACAACACTGAAAAACCTAGAGAAAAAGTAAGTCAATCTTCAAATAATTCTATGGGTCCTCAATGTTTTGGATGTCAAGGGTATGGTCACATGAAATCTGAGTGTCCTACTTACTTGAAGTTTAAGGGTAAGGCTATGGCTATAACCCTTAGTGATAGTGAAGTTTCTGATGATGAGTCTGGTTGTGAAATTTCATTACTTTCACTGCTACTGCTGTAGTCAATGAAAGTGTATCTGCTGAAGAGAACCCTTCTGATGGGGAACTCTCTGAGGATGCAGATCTTCAAGAGGCCTACAATAAACTTTGCAAAGTTGCTGCAAAAGATGCTATGAATGTTGAACTTGGCCTAAAGAAAATTGAATCTCTTGAGCTTGATAAAAAGAATTTGCTTGTAATACTGTTTGATGCTAATGAACTTTTGAACAATATGAAAATGGAAAATATGCTTTTACTTGATAAAGTTAAGAACTTTGAACATGATTTATCTGTTGCTAGATCTGCTAATTCTAAACTTGATCATATGATGAGTGTTCAAAAGTCTCCTTCTAACAAATCTGGATTAGGTTTTGTTGAAAGCATCAATGTGTCTGTACCTAACTCCACTATCTTTGTTCCTTCATCTTCTTCTGAACGCCTTGTGAGTGAGGTTGTGAGTGAGGTTGTCAAACCCTTAGAAGTTACACCTCCTAGGAAGATTAGGGTTGATCTTAAAGAGTCCAAACCTAAGAAAACTACCCTTTCTAAAGACAAGACACATGATAAGCCTGCCTGGGTTTGTCACTTTTGTTGAAAGTCTGGACACATTCGTCCAAACTGTTACAAGCTGCTAGCTGCTAAGAGAGCAAACAAACCAACAGTACCTGTGCCTCAAGCACAAGATCCTATGGTACTCATTGGTGAATTGGTAAAGGCTTTAAACCTTTATTCCAATCCTGGAGTTGGAAATCACTCTAATGTGAACATGAACTCCAATGCTTGTAGTGCATCTAAAAGATTTTGGATGCAAAAGACTCGAACTAATTGAGTCTTTCTGACATGGTCCTTGTGCTTCGTTGCTCTACCTTTTGTGACTATTGTTCTTTGTTTTTTTTCTTTTGTTTCTAGGATTTGCATTGCATAACATTCATGCATTTCATTCTAGGTGTTTTTTATATATAAAATAATAATAAAATAAAATAAAAAAAGGAGGAAGGAAAAGGAAGCAAATTGTGTTTTTGCACTATTCTCTTGGTTATTGAAAACAAAGTTGGTCAATTTATTTTCACATAACATGTCTTTTGTACCTTATTTAGCTTTGATGAGCTTATTTATTGCACTTGACTAGTTGAAACTTTGTAGTGCATGTTGTGTGGGAAAGATGTTTATGGTGTTTATCACTTTGTCTTAATCTTGAAGTCACATGTTATTTGACTGTCGGACTTGATCCTTTTGAGAAAGGCATAAATAACCATCTCACCACTGTTCACTAGCCAATCATGAACACCTTAGTGCATATCGTAAGATTTTGTGCTTGAGAAAGTATAGCACATGCACAAAAAGAACATAAGGTGTAGCCTCGATTTAATTGCTTAATGCTTAAAACTGGTGTGTACTATTAGGCTTGATGCCAAATCACATAATTAAAATTGGTGTGTATATTATGAGGCAAAATTCAAGAAACTTACATGATTGCAAGCTTATGTTCTAGGAGATGTGGGAGTTATATGATGTAACTCTTTAGGTGATAGTCTCTTTTAAAATGCTATGTGATGAATTTTGTAGACTTTGTGATTGATTGCTATTCACATATCACCTCACATGTATCTCAAGCTTTTGCTAGTTGCACACACTACACAAGTTACTCTTTGCTAAACTTTGTACATGTTATTGTGTGTGTTTTTGGTTTGACCAACCAAGTTGGAAAATACCTTGCGTTTTAAGCAAAACATAATTGTTGCTTGAGAATTTAAAGGGAGAATGTTTGAAAATCTTAATTTTGGGAAAACTGGGTTTAAAACTTGTGTTTTGGAAAAGCATTTCATCTCATACTCATGCATTTTATTTATAAAATTCAATGCTTTGAGGAGTTTCTTGCAAATCTGCTTTGTTTTTTTCAAAATTTTTTTTTTTTTTTCAGAATTTCGATCGATCGAGGCTGTTTTTCGATCAATCGAAATTGCGATTAAAAATTTAGGTAAGCCTCTTCTTGTTTCGATCGATCGAACCTAAAATTTCGATCAATTGAAAATCGTGAATCAGGTTTATAAAATTTTGATTTTGACTTGTTTAACTCATCTTTTTCAAAACTTTTTCAAACCTTGCTTTCTCTCTCCGACTCGGCAAAGGCTTTTCATCAAATTTTTGTTTTTTTCCTCCGTTCTTTTTGCAAGGTTTTCCTCTCCCAAGGCCGGTAAGACCTTTATACCCTTTCTTTTGCATTTTATTTCATGTTTCATGCATTAATTCATGGTTTTTGGGTAAATTTTCGGACCTATGCAAATTTGGGGTTTTGATGATTCAAGTCTTGTTTTCTGAATTTGATCAATGGGTTTTGTTGCTACAATGCTGTATTCATGATCTATATTGAATAATTTGATCAATTTGGGGATTTGTGGAAAATTAAAAATTCTAGGGCTTGTATGTATTCGAATTGGGGATTTTGCTCAAATTTGGTTTAATTGATAAAATTGGCTTGTTGAATTGATGTAATTGATCATTATAATCTATGTTCTACCTTGTGTGATGATCGATTGGTCAATTTAAAAACAAAAAAAAACAAAAACAAAAAACAAACATGTGGTTTTTCAATTTTGGGGTTTTTTTTGTTAGAATCTCTATGCTCAAGCCAATTCTGTCAATATGAACTTAATTTGAACTTAGTTTCACTGCATTAGTGCATGCATCATGACATTTAACTGTTCATGCATCATATAGTTTTTTGTTTTATTTGTGCTAACTTGCAGTCTGCCTCTGGTTTTTTTTTTTTTTTTTTTTTCTTTCTTTTGTTTGGATGTGTGTCATTGTCCTTACCCTAGCACCATGCCTAGGAAGACTAGAGCCCATAGGACACCCTCCTCTTCTTCTGTGTCTCCTTCTTGGCATCAGTTGTTTCCTAGTGAGAAAAATAAAGAGGTTTATGAGAAGCTGAACTATAAGAGAAAGATTTGGGCTGAGCGTTCTATTGTGTTAGATGAGATCAATCCTGCCATTAGGGCACACTTTGAGAGTAGGGGCTAGCTATCTTTGTTAGAGGTAGATCATCCACCCCCGACTGCCCTGATTAGAGAGTTCTACTCGAATCTCTCTGTCCACGTCTATAATTCCAACACTTTAGTCAAGAGTTGGATATGAGGTGTAGAGTTCACCATTACCCCTGATGTAGTGGCTGATGCTCTTGGGGTGCCTGTGGTTCAGCATCCTGTTTATCCCTATGATGAGTCTCCTCCCTTGGACGACATCATGTCTTACATCACTAGATCTTCTATCCGATGGGGTTCCGATCCTCGGATCACTTCTGCTGAGCTCACTGAGACTACCTATCTTTTCTTTAGGATAGAGTGTCATTCTTTGTGGCCTATTTCTCATCTCCACACCATTCCTCTTAAGCGATGTACATTTTTGTACGCTCTTGTTACTGATGCTCCTATCAGTTTTCCTCATCTGTTTCTTCGTTCTTTGAACGAAGTTCATAGGAGTTCTGCTGTAGCTCATGCTCTTATTCATCCTATTTTCATTCATAGGATTTTGTTGTTTCTCGGTTTAGATGTCTTCCCTGCTGGTGAGCCCATTCATGTTATTGCTCCTATAGGTGCCACTTTTCTTAGGCAAAGGGCTGCTCATTTGAGAGTTGGCTCTACGCGTCCTAGAGGTGCGTCATTTGGTGTTGTCCCCCCTCCTCCCTCTACTACAGGTGCTAATATTGCTGAGGCGTCTGGTGCTGTTGCTGCTGATGTTGATGTTCCTCCACCGACTACTTCGGATGATTCAGACATTCGACGTACGTTGGATCATGTCTTGACCGTTCAGGCGTCTCATGGACAGATTTTGGTGGACATACTCGATGAGATTCGTGCTTTGCGCGCGGAGTTGGCACAGTTTCGACGATCCTCACCGCCACCTCCTTTTGATGATGTAGTTTGATTGCCCTTTGGCATTCCGTCACAAAAAGGGGGAGTACTTTTGGAGATTGTTTTTGGTTTTGAGCTCTTGTAGGGTTTTTGTTTTCAGGGGGAGTGTTGTTTTGTTTTTGGAGCTTGTGAAGCTATTAGATTGTATCTAGGTGCTTCATTGTGTATTTACCTTTTTAGCTCTTAATGTATTTTTGTTGTGATATTCATGATAGGGGGAGTTACATTTTTTGTTTCATATGTTTCTTGTTTCACTGCTTATTGACTTATATTAATGATGTTATTCATTGATATTTGTCTTTATTTTGTGTTTTGTGAAATCAAGAATTTATTTTGTTTACTGTTTTTCTGTCACACATGCGTTTATGCATTTTCTTTAGTGTTTCAGAAAATATACAAGTTGATTCGATTGAGCTGCTGTCTATACTTGCAACTGATGGATAGTAGTTAGGATTGAATTTGTTGTATTGAGCATTTTTTTGTAAAGGGCTTTTCTTTGTAAACTTTGAGCTTTAAGTTGTGTTTTGTCACGGATTGCCAAAGGGGGAGTTTGTTAGGTTCTAAAGACTTAGAATTAATGTATTTAGAATTCTAATTTGTATTATTGGCAAACCATGATCAAAACAGGTTGTTTAGTCTTGTTTAGACTTGCTCAAAGTTATATCTTTTATGTAAAGTTGGATTTAAGTGGATGCAGAATTTACTGTGCATTTCGGCTTGGCTCGATCGATCGAAGCTTAAGCTCGATCAATCGAATTTCGGGTCTGATGCGTTTTCTGCAGAATTTCCAACTCAGCCCTAGCTCATTAAAAGGTTTTAGGGTTTTATGTTTTGCCCTAGGTATATAAGGCAAACCCTAGCCACGTTTTAGAGATTGCTCATATTGCTGTTTTGTGTAAATCTCTAGTGAGATCTAGAGGAGCTTTCCTTTACACAAAGCTTAGGGTTTTCAAGGAGAAGATGTTATCTACACCTTGATGATCAATTCAGTTGCTGCCATTGAAGCCTAAAGAAAAACAAGCGTGGGTGCTTGTATCTGGTGGTGAATCTAAGAAAGAAGGAATCCGTGGTCTCGGAGCTTGCACGTGGTCGTGTCAGTAAGTTCTACTGGTGGGTAGCAATAAGAAGTCAAACTGGGAGTTTGTAAGTCTTATTGTATGAACTTCGATTCTTTCAAGATAGTGGATTCAGGTTTACCTTGAGGATAGCTAGGTTAAATCGTCCCCAGGTTTTTACCGGTTTGGTTTCTTGGGTAATCATATTTTTGTGTTATTTATCTTTCCGCTGCTTTACTGATATGATTGGTTGATTGTGTTAACCTAGATTTGAATAATTTGACTAAGTAACAACTTGGCTAATTACCTAGGTTAATTCAATTGTGTTTTAAGGGGTCCAAAAACCAACAGTTTCTTTTCTCACAACCCTAGACCTATATAAGGCTTATTTTAGAGGCCGTCACATAAGAGAATATAAGGAGAACATATGAAAAAGGTGACTGATGCCTTATTCTCTCTGAAAAAAGCTACTGCGTCTTTGCGCCTTAGGGTTTTGTAACCAAGTGCTTCTTTATTTTCATTGTTGATGAAGTGATGAACTTTGCAGCCAACATCTTCTTCTAGTTGGTGATTGAAGTCGCGTACTGGGATCTGCGCAATTGGTTAGTCACGTACTGGGATTTGTGCATCAAAAAGGGTGGTGTTCATATATTGAAGAGTTCAAAGGTTCTGAAGCGGTAGAAGGTTTCTGCTGTAAGTTCACCTACGGGGATTGTAGAGTCTAGGGACAAAGGTTTTGTACTAGATCTGAAACTTCTCTTTACTATAGTGAATTGCTTTTCGGGAAGGTTTCCCCCCAGGTTTTTTACTGTGAAACTAGTTTGTTTCATTTGTTTTCCTAGGTCATTATAGCTTGTCTTATTTTTTTTTCTGCTGCATGATTTTCACATGATATTGATGTTTGTTTGTTTTAACAAGTTTTATTCATAATAAATCTAATTAACAACTTGGGTTTAAAACTTGTTAATTCTATCAACCGGGGTCTAAATTTCCCAACAAGTGGTATCAGAGAGGGTACACTCTAATTGGATTAATTTCCTGAGTGTGATCCTTGACCTCCGTTGTCATGAATCGTGGACAATCTCTTTTGATTCCTCCTTTATTTGTTGGAATTAATTATGCGTACTGGAAAGTTCGTATGAAAGTTTATTTGCAGGCTCTAGGTGAACAGGTATGGCAAGCTGTTGAAGTTGGCTGGATTAAGCCAAAGGAAGCGCCGGTGGATTGGGATGATGCAACAATCATAGCGGCAAATTTCAACAGTAAGGCCTTGAATGCTTTGTTTTGTGGGGTGACCAATGAGGAATTCAAGAAAATATCATCCACGGAAGTTGCCAAGGAAGCATGGACCATTCTTGAGACCACCTATGAAGGTACCAAGGCAGTAAAGACTGTGAAGTTTTAACGACTCACTAGTAGTTTTGAAGAAATAAGGATGGAGGAGGATGAGACCTTTGATGAGTTCTTTGCCAAACTCATGGATATTTTGAATTATGCCTTTAATCTTGGAGAATTTATAGCAGAATTCAAGATTGTTAGAAAAATCCTTAGGTCCTTACCTGAAAGATTCCATGCCAAGATCACTGCCATTGAAGAAGTGAAGGACATTGATCAACTTCCTTTGACTGAGCTTGTAGGGAACCTTCAAACCTATGAGATGGGATTAGGCTCAATGGGAAAAGGTAGAAAGAGTAAAAACTTGGTTCTTAAGGGTATAGAGGAAGAGATTGAGGACTCTGAAGATGAAGATGAAAGTGAAAGTGAAGATGAAGATGAAGATGAAGATGAGGATGAGGATCTAACTTTCATAATTGATGAGATTATCAAGCTTTTTCAATTTAGGAAAAAGGATAAGGGCAAACCTCCTAGGAAATATAAATCCTCTAGGAAGGGCAAGAATGAGAAACCTCTTATCCAATGCCATGAGTGCAAAGGTTTTGGTCATATGAGGATAGAGTGTCCAACCTACCTCATGAAGGAAAAGACTAATGAGTCAAAAGATAAAGGGTTGGTTGCTACTTGGAGTGATACTGAGAATGACTCTTCTGCTGAGTATGTGGATGAATGTAGTCACGTTATGGCCTTTGTTGCCTCAACCGATAAAGTGATTGTAGAAAGTGATAGTGACAGTGTGGATTCTTCTGATGATAAAGTACCCAAGAAGTTGACCATTCAGGAAGCCTATGATAAGCTATGCACTGAATTCATAAAATCTAAGAAGACTTCCCATCTTTGTAGAAAAGAGCTTAATGAGGTAAAAACTAAAAAAGCTGATCTGTTAGTCAAACTAGATGAGACTACAAGGTTAGTTGAGACTCTTGTTATGGAGAACACCTCATTAAAAGAGAAGTTCAAGAATCTCGAGGTTGAGCTTAGTCAAGCTAGAACTCAAATAGAGAGGAAGTCTAGTGCAAAGCTTGATGAGGTATTGAGTGCTCAAAAGCCTAGTTCTAATAAGATTGGCTTAGGATATGCTGTTTCCTCCAGCCCTTCCTCTTCCACGGCTTTTGGATCAAGGACTGTCTTTGTGCCTCAATCTGAGAAAGGTAATAAAGGTATGAAATCCAAAACTGTTTTGGCTAATTCTAAATCCTTTATTAGACCTCATGTTTGTCACCATTGTGGTGTTTCTGGACACATTCGTCCTAATTGCTTTAGGTTGTATCCTCATAAGCAATTGTCCAAACGGTCACAGGTTTCCTCTCAAGGAGCTACACCTTTGTTTGGAGAGTTATTAAAAGCTTTGAGCTTTTTAACTCAATTTCAGGAGAATTCTAATTCTTCTATGTTCTTTAATAGACATACTAGGACATGTGCCTTTTCATCTTCACGGCCAAAGACTCGTGCTGTGTGGGTAAGAAATGAGCCTAAGACTTAATTGTCTTTTCTGTTGTCCTCTACTTTAATTCTTTCTATTTAAAGTATAACTCTCTTTACTGGATTTCTTATCTGCTTTTGGAATCATGCTTTCATGCATCTGCATCTTTCTATCATGCTTTCATGCATATGCATCTTTCTTTCATGCTTTCATGTTGTTTATCTGTTTTTGTTTGGTTGTTTAGTTTTTATTTTGTTTTGTTTTCAAAATAAAAATAAAAAGAAAAAATCAGAAAAATACAAAAACAATGTGTGTTTTGTGTACATTGGTACTTGTGTACCTTGGATGGCCATTGAAACAAAGTTTTTCTAAACTTTGTATCTCTTGTAGCTTAGATGAACATCTCTATGCATAACTAAGCAAGTGAGCTTTGTGGCTCTTGTTTGTGATGAGTAAGATTAAGTAATCTCTTGTACTTAACACTCGTATCACTCTTTTTGACGGGTAGGATTAAAAAATCCTAAGAGAAATGCATAATTAACCACCTCACCACTATTGCCCGCCAATCATAATATGACACCTGTATGTTTCGGCATAGTAAAAGTGCAGTGTCAATGACATTTGTGTGCTTTGCCATAGCAAAATTGGAATGTCAAATGCTTACCATCACTGGGTATTTCTTTTCTATCTCTTATATGCCCATGCATGATTTGCTAAAATAAAAATATGCAAAGAAAATGAAAAGCATAAAGATCAAAAATGCTTTAAATATGATTGCAACCGTATATTCTAGGAGATGTGGGAGTTATAGGATGTACCTCAAAGGTGATAATCCCCATCAAACAGTTATGATTGTGTATGAGTTAAAGTGATTTTCTCATATCTCAAATCGTCATAACATGTATACACTTATGCATTCTTGCGATGTTTTTCACACACAACACGCAATATTCTTTGCTACTCTTGATACATGTGCAGGTATAATGTGATTTGGCCATCACAAGGTTTTACATATGTTAATATATGCTCACTAAACTGTCTTAACTTGTTTTGAAATATAAAATTGGTTAGACTTGTTTAGTGTACGTGTGTGTGTTTTGGGATCTATGTGCATAACATTTTTCTTGTTGAGAGATTTGTTTTTCACATTTTTTGCATCCTTCTATTATCTTGTCATCCATAGCATCTTGTTTCATTACATTCATGCATTTATATGGATTTCTTGTGTCCCCTTGATCATCTTTATGTCTCTCGGGTGAAGCTTTCTAGTTTCTTGTACCATTTGTCAATCATGACAAAAAAGGGGAGAAATTGTGGAGAATATGTGGTTTCTTTTCGAAGATTCTACATGTTAGGGGGAGAAATACATGCCTCTGTAAGGGGGAGATGTGTTTCATCTTGTTAGGGGGAGTGCTTACCTCCTTGTTCTTGTACACCGATCTTGTGACCATGTTTACATACATTCTGCTTATCTTTGATGATGTATGTTCTTCTTCACCCATCTCTACTTGTGTTGTTTCTTTTCTATCTTTATACACATGTTTCTTATACTTGTATGCAATCTATTATTTCTGTTTCACACAAAGATGCCTTGATGAGTTTTGTTTAAAGTGTTTCAGAAATACAGGTTGTCAAAGTCTACTTGCCATAAACTCTCTTCTTGCAAAGTTTTTCAAGAGTTTGTGTTAGGATAGATTTTATTGTATTCAACAAGTGAATATGAGTTGAGTGATTTATAACTTTTCTCATATGTTCATTTGTTTGTTGTGGTTTTGTCACGAATTGCCAAAGGGGGAGATTGTTAGGACATATGTGTTTCACTTGTTAAGAACATATGTCATGATTTTATGTAATTGGCTTATCCTTTGACAAAACGCACTTTACTTGTATTTGGGTAGATCTAGGATGTGTTTAATACTTCAAGAAACATGTTGTTTAAGTCTAGTATTAAAGCCATGAAGATTGGACCAAGAAACAAGTGAAGAAAAGCTGTTCATTAAAGCTGGATAGATAGCTCGACACCTGCGAACAGATATCTCAACAGCTGCTCGACACCTCTCGACAGCTAGGCTATCTATCGAGCTCCTCAGTTAATTGTTATCGCAATCTCAACACCTCTCGATAGCTGGTAGATCGATCGAGAAAGCTCATGTCTCCTCGACAGCTCCTCGATAGCTTCTCGATAGCTATATCTGTTGAAGTTCAAAGCTCGACACCTCTTCGACACCTCTCGATCGATCGAGGTTATGGGAATTCAGATTTCAGATCTAATTTTCGGCCCATGATGACATGTATGTGTAGGGTTTCTTTTCTCACAACCCTAGACCTATATAAGGCTTATTTTAGAGGCCATCATATAAGAGAATACAAGGAGAACATATGAAAAAGGTGACCGATGCCTTATTCTCTCTGAAAGAAGCAACTGCGTCTTTGCGCCTTAGGGTTTTGTAACCAAGTGCTTCTTAATCTTCATGGTTGATGAAGTGAAGAACTTTGCAGTCAACATCTTCTTCTAGTTGGTGATTGAAGTCGCGTACTGGGATCCGCACAATTGGTTAGTCACATACTAGGATTCGTGCATCAAACAGGGTGGCGTTCATATATTGAAGAGTTCAGAGGTTCTGAAGCGGTAGAAGGTTTCTGCTGTGAGTTCATCTACAGGGATTGTAGAGTCTAGGGACAAAGGTTTTGTACTAGATCTGAAACTTCTCTTTACTATAGTGAATTGCTTTTCGGGAAGGTTTTCCCCCGGGTTTTTTACTGTGAAACTAGTTTGTTTCATTGGTTTTCTTGGGTCATCATATCTTGTCTTATTTATTTTTCTGCTGCATGATTTTGACATGATATTGATGTTTGTTTGTTTTAACAAGTTTTATTCATAATAAATCTAATTAACAACTTGGGTTTAAAACTTGTTAATTCTATCAACCGGGGTCTAAATTTCCCAACAATCTCGCACCCCTCATGCATCATTATCATTGTTCGTACCTTCATCTCTTGCCCTCTTTTCTCCTTGACCCCTTTGTCTATTCGTGTCAAAATGTTAGAGAGTATACTCTAAAGTAGTATACCGGAGAGTTTAATCATTTCTATATGACTCTTGTGCACATCCTTAGGGGGAGAAATTATATTTCTCGTGCACATTTGTAGGGGAAGAGATATTCCATACGGGAGATACATATACCAAGAGGGAGAAGACATTGTGTTAATAAGAAAACTTTTCTTGTTGGCTTTATGGTGCTTTGAGTTATGCTTTGTTGTTATCATCGCATCATGTTTGTGTGTTGGACATGCATTCATCCTTATGCTATTATGCTTCATTGAATGCATGTTCAGATGATCAATTGCTTTGCTATGTGATCATTGTAGTCATTTTTATATGACTGTTTTGGTGTATGATCAAGTTGCTCACATGTTTCACATCATGTTTACTTGATCGCAATTTACTCATTACATTATACTTGTCCTTTTATTACTTGCTTTACCTTGAGATTCTAATATGTTTTGTGCAAGTGTTTCAGGTTATAGGTATATATGTTCCAAGTTCATCACAGCTCCTATGACTCATGATAGGGGGAGTATTGATGTTGAAGAATAGGAGATAGAAAAGGCCATAGAAAAGGCCTATGTTGATTAATATTTCAGTTGTTTTATTTACAGTACATATAGTTGTACCCGTGCTTTGTAGCCTAGTACTTGTTGTTAAATGTTATGCATTTTCTTTAAGTACTTTCACTCTTGTGCCCTTTGTTGGATTTTTTATCTTTAATGCAATTACCTTGAGTTGTTGCATTGGTTGAGTGTTGGACATGCAAATGATACTTTGCATTGAGCTTATTAGCTTGCATGTCCGGATGTTCATTCCATGTGTGAATGAGCATTGTGGTCACTATTTATAATGATTGTTGTTTTTGATCAAGCCATGGTTTATTGCTTAATTTCATTTTGCTTGATCACATTGTGCTTGCTCCATATGCATTACAAGTTTTCTGCATACAATGATCATATTGTGTTGATGTGTTTCAGGAGATACTTGTTCTTATGGTTCAAGAGCTACACAAATTCTAGAGTTAGGTGTGAGTGAGTTATATTCAACTGTTCTCAACTCACATGTTAAGTCTAGAGTTTGTTTTAGGGTTTTGTCACGAAATAGCCAAAGGGGGAGATTGTAAGGTTGAATTTAATCAACCATTCTGTTGGCTTTATTCCATGCCAATTTACTTGTAATTCAGCACTTAGAAACCCTGTATTTAGGTGGGAATCATGTAAGGGTAGTGTGTGAGAGAGTGTGAAGAAATGCTCAAGACTATGCAGTGAAGCTGGGACTCGCGACTAGATCTCGCAGGTGGCTGGCGGCTTGAGGATGCACACAAGTGAAGCATGCAGAGAAGCTGAATCCTCATGCCAGCTGTAGCACTACAGGACAAAAAGTCCAGACTGGCCATTCAGTTAGTTCGCGGCTTGAACTCGCGACTCAATCAAGTCGCGAGGCTAAGTTGCTAGCCAGCTCTGTTTTGTAAAAACTCACTCTTTGCATTCCATTCTCACACCAGTATAAATACCCCTTATACCCACAAAATGTAGAGAGCTTCCAGAGAGAATTTTAAGAGAGAAACCCTAGAGAAAAACAAGATTAACTCATCCACAATCTTTACATAGAGACTCTTCAAATTCCTCTACTCTCACACTCTCCATTGTTACATCCTTAAGAGATTCTTAGCCAAATCCTTTTCTCACTATACCCACATCTGTGAGAAGGCTTTTTGGTGCTTTGGGAAGCAGTTAGGAAGGAACCAATGGTTATTGGTTGATGCTATGGGCTATAGCAGAATCCAGTAAGCTAAAGAAGAAATAGGTTCGGCGTAACCTCGTTGGAGTAGAAGCTTGGAGGGCTTAAGTACACTGAGTAGATTAGACTTGGAGGGTCTTCTGCTGTTCATGTATCCCAACTTGATTCTTTAGTGGATTATTGACCACTTGGAGGGCTGCGAAGAAGTTTTACGCCGAGGATTTCGGTTTCCTCTTCGATAACGCATCGTTGTGTTGTCCTTGTGTTTGCATCTCTCTTTCCTTAATCTTTACCATTTAATTTCTGTTGTGGATGTGATTTTATTTGGTTGAGATTATTTATCAATTTTGTTAAAAGCTTATGTTCATTTTCCGCACATACATTGTTTGATATTAAGCTTGAATTGGTAATTTGTAAATTGGGGGTCTAAACGTTCATAGTGTTTTATACGCTATTTAAACTTTCACCCCCGAAATGTAAAGAGCTTCTAGAGAGAACTTTGAGAGAGAAACCCTAGAGAAACACAAGATTGACTCATCCATCTTTTGATTCTCCAAATTCCTCTACTCTCACCCTCTCCATTGACATATCCTTGAGAGGTACATTTAGCCAAATCCTTATCTCACCATACCCATATCAGTGAGAAGGTATTTTGGTGCTTAGGAAGCAGTTCAAAAGGGACCAATTCATTTTGGTTGATGCAATGGGCTATTGAGGGATCCTAAAGCTAGAGAAGACAAGGTTCGGCGTAACCCTGTTGGAGCAAGAAGCTTGGAGGGCTTAAGTGCACTGGGTAGATTAGGCTTGGAAGGTCTTCTGCTATTCATGTATCCCAACTTCATTGTCTAGTGGATTATTGACCGCTTGGAGGGCGGTGGAGAAGTTTTTCGCAGAGTACTTCGGTTTCCTCTTCGATAACACATCATCGTGTTATCTTTGTATTTGCATCTTTCTTCCCTTTCTCTTTACCTTTTAATTACTGCTATGTTGGTTATTAATTATGGTTTAGAGTGTGTTACCAATTTAGTTATAGCTTATATTTTATTTTTTGCACATATATTGTTTGATTATAAGCTTGTGTTGGTTTTTTTAATTTGGGGGTCTAAACATTCATAGGTGTTTTACACACTATTTGAACTGTCAATTGGTATCAGAGCAAGTACACTTGTTGTGGTTTAAATACCTAAGTGTGATCCTTTACCCCTTGTGTTATTTGCCATGGATAGTGATTTGTATGCTTTTATGCATGTTTTGGATGTTGATAAATGTAGCATGCCACGTGTTTGTGAAAATGCCTCTATGAGTGATAATCCTCATGATTATGATGCTATGTTACATGAATCCTTGGATGTTGTTGATATTCCTAACATCAAACTCTTGAAGAAAAAGGATAAGAAGTTTAATAAGAATTTGAGCAAGTTATTTTGTGAAAATGATGATTTGATTGCTAAGCTCAATGAATCCAACAAATTGGTTGAAAGATATAAGAAACTTGCTGAAAATTCTCTTGAAAAGTTGAAAGAGTTTGAATGTTTGAATATGGACTTGGATACTAAACTTGTTTTGTCTAACAAACTTGTTGATGAGCTAAAATGTGAAAATGAATCTCTTAAGATGCATGCCAAGTGTTTGATTGTTGAACCTATTTCTAAAAAGGATGAAAATATTTGTTGCAATCATGTTGTGGTACCCGATTTTGTGCCTATTGTGTGTTCTACCTCAAAGGACAAATCGGTGTACATTCCTCCATATAAAAGAAATCAAAAGGTGGAGAGAAAGGCTATTAAGTCAAAGCCTCCGTTTAGGTCTCAAACTAAGGTTTTGGATGGATCTAAGTTTGTTCCAACTTGCCACCATTGTGGTGTGATTGGCCATGCAAGACCTCAATGTTGTAAGTTGAAGAGAGAACAAAATCATATGGCTAGATCCTTTCCCAAAAAGCCTAGTGGACCTAAACACATTGTTTGTCACCATTGTGGTGCTTTTGGTCATCTAAGACCTCATTGCTCTAAGTTTCATGCTCTTAAAAGAATCAAAAGAAAAGAGAAACTTGAGCTTCTTGGAAGTTGTGCTAAAAAAGGTAAACCGGTTTTGAGTGAAAATAGCATATTGTTAAAGAAAGTGTTTAATGCTCTTAACTCCTTATCTATGTGCATCTCTGGTTCTTATTCTTCCAACCCTCGTCTCACTTCTCATAAGATGCTCATTCCAAACAATCGATCAGTTTGGATGAGGAAGGGTTCTTATGGTTGAGCTTTTGCTCTTTTGGTCCTTGATCTAATTCTTTCGATCTTTGTAGGACCCTTCATGCATTGAATATCATATCTTCATGCATTTTGTGCATCTTGCATTTTTTTTTTGTATGCATTGCTTTTGTTTTGATCAATCTTTACTTGCTTTTGTGTCAAAAATCCAAAAACACATAAAAAGTAGAAAATCCAAAAAGTTTGATCGGCATTATTGTGTTTTGTCGCAAGCATGTTTTGCATTGTACCTTTGTACTAATGGCTTTGTTCATTTACGAGCGTAGCTTGTTCTTTATGTACTCATATCATTGTGGGAAAAATCTTGACATCTATGTGATTGTTATAAATAGATCTTCAAACTTGTCATAAATGATTAGTTAATGGTTTTGTTGATCTTGAAACTTACATAGACTTGTGTCTATATATCTTCCCACCCTTTTATTTTTTTGCTTAAAGAGCTCAACAAATGTAAATCTCAAAATGAAAAGAGATAATGAGCTGCAAAATTCGTCGCACATACTAGTATTTAACTAGGAAAAAGGGAAAGCGACTTTTATGAAAATATATGATGCCTCAAAAAGCCAAAGGCTTGTTCATCAAATTGAAATATCAAAAATTTCAGGCATCGATCTCAAAATGAGATGTATTGATTCAAAAAGATCAAATGAAATGATGTGTATGAAGCCAAATGAAAAGCTTCAAAATTATGTAATCAAGTTTTGTGGGAGGTCATATATGCATATTTCTATAATTCAGATAAGTCTCTTTTCCTAGTGCTAATTGTGTATGTCTTGGTTGAATTGATCATTGAAGCTTCGCATTAGACTGAGGACTATCTCATTTTTGGTACCCACACACATCATACATGTCTATGTTCAATGAATGCCTTATTCATTTGTGTGATTGTACTTGATTAAATATGTTGCACATGCTCAATTATATGTTGATCAAACACAAAAAGATTTTTGAGTGTTTTAGTTGTTTTTGGAAAGTGTTTTTATTTTGAAAATTTTCAAAAATTTCAAAAACTGTGCAACCCTGTTTTGGCGACTCTGTCTCGCGGGTCAAGCAAGTCGTGGCCCCCAGTCGCGAGCTTACTCAGAAGCTCCTGGCGACTCTCTGGTGAGTCAGGCCCCCAGTTGCGAAAAAGACTTAGAAAAATTTCAAAAATATGGGTTTTTGGGATTTTTGCGACTCATGTTGGAGACTGGTTCGCGAGTGGAAGCTCCAGTCGCGAGGTTTACTCAGAATGTTTAATGACTCCCGTCACGACTTACTCGCGAGTGGAACTTCCAGTCGCGAAAAACACTTAGACAAATTTTTCAAATTTTGTCACACGGGTTTTTGGAGACTTGCACTGACGACTTGTTTGTGACTCATTCCAGTCGCGAAAATCGCGTGTTTTGCACAATGAGGGTTATTTTCAAGGCAGTTTCAAAAACTTTTCTTTTTTCCCTCATATATTGTGACTGTTCATTGTCTTCCTCTTCCAAACTTACCGTGTTCACTCTCAAAAACTCCATTTTTCTTCATCATCTCTTCACCAATCTTCAAGAAAATGTATAGGTTCTCTATTTTTCTCAAAGTATTTCATGTTTCCAACCCTTGATTTCTTGGATTGTGCGTTTTGTTGAGTTTTGAAAAATATGTTGTTCGAATACGGTTTGGGTATATTTTGTTAAGTTTGATGAATGGGTTTTGTTGGTATTGATAGTATGATGCTTATTTTACATATTTTCATGTTTGCTTCTAATCCTTGAGTAGTATTCCCTGTTTGTATTGTGTTGTGCATATCATACCCATGGGTAAATGCCTCGTCGACACCTTGTGTTTTTTAGGATTTCATGGAATACAGTGACTGTAGGGTGTTCATGGAATACAATATGTGTAATATGCATCTCTGATTATGTGTTTTGCAATATGCCCTAGGTTTTACATGGTGTTCTTTGCTCACACACACACTTTTTGATATGTTTGAGGTATTAATGCCTAAACTCTGTTGTGCCTTGATGCTATGTGTTCTTTCATGTCTTGCTGCTATTAAACTATGCTTTAGTTTAATCTTTGGCATTACCCTTAGTCCATTTGATTGCTACTAACTTGTTGCTAATGTTTGGTGTTACCACATGCTGTATTATGTTCTTGTGGTCTTTGCTGCTATGTCTTTGCAAATGACTCCAAAGAAGAAGACTACTGCACATTGTGCCGCCAAAAGGAAGAAAATGGACAATACTCGGTTCCGCTCTACCCAACACTTTGAAAGATACAATCAATTCTTCGAGAAGGCTCCAATTATTCAAGAACGATTTGTGGACTTGGTAGATTTGAAGGATTACTTTATCCCAGGTTGTTTTCAAGATAGAGGTTGGGACAAGCTCCTTGGTGATCTCCCTGGAGTGTGTGACCCGTTGATCCGTGAATTCTATGCCAATGCAATCTTGCGAGAGGATGAAATTGATTGTTGGATTAGAGGCCATGAGTTCACCATTGACTTGGAGGATATTGATAATGTTCTTGGTTTTGAGGATCTAGAGCATGATTTCACTCACTACAAGGACAGAATGCTCTCCATAAAGACAGTTCAATCGCATATTGGTGGGGTTCAAGAAGGAAGATGTCTCAACACAACTGCTTTTCCACCGGACCTTAGATTTCTCACCTTAATTATGATGTTTAATCTGTTTTTCTAATGGAGCTTCGAGAGAACACTTACATTGATATCAGTGCTCATGCCTTCTGCATTATTGCTGATGAAACAAGAACAACCTCAAGGCCAAAGCTGATTCTCCCTAGTCTACTCATGAGGCTCTTTCATGTAAAAGGTGTGGAAATTCCACAAGATATCAGTCTCTTGTTACCCCTCCGGCTATAAATGCTCTAACAATTGCATGGATCAAAGTTCGTCTTCCGGTTGATGAAGAGGAGGTTGGTCAAGCACAAGGAGAACCTATGGACACTGAGACAGAAGCAGAAGGATAGCCCTCAAGCTCACGAAGCCGTAGTAAATGGAGTCGAGCTTCAACATCTTCTGAAGTACCTTCGGATGCATTTCAGATCATCCTGGAGAGGATTGATGGCCTGCGAGATGTCCAAAATGAACAATCTGACAGGCTGACTGCTATCCAAGACCAGATTAACTTGCTTTTAGCCAAGTTTGACAGCTTCACTACACAGCATTCCGATCAAAAAGAAGGAGATATGGAGTAGGAGTAACTCTTGAGGGGGAGATGGTGATGATAGGGGGAGTATTGAAGTTAAAGAGCAATAGAAAGAAAAGGCGCCTACGCTTAATATTTTGCTTCATATTATCAGGATCTATGTTATGTACTTTGGTTTAATTATTTCAGTTTCTATTCAGTACTTTATGATTTGTACCTTTGCTTTGTAGCTCAGTACTTTTTGTTAATGTTATGCATTTTCTTTAGTACTTCACTCTTATGCCCTTGTTGGATTTTATATCCTTGATGCAATTACCTTGAGTTTTTGTATCGATTGAGTGTGGGACATGCAAATGATACTTTGCATTGAGCTTATTAGCTTGCATGTCCGGATGTTCATTCCTTGTGTGAATGTTCATTGTGATCACTATTTATAATGATTGTTCCTGTTTGGTCAAGTCATGCTTTACTGCTTTAATCTTTACGACTTGATCGCATTGTGCTTGCTCCATATGCATTTCAAGATTTCTGCTTACAATGATCATCTTGTGTTGTTGTTTTCAGGAAATACTTGTTTATATGGTTCAAGAGCTTCTCAGTTTCTAGAATTAGGATGTAAGTGAGTTTTGGCAACTATTCCCAACTCATATGTTAAGTCTAGAAGCTGTTTTAGGGTTTTGTCAAGGAATAGCCAAATGGGGAGATTGTAAGGTTGAATTTATTCAATCATGTGTTGGCTTTATTCTATGCCAAATTTTCTTGTAATTTAGCAATTAGATACCCTGTATTTAGGTGGGATTCATGTAAGGGTAGTGTGTGAGAGAGTGTGAAGAAAACTCAAATGTGTGCACTCAAGAAGGGCCTCGCGACTGGATCTCGCGACTGGCGAGTCGCCAAAGGTGGCACACGTGTGAAGCATGCAGGGGAGTTAAAGGGTTACGCCAGTTGTAGCACTACAGGACAAAACTTCCAGTCTGGCTAGGCAGTTAGCTCGTGACTCAAACTCACGACTCGTTCCAGTCGCGAGGTCGAGTCACCAGAATGCCCTGTTTGGTTGAAACATGACTTTTCGCATTCCTCATACACCCTACTATAAATACCTTTATACCCACAAAATATAGAGAGCTTCCAAAGAGAATTTCGAGAGAGAAACCCTAGAGAAAAATAAGATTGGCTCATCCACAATCTTCATCTTTTGATTCTCCAAATTCCTTTACTCTCACCCTCTCCATTGACATATCCTTGAGAGGTACATTTAACCAAATCCCTATCTCACCATACCCATATCAATGAGGAGGTATTTTGGTGCTTGGGAAGCAGTTCAGAAGGGACCAATTCATTTTGTTTGATGCAATGGGTAATTGCGGGATCCGGTAAGCTAGAGAAGACAAGGTTCGGCGTAACCCTGTCGGAGCAAGAAGCTTAAAGGGCTTAGGTGCACTGGGTAGATTAGGCTTGGAGGGTCTTCTGCTATTCATGTATCCCAACTTCATTCTCTAGTGGATTATTGACCACTTGGAGGGCGGCGGAGAGGTTTTTCACCGAGTACTTCGATTTCCTCTTCAATAACACATCGCCGTGTTATCTTTGTGTTTGCATCTTTCTTCCCTTTCTCTTTACCTTTTAATTACTGTTGTGTTGGTTATTAATTATGGTTTAGAGTGTGTTACCAATTTGGGTATAGCTTTTATTTCATTTTTCGCACATATATTGTTTGATTATAAGCTTGTGTTGGTTTTTTTAATTTGGGGGTCTAAACGTTCATAGGTGTTTTTCACACTATTTGAACTTTCAATGTGATTACATTACTTTAATGTGACATTAAGGTATTTGGTTCACTAAATTATAATCTCATCATAATCCAAAAAAGTACCCTCATTACATAAAAATACTAAAATTACCCTTAAACTACAAATACCTTTGGAAGACCCAAAATGACCAAGATACCCCTATGACTCTCAAAATCACTCAAACACTTCTGTAATTACTAAAATACCCCTATGACCCTTAAAATGAATATATTGGAATATTTTGTATTATATATATATATATATACCAAATTACCTACAGTATTAAATAATAGCAACACACGATCTTGCTTTTTCATAATCTATCATTCAAAATTATTAGAAATAATGTTTCTGCTTTTGGCATAATCCCACTAACATTATATCCTGGCTGTGATAAAATAGACAAGAATATAAACTAATATTTTTGTCAATATTCACGCAAGATTACACAATTCTCCCATACAAACAACCACCCAGTCATCAAATCACTACAAATTGAAGTATAATTGTCAATACATGAGACAAGAGTAGCAATATTTATTTTAAATATCTGCAGGACACAAATGCTTGTCTTTGGTTTTAAGCAACATCTAATAACATAACTAAATCCTTTTTTTAAGCAAAGTGTTCACATACAACTTCTTGAAATGCCCTTTCAGTGTGAAAAAGTAATCAGTCTCGTGGCAAAATCAGTAGTAATAATCTCTCCAACTTTTACAACATCCTCATCAGTCAAGCCCTCAACTAGCAAAAGTTCATTATGAACTTTCATTCTTCTATCTACCCCATCTGCTTCTTGCTTAAAATTTTTGGCTAGTTTCTTCATACTTTCAATGGCTCCTTCATAAATTTTGCCCATATTACTTAGGTTATCCATTAATTGGATAAATATGGGATTTTCATTCCTTGCTCTCTTCCTCCTCGTTGTTGATGTTGATGGGTTATCTGATGTTGCAGCTATGGGTTGACTAGATGTTCCAGCTACGGGTTCAGCAGTGCTTGCAAAAGAGTCATCAGTATCTTCCACATCTTCACAAGTATCAGCCTCCTCCCTCTCAATAGATTGCACAATTTCACTAGGACCTTCTGCATCTAAGCCATGTGCTCTATCTTTTCCAAAAATAGTAGCAAAGTCATCGTAGTGAGGGAATGGCTTATTCCTTAAACCAGCAGCAGTGGGATGACCCTACAATATTAACATTTGAATTCATCAATTATTAATTAATGCAACTCATACACATTGTATTATTTTAACAACAAAAGTTAATTTTGACAACGCACCTTAACTCAGTCTTCAAAAATTTCAGGATCACATGTTATACATTTGTATTTATCATCCCAACCAAACCCGCTTCCTTGTCCTCACATCTCATTTATAGCACTATATTGTTTTTTCATTAACCTTGACATGTTGTCAATATGAGGCATGGCCCTAAGGTTACAACCAGGTATCTTCTCTGAAATCAACTGCTCTAACTTCACAAGGTAACCAAAATTAAGTTGACCATTGTTAGACTTCCATGTAGGGCCTAACTAGCCAAATGCAAAAGACATTCTACCAGCATCTTATTCTCGCTAGCTATCCACTGATGTTTATTGTCACTTTGCTTGGACTCATACTGTGTGGATTTACCCTTCTTCTTTTGTTTCATTGAGATCACTTGCATCTAGAAAAACTTACATGAGACAAGAGTCAAAACTTTGTAATAATGGCCACCACTAGACTGCCCCTAACCCAATGCTAAACTCTGGGGGAAAGGAAAAAAAAAAAAAAAAAAATCACCCGATGTTTCATTGTAACTTGCTGAAAAGGATAGAAAATCCTGTACTTTTTTTTTTCTTCTTTTTTGTGGGATAGTAAGAAGGTGGCTACAAGGTGTCAATTTAGGCAAAGCAAAATAAAAAACATAGGAATTTGAACTGAGGCACTACTATTTCATTTAAAGATAAAAGTACATTGAGAAAAGAGAATATCAACGACAACGAGTTTTTAAGATCTCTTTCAACTAAAACTACTACTAATAAACTTGCTAAGAAAACCATCTAAAATGAACTTTTGTTCTTTAATAGTAGAATTGTAACGTCCGAGTCAGACCAAAAAAAAAAAAAAAAAATGAAAGTCAGATTTTTAATGGGTCTCATGTGCCTCCCAACTACCCCACCCATTCCCACCACACATTTCACTCCACCTTATCTCCCCTCTTTGGCCGGCTCACTCTTCCTTTCTTTTCATTTTTTTTGTTTTCTCTCATACACTCCTCTCTACTCTTACATCCTCTCTCACCAGCACTTCCACACCACCACCATTTCCACCATCATTTCCGGCAAGATCACCGAAAAATTCTTGTGAACCTATAAACACCTTCACATCCTTTTTTTTTAGGTAAAAATTTCTAATCTTTTTTGTGGGTTTTACACTTTTGCTTGAGGTTATTTTTATCTAAGCTTTAATAATGTTACCCATGTGATTTTTGAGCATTGGAAGTGATATTTATGTGTTTATATGTATGGGTTTTGTATTGGTGGAATTATTTGATGCGTGGGTATATGGTGTATGCTAATGATGACTACCTAAGGTTTATTTATGGTGGAAAATTTAGGGGTTTAAGTTATAACATGTGATGGTTGGTAAATCAAATTTTCCATTGCCATTGGGTTTATTTGGAATTAGTTGAAGTTCTAAATTTCTTGTCTTGGAGGATATTTTGATTTTGCTTTCATAGGTCTCTTAATGATGTAGTGTAAATTTTATGGAAGCTAGTTATAATGTTGGAGATGATATTAAATGGGTTAACTTTATAAATTGGAGTTTATGCCTTGTGAATCAATTTGTTGAGAAACTTTGGAAGTGGAATATATTATTATTGATGAGGTTAAATACTAGGCTTGCCTAATTAAGTGCTCATTTGGCAATTCCTAAATTGTAGCTAGATACAATTTCAAGCTCTATGCTTATTGTGATAGATTTACTTGATATTATTTAGGTTCTAGCTAATCTCCTTGGAGCTTGGAGAATTAGGCTTTTGCGGTTGCAAGGTAAGTAGCTTTTTAATGGGATTTTTGAAAAACAACCATATTGCATAAATGTTGTTTTTGGGTTAGACACGCTTTTGGAAACTACCTATGGAAACTATATTTTCCTAAAAACTATTGTGTCGTAACCTTAATATATATATATATATATATGATTATATATATGAAAATGCATCATATTTGGTATTGCATTTGGAGAAATGCATGAATTGTTGATATGGAAAAATGAGCATCTTTTATTTAATCTTTGATAAGGAAATCTTGGATTTTATGGTATATTAGAAAATTTAAAGATGCTTATCTTGTCTTGTTATGTGGGAAATTGTTAGAAAATCTTTTGATAATAATGAAGTTGAAAACCTTACAAACTTTGTGGAAGTTAGATTATTTAATGTTTTTCTGAAACTACCTGGTTATAAACTATGTATTTGAAAGAAAATGTATAATTGTGAGCTTTATGGGGTTTTAACACCGTGCCATGTGTGATTTCCGGTGATCACCCGATTTGGTTTTCGTAGTCTTTGTGACAACGGAATCAAATCTAGGTTAGTGTCCTTTTACTTTGGATGACGCGTTCTTCCCTGCTGCCTATGAGGGGAAGAGGTTCCTTGATTGTGTGTGGGTGAGGCTGCTACCTATAGGGCCAAGAGACCACATGCAAGAGAGGTCCTATTTGACGCGCTCTCTCTGCTACCCATGGGGGGAGAGAAAAACCTTGAAGGTATGGGTGAGGATGCTGTCCATGGGGCCAAGAGTCTGCATACCAAAGAGGACAATATCATGCCAATTGTGAATAGGTGGATCCCGTGACCGGTCTATGTGGTAGTGTGGTACATTGGTGATAATTTACCTTATGTTATATATTATGGCTTTGGAAATTATATTATATGTGCTCACAAATTATTGTATATAGTTTCATGGTATTATTTTGAGAAACTTTGTGTTTCATCATTTAATCATTTTTGTCACATTACTATTGAAAATGATCTTGTAGGACTCAGTTAGAAATTTCCCAAACTAAAACATGTTTTGTAAACTGTTCATTATCATGAAACTTGCATTTCCCCCACCCCCATTAATTATGCTACTTACTGGGCGTTAGCTCATCCCACCCTCTAACAGTTTTTCAGATTTATTAGCTATACCTTGGGTATGGAGCTTACTTCTTTGGTGATGATTAGAGTGCTATGTTAAATTTAGAGACTTTTGCTGTAAATGGTTGGTGACTCAATCTTGCTATGTTCACCGAGACCTTAATTAATTCTATTGGAGGTGGATCGCTTGAGGTTTGTTAGCCCTTGGCATGGTAGGCCTAGACTCGATGTTAAGGTCCTTATTCTCAATAAGATTGTGACTTTGTGTAATTTAATCAGAGTTTTGTAATATATTCATGTATTATGTGGAGGCACATGATTTTTAGTTATTGTTCGTAAATGTGTTATAGAGCTCTGACTTGTAATGTGGAGATTTTAGTATGGTTGTATATTCTTATCCTTTGGAAAAGAAAGGAAAATAAAGATCTCCTATAGGTTGATTTGCCAAAAAGGAAAAATTTACAAGTACCCTTGGAATGTTTTTCTCATGCTTTGGACCCTTTTGGGTTTGGGGCGTGACAAGAATTACAAAGATAACATTCAATGCCTTGCATTCTTCCATTTGTTGTACATATTGTCGGCAAGATTATCTCTCCAAGCACTCCAAGCACTAGAAGACTCAACATAACGGATAATATCTCCATCAAGGCCTTGACCATCACTAACCTCCGTTTCAAATGGGTCAACAGGCATCACTCTCATAATATGATTGTGAAGAAGACAACACACACTAATAATCCTACATTGTGTCTTGACAAGATAGAAAGACTTAGTCCTAATAATTGCCCATCGACCTTTGAGTAGACCAAAACATCACTCTATGACACTTAATATGGATTATAGAAATAAATTTGCATTTAAAAAATATATACAATATAGGGTCTAAAACTATTACCTTTGGGAACTCTTAACCCATTTCTACTAAAAATGGCATTTCGAAGGACTCTAGAGTCGACTGCTGAACCCTCCCACCCAGGTAACACATATATGTATTGCATATCTTGTGAACAAACACCTAGCACATTTGTGGCAATCTTATTCTTTCTAGTCCGATACCTAGATCTATCCTCTGTCAACACATTCACCTTGATATATGTTCCATCCAATGCCCCTAAACAATTCTATTACAAACAAAACAAAGATATAATTAGTAATTGCTATACATAAAATAAATGAATTCTAATGTAACCAACAATCATACAAATCAATGTACCTTAAACAATTTCTGTAAAGTTGTGATTTACAACTATCTTGTGTTGGCTTTAATTTCGTGCCAAATTTGATTGTAATTTTTTTCAATCTTATGTACCCTGTATTTTATGTGGGATTTCTTTGTAAAGGTTGTGTGTGAGAGAGAGTGTGAAGACTCAAGACAAATTGAAGATCAAAGGAGTTTTTGCGGGTAGCTCGCGAGAAGCCTTCCCGCAAAGTGAAGCCATGTGCTCAGCACATGACTGGAATGCGAAGAGTCATGACAGATGGTGACAGCTGGTTTTCGCGAGTATTTCGTGGGTAAGGCCTTCCCGTGAGATACCCACAAAACATTCTGTTTTGCTATTTTGTCATATCTGATACACCATGTCTCTACCCACATTATATATACCCACATTACCCACATATTGAGAAGAGTGATTTCCAGAGAGAAAACCCTATCCACAACCTTTGAGAGTTAGAGATTGTCATACCCATAATCCTCTACACAATTCATTGTGGTTGTCCTCAACTCCTACCTCTCCATATCCAAATCCTTGAGAGGTTGATAGCCCAAACACTTACCACACCCATTCTAAGTGTAAAGTGAGGTTTTGGTGCTGCTGGGAAGTATTGGAAAAAGCCATTTGTTTGGTGGATGCAATCGGGCTGAATTGCGTGATCCGGAGAGCTAGAGAAGACAAGGCTTCGTTAAGTCAGTTGGTAGCAGGAGCTTGGAGGGCTCGAGTACATGGGATAGACTAGGCTTGGAGGGTCTTTTGTTATTCGTGTACTCCAACTTATTCTCTAGTGGATCGATTTACCGCTTGAAGGGCAGCGGAGAGGTTTTTCGCCAAGTTCTTTGGTTTCCTCTTCGATAACACATCGGTGTGTTATCTTGTGTTTGCATTCTTCTTCCCTACTCTTTTAGCTTTCATTTTACTGTTGTGTTTTGATGAATATGACTTAGAGTAGTTTTGTTGTTTGTTCTCTCGCATTTACTCTATTCCGCACTTAGTTTAAGTTAGTGTAAAATCAACCGAGCTATAAGTTTTAATTTGGGGGTCTAAACATCTTATGCAGCGTAGGTGTGTAGAAGCAGAATCTATAACACACAATTACTACAACTCTTCCATGAAACCTAAGTTCTACAAGAACACTAGGCTAGTAGGCAAAATAATAGAGAAAACCTCTCTAACAAACTTTATTAAAAAACACACATAACATAAATAACCTCTCTATAAAGAGTATTTATAGGAATAGAATTTCTCCTAGTCCTTTTAGGAAAAGAAATAATAAACCTATTTCTACTTGAGAAAGGAAAAACAATTTAACTAGGAAAAGAAAAACAATTAAAATCCCAATTCAACTAGGAAAAGGATTTTAATTCAAAGTACTAGAGTAAATAAATCCTAATTCAAATAGGAAAAGGAAAACAAGAAAAACTCTTTGTTCTTCATAACGTGATTTGCATCACCTTTTCATCTTCACGGCCAAGGACTCGTGCTGTATGGGTGATAAAGGATCCTAAAACTTAATTGTCTTTATGTTTGTCCTTTGCTTTAATTCTTTCTATCTAAAGTTTGACTTTCTTTCTTGATTTCTTATTTGTTTTGGGAATCATGCTTTCATGCATTTGCATCTAGTTTTATGCTTTGCTTTTCTTAACATATTTTTGTTTGTTTGTTTTCAGTTTTTGCTTTATTTTGTTTTGCTTTCAAAATAATAAAAAATGGAAAAAATTAGAAAAATACAAAAACAGCGTGTGTTTGTGTACATTGGTACTTATGTACCTTGGATGGCCATTGAAACAAAGTTTTCTAAACTTTGTATCTTTTGTAGCTTAGATGAGCATCTCTATGCACAACTAAGTAAGTGAGCTTTGTGGCTCGTGTTTGTGATGAGTAAGATTAAGTAATCTCTTGTACTTAACACTCGTATCACTCTTTTTGACGGGAAGGACTAGAAAATCCTAAGAGAAAGGCATAAATAACCATCTCACCACTGTTGCCCGCCAATTATGAAATGACATTTGTATGCTTCGGCATAGCAAAAGTGGAATGTCAAAAGCTTAACATAATTGGGTATTTCTTTTCTATCTCTTATATGCCCATGCATGATTTGCTTGAAGGAAAAATATGCAAAGAAAAATAAAAGCAAAAAGATCAAAATGCTTTATATATGATTGCAAGCGTGTATTCTAGGAGATGTGGGAGTTATAGGATGTATCTTGAAAGTGATAGTCCCCATCAAACAGTTATGATTGTGTGTGAGTCAAAGTGATTTTCTCATATCTCAAATCGTCATAACATGAAGACACTTATGCAATCTTGCAATGTTTTTCACACACAACACGCAATATTCTTTGCTACTTTTGATACATGTGTAGGTACAATGTGATTTGGCCATCACAAGGAATACTTGTGTAAATGTATGCTCACTAAACTGTCTTAACTTGTTTTTGAAATATAAAATTGGTTAGACTTGTTGTGTGTGTGTGTGTGTTTTGGATCTATGTGATTAACTTTTTTCTTAATTGAGAGATGATTTTGAGAGCTTAAAATGTTGATTGGATCTATGTTTGAGTAGTTTGCTTGTTGCATTCATCTCTATGTGTTTTTCCTTTCTTTGAAAAACACCTTTTCTTCAAGCTCGACAGATTCTCGATCCATCGAGAAACTTTCTGTCTGGCCGATAGATCCTCAACAGATTCTCGATCCATCGAGGTTGGCTTCTTCTTGATAGATTCTCGACACCTCCTCGATCGATCGAGATACCCTTGCATGCATTTCATTTTTCCTTGTCTTGCTTTTTTTTTCCTTTGTGTCCATAGCATCTTGTTTTTCTTTTTCTTGTAGGTCTATGATTCCTTGTTCTCTCGTTCCCTCTATGTCAGTTTTCTGTTTGTCTCTGGTCAAGTCTTTTGACTTTTTATGCCCTTTGACAATCATGTCAAAAAGGGAGAGAAATTTTAGAATTGAATGTCTTTCCTCAGGGGGAGTAATAGACTTAGGGGGAGAACTTCTTTTTAAAGGGAAGAAAGTTTTTGATGTAACTAACTTAGGGGGAGAGTTAGTTTGATACACTTTGATATTGATCTATTTTTTGTGTTGTGTATCTTTTGGTTTTGTAACCATTTACATACATCATGTATTGTTTCTATATTTGATGATGATGTATGTGTTTCACTCATTATCTCACATGTGTTGTTTCTTTTCTCTCTTTATACACATGTTTCTTATGTATTTAACTTGTCATTATTTTCCACATGGTACCTTGATGTGTTTTGTTTAGTGCCTTTCAGGAAAGACAAGTTAAAGCCAAGTCAAGATTCCGAACCATCTTCTTGCAGCAACTTCCAAGGTTCAGATCTTTTAGACTAGGCTTATTTATTCTGTAATCTTGAGTAGAATGTATTCTAGGACATTCAATGTACTCTTGTGGCTTTGTCACGGATTGCCAAAGGGGGAGATTGTTAAGGACATATTTTTATGTAATTGGCATATCCTTTGACAAAACGCACTTTACTTGTATTTGGGTAAATCTAAGAAGGTTCAAAATAATCATTACAAGTGGTTAAATTAAAGACATGAAGATTACTCAAGAACTGCTCAAGAAAAGTGCAATCTGCAGGTCTCGATACCTCCTTGACAGAAGCTCAATCTGTTGAGATTCATTAAAGCTCGACACATGTCTCAATCTATCGAGCTTACGGGATTCAAACTATAGCTAGCAACGTTTTTATTCTAAAAGGCTATTTGTTTATGGGTTTGTTTAATCCTCATAAGACTAGGAAAGCCCAAGGTTTGTGTAAATCTATTTGGAATAGGAGAGCCCATTAAGCTCCTATTTAAAGGAGGTGGAAAAAGAAAAACCGAACCCTAGAGAGCTTCATAAGGTTTTCTTTTTGAAACCCTAGCCTCCTCCTACAGAAAAAAGAGTTCTTGCTGCGTTTCTTGTACGCCTTTGGGTTCTGTAACCAAGCAAAGTCTCTTGCACCAACATTGAAGATCTTATTGGTGTTTCTATGTGAAGCTGCTGCAAATCAACTACAACAATCAAAGGGTTGCTGTGGAGTTAGTCACATACTGGGATCTGTGCATCGATTGGTTAGTCATGTACTTGGAGCCGTGCATTGAAAAGGAGAGATTGTCACTACAGAACAAGTCCAATTGGGTATTGGGATAAGAGTTCAACTGTAGGTTGGTATAAGATACTGGGATTCCTTTACTTGTAACCGCTTGTTTTGATAATAGTGGATTTTCGGGAGTGGTGACCTTAAATTCACCCGGTGGGGTTTTGCCTCAGTGGTTTTTCCCATTCGTAAACAAATCACCTGTGTCAAATTTATTTTTCGTTGCACTTTAGTTAATTGGTTATTTGTTTGTGCTACCACGCTTATTGCATGCTAATTGAATTAATTAATTAACTTGGCTAATTAATTGGTTAATTCATCACAAGGGGTCAATACATTCTTGGCCTATCATCTATGTGCTTTGTTCTTTCATGAAAGACAGGGTTTGCAGCAATGTGAAGGGCTGCCTGACTATCACAAAACAAGAGGGCTACTTGAGGATGTTTTATTTGAAAATCATGATGAACATATAAGAGCCAAATGATCTCACAGACTACTACTGCCATTGATCTATACTCAGACTCTGCTGAAGACCATGAGACTGTTTGTTGTTTCTTTGACTTCCATGAAATCAAAGATTCACCAAGAAAGACACAAAATTTAGTGACATATCTCCTAGTGTTAGGGCATGAAGCCCAGTCTGCATCAGCAAAGGCCTTCAAGTGCAGTTTTGATTTTCTTGAGAAAAACAACCCTTGGCCTGGTGAACTCTTTAGATATTGCAAGACCTTATGAGCTGCTTGCAAATGAGGCTCTCTAGGATGAGCCATGAATTGGCTTAGTCTATTCACAGCAAAGGTTATGTCAGGCCTGGTTATTGTTAAGTATAGCAACCTCCCTATCAGCCTTCTGTAGGAGCTTGGATCTAGCAACTCCTTCCCCTCATACTTACTAAGCTTAAGATTCTGATCCATAGGCACTTTGGCTGGTTTACACCCTAGCATACCAGCATCACCCAACACCTTAAGTGTGTACTTTCTTTGACATAAATTGATACCATCAGTAGTCCTTGCAACTTCAAGGCCTAAGAAAAACTTCAAATCACCCAAATCTTTTAGCTTGAATTGTTAACTAACAGAATCTTCAACTCATCAGCTGCTTGCTTGTTATCACTAGCAATCAATATATCATCAACATAATCCAATAAAGCAATAAAAGAGGTAGAGTTCTTCTTAATGAAAAGTGAGTAGTCATCCTTGGACTGTGTGAATCCGAGAAGAACTAATGCAGTGGAAAACTTGGCAAACCATTGCCTTGAAGCTTGTTTTAGTCCATACAAGGACATAGTAAGCTTGCATACTAGCCCTCCCTTGTTGTGGAAGCCTGGTGGGAGATCCATATAGACTTCTTCCTTCAATTCACCATAAAGGAAGGCATTATTTACATCAAGCTGACAGAGATACCAGCCTTGCACAGCAGCCACTGCAAGAAGACATTTGACAGTAACAAGCTTTGCAACAAGTGAGAAATTTCAATATAATCAAGGCCTTCTTTCTGAGTGAAGCCTTTAGCAACCAAACTGGCCTTATATCTTTCCACAGTACCATCAGATTTGTACTTTACCCTATACACCCACTTACAACCAATTGTCTTTTCCTGAGATGGAAGAGTAGTAAGGGTCCAAGTGTGATTAGCTTCAAGGGCAGAAATCTCAGCTGCCATAGCCTCTCTCCACTTGGGATCTTTAACTACTTGGTGATAGAATTTGGGCTCCTCAATTGAGGAAATGGCATTACAGAAATGCAAGTGTCTAGGAGACAATTTATGGGAAGACAGATAAGAGGATAAAGGGTAAGCAGTACTAGATGGAACTTGAGACACCTGATTACACTTATAAGCTTGCAAATAAGCAGGCCTGTGAGAAATCCTAGTGGATTTTTAAAGAGGTGGATTGGAAAAAGAAGGAGCAGGAGGTGCAGTATGTACAAAAAGGGAAGAATGACCAAGGGAAACATTGGACTAATCAAGGTGGACATTAGACTGACCAGAAGGAACATTGGACTAATCAGAAACATTAGAATGACCCAAAGGAATAGGAAAGGAACCAATAAGAATGGAAGAAGGGGAAGAAGTGTCTGAACAAGTGTGGGAATTAGGAACATGCTCAACAACAGGAGTGGAGTCTGCAAGTGGAACAGGAAAAAAAATTGGACAAGAGGGAAAGTCAAAAACAAGAGCAGATGAATCAGATAAAGGAAAGAGCAAAGAATGTGAACCGGATAAGGAATGAGAAGAATCTGAAAAAGGGAAGATAGACTTATGAAAGACAACATCTCTAGTGACAATGATCTTCCTAGTATGAAGGTTAAGAACCTTGTAACCTTTCATATTAAAAGGGTAGCCTAAAAAGACACATGGGGAAGCTCTAGAATCAAACTTCAACCTGTGAACAGAAGGAGTGGAAACAAAACACAGGCAACCAAACACTGTAAGATGAGTAAAGGAAGGTTGTTTTTGAAATAAAAGCTCAAATGGGGATTTATGACCCAACAAAGGCATAGGCAACCTATTAAGCAAATAAGTAGCTATCAAAATACAATCACCCCAATATGCTGATGGCAAATTGGATTGAATCTTAAGAGATCTAGCAACATTCAAAAGATGTTGGTGCTTTCTCTCAACCACAGATTTTTGCTGAGGTGTATAAGCACAACTCTTTTGATGCACAATGCCATGATCACTATAAAAGTTTGACAGAGAGAATTCAGGGCTTTATATGATCTTATTGCCTTAATACCAGTGTTAAATTGAGTCAAAATCATGTTATAAAAGGAAATTAAAAGTTTTTTAACATCAGACTTAGCTTTCATGAGATATACCCAAGTAGACCTAGTGGCATCATCAACAATGGTAAGAAAGAACCTAAAACCATCATAAGTACAAATAGAATAGGGACCCCAAACATCCACATGAATCAAAGCAAATGGCTCAGTACTCATATTATTGTTTGAAGGAAATGGTAGCCTCTTCTACTTAGCCAAAGGACAGATGGTACAAATGTCATTACATTTGGAAGAAAAAGAAGGCAAAACATCTTGCAAAGATGGCAATTTATTAAAAGAAGTATGTCCTAATCTAAAATGCCAAAAAATGGACGTATCTTTATTAGAAACAGATGCTGAAAAAGCTGACTTAGGAAGCTTGTTGGTGGAGATGTAATCTGACAGAAAAGGTGGAGTCCTAGAAGTGGTGTTCTGCAGCAAATACAGACCATGTTGGACTTCACCCACTCCAATCGTCCACCAACAAGAAAGGTCCTGAATGAAGCAAAATTGAGATAAAAACACAAGACAAAAAGGCAAGCTTTGAGTGAGTTGACTGACAGACACAAGATTAAAAGAAAAAGAAGGAACACAAAGAACATGTTCAAGGGTAAGTGAATTGGACAGTTTGATAGTACCAATGTGAGTGACATGAGCAGATTCACCATTAGGTAATTCAACAACACAATGGGAAACAACAATATAAGATTGAAAAAGTGAAAGAGAATAAGCAATATGATCACTTGCACCTGTGTCAATAACCCAAGTACTACCACCAAAAGCAGATCTATTCACAAGCTTAGCAGAGAAAATGGAATGCTTGAGATTACCAGCCAAAGGAGTTGATTGAGAAGTAGAAGCTTGGTTGGAAGAAACACTATTAGCCATCACAATTGGACTATTCTGAGAATCAGGCCCTCCAATCATGGCAAGCGGTTTCTGACATTGCTCCAATGTGAAAGGAAAATGTAGTGAGGAGTTGTTGCAACAGACTCTTGAATAGAATCAAGAAAGGAGACCTGATTTTCCCTTGCTTTGGTTTTATATCCAGGAGGATATCCATAGATTTTGTAACATTTCTCCACGGTATGACCAAGCAATCCACAATGGCTACAAGTAGGCCTCTCCTTTCCTTTCTTGAAAGTCTTGGAACTAGAACCAAGATTCATTGTTTTGGCTACAAGGGCTATGGATTCAACAAAAGGGCCATTGTTGCTATGTCCAACTGACCTCTGCCTTTCATCTTGAACCAACAATGAATACACCTTATCAACAGAAGGAATAGGATCCATCAATAGAATTTGGCCTCGAATGTGAGAGAATGAGTCATTAAGACCCATTAGAAGCTGCATAATTGCTTCTCTGTGATGAAGATTGGAAATCTTTTCATTCACATGACACACACACTTCCCACAAGAACAAAGAGGAAGTGGTTCATAGTTTTGTATGTCATCCCACAAGATTGAAAGATTAGTAAAATAATCACTCACAATGAGTTTCCCTTGAGAAATGCTAGCAAGATCTTTCTGCAATTGGTAAACCCTAGGTCCATTGCCTTGAGAGAACATGTTTTGAAGCTTCTTCCAAACTTCCTTGGCAGTTCTTCGATACACCATACTAGTTGCAATCTTAGGGGAAACACAATTGATGATCCAAGAAACCACAATTTCATTGCGTCGTGACCAACTTTGAACAAGAAGAGGAACTTTCTCCATGGCAGAAATCAGAGAAGCAGAGCCATCAATTAACCAAAATTTATTCTTGATCCTAAGAGCTCTCTCCATAGATCGTGCCCATGTAGGGTAGTTTTCTCCTCCAATTAGTGGCTGAGATACAAGAATCGCACCAGGACTCTCAGTGTGGTAAAGAAAAAAAGGATGTGATTCATCAATGGTAATGCTTGTAGATGCTTGATCAGAGGACGCCATTGATGAAGCTTCGAAAGGAAAAACCTAGATTTTGAAGAAGAAACTAAACGAAGAGATTAAGCGGAAGCAAGAAATGATTGCTCTGATACCATATCAGAAAACAGAGGAAAGCTCTAGAGAATTGAAACTCTATTTCATTGAAAATGAATTGAATGAATGAACTGATACAATTAGATATGTATATATATACACCTAAAGCTGTAACTAACTAGCAAGCTAACAGAATTAATAAACTGATACACATGCCTGTCACATGCTAAGTTAAATACATATATAGAACTAAACTAAATGCCATTTGTATCTGCTATGTAATATGGCTATTGTCGTTTACTGTACAAATTGATTCTTTGGAGCTTTTCTTCTTATCTGTGCTCTTGATTCTACTCTTAGCTCTGACCTTGTCTCCATTACTTCCTTTAGCATCTTGACAAATTTCGTTCCTAAAAAAAAGATATCATAGAATTCCAATAAACGAGAGAAGTAGCACCCCAATCATTACCCCAAAATACCGAACATAATATGACATTGTTCTTTAAATCTTTTCTAAGTGCACATCTTCAAAACTTCATTATCATTATTTCAGGATAACAGATGTCCAGTCTAAATGTGATTCAGAAATCCTAGTATTTTTTCTTTATATAACTTATGTGCCTTAATTATCCAAAAAAAAAAAACAACTAATGTGCCCTGACAATAAAGGTATAAAAATTATGTTTGCAAGAATTGAGGGGAATTGCATTCAGAGTTGGTGAAGAATCGCTAAATCAATGTAACTTAGGACTAATTCATGAGTAGTTCGTGAGTACAGCACCCACGAGTTTGCATGTGAGGAGCACATGAGGAAGTTCAAAAATCAGTTAGAATTGGAGTACTCACGAGTACCTCTAGACAACACATATTCTAGAACAAGCTGTGTTTTTTTCCTCCTCTATAAATACCCACATTTCCCCTAATATTGATAGTGAAGATTAAGGGTTATAAAGATCAGAAACACCCACCATGAGAGAGTGTTACGCATTCCCTTAAGAAAGAACTCCTTGTAGATATTTTTCCTTTCCTCGCCCAATTTACATATCCATGAGAGGAAATTCTATCCTTCATCTTCTTCACCACATAGAGTGTTGATTGTAGCTTGGACATTTGGGAAGCATAGGAGCTTGATCACATTTTCAGCCGATGAGGCTTGGTGGTGTAGCCAGGTGGTGTTACGAGATCTGGAAAGCTATTTGAAGACAAGTCTCCAAGAGTTCCATTGGTAGCTAGAGCTTGGAGGGCTTAAGTAAATTGGGTAGTGTTAAGTTGTGATTTTTCCATGTTAGTTTTTTTTGGCTTTATTCCATGCCAATTTCATTGTAATTCTTTCAATCATTTACTTGTATTTTTGTAGGGATAATTTTACATGGGTTTAGTCTACAACTGGTAAAAAATTTCTCAAGACAGTGTAATTCGCGACTGGCTCAAGATTGCATCAGGACTGCAACACACACGAAAGGTTACGTGAGGAGATCATGCATGAAGTTCAAAAGTCTATTTTGTCAGTGTGTTTCGCGAGTAGCTTGTGACTTAACCAACTCGCAAGTGACCAGCAAAATGTTCTGACAACTGGAATTTTTTTGTGACTCTTCATCTCCTTCACCCGCATTATATATACCCTTATTACCCACAAAACATTAAAGGAAGCTATCAGATAGAAAACCCTAGAGAAATCCCTTGAGAGTGTGAAAGTTGCGTCTTTCATTATGAGATCTGAACACTTTAGTTTCTCCACCTATCCAAACACAACCTACACATATTCTAAGTGTAGTGAGTGTCTTAGACCATTGGGAAGCATTGGAGCTTAACCACATATTCAGTCGATAAGGTGTGGTGGAGCAATGGAGCAGTATTGCAGTATTTGGAAAGCTAGTGAAGACAAGACTTCAAGTAGTCCATTGGTAATAGTAGCTTGGAGAGCTTAAGTACATAAGGTAGATTAGGATTTGAGGGTCTCTTTGATTACCCTTGTACTTTAACTTATTTTCTAGTGGATCATTTCCGACTTAGAAGGCCGCGGAGATGTTTCTATGCCAAGTTCTTCGGTTTTCATCTTCGATAACACATCGTGTGTTATCTTGAGTTTGATATTCTCCTTCCTACTACTATTTAAATTGCTCGTCAATTTTGTATGTCCATGCTTTAGTTGATAGTTTCAGTTGATTAATTTGCTAATCACATAAATTCTGCTTAATTGTGTTTATCCTAAAATTGATCAAGCTGTAATTAAAATTTGGGGGTCTTAATTAGCATCTAGTAATTAGACTGGAGCACTTTTAGGTAGCTTAAGTTTGGAGGGTCTTTATGTATTCGCGTACTCCAACTTATTCACTATGGCTTGGAGGGTCACGGAATGGTTTTTATGCCAAGTTCTTCTATTTTCCTCTTTGATAACACATTTGGTGTTATCTTTGGTTTGCTTTCTTTTTCCTAATGCCCTTTGTATTATTGCATTGTTCAATTATGTTTATCCATGAAAATTGGTAGTAGCAAGCTTGATTGATTTGTTAATCACATAAAATTCCATATTAATTAGGACTAGCTTTAAATAGATTAAGTCATAATTAAAATTTGGGGGTCTAAATCCACACCTAGTAATTAAGCGAGCGAAATTTCATGTTTCACTAACAAGTCTCCCTACCATGAAACTATTTACTTCGATGTACGTGTTGACAACTTCACATAATTTGATCAGCATGCAAAAGATGGTGATCAAAAACCATTCTCCCACTAACTATACATGATCAACTCTCATGACTCCAATCCATATAAACAGAAATGTGTACTAGCTAGGAGAAAAGAGAATTTTATCAAGTAGACTCCATTATGATGACAAATATTTTTAGTCACCACCTAAATCTCTCGTGTAAATTTTACCAAAAACCCAAATATGAAATAATAATATTAGTAGTAAATAAACATAAAACAATCTAGACCCTTAAATTATAAAAGAGTTGTTAGGATTTAAAGAAATCTATTAATAGAGTATCCTAGAAAATCTAGAGGATCTGAATTTATATATATATATATATATATATATATATATATATATATAAAGCAGAGACCTCTGTGGGAGAGTATAAGGTTCTGTCAAATGACACATTATATGAAATTCTTTTCATTTAGGCTTCTACCTCATCTATTTAGTATTTATGTCAAACAATTATGTAATTGTAGATGCATTTATTTCAATGTATTAATAAAATTCAAAGAATTCATATACATTTATAACTTTAAATGATTTGGACTGATACAGATGGATATAAAAAGTCATGGGAAATGTAGGAAGTAAGAAAACTTTTCAATTTCTGGCATAAGACTAACTTCAATGCATAATTACAAGAGTCGGATACAATGAATTAGATAATATGATATGATTATTTGTCACCACATTTGTCCAATATAAATCCCCATTTGTCCAATGTAATTTCTCTCGCAATATCTTTGGTTCCCTTTCTGAGAGGTATGTTAAGTTCCAAAATATTATGCTCATCTTAAATATTTTGTTTAGATTTTATGTATATGTTAAAAACTGATGTACCATTGTAATGAGTTTAGGCTGGTTTTTTCATATTGTGTCAATTTAGATTTTTGGTTTTTCGTATGATGCATATACTTGGTAGGGATTTGTAGTATTTTTGGTGTTTTGACTGCTTTTAGGGAGGTTAAATTGTGATATTATTGTGTAACTATGGTATTATTGTTTTTGTTGTTGTATCATGGAATTATAGCAGTTTTTATAGCTACTAGATTAAGATATCATTCTTTAAATTTTCACCCTATTATAATTAGGATCTTAAAAATCAAACTTTTCTTCAATTAAAATGTTAATGTGCCTTAATTTTATCTATCATGTCAATTCTGAAACTAAAGAAAAGCTACTTTCAAAGACATAAAAGCTATAGGTGATGATATAGTGGAGATAGAGACTTTAGTGGCATAAGAAATGTAGAAATTAACACCATAGAATCTATATATAAAGCATAAATCATACAAGAAAGACACATAGGAACCAAGAAGTTTGTAGGCGACAATGTTAACTGTGAGTCTGTGACTAACAATAATAGTATTCATTACAAAATTTATCAAAATGCACTACGCATTGCGCAGAATATCAGCTAGTTTGAAAATAATAGTTGGGTAATAATAGTTGGGTAACATTATATTGCTAACAATTAATATAGCAACTTTCGGCCATTAACGTAACAATGTTAACATAAGTGTGATGCCACAATCAAATCAACAATTACGAAAACAAAAAATCATTAGTGAACCAAAAAAAAAGGATGGTAAAAGCAATACGAAATCCATCATAAGTGGGAAAAAAAAAAATATATATATATATATATATAGAGAGAGAGAGAGAGAGAGAGAGAGAGAGAGAGAGAGAGAGAGTATTATTATTATTTTTTTTTTTTTTTGTGTTGTAGATAGAAAATGTAATGGATAGGGGAGAGAGATACAAAAGGACAATAAGAAATTTTTAAGAAAATTAATGGAAGAGGAATGGTTGTGTAAAGAATAAGGTTAAGGTGATATACATTGGGGGAAGAAAAATAGTTTACAATGAGGAGAGAAAATGTTTTTAAAAAAAAATGTAATTCTAGAATTTAAGAAGTCAAGAAGGTAAAAATTGAAGAAGGCATTAAAAGATAGAATGTGAGAAGCCATATATTGCCCCCAAAAAAAATTGTTGTGATATGGACGATTATGTGGCTCATTAGAAGTATAACAATATTAAATGCTAAGCTTCCATTTTTATATGTTACTAGCATGTAACCCGTGCATACGCACGGAAATGTTAAACAATATTGATAAAGAAGAACAAAAAATGGAACAATTTTAGGAGTATGCATTTTGAATTTTTTAAAATTTAAATTATTATTATTATTCAAGGGAAA